>CM054194.1:8122500-8722500 GCA_028830015.1 Eucalyptus grandis x Eucalyptus urophylla | reverse complement strand
ACATCTATTTTCGACTTACTATGATACATCTATTTTCGACTTTTTTCTCGTGATATTAAAAACCTAAATTTATACCCGTGTAACATATTTACTCTTTGCCAATGTTGCATCAGATGATATTTCAAGCAAAACAACGACATTTTTATTTCACTTAAACCACACGAGTGCTATGTCGACATCACTTGATTTCTTTCGTCCATAATTTTAATGGAGGGTAACGTGTTGTGAAAAAAATATACGGATAAATGCAATCATCAAGAGCATTATTTATTTTTTAATGTTCTTCATTCATAAAACAAACAACCTGAACACTTTTAATACACGTCCATGACACAGACGCGTTTGCGATTTTAAAAGGAAAAAAGCACGACTAGCTAGTGGACCTAACGTCTTTAACCATCGATATGACGTGACAAAATAACGTTACTCTCAAGAGTCTATTTCAAGAGCGGTGGAGGAGAGTGTTTTAACCATTTTAAATTATCCTCTCGGTTGTCGTTTCGAATTGGTCAATTTAAGGAAGGGCATTGTTTCAGAAGGCCGCAGTTTCTTTGGCCGGCGATTATTTCTTAAAAAGGACTCTTCTCCACTTTTTTTTTTTTAATTTTTTTATGGCCCTTTTCTTTCTTAATGACAAGGGGGGAAGTAGCGGCTGAGCTGTTCCCGCCGTCCCGGCCCGGCCTGACCTCATCCTCCTCCTCCTCCTCCGAGGGACAGTGCACTCAATAGTCCCCCAAACGACCCCTCATTTTGAACGGCCCCGATTTAATCTCTCTCTCTCTCTCTCTCTTTCCTTAACGTCACCGTTTGGTGTGAAGACGACACCTTTCCCCTTCTTTTATTTCGAGAAAGGTCGCCGCGGTTTCTGCACGTTTCGCACGTGCGCCGGCCCACCTGCACACGCGTGACGGCAGTTGTGTGACTTAAGATATTCTGGTTTGTTTTTTTGCTTTTTTTTTTTGTCGATATGTAAACAAGTAGATATTCGTGTACGATCCCTTTGGAGAGATGATCTTTCTTGAATGAGATTGTGGCCATCATTGTCCCATGAATATTACCTTACATTTTCACAGATATTCAGATCCCCCGTGTCCAAGTGAAAATACTCTTCTTCTTTTTTCTCTTGACGGTGGAACAATTCCTATATCTATTTTATGACCATCAATTCGGTTATAAACTTTTTAATATAGCCACTTCTATTCTAGATATTTTGACTATTTTTCCATATAGCCCCTTTAGCCATTTTTGGCCAAAAATTACCGACATAGACATTGAGGAATATTCTATATGACACAATTAGCACTAACATTGATGATTTTAACAATTTTTGTAGGTCCACAATGGAAATGTAAAATAAAAAAATAAAAAATTATAAGAAATTCATAAGTTTTTTAAACAACATTGAAACAATTGTCAATGTCGGCAAGTTTTCTGCCGAACTTGTCCACAAAAACTACGTTTGAAAATTGTTAAAAAGTTTAGCATTAAATTGACCAAATTAGAAAATTTACTACTCAATTAACTGCCACACAGCAAAGTTAATGCTTTTTAAATAGCTGCAAAATACCTCTATGACTTTTTAGGTAATTAATCCCATTAATGGTTATTGTAGCCAGGAGGAACTCATAACTAATGGCATCGGATAAAAGGACAATCCAATTTGATATAATGATGTATGAAAAGCATATATGATTTCTATGAGATATTATCATGCGAAAACAAGGAGAACCTTATACTTTTAAGAGATCTCGTTGTTTTTTCCAATTTTAAAATCCTCATTTGCTTATTTTGCAATTTTTGTATTAAGGAATAAATGTGTTGATAATTGCCAATTTTCTTTTAATTCTCATAAGTCTCAATATTAAAATTTGTACTTTTTATCCGACAATAATGTTGTTAGAAGATTTCAAATTTTGAAATATCTTTATCTTCTTACATACATTTATATGATAATTTCTTTTTTCTTGCATATTCTGTCAACAGTTTATTCCATTGACAATTTCTAATAAGGTGGCTGTGCTTAATTGCGAAGTGAACTTTTAAATTAGCTGCCCCCATATTCACAAAAATCTCCTTGATTTTTCTATCCTCAATTATTTCGTTGAGATCTATTATTATTATTATAAATCAACCTCTTATCACCTTTCAAAAAGATCAAAACCATTAGAGAAATGTGTCACTCATCCACTAATTCAAAAAAATGATAACCACATACTAATTGCATTACGCTTATCCATTAATAATGAAAAAAGATGATAAGTACCCACATTGTTTTGTTAGGTCCATTTGGATAGCTGCTGCCACTACCTGCTAACTGTTGACTCCCCACACAATTTCACATAGAGTGTACTCGAGAGCTAGCTTTTCAAAAGTCAAATTCCTGCATACATGCATGCCGTGTGCACGTTTGCTAGTGTATATAAGCGATTCCAACACGGAAGTAATCTATAACATTGAATGGATATGTGACTGCACAACTATCAAAGGGCAGGAAGATAGCAAAAGAGACACAATAGGAGAAAATTTACGTGAAGATTCAATTACATTTTTGATGATTTAATTTATCCAATGACAAGTCAATCAAAAAGAGCAAATTAGCTGTCCCAAGCTAACATTTACCAGAGAATGAAAAGGCAAAGTAGAATAGGTTGTTCAAGTGATCTGACATTTCGAAAAGAACAAATACTATTATCATTATCGAACAAGTTGGGCATCATGCAACAGAAACATCGAATATATCGAAAGAGTTTTAAAATCTCGATATCGCTAGCTGTACGTATCACGGCAATGACGAATATTATCGTCAGTCTTACCTAATTTTTTCAGTCTGATTAATCGGTCAATATCTTACTGAATCAAGCCATCGGTGTTATGAAAAGACACAAAACACAAAAAGGAAAGTATAGAAAAATCAAAGTTTGATTTTAAATATTGACTATGAAAGAAAAGAGATGGGAGGACCACTCAAAAAGGCAAATAGTGAACAATGAAAAATCAAGTGGGGGGGTTAAAGTATAAGGTTGTGTGTGCAACCGTGCACTGTATGATTGGGAGAACTCATGACACAATGAGGGCACTACCCCATGTGGAGACCAAATTTGGTTGGTGTTCCTCGGCTTTTGCCCTAATTACCCTCTTCCCCCAAAACTACCCTAGCCCCCGCAAGTTGCAGCTGAACCATCCCCCCTTCCCCTCAATTTCCACACAAGTCTAGCCATTTCAACATCTCTTCCCATAAACTAATTATTCTGTGGGGTAGCCTAACGAGAAGAAAAAATACTGGCTAATCGCCATTAGGGTTTTCATTATATGAGGCTCGAAGCTATTCCGCTTATAAATATTCATCCACCCTTTTGTGTTGGAATCCATGTGAAGACAATCATGGTGACATTATACTATAATCAAATCCACTTTGTCCCGTATTTTTCTGTGGGTGGTGGGCTTTTGAGTTCGTTTCTTCCTTGTAGGCATGTGCAAGGATGGATCAATGATAAGGAGAGGCTTCGACCGAGGGTTTGGAGGGGCATCTTGGTCCCCCTCCTCCTAAGGTAGGAAGAGAACAAGTTTGACCCTCCTTTTGACCTGAATTTGAGGCTCTCGACCGCCGTTGGATCGTCCACGTCGGACGCTCTTTATTGGGTGCTTTGTGCTGATGTCGACTTCTTAGTCCACAGTCCAAAAATCTCGAGTACGACTGGACCCTTAATCTCGTGCTCCTCCCTTGTGTTGTTTTTTTCCTTTTTTTTTTGTTCCTTCTTTATGTAATTAAAGTCAAAAGCATATAAACCATATTGTCCTTCGTGGAAATAGCCAATCGGATACATAAAATGTTTAAATGGAACCGTGTGCCCCCCCCCCCTCTAATGTCTTGTCTTATAGTAGAGGAAAAAAAAAACCAATGTCCATAGTTTTTATAGAGCTCATAATTTATTTATATTTTCTTAGTAAGAGTTTATTTACCATCTCAATCAAAGGTTTGTTTAATTACAATAGCATTTACGACAAAGCACAACAGTTAAAAATGATTGGTTAGATAATTCGACGAAATAATCTAGTGAGTTATAATTGGGAATTGCCCGACATTCACTTAATTTTGTATTCAAATGGAATGATGATGGAATTAAAAGTACCATTAGAAATGAACTCGACTTTGATTTTGGACCACAATTTTTCAAAAAGTCATGAGTATTAGAGAAAGGGTTGAAGAGGAAGCGACATTGGATGAGCGGTAAGCTGGGCTAAAGTCACGTTAAGGGCAGGTCTCACAAGCCAAGAGATTTGTGAGGTTGAGATCAATCCTTACTTTTTTCTTAAAACCTAATAAAAATCCCCACAAATCACATCTTACGATGCTAATCAAACCAAACAATTATTCATTCAAATATCTCAAGTTTGGTCAAAACAGAGCAATTATCACAAAGCCTCCATGTTACCATTCTCTAATTGGATGCTCAAAACCCTAAAGTGGATTTATTCAGGGCTAAGTTGTCATCTAGCTTGATTCAGAATGAACTAAGGCAGTTTTAGTCAGCCAAAGGAGATGAAAACTGTTGCTATGAGATTAAAGAAAATTATGAAGTTGCGGACCTACAAAGCTATTGGGCTACATCAATATTCAAATTTAATTAGCTTTTTTCATAGAGGAGAGCTTAATTATTTCGTCATTGCGTGAATAATGCTCCTAGTAGCAAGGTCACTAAACTAATCTTCCGATCCCTCCAACTTGTCGTCCTGCCTTTTGGTCAGACTCCATTTGGTTTTGCCAAAAGAAGCCAACAATTCCTAATTTTGCACTTGCAATTGTCCTGAAAAATAAGTTAATGGAAAATATTCTCCTACCCAGTAGAACTTTATAGGCATACGTGGTCATCATTAATAAAAATACATTATTGTTTGACTCATTCTTCTAAACGAGAAAATAATCAAAATCAATAATTATTTTAATCAAATTGTTGTTTTGTTTTTTGCGAAATCATGGAGTACTCTCTGTCATAAGTTAAGGCCATTGTCTTTTGTCTGTACGGAATTAAAATGGAATGCTGTGGTTACTGGAGTAGATAATGCGTCGTCGACATACCATCTTGTAACGTTTTTCTTTTGCCGAGCTATACTTTAAAGTGCAAATTTCGTATTTTTCCTGTGTTTAAAAATAAAGAACCAACTTTTTATCCTTTTGGTACCAAGGTATCATTTTCCCCGCTTATCTCTGAATCTATGTTGCAAATTCATTTGCTTATCCGTAGAACTGCATTCATTGCATATGTATTTCAAATTTCTACAACTGACAATTTTATTTAATGCTTTATTTTGGTCTTAGACTCTCTGAGTTTTTCCTTCTTATTTTTTTGGTTAATTTTATGATTTTATCTATACAATAAACGCATCTAATGGTTTGCATCCTTTGATATTTAAGGGTACAATTTCCTTGATTCTCTCTGAATCTATGAACAATGGATGTCAAGCTTGAGCTCAGGTGTGCTCTTTTATGGGTCGATGATGATCCTCATTCAAGTTGAGAACTAGTTAAAATTGACCGATTATATCTTATAAGAGAACCGGCTCCTCCCTTGGGTAGTTCTAGATCTGATCTTGGAAGAGGCGGGCGCTCCTTTCGCACCACCGAATTGGGCAATGGCCATTGTGAGTTTGCATTTACTTGCACTTAGTTCTTGAACTTTCGACCGGTGCTTAGCATTTTGGGCTCGTAAAGTTTTCTTCCCAAAATTCATGGGCATTTTAGTTGAGGATTGATTGTTTGCATGATGGACTAATTTCCTAACTACGAAGCCAGATCTAAGATATTGATAACAACAAGTATAGACGGAGAGAACAACTAAAGCTTATTTGATTCCACAATCACAATCTAGCCTTAGCAAGGGATATTCGACGGATTGCCGGCCTTTGCTTATTAGAGAGAGAGAGGGTGATGTAGAACAATGGACAAATGCTTAAATGGAAGTATTGGAGAATTATAAGAGTGAGTGATCTCACAAATCAAAAAGAATTGTGGGATTTTCGAAATTATAAATTGGTTATAATATTTGATTTCAAATTCACGCATTTTCGTTGATTTCAGGTACGTCAAAGACTTCGAACGTGACTATTATTTGATTTTAATTATTTGGTTATTTCTTAAATAATAATCTTTCCATAAACATGCGCCTCAAATATTATAATCCGCACTTCATCGTTCAAAACAAACACTAGCTTTTAAAATCTTTTTCCAAGCGTATCTTTCTGTGCTTGAGTGAGCTAGAGCTTTCTCGGCCTGTTGACTTTTCGTAATTTCTCTTTTTAGCTCTAAGGAACGATGGAGAAAGATCACGTCGACGGCTTCCTTGGGTTGGGCTGAAAATGCAAGGCAAGTTGGTCAACGGACGACTTGAATTTTTGCTTGTGTTGTTTGTATCAGTAGCTGCTGACTCCGTCGGATCATTGAATGCATGCACCTCGCTCCCTAAATCCTTTCCATCGAAAGGTTTTCGAGGGGAGTTGACTAAAAACAGGCCGGCGGCTCTACAACACGCGGTACGGCCCTTTTCAGTCCGTATACATACGCTTATATGGTCGTAATCCTTAACTTTTAAATAAGCTATCCTGTCGATCGGGTGGAGATCTTCCATCTTGTGGGCGTGTTTCAACCCGTGTCATGCGCATCTAATTGCATCACAAGTATATCCTCGATCATACGGTATTAAAATTGGATGGCCTGAATATGCATTGAGACACATTTTTTAAGTAATATAATTTCTTTTGGACACTGATTTGATGATGGTGATGGAGATCTTCCATCCTGTGGGCGTGTTTTACTACGTGTCAATCACGATATCTCCTCGATCATATAGTACTAAAACCGGAGGGCACGAATGTGGACTGAAATACATTTTTGAAGTGACAGAATTTCTTTATGGACACTGTTTTGATGATGGGGTTTTTGTTAAATCCGAGCTTTTCCCTTTCTTCCTTTTCGTTCGATCAAATGGGGTCGTCTGACCATTCGTCGTCGCTTTTTGTTTGGGCAAAGTCTACTAGGTCAACGGAAGGTCGACTCCAACCTTTGAACCTAACTTAATGCACTTAGAATCGTAAAAGGGGAAACCACAGTTTCAAACTCTTTTCACGCGGATGCTTTCCAGGACTACTGTTTCTGTCTGTCCCTAATTTTCAGGGACAGATGTCTTACTATTCTAACAGGAAAAGGGCTATTATCATAATGAAAAGGGTTGTTATTTTCTTGTCTCGAAAGACACATTAGGAATACCATATAATAATTGAGTAGAATATAATATTTCGCTGGCATTTCGAAAACTAGACTGCTGATAAATTAAGATAAATCTGTTTTTTTCACCCCTCATGAAAAGTTTAACCCTAACGTGATTGGAGATTGAGTATTAGCAGTCGAAAGGCTAGTGCAGTAGATCTAGGATTAGGTCAAGGGTGTTTCCAAATTTGGTTACAAATTTCCCCTGCGGTTAACCCTTCCGTTTTATTTACGTGGAACGGGGGCTTCGATAATCACGGCCTTTGTATAAGGTCCTTAGGCTGGACCAAACGTGATTGAAGATTGAGTATTATGATAACTAGTTATTTTCTCCGCCGCCCCATCCCGCTCGAAGCATCATGCCCCTCTGTTTTTTGCTAAAGCGTGACTGATATATTGCGCAAATTGGAAAAACCAACACAAGCTCGAATGCCAACAACAGTTGTATGTGTTCGCAGGTCGTGCCTAAATATAAAAGGCACGCTAGCTAGCTACGTCTAATTTATACAAATTTTTCCAATTTCGCAATTCTAATCCCGCTTTAAAATTATATAACTTCGAATCTTGCATCTAAGGACACGCATTGATAATGGTACGATGTAAGAAAATGATTGCATAAAATATAGTATGAACGCGTGGGTTGAAAATGCAGTCTCAAGAAGTCGCATCATTGTGATTCTTTAACGTGTTGCCCAAGGTTTCGGTAGTCTTGGATCGCATTAACAGGAAATTACTCAATTACTAAGAACAACTTGCAATTAAATAATGCAATCTCATAATTTACATTTTTAAATTGCAAAACATCTCAAGGACTGGACTTTCTTTTTTCCTTAGGTGGGCAGAATCTCAAGGACTGATTTGCTCAATGTTTTCTTTCAATGGGATTGTGAGCACGCACTTGTGCCGGTTCTACGTGTTCTTTATTTTTATTTTTAATTTTTAATTTTTTTTTTCTGGGTTCATTTTGTGGGGGAGGAGCATAAAGAATTCTTCAATGCAAGCACTCTAAAAAGAAAAATGATTATCCAAGGTTTAGGTGTTGCGTACCTACTGATTTTTTTGGTTCATCGAGGACTAAGATCCACTGATCTTGAGATTGGTTGCTGCATGCACGATTGAGTGGGGGGACGGGGGGGGGGGGGGGGGGGGGGGGGGGGGGTGGGTGTGGGGTGGGGTGGGGGGCATACTTCCCAAGAGGCACTTAACAATGTTATGATCCCCCACTTCTACGTTAAAGAAAAATTTAGGGTATTCGAGCTGTCCGAGGATTCGACCGACCTTCACTAGACGAGTCGGGGTTCTCATCTCGACACATTGATAATTGCAAGTACATAAACATGTTTGTTAGGTAAGATTGGAAGGAAAAAATGTTCATACTATTATTTTTATGTTTTTCTTTCTTTGCTAGAGTAAACCTAATTCATAGTATTCATGTCCCCATACAATGCATCGTTTCAAAGTTTTTGAAGGCCATGTAGCTCATTAATTCAATTGACAAGACTTAAATTATATCTTCTCAAGATGTGATGAAGATCAATCTTAGATTTCATGACTAGTAACAACGAAATAGACTTTGCCCACGAGTTTGGAAATGTGACCGTGTTACATTTCGGTGGCTCTCCAAACACGTGATCAAGAGAGTGAATTAATGTGGACTTCATGTCATCCCCATCTTCCTCCGGTATATTGCCGGCAATCCCTTGTGAATGAGGCATGCACCTTGTCTTTTTTGTTTTGAAGCCATTTTGGTGGGACATACTAAATCCCCATTTTAAAGAGTATAGGCCCCAATTCCCATTAAAGGATTCCTCCTAGTCTTCTTCCCTTCTCAAGGCTTGGTCCTGTTGCTACTACTTCTCAAGGCTTGGTCCTGTTGCTACTACTTCTGATTCACCAAATAAGCCCCTATTTCTGTATTAGGTAAATTGAGGAATCCTCCTTAATAGTCTCTTGCTTGCCCAAGAATTCCCCAGCCATTCAAAATTCCATGGACATGTAGGAGAGAGATGATAGCTTTTACTTGTTCAATTGACGGCTAAGGTCAAATATGGCATAAAATAGTATCTTTAGTGATGTGAAATAAACTATGGGGATCAAATCGATATATGAAGCAAATTCCTCTGAGATAAAATAAGGTTTTCTTTTACAATTTGAAAGGAATATGAGGCCCGTGAAGAAACTCGTGGGTCAAAATTCGATTTTCTTGATCTTCATTAGTTGGCCTAGACCCTATAGTTAAGCAAAATTATTCGCATCATCCTTTAGGACTTGACTATTTCCATTCTTACACATCTTTTCCTTCCATCTAAAGCGTCAACAAAAATAATGATTTTACCCTCCTCTGCTTTGACTCCCCATTTCCCCTTCTCTCCCCTCAATTAATTCAGTTCTCGAGGACTCACGATTAAAATAATCTAACTCCACATGAACTTATACATTATGATTTATGCGTAGTTCATCATGAGCTATCGGCGTAAGCATGATCGATCCATGACGTGTCGCCTAAACTTAATTATATTACTTAATCATTGATTAGCGAACGAGGCAGCGCTAGTAGAGAGGGAAAGTCCGTGTTGGTAGGTCTGCTAAATAGCGTTATCTTGTTCCAAGACCACCGAGTTTTTAACCTATGTTATCTCAATGATCGACTCCGGATTCATCATTGCAAACCCCATTATAAGATTTGCGCACGCCTTTTGGTACCCGCTATTGTTTTATAATCGAGTTTGAGATCGAGGTGCAACCAGAACTCTTTTTTGTGGGATCTCAAGACACGAACTGGGTCGTTATCGAGTGGTGATCTTGACCCTTGCGGGATCACCTTCGTATTCTTTTGCATAGTTAGTTAGTGGATGGTTCTTTGCCTAAGCTAATGATGTTTTTGTGTCGATGGTGGCCCTATCAAAGTAGGTTTGGCTTTTTATGACTAGAGAAGTTAAAATAATTATGCATGCTACTCTGGGTCGGAACCCTCCCTTAGTCAACTGGGGCCAGTGGACCACAAATCTCCTTTCAGGTTTGAACATAGGCCCCTCATAGCATCCCATGGCATACAAAAACCGGCTCGATCCGATCGATAAGAATACTGAAAATCGAGTGAATCGCTATAGTATAGGAACCCTTTAAAGATGGGATATTAGGTCATGGTATATTATGTACGGACTCGTTTCACACTCCCAGAACTATATATAGTTTGTTCTCTACGTTTCTTTTCTCAGTTTCTTTGGCTATTTAGGTTTTTGTCCACGTGAAATCGTATTAGAAAGGAATCAAGAAAAATATATAACTTGGTAACACCAAATTTTTAATTCTCTCTCTCTCTCTCTCTCTCTCTCTCTCCCTCCTTTTTGGGCCAAAGAGAACTGAAGATGAGTTCACCTGGGCCAGTAGTGGGTACAAATTCTCAGCGAGAAAGAGGTTTCATGAGATGGACATGGGCTCTTCTGAATCCGGAACCTATTGGGCCCAGAGCCCATGATTTGATTTGGGCCCATTTGTCCGAACAACGAGTAACGAGAGCTTAAAAGCCTCTTCCCTGCAAGGAATACCTTTTCGAACTCTGTCTGTAACCCGCTTCTGACACTATTCGATGAATTATAGGTTTACATGTACAATGATGCTTCTTTTATTGGCAGAATCATAATCTTTTCCAGTTCCCTTAGAAGGCCCGATTAGTCTCATTTCATCGTAGCAAGCAGTTCTTTTCCCGCGTTAGCTCAATAACTATCAACGGAGGAGGCCCGGAAGGCAAGTGCTCATCGGAAAGTTATCTTCACGGGGCATTGATGGGCGTCGGCAAGTTTCGCTCTCGAGAACCTATTCGACGACCCTTCATTTATCCCGCTTGATTTCACTAACTAAGCTATAGGCATGGACAATTACAATGTCGATTGTCCACTGCTATTCATTCCGCGGATTGTCTTCCTCTTCCTTCTTCGACTCGATAGGCACGGGCTACTTTCCGACATCTTTTCGTTCGCGACATGTTCATCCTGTCCCGCTGCGTCTAGAGACAAATTCACGCGTGATGGAGCAATAGAAGATACACCACAATCGGCACAAAACGATCGTCACATGGGTCTACTGTTCAACCGATGCAGAAGGAGTCACTTGCGATCACAGGCGCACATGCCTCCAAGATCTCTCTCAACGTCAACAAGATTTTGCAGGACGAAGAAGGAGAACCCAAATCGAGCTCCAACTTCTCCAACCGTTCACGATCGTTAGGATCTCCCCACTTTACCCCACTTCACGCCTTGTCGAGAAGCGGATCCGGTCCGTGTAACGAGGAAAAACGGAGGCCACTTCGAACCTGGACTTTTCAAGAAAGTCCAAGAACTGCCGGGACACCCAACCCCACCACTGTCTCCCCGGGCGGAAAAGCCGTTGATTGCGGGGCGCTGTGTCCGAACGAACAGGTCCATTTCAGCACCATCGCCGTGTGCCGACAAGCGCTTTTTTTTCAGAGGATCTCGAATCGATTCACGGGGAGATATCGTCCGTGAATCCGAGATGTTTTCTGCTGGGTGCGCTGGGAATCGTTCACGACACAACATCTTGCTTCGTAGAAAGGTGTTTTTCCTTTCCTCCTTTTCTCCAAATACGTACCGACGGCGTGCGCATCGAGAAAATTTTCGTCACCTTTTCAACAGCGCAGAGAAAGAAAGGTCGATCTTGAACGCACCAAATCCGGCGAGGACTGTGGAGTCCGACCCGATATCTGCACTTAGCCCCGGGCACACGTGTACGGCCAGCGTTCCTTCTCGTCAAGAAGGGTGTGGGGCCCCTGCTTCGGGTCAAACTCCGTGGCCGGGCAGAAGAACCGGGCGAGTTGGCTCCTTCTCCACCATGCACAGTGAAGTGCGTCACGCACGACGTCCGCCCGCACGTGTGCCGCGCTGAAAGCTTCAACGAACCGAAAGGTACTCCGCACCGCATCGACGCGTGTCGCGTTGGCGCGTGGCGCGATCCTGCGCCGTCTGATCTGCCGGGGCTAGGGAAGACACGGACATCGGATCCTGAAGTGAGGTGGGCGACCAAAATCTAAACTTTAACCCGGAATCCGATCTTAATTGAGACATATAATCGCTATTAAAAAATCTAATTCAAAAATTTAAATTTATATACAGGAGTAAGATCATATGAATATAAAGAATATTTAGCATTCATTACCAAGTAATTTGGCATAATATTTCAATATTTCCTTAATGGATAGCATTATCTCCAATACCATGTTAGAAAGTGAGTTCATTGTTAATTAATTTATAAACTTAAACTAAAAAGTAAATACATGCTTTAATATTTAAATATTAAATAATTCCCTCTCATATTTAATCTGATTTTTTTGCTTACTACTAAGTGTGAAGAGATTTAATTGATGAGGCAATATGGATTTGAACTCAAGATCACATGTTTTGATGCCATATGTGATTTGTCAACAACATTTAGGCTCTGCTTTCAAGCGAGGTAGGATGCTATTTTCATAATTGCAAGAAGAGAATTGAAAGCAAGTTAGATTGAGGAAAAAGTGGTGGGAAAAAAGGGGGAAATTATTGAGGGGAAAATGACCATGCAACCGAGCTGATGTGTATATCGTTAAAAAAATTGTAAAGGGAGGAAGGGGGGAGGGGGCTTCGGAATCTTAGGGCCTAAGGAAAAAAGAGAGGGGAGCGACTGAACAATGTGAACTCACGGAAAGAAGAGGGGAAATCCGCTGATGTCTTCTAGAAACCCCACACTGCTGATGGATACATGTGATCGCCAGACACGACACGCTCCGCTTGGTGGACTTCACCCCCAAGTCATCACTCCACTCACATGAATTTTCGGTGAGTCAGCCTTTGTCTCGACTCGAAATCACCCCGAAAAAGATGAAGGCAAATAGGGATTATTAAGACTATAATGACCTTTCAATTTTTAGATTAATGCTACGGAAAATTCTAAATTGGTATCTCGACTAATTTTATTGACGTCAAAAAATTTTAAATTGGTACACTCGTAACAAATCACCAAAAACTTTAAATTGATATATTTATAACAATTTTATCTCTTATGATAAAACCTCAAATTAGGCTACATTTCAATTAATTCAATAACTGATGCAAAAGAAAAAAAATTAATTCAATAACTTAATGGTAACAGATAAAAAAAAAACTTAATGGTAAAATTTAACGAAAATTAATGATAGTTAAATTTGATTTGACACAAGTGTATTGATTTAATATTTAATTTGGGGTAAATTTGGGTGTACCAATAATGATATTAACTTTGACCAAAAAAGAAAAGTTATGACATTAATTCTTAATTTTTGTGAGACAATTTGGATCGACCAATTTGAAAGCTTTTTGTGGCATTAACCCATAATTTTTACGAGACGCTCAAATCGAAATGTGAATAATTGGTGTTCGAAAAGTCTAAATACGGGAACTCATCATCGGAGTCGGACAAAGATGCTAGTAGCTAAAAGATCTAAACATGTGTGTCGAGATCGAAAGCGAAGCACCTGCCGACAGTCATGGACCGCGCCGATCGAGTCTCGCGACCTCCCACCCGCAGAGCCGTAGATTACGTGGGCGTCGATGGAGCCCCCGATTGCCAATCAGTGTGACGAGTAAGACTCGAATTTAAAGTTTTTAAGTGCTTCCCTTGGAGCACCACCCCCCACCAACCCACCCAACAACGACATCTCCATCCCCCCTCCTTCTCTCTCCTCTCCTGCTGCTGCCACGTCACCGCCTCCCGCTCCACCTTCACGCGTTTTCAGCCGTCATCGCCCTCGCTCTCATTCGCTCAACCGTATCATCAATCCTCTTCCTAAGCCAATTCCCTCTCTCTCTCTCTCTCTCTCTCTCTCTCTCTCTTTCTCTCTCTTCCCCCAATTTTTTAATACATTGAGGAGTCAAAATCTGGCTTTTCAATTATAAAAGAAAAAATCGACCAAAAAATTTATAATCAACATTATCTTTAAAATTCTTTATTTCCCTCTTTTGTATGACTTGAGAGAGATTCCTTGATTTGGGCCGAAGTCTCACTTGATCATTATCAAATTAACCATAATCTTTTTATAGGTCATACTGTTTTTTTTTACTTATAACATATGTAAAAAGATAGTTGATCAAAATTATTAATTTGAATCACCAATGATACTTTGATTACTTTACTTGATTAGGATGAATGACTGAAGAAATATCTAGTCGTTTTATATTGAATCTCAACGTTTGGTTCTTTCTAGAATTTGTGCTATTGCCTACTAGTTGTCTTTGCACCCCTAGCCCCCACTTAGGGGCAAAAATGACAATTTAATCAGTGCACGCCTATTTGGGCAAAGAATCCAAACTCCATATTAATTCCTATCTACTTGTCCTAATCTATTGAAATCGAATCATGAAAAAGAAAAAAAAAAAACCTGTTTTCGGGGGCGATCTATTGAACTCCAGTGATTGGGCAATCCATCCTTGCTTTTTTTTTTTTTTTTGGTCTGAAAATAAATCCTTACTTAACGCCGAAGAAAAAATGGGGTAAATAAATGGAAAGAAAATCTTGCCCCCGTTAAAATCGGACACGGTTTGGTGCCACTCACTTTCCAAAACATCCTTTGACAAATCGACACGCCAAAAAAAAAAACCTTATCTCCCCCCCCCCCTCCTTTTCCTCACCTTCTTAGGAATTTCCTATTTCCCCCCATTTTTTTAATGGCCGCCCCTATATAATGGTCGCCCTGCTTTATTCAACCACCACCATCTCACTTCCACCACTCTCTCTGTTTTTTGCTCTGTTTTTTGCTCTGCATTTTCACATACAGCCTCACTCGAGAAGCGCCGTCGAGCTTAGCCTCGCGACGGGTGGTTCCTTGAAGATGGAGAACAACCAGCAGTCCTTCTGGCAGTTCAGCGACCAGCTCCGCCTCGCCAACCTCTCCCTCAACGACTCCATCTGGGGCAACGACTTCGCCGCCTCCAAGCTCCCCGACGAGCGCCGCAACTTCGACTCCCGGGTCGGAGGCAAGATCGCCCCCGCCCCCGCCCGCGCCAACTACAACAACCACGACAACAACAGCAACAACAACAACAACGATTCCAACACGGGCATCAGCGCCGTCTGCAATCCCCTGAGGAATCCGGTCAACGACGGCTGGAACGCGGCTGGCGCCGTGGCCAAGAGCCCGGCCCAGCTCGACGACCCGCTCGGCCTGCCCGACGACGTCGTCTCGGGCGACTTCAACGGGTTCAACTTCGCGTGGAAGCTCGGGGGGTCCGGCGCGGGCGCGGGAGCGGGCGCGAACCTGAACGACCTGAACCGTTTCGACGACGGATGGAAGGTCGGGGGGTCGCGGGTCAACGCCCCCATGAACGGCGGGTACAGCAAGGCGGCGATTTACGGGGAGCAGCAGCCGCTGGGTTACCCGTTCATCGGCAATTTCGCGAACATGAAGGGAGGCAAGGCCAAGATGGAGGGCGGCGAGCACGGGGGCAAGCTGGGGAAGAAGAACGGGGGCGGATACAGGAAGAACGACAACAGCAGCAACGCCCACGGCTCCGAAGGTAGAGAGGGCAAGAGCGACAAGAGGTTCAAGACGCTCCCGCCATCGGAGTCGCTTCCGAGGAACGAAGCCGTGGGCGGGTACATCTTCGTGTGCAACAACGACACCATGCACGAGAATCTCCAGAGGGAGCTCTTCGGTATGTCCTATTATCTTCTTGTCGATGAAATAAAGTTCTAATCTTTAACATAAGCAAATCTGAATTAGATGGTTTGGCAACTCCAGTCATCTTTATTGGTGATTTGTTGTTAATTGCGAACTGTAACAATTGCTTCGAGTTTCGAATATCGATGGTTCTGATGTCTTATGTTTCTTGTTCTGTCTGTATGTTTTGGCAGGCTTGCCTCCAAGGTACAGAGATTCTGTGAGGCAGATAACGCCGGGGCTTCCTCTGTTTCTGTACAATTACTCCACCCACCAGCTCCATGGCATCTTCGAGGTGGGTCTGTCATGGATTTTGTTAATCAAGCATGACGTTTCTCTTATCTAATTAGCTAATGAGGGGCTTGATGAAAGTAACTAGAAAAAAAGCATCTTTGGTCTGGATTGGATGCTTTCCGAGGTTGCTTATGAGGGAATTTGATGTGTTGTAGGCTGCTAGTTTTGGAGGGACTAACATAGACCCGACAGCCTGGGAGGACAAGAAATGCCCTGGCGAATCGCGCTTCCCCGCTCAGGTATTGCCTTTTGATCGTGCTATTTGTGCTAGCGGGTGCTGTTGATTGAGTGTCATATGGTGGCTGGGACATGAATTTGGGGCTTAACGCAAGTTGCTTTACATGGGCAGGTTCGAGTGATCACGAGGAAAGTTTGCAACCCGTTGGAAGAGGACTCGTTCCGCCCGGTCCTTCACCACTACGACGGGCCCAAGTTCCGTCTGGAACTGAATGTGCCCGAGGTAAAGGCTCGCATATTCTTTGATGGTTTTAAGCAGAACTCGTGCAAGAGATGTTCTTGCACTTGGAATTGACAAATCATAAACATGCCATTCCTGATCATCTGAAATTTGGGGATTTATTGCAGGCACTGTCTCTCTTGGATATATTCTTGGACCAAGAACCTTGAAAACATTAACGAACGAGCAGGCGGGGGCTTGAAGATACAGGAGCTTATGCAAAGAATTTAGGAAACAGATAGTGTCATACCTATGGAGACGAGGGGGGGATGATATATTTAGTCATGTTAGGAAAAATCTTACAGAAGTATAAAAGCTTGTCTTGATCTATGGGATTGTAAATTTTTGTGAGGGCGGGGTTTGTTTTCTGATTCTGCTCGTTGCTCCCTCAGTTTGGATGTTATATTATAGGAAAACATTGATCAGAATTTGCAAAACAGACTTGTGAAGGCTAAAATGAGAAATACTCATTTGGTTTAACTCGTAAATCTCAAGGAACTGAATAACATGTACCGAATGTATGTCGGTGAGAACTTTGAGATGCAAAATGGTCTAGGGCTTATCCTAACATCTGAGTGAATATTAAGTACTTGTTAGTAGATCACTTTGGTTTACCTAGGGGTTTCTAGCTTTGAATTAGCTGTGAAGTTATAAGGTGAACTATGGGGCGAGAGCTTCTTGCAAAGCTCGAGTTCTACCCAGTTCGATCTCACTCGGTTTTCCATCGTGATCCACTTGCTCCGCACGTCTGTGTCCTGGAACTCGAGTGACCTTGCCGTCTGAACCTTCTTATCTACGAAGAGGGTTTCGCTGTGTACCTCAGAAGGATCGTACCCAAGGCCTAACCAGACCCTCGTGCCTGCAACTATCGGTACTCCCCAGACGTAAATAGCACGGCGGAGTTCACAAATCGCAAGGGACCCTGGGCCTAGTTGTCACCCATCGATTAGAGATCTGCATTTTGGTCTTTGATCATGGAGGTCGATCGATGCCTCGAACTCATGGACAACAACTAATTTAACATCAAGAGCAGGGGAATCTCAATCATGAAATACAGGCAAAAGATGCTAGTGTTGTGAAGCTTATCCATTGAATTGATTCTCAAATGAGGTGGGACTTGGAATAGATACGTTTGTAAAGCAAGTCTGTCGTTTATCATCAGTGTTCCTCAAGCAGAACATAATAGGGGGAGAAGGGGGGGGGGTGTCCTTGTGGAGCTCTGTGATTATGACAGTTCTACATGATTGAGGTTGCCAGTAATAGTCAGGGACATCCTGTGCATTCACCGAAAGTGGTTGGGAGTTTGGTGGGCAATGGTTGAGAAAACTGTCGATGCAGCAACAGTCCATTACCTCAATCGAACGGCAGATGAAATTCATCATGATCATCATCGTTATTTATCATTGTTGTTATTATTACTATTATCTGGAAAGTGGTTAGGCCATCAGTTATTGCAAAGTCCCCAAGCTTGGAGCCGAAGTGATATTGGGTGGTGCCATGCCGCATCGATCTTCCACCACATCTCTTCACCTACGCAGCTTTGACTGCTTCAAACGCGAAACCCCATCATCACAACAAAATTTTCACCAAACGTTTTTGATGTTTTTCTACCTCCTTTGCACGTCTTCTCCGCCGCGCTGGCCTACCGCAGAGAAGCCCCGACACCATATTTTCAAGGGATCGCAAGAAAGTGCGCGGCTTTGAATGCATTCTTACTATATCGACTTGGATCTCTTTCACTTTAAGAGTTGAGCTAAGTTAAAAGTCGACTAAATATTATTAACTGACTTTGCACTATATCAATTTATGAATATAAAATTAGATTTGTGTAGTATCCTCGTAGGTATGTCTCAACAAGTAAGAGACAATATCACGACCACGGAAGGTTTATAATTTTTCCATTTGCGACGACAAGGATACTTATTTTAGGGAGGTGAACAGCAAACCCGAATCTTGTAATTCTTTTTCAACTTTTGCTAGGTAATGCACCTCATTGATATGTGCATTCCTGTACCTCAAATTACCTAGAGATAAGAGTCGCATCTCCCGCATCCTTCTTCTCAAAGAGAAGTGGTGATATCCAGCGATGATAAATGACCATTTGGAGTTAACGTGATGTATCTCATTTAGCCCGCATGCTCTTACGCATGGTTTCTCTATTCCAATTGTGAAAGGGGGTCTTGCTATTTTCATTTTATGGAGGAAGAAATGTCAAGGAAGAGAGAGAGAGAGAAAGAGAGAGAGAGAGAGAGAGAGGTGGAAACGGAGAAAGAAAGATGATTTTTGCTTGTGGACATGATTATCTTTCATGGCCTTTTCAGATGATTTATATGGGTTTGATACAAAGTGTCCTCTAAACACTCATTAAGCAATCAAATAACTAAATATAGCAATTTCCAATGCATCGACCATATTCGCAATCTACATTATCGGTCCTCTTTAAAAATCAATTTTTTTGAGAATAAATGTAGCTAACGAGTACTTTGAGGATATTCATTAATTAATCTGAATTTACAAAATCTACTATTTAGATCATTGGTTCACGGGGTCACTTCTGTTGTCGTAGTGCCGTATTGACTAGGGTTCGAGGCATTGAATCTGGCAAAAGAGAAGACCATATGGAGAGGTGAGCTTTTATTTTATAATTCGTATTATAATCAATGACTTTGTCGAGAGTTGTTGAAAGGGCAAAGAGCCTCTTTACTCCACTTTGTTCTTTTCTTGCACTCTTCACATGTCGATTGTTCATTTCCGGTGGTTGGCCGACGAGAACAGATACGCCTAGTTTTATAACATTGCTAGTTGCAAAACTCAAGTAATTGGTCATCCGATCAGTGTCCATCCACCACTCTCTATTTTGGCTGAACAAGTTAACAACTGAAGTAGCAGCTTACGTTTCGATCATGGTGGATCCATTTTTCCAAAAGGGATGAAGAAACTTGTTGTAAAGCATAAACATGCCTTAGTGGTATGAAGAAGCAGATGGTCAAAAAGCAATATGGGGCGTTGAAAACGAGTGCGGCAGAGACGGGAATGATTAATCTTTATGCGTGACCTGATTGTAAATGAAATTATTAAGATATTGATGATTGGTGCGGCATCGGTGAAAGTGCGAGTGAATTTTCGATATGGTTTTGATAGATGGGACGATCATCTTGGGATGTGTTGTTGAGAAGAAGTTAACATGAAAAGGGGAGAGCTTTAAAAGGCTGTGAAGTGGACCTTGACAGGTCTTTAAACTGTCCGTTTTTCGGTTCATAAAAGATTAATCTTATTTTCTTAAAGTAAAAATGTCAAAAGAGTGTCTTTAGTGACTTGATAAATCTTATAAATTGTTCTAGGAAAACACAAATGTCTCTATTCAAAGTATGTGACTTTTTTGAGATGTGTTGGTGCTCAATTTTCAAAGTTTTCTTATATGTATCATTTTTATTTCAGTGGTCTTAACTAATGTTATTGAGACACTCATTAATAAAATGCTTTTCTAAAAAGCCGACAATAATGTTAAAAGTGGGAATTCAAAATTATATTTTCTTACACTAATGAGGAGAAGAATAGAAATTCATAAAAGGTAGATTGTTTCTTCGTTCAATTTTTTCCGAGAATGAGAGTAAAGCAATTAAAAAGACGATAGAATGGCCAGCCTTCAGAAATTTATTTTGACGCTCAAGTTTCAGTGGGATGAACTTAGGAAAGGCAGTGGGATTTCTTGGGAAAAATAACCAAAACTGAAAATCTAGAAGCTCGAGAGTTGAAAAGCTCTATCACCATCTTTCCCTTTCCTTTTTTAGGTTTTAGCAATTAATCGCATCCTAAATCAATTCTTGCTCATCGGGTTAAATTCACATCTTCAGCCAAGTAAAAGGCAGACCATCCACCTTAAGACTAGGGCTTCATTTGGAAAGTGAGGAAAAGTGGAGTTACTATAATTTTGATGGGAGATTTTGAAAATTTAGCCTTTTTTTTTTTTTGAGATGGAAGAGGTACGAAAATTTAAATTTTAACAACATTCCTTACCAATTTTCATCACCTTTTCCTCCCGCACAAAGCATAAGGGATCTACAAGAAATTAGTTCATCTTTTGTTGGATTCCGAGTGATTATACATAGTAAAAATTCACATCGGAGACTTCATGCTTCCGGAAATGCAGGATCCTCGACCGTTTCAACACTCGACCTGGACCATCTAGGGTTCATAGAACCATCCTTCCATGGACTCAGGTCGCCTTGTTGATTAGAGGTAACTGAGAGCAGGCTAGACGATCCAAAACCTAAACCCTCACATGTGATTTGCTGTGCTTGTTTTTTTTGCTTCCATCCACATCCTTGACGAATAGGTTGTCCAAACTAGTCGTTGCGAAATTGATGCACTGAACCTGCATCCCATCCGACACTTTTTTTAAATCACTGACACCCTCTCACAAAAATTTTAAAATTTTCACTGAAACCGAAAGGAGATACAATAACTAGGAAGCAGCACCCCGTAAAGGACACACCCCCCAAGCCACGGACTCTTGTTCTGGAGTGAAATTTCGTAACTTTTTTAGATTAATCTCTTTTGGGTACACTCCAAGAAGAATAATGTTTCAATTCAGTCCCCCCTCAATATTATATTCAGAATTCCACCTCTTCCTCCCTGTTCTCCCCCGGGATCACCGCAAAAAAAAAACTGTACCTTTATAATAATCGACACAACGGTCTTCGGTCACATGGCGCCTCTAGCCTTGTTTTCAAAAAAGTTGAGGGACTTAAGGTGGGCTTGTTCAGTCACTAAATTCCATTAACTCTCTTACCTGCTCTCTCTCCTTTTCAAGATTCTTGCAGTTTAAATAAAGGGTGACTGACTTTTGATCTCTTTTGAGTTTTAATGTTGGAAAAGTTGTAAAGGGTCTGTGGCTTTTCTTGGCTTAGGATGGGGAACTGCTCAATCAAAGGGGATGTTGAGGAGAGCCCCTCCACCAAGAAGAGCGGCAACTTCCGGGTGCTCACCGATGCTGGGGTTGTCGTCGAGTTCCAGGGCCCCAAGATAGTCCAGGACGTGCTCGATCACTACCCCGGGTACGGCGTCTACAGGCAGGGCCGTGCATCGTCTCAGTTGCCTTGTGATGAGCGTCTTGCTGGCGGCCAATTGTATTACCTTCTTCCACTGCAGAAGGAGCAAGGGCAGGAACCAGGCGTGGAAAGTAATTGTGAATTACAGGCGAAAGAGGATGTCAGCCCGGCTGCTGGCTTGGAGGGGAGATCTTTGGTCACCGGGTCGGATCTTGTTGAGAACCTTGCTGGGGGGCTGGGGCCAGCGATGGAGGTTCTGCCGCGGGACGGGAACGGGATGTGGAAGGTGAAGCTCGTTATGGATACGAAGCAGCTGGAGCAGATATTGTCTCAGCAGGTCAATGTGGAGGCCCTGATAGAGCAGATGAGGATGGCCGCAAGTTCGGCTACCCTCCCGCCGAAGAGAGCAAGGGGTTCATGGGGGGTCGGCTGGAGGCCAGCTCTTTCTAATGTGTTCAAAGTTGGGTTTGATGATGGGAAGTGAAAGCAAGCAGAGAGGGCTTTGGCTTGACAGTCTGCTCTAGTGGGAAGGATTAGGGAAGGTGTAGTGAGTGACTTTCTAGTATCCGTGTGAAACGGCATGATATGTCTGATTATCACGCGTGTATATACTGATCTTTAGCTTGACTTACCATTCCAATTTTGGGTGGCAACATTGTAACTTGAGTGATCTGGATTCTGGCTTTCATGTCTCTCTTGAATTTCTTAGAGTTTAGACCTTGTCTTGTTCCAAAAATCATGCACCATATGCACTATTGTGCCCTAAGAAAGATAATGGGCAAACATAATCTCTACATGACTCATCAAAAAGATTGGGGGCTTCTGGCTAGGAATACATTCCCAGAATGCTATCTTGAAAGTGAGGCTAAGCTTCAGAAGATCTGAAATAACGAATATTAAATTTAGAGCAGCCAGAAACATTAACCAAAACCGACTGGAGGGTGGGAGAGCATACGAGAACTCTCAATACGATTAGAAAAACCTAACTCACAGATCACCTAATCGAAAGGGATGCTAGTAGATCCTGAATTCATAAAATCTTGGTGATTGCCAAGCTGATAAATAAGTCTTGTGCTGCATTATTATGATGAAACATTGTTGCACTTAGTGAAAATATGAGACAGCACCACGGATATTGAGTTGATACAAAATTTGACATCAAGATAACAACTAAACCCCGCAATCCAGAGCTGGATCTTGGTTAGATCACAAAACTCAAACAGTTCAAGATGTCCGAGGCTCTAGGATGGTGCCAATGTATTCAAAGGAAATCAACTCTCACATGGCGTTTGACTCCAGCTTCTTGATGGCTTTCTCTACAGCAGGTACATTCTTTCTTAAGACAGACCATTGTTCCTCTGTCAAGCTTATGCCTGAAATGCAACAAAACAATAATTGTGAGTTCAATACCATGCATAGAAAGAAAACTACGAGGAGGACAGGTGTTTTATTGCAAACTTGCGAGCATTAAACAGTGATTGCTAGTGTATGAGGACACAAGCTAGTGAGCTAATGGCAGAAAAAGCAATTCAGAATAATCCAACTGTATAAATTAAGTAGATCGAATCATTTGGACCGAGGTTCCTCTTTTCACATACTGTTACCATCTCTTAGAACCCATAACTCTTATATAAGAGCTATAAAGCCATGAAGTTCAAAAATTATATTAGACAGGAAATAGAAAAGCAGCTTTCTTTTTTAAACATAATCACTCAACACCTTTGGGCAGTGTCTCAAATTCTAGAAACTCGGAAACTTCATCTGTGGAGTGAAGGTTGCAGTGAGTAGTGTTAAGAGAAATCTCTTTTGCTGCTTGATTCTACAAAGCAAATACCAAACAATAGGTGCATCTGTTTTCATATGCGATACTGATCACCATGGATCAGGCTCCAAACTTTGTAATTGCCTAAGCTTTACTCTCCTGCCTAAATGATATGCAAGGCTCTATCAAAGCAATTTCCATGGTAAATCTGATAGAAGCAAGAATGACCGAGGCTTGTTGCTAGAACATGATGCAAGAACAATACTAAAACATTGGAAAATAACTTGATCCTGCAAACAGAGGCAAAGAGCAAATAAAAATGACAACCTATTGACAATTCAATGTCATCACCTCACATCTCAACTGCACAACATCAGGGTGACTTCTAATTGCAAAAACTCGCATGATAGCAGAGATCTGTTTAACACCTTTAATTATGAAGGCTAAACGGGGCTATTATAGAAGCAGTTTCGTTCCTTGAACAATTTGAAGCGAATTAGTACACTGCAGTAGTTTGGGTATCACTGATCCTCATCCTTTATTCTGAGTCGAATGATTCAAAAACACTCTAGAGCAGAGATGAAAGTTTCCACCTGTACCAGTGAACTAATCATCCAACAGATTCAGTACCAGTTCCTTACACTCCTAGCTCCATACATTATTAAGAATTTGGAGGCAACTGAATATCTTTTCTACGGTTCAATTCCTATTTCTTTTCAGATCGCGTTGTGCTAACAACTTATGAACCCACTTGAATTCCAACCCCACAGGTTATTAAGTTTCACTGATGATCCCTTCTGATGCAGCCATATTGAGAAGCCAAAGATCAACTTTAGTCTTTTCCCCTAAGCAGGCAATATAACTATCTACCTTGCAATGCTAGTGAAAAAAGGGCAAACCAGATACAAGCATAAAAGAGGCACTCTTTGAGATGTGAAGCAGAAGAAGGTGAATAGCTACAAGCAAGAACTTACCTTTTGAAGTAGGGAATTCCTTGCCTCCTTTCTTGAAGTACTCCCTAATTGAGAGAAGGGGTTTGCCTCGAAACTCTTGCATCGTCACCTTTCTCTTTTCTGATAACTGCATCAAAGGAACCCAAAAATATCAGCAATGATCAAAGCAAAACAAGCCACCGACCTTCTCTCAAGCAAAATACATATCATAACACGGTTTCCCCCATTAAAGTCAGAACAAAATCCATGCTTTAACTCCTAATAACTTTCCAAAGATCCATTTTTCCTTCTCAAGTCGGGGATATCATTTGTTTAGCCACAATTAGTGACCACAGACACCTGACTACATTGTCGTTAAAAACATTAAACAAAGATATACAGACATTAAGGACTCAAGCACTTTTGTGAGGATGGCAAATAAGCTTCTTATTGGTGATAGGAGATCACATGGATATAAAGAACATATAAATTCCGAATGAACGATATGTAACGCCCCTCTCATGTGCAAGCCTGATAGATGCCCGAATGAACGATATTTAACGACGATCGATATTTAACGCCCCTCTCATGTGCAAGCCTGATTAGACGCCCAAATAAATGACAGTTAATGCCCCTCTCACATGTGAAATATACTGGGACACAACCTGGCAGTTCGTTTCGATATGATTCAATCCAAAAGTTCAAATTTTTAAGCGGAGACCACATGCATACGTAGACAAGCGACATGGATACTTTGATAACTTGCATTAACTTTCCACTTCACAGCGGATCGCATAAAACCCTAGATAACCAAAATCGTTCTCAAATTCTGCAATTCACATCCCTCCACACAGAACACATCTCAAATTCCTCAGCAAATCACCTCTTTCGAAACCCCCCACTTCTCTGCTCTCACGCACTTCCGCAGCAACAAAACAGAAAAACTCAACAAACAGCAATTCCAAAGAAATGGGTCAAAGCAAAAAACGAAAAGCAGAATCGAAGGAAAGCAAGAACCTTGCAGATGATAAGGTCGCCGTCCTCAGTGTACTCCGCATCCCCGCCAGACTTCTTCCCGGTCTCCTCTTCTTCCTCCTCCTGCTCCTCTTGCTCTTCCCCCTCTTCCTTTCCCATCGCATTCTGCTCCTCCCTCGCCTTCTGCTCCTCGAGGAAGGACTCCACCACCTGCCTCACGATCGCCTTGTACTTGGGCTGGGACAGGTCCATGCCGAGCCGCTCGGACGCTAGCTTCCGCACCTTGTACTCGGTGGTGTTGTTCATGTCCGATTCCTCCAGCACCTCCCGCACCGTCGTCCCTATCCTCCGCCCCACGTCGGAATCCATGGCTGCTGGTTCTGCAACAACACTTCCTCCAACCAACCCTGAAAATCTAAAGCTGCCAACAAAGAAGGAGAAGGTAGCGTGCTTCGTCAATTTAAGGTACGAGGTTGGATAGAGTTATTACTAACCCATTTGAGGAAATTTAGATGCCGATTATATAGAACTATGGAAAAAAAAGGGTAATTTTCTTCTTTTGCTAGTAGAAATTATGATACTTACATGACTACTTGTGGAAAGTTCGTTAATTTTTGCAGTTTTCCAATCGAGCAAGGAATTTCTGAGCCAATAATTTTTTTGTTTTAAAAGGGGGGGGGGGGGTGGTATTTATGGGCCAATATGCAGGTCTTTTTTTGTCATCTTTGAAAAGGTATGGTAATCTTAAAAGGTCAAAAAGGAAAAGATAAGACCATCTTAAGATATTATGTTGTTCTTAACGAATTGGAGATGCTATACTTGTTGGGGAAACTTGAACTTGGCCAACCCTAAGAGAATTTTGCAGCTTAATCCTTAACTGAAACTAGCCTAAATGGTCGGTAGTCGAAATAAGATCCGTTTAAGGCATAAGCCAAATTGAAAGCTAAGGAAAATCAAGAAAGGGAGAGAGAGATTATGTGGAGGTTCAGGTTAAGTGGGATTGTTATACTTCTAGCTATGTTAACATGCTCATTCCATGGCTAATTAGAGAGAGGACTCCGCGTATGTCATCTTCCTTCAGAAGATGGTGGTCTGAAATTGCTGAAGCAAATATCTCGACTTCAATAACAATCATGCTTAGTCATGTCGGACTGATGTTCACGTACCCTTTGCATTGCTCTTTTCTGCTTAGTGGGATTATCCACCTCCTTCACTTCATGACTCGTGTAGAATCGACATTAACTCGAGTCAAAATATTTAAGACCTATATAAGCTAAGTAAGCCGGGTACAACCGATGCCATCGGAACTCGGAAGCCCACACATATAAAGATCAAATTAGAGGCGTAATGATAGAGCTACCAGCATTAGAATAATGAAACTAGAGCTGGAAACATTGGATATATAAGACATGTAGGACATACAGTTCCATGCAACTTAAAAGCACCATTAATATCATGATCCGCATATTTTCAACCCATATTTGACATGTAACATAGCTCTCATTCAATTCATGCCAAACTCGACCAGTATGTTCATCCCTCAAAAATAATCTCATTGCTATCATGTATGTACTTTCACATGTTGAGCAAGACTATACAGAACAGAACAAGAAGAAACAGTGTCACATGGATGGGAAAGCAAGACAGCCTTCATGTACCAGACTCACCCACAGAAAGGTTGGGGGGAAAAATTATGGAGTACCCCTTGACAAAATCATAGATAATCTTTCCTTTTTTCAAATCCTTTCCTCCTACAGACTAGTTACCACTATTTCTCCAGCGACTGAGATTATGATCTTCATTCTCAGTAACTATCCATTCATCCATGAATGTTTTGTTGATCCAAGTCTCCATCCATAAGCATCATCGAGCTATGGTGGTGTACCATGTACCACCGTCCATTATGAAATTCAAAGACGTTAGTCATGTTAAAAGGCCCAGTATCCATGTCAACAAAAGTTTTCATGGTGACCCAAGCCATGTCTCTCAGCACTCGGACACGAATGTCGCGGACCTGGAAGTCAACCCCTTGCTCCCAGTTAAATGCCAGTTGCCAACTTTGTATCACAGCATTGTACCTGTAAACAAGTGTCAGCCACTTCCAATTGTGTAAACTATGGTTTTACCAGCCCTACTAGAAAGTAGATGCAACATAGCCTGACTTTGGCCAAACAGCTAGAAACTTATACAGAAAGAACGAAAATCATCCTGTTTAATCTTTTATCAAGAAAAGGCACAAGATATGAAAGGACATCATTAAGCTCAAAACACAGAGGCTACCCTGATGTTATGAATTCAGATTAAGGTGCACAGCACAACTGCATAGTGCGGTAGGTAGATCAGATGGAAGCCTGAGCAGTCATGGGAAGCAGACTAGGAAAGCTAGCAACAGGGTCAAGCTATCAGACCAAGGTAAGTGAATGATTAAATGCCTTCTCCAAATGGAAAGACTGGAACAAAAAACTTACACACACAGGGAAAAGAACAAAAAGGTTAACAATAACAAGCATGCATGTCCACACCTCATGTCTCGTTTAATGGTGAAACCATCCATGAGGACTAATAAGAAGTTATCAACATTAATGAAGAAGAAAACAGAACAAAAGCATGTGTTTGATCAGAGACTTCCAATTATTGCTTTCAATATATACATGAAAATGTTTGAAAAATAACTTTGGCGGTCTGCTTTGCTTCTTCTCAACTTTCTGGAATCAGACATTGATTTTCTGAAAACTAAGAATGACATAAGTTTTTTCTGATATTATCCAGCAGAACAAAAAGGAAAAGAATTTCTGAAGATGACAAAAAAGACCTGCATTTTTAGATATCATACTCCGCCAGTAAGATAATGTGCAGATATTTCAAACAGTTGTTTCCAACTGAATAATTACTACATAAGATACTTCACAATTATTGTGCTATTTCTATGTTATCAAATATCCATCATTCACAAAATGACTTCATGGGGCTATATTGACCGGTAAAGAGAGACACCAAACCTTCATATCAACAGAGTACATGCTGACTCTAAGACTCCACAATCCAAGTATAAAACAAAATCTTAGCACACCTTGGAATTCTGAAGATATAGACAGGAGGAATTCATACCCGGAAAAGAGTACCCCCGAAGCATGAACACACTTGACATAATCTGCATTGAGCCAAAGGCGGCTCATTGACTGAAGGGACCTTTCCCTGATGATGTTAAAGAATTCTAAATTAATATTCACAATAGCCCTTGTAGCCGCATAGTAGGCTTTCCACCCATTGACTGGTGTGACGCCATCTTGTTCCAGAGTAAAATCCTGAACGAAGGCATAAATATTTGAATAAAGCAGAAAATAATTCATTTTTTTGGATTTTCACTTTGATAAATGAAACAAGAAGGTTCTAAGTATAAACTAAGGTACTTTCCATCAGAATTCAAAAACTAGAGATCAAGGTCAAGAACAAAGGAAGAAAATATACACTCTGATAACTTTGCCACTCCTGAAACCTTTGCATGTAATCAAGTACGGAACACATCATATTGCTTCAGTTAAACACTAAACCCTAAAACCAAAATTGTAAGCAATTATATAAAGTTTGAATCGGACATAGAGGTATCGGTACAGTGACAGAACAAAAACTTATGCAGGTTCTATTGCAACAAACTGAGCTGATAGGAATGTATGAGACCATCATCAGTGCTGCTTTTATGGTCCAAACTTGATCACCAACATACCAACTAACCAAAATCGTGAGGCAAAACTCTATCAACTACTTTCCTTCATTATGTCAAAATTAACAAGAAAATGAGCATATGAATGGCATTAACGATAGTATAAACCAATTGCACAAGCCACGTTGTAACATACAATTGTGAACATCGCATCTTAGATTACCAGTAATAAGAACTAAAAGAATTCTAAAATGACCTAACAGCCCATAGTTAGTGCAATATCAATAAAGGACGCATTATCTACTCACGAGAAAACATTGGAACGGTACATGCACAAAAGAGATGCGCATGGATACACTTAAATGTTTTGATACAAGTTAGAATGTACAGGTTTTTTGCTAGTGTATTTTGCACTAATAACTACAGCATTTTCTATGATGAGGTGATGTGACAGCTATCTCTCGTGAATGATAATTCTCCTCCTAAACCACTAACTCTCCTAACTTTACGTACTTCTCTAGAGTCATAAATTTCCTAAGGAAGTTTCTTAATTTCGTAGTAACGCCTACCAAATCATAGAAAACTATTGACAACAGAAAGAAGCCCTTCCTCCCCAAGTCATGGAAGGGCTTTGGAGGAAAATGATCATTCATGAGAGATAGCTATCATATAGGGTATTATGATTTATTTTTTCTCCCACTACAACAGTCTTTACTTTCTTTCCTGACTTGGGGAGGAAGGGCTTCATTCTGTTATCAGGAATTTTCTATGGTTCGGTAGGCATTACTACGAAATTAAGAAAATCCCATGCTGAAATTTATGACATTAGAGAAGTACGAGCTTCATTCTGTTATCAGGAATTTTCTATGGTTCGGTAGGCATTACTACGAAATTAAGAAAATCCCATGCTGAAATTTATGACATTAGAGAAGTACATAAATTTAGGAGAGTTAGTGATCTAGCAGGAGAATTATCATTTGTGAGAGGAAGCTATTAAATATGGTATAATAGTTTTGTTTTCTATCATTTGGTAGGAGTGTTACTATGAAACTAAGACACTCCCCAAGGAAATTTATGACATTAGAGAAGTACGTAAAGTTAGGATAGTTTTTAGGAGGAAATTTGTCATTCGTCGGAGGTAGCTATCAAATATGGTATAGTAGTTTAGTTTTGCTCACACAATGGCAGTTTTTGGTTTCTTCTCTGACTTGGGGAAGTTTCTTAATATTATAGTATAGCCTACCCAATGATGAAGAACTCCTGATGATAATTTTCCTCCTTTACATACTACTCTAGTGTCATAGATTTCCTTCAGAAGTTTCATCATTTTGTAGTAACGCCTACCAAATTACAGAAAAATCTTGATAATGGCAAGAAGCCCATCCTACCCATGTCATAGAAGAAACCAAAGACCATTGTAGCAGAAGTAGAACTAAAGTATTATACCATAATGAAGCCATCTCTCGTGAATGATAATTTTACTTGTATATCACTAATTCTCCTAACTTTTTGTAGTTCTCTAGTTTTTGCGAATGATAATTTTCCTTGTAAATCACTAATTCTCCTAATATTACGTACTACTCTAGTGTCATAAATTTCCTTACGAAGTTCTTAATTTCGTAATAACACCTACCAAACCATATAAAACTCCTGACAATAGAAAGAAGCCCTTCCTCCCCAAGTCACAGAGGAAACAAAAGTCTGTTGTGGTGGGAGCAAAACTAAACTATCATACCATATTTGATAGCTATAGGAATGATAATTTTCCTCCTAAATCACCGATTCTCTAATTTTACGTATTTCTCCATTAATTTCGCAGTAATGCCCCCCAAACCATAGAAAACGTTTCATAATGGAAAAAACCCTTTCCTCTCCAAGCACGCAGAAACCAAAGACTGCTGTAGTGGGAGCAAAACTAAACTATTTTACCTCATTTTATAGCATATGCTACTCAGGATCATCGAGAAAACAAAGAGTACAAAGTCATAACTTCTTAGAGAAACCATGGCAAGTTCCAACTCCTATGAAAAGTACAAATTCTTGTCAAATTTGATACTTTAGCTCCATTTGACAACTCTCTCAGCTTACATTTCTAAAGCAACCACATTCAGAAACCCAAGCAAACGGCATGCTATAAAGAATAATCCAACAGCTAATACACATGAATCCACTTTCCAACACTAAATCCTACAAACCATCTGCGAAGACGAATCAAAACCTCACCTTATGATAGAGCGCCTTCCAGGCATTGTCATCGTTAGCCGCCTTCCGCATTAAGGAATTAGTCATCGAAAGCCGGCACAGGCTCGGGTAATCCAGGTAACTCAGCGCGTGCGTCGTGATCTCCGGCACGAGCTGCTCCATCATCGAGGCGCCGCTCTGCCTCTCCGCAGCCGCAACCGCCGCGGCGGCAGCCGCAGCCGCCTCCGCGGCGCCGGCGCCGCCGTTCACGTACGTCGCTCCGACGGCCATCGGGGCGGAATCCGAATCCGGCGCGCTCGGGCCGCAGGTGCACGCGCAGCCGCAGGCCTTCGAGCCGGCCGGCTGCTTGTTGGATGAGGCGGAGGAGGGCTTCTTCTTCGATTTCAAGGGGGCGAGGGCGAGGAGGAGGCCGGCGAGAGCGAGGAGCAGGCAGAGGGCGGTGGCGACGCCGGCTACGAGGCGGGGACCGGAAGGGAGGGAATCGGCGGCGAAGCTAGGCTGTATCTCCATTCACAAGACATGAAAGCCGCAGCAAACATGAAATGAAGGGAAAAAAAAAAAAGAAAAAACCCTAAGACGGAGACGTAGCCCGGCCGGAAATGAGGAAGGGGGCGCGGCGTCGCGAGGGATCTTCGAGGGAGGAGGCGGAGGCGGAGGAGGAGGAGGAGGAGGAGGAGGGTTTTCTCGCTCCGCCGAGGGCTCGGGCCGGGGCTCGGTGGCCCTACCGAGGTTCGAGCGGCGGACGGCCGGAGCTAGCCGGCGGCGGCGGCGGCGGCGCGGAGGAGAGAGGAGGAGAGAGAGAGGGAGGAGAGAGAAGGAGAGAGATCGGCGACATTGGAGAGAGCTGGTCCGACTCGTAACGGACCTGGGAAGAGGGACCCGAACGCGTTCCTGGTCAGGACCGTAAATACCAGGAACTTGGAGGGATATTTCTGCCATTGCAATTTTCCTTTTCCTTTTCTCTTTTTTCTTTTCCTTCTTTTTGTTTAAGGTTACATCAATCAATGTTCAATACTAGCGTGAAGAATGTGGCCTAATAGAATACTTCAGCAATGGTAGAGAAAAAAAGAGATTTATCTTCTTTTTTTTTTGTGCCCAATAGAAATTGGGATTTCATTTGGAGATACCGCCCTGTTGAAGATTTAGAAAGAAACACAAATGCGGCATGGCATGTTCTCTTCTTAAGGAATCATATTGAAAAAGGATACAATATCGATACTGTAGGATAAAAGATCAAATTGAAAAATTTGATTAATCAAAATTCTTAAATGGAGTGTGAATAGACTCAACTTGGAGCAACCCTTCCGGCATGGGTGAATTCTAATACTTTTTTATTATTTATTTTTTAAGATAGAGGTAAGTAATCTCAAGACGAAACATATATGAGAAAATCAATGCTTGATTTAAGGAGCTAAGTATTGAGTATTGCTTAGTAAATCGAGCATAACTTTCTTTAGAAGGCTCCAAATAAGCATGAAACTTGCCGAATAAGAAAATTGACATATCCAACTTTCTAATCATGTACGGCGAGGCCTAATTTATAAGAAAACAAAAATAAGTACTCCTTTATCTAAAGGTACCACCAGGAAAAAAAGAAAAGTGACTTTGAAAATTCTGACAATAGAACTGTACTCATCCCGTGGCTGGCTACCCAGCAAATTGAAATTGGCTGTTGAAGCACGTGATAATCAATGTTATCAAGTTGATTTATAATGATTGAATAAGACCAAATCCGCCGACGGGAGTATGTGTCACACTCATTGAATATTTTCTTCTCTTCAATAGTACAAATTTCTAAGCCATTACTTGATGCTCTCTCCTGCCCAAAAGACAAAAAAATTTGATGACGCAAGTCATGTCGCATGTAGTTTTGTACTAGAAAATTAAATTGATGCACTTTTAGCCGCTGACATGCTGCATCACTGATCAAAAAGTCATGCACCAGTGGTACCAATGTCCCCCCGACATGCGCTGATTTCGGGTTTATGGCGTCCCGTGGTTTACACTTTACGCTAATAGTGATTTTCCTAATCAATTTACAGCTTTGCTTTTTTCTGATTTTCATCAAGGTTTCTTCTTATTATGCTACTAAGGTCCACAAATTGTAAATCCTTCATTAAATCAATTGCTATATTTTCCAGTGTATGACGGCATTAATGATTGGTCATGCTATTCTCATGGAAGTCTGAATCTCATCAACATGGAAGCAAAAGGAATAGCAAAAAGCTTCCCAACAGAACCATTTCTGAGAATTGAGAGCTTGTAATTACATGGGGAAAGAAATCCTATCCAGAGCTTAAAGAGGTCAGGGACTAGCTGTAGAATAAGGGGATACACATTGTCATGCTGCTGCTAAGTAATATCAGGAGCCACCCTCGACTCGTGTGGACTGCTCTGTCGGGGCGAGAGGGTCGAAAAATTAAGGAGGGCCGTGCCGAAACTAGCTTGAGAAGCGCACAGCAGAAGAAGAAAAAACTCACGGCCATCACGGCGAGCTCCTTGTTCTTCAGACTCGCCTGATCTCCAGAGACCTTCTGGATGTCCAACCTGTAATGCCATCAATCAAAAGGATCAATGAAGTGAGGAGAGGATTTTGACGGGTAGTATTCTGGAGACTCTGAAAAAGCATGATCACAGTATCAAGGCGACATTGGGTAATGCGGACAGGGAAGTCGGGAGAAAGAAGAGAAAAAAGATAAGAGAGAATGGGAAAAAACAAGAGAGCCCACAGCCACAAGAAGGGGAAATTGAAGCGGTAGAAACTTCAGCGGAAGTTAGATTCAAGGTGAAGGCGAGGATGGAGAGTATAGAAAGCAAAACACTATTTCAATTCACAGGGCACATGTACAAACACAACCAAAAGCAGGATCTTAAACAGTCTTCCAAGTCGATGAAAAGAGGGACATGTATTCCGGTTTGGTAACGTAAACAACATAGAACTTCAAAAAAGGTCTGGATGCATACACCTAAAATAGGTTAGACTTAATAAAGTCAAGATGATCTAGCACTATTAAATGAGACAAGAGTCTTTGCAACTACTAGGGATAAGTGAAAAGTCAAGGGGACCAGTCACAGCAGATGGCTCTAATCAGTCCATACACAAGTTAGTCCTGATAAACAGTCGGGGTTAGTTTTCTTTCCTCAATGCCATATAAGTTTCGCTTTTACTGCTAAAACAAAGCAAGACAAAGAGGAAAGCAAGCAAAATCACAAGAAATCTAACCTCAGCACAGTGTTTTCTTTACTGAGCACATCCACTTGTGATGAGACAACAGACTTCCATAACACAAGATCCTTATGTCCTTTTTCCTTTAGGAAGCCAAATGTTAGACAAATAACGTGATTGAGAGAGAGAGAGAGAGTAGCTAATGAGCAGATAGCTATACCATAAGTTCCTTCCACTCCAGGAGATCTCGAATCTCTAATTTTCTTTTCTCCACGAGGACCAACATTGCTGATACCTGTTTCTCGAGTTCAGGGAACATGTCCCCTTGCCGTCGGTTCAATTCTTTGACATACTCCTCCAACAACAAGAAGTTCTGCTCAAGAGAGCGAACTTTCTGCATCAGGATTTTAAGAACAGTGTCACCGGGAATTCTGCCATTTAGCATTTGCCTCACTTCCTCAATGGGATCAGGAACATTTCTTGTAATGTCAGGATCAGTTGCCTCGTGAGCTTTTGCATTTTGTGCTTGATCAAAAGCTTCGGTTGCCACCGTGGCTCTCTCAACCGTATTTTGACTTCTATCACTGCTATTAAGTTCCACAGGAACTGAATCATGTCTCGGCAGGCTTGTTCCCGTCACATTAGGCTTTGCAAGATCACCTTGACTAGGTTCTTTGGAAGGCACAAAGAGATCTTCGAGCATCCGCTCTATTGCATCGATTCCATTCACCTCCATGACGCTTAGCGTGCAATAGAACTCTGATCCGTAATGACTAAGCAAATTCAATTTCAAGTACCTCAACCATTTCGGTTCAGGCAGCTTGAAGGTTTGAATATGCTTCACGTTTTTGGCGACGAACTTGCCCAGTGGGGCCCATGTTTGTGTAGGGTAACTCAAACTTCCAGACAACTCGAATTCCTTAAAATTGGAAGAGTAGTGCTCAAAGTTTGCGATTTTGACTGCATCGACCAGAGTTTCCTCTGCAAGCTCAATCACAACAAACTTCTCTTTGATAGAACAAGGGTTTCTCAAGTACTTGTCATGGTCTTTTCCGAGTATGTTGGTTGTTCCTTTCGCTTCTTTGTTATGAGCAAGAACCTTGGCTCCCTTTGATGCAGATGCGTAGTTATACTCGGTTCCATCCGGTTCAAGCCGGTGTGTAATGTTGGCAAGCCAAGTGGGTATTCCCAACTCCTTTTCTCGCCTTCTCGAGTTTCGAAAATCATCAAGATTGAGATAAGAAGGACTCGGCTGGTCTGGTTGACGTGCTTTTCTTCCTTCTTCTGATTGTATTTTACATACCGGAGCAGCATAACCTAATAAGTGCCAAAGGACTTCTTCATTTACGTTGATCTTGGGAAGCGCATGCTCAAAATCCCTGCGTTCTTGAGGGACATTCAACCTTTCACAAGCTGTACACCTTCTGGATTCTGAATTAAACTGATTTGCGCTACCAGTGCCGATGAAATATGCACTTCCGTAAAGCTTACTGTTCTTGCAAACACCTGAAAAGGGCAAGCTTCAATTTAGCTTACTGCAGGACAAATATGATCAAACGACAACAATTTAACACTCGGCCTGAAAAAGAAAACAGCAGAGTATCATAAAGAAAACAGCAGAGGACCAATTTATTTCCGAAAGGTCATCCTGCCCCAGAAACAATGGGCCTCCAATTCACTAGTAACTATCTTAACTGAGCATCATCAGCAGGAAAGAGCAGACCAAATCTTGAGAACAAACGGGCACCAAGAATGGGAATCTGAATGTATTCTTAAAAGGTAAACTTCAAGGAAAAATCAGATAAATGAAGAAAGAAAGCATCTTTTTTGCGCTACTCTATTCAAAATTAGAAAGAACTGATCTTGACTCATCCTCATTAAATGGCACATGCACAAAACTCATTAAACTCAAGAGCAACCACCTCGCGCACAGTTCAAGAGAAAGGAGCGAACTTTATGACGGAAACCGGGCAAATTCTTCACCTTTAGTCCCCCGGCTAAGCCCGGGTTCGGCGTGGGAAAAGAAGACGGAGCACCAGACCCAGAAGAAGATCAACGACGTCGAGACGAGCTGACGGGGCCTCCTCCTCCTCCCGCCGCTGCACCCGCATTCGCCGCTCTCGCTTCGGGTCCCGTCGCTACCGCGCTCCATGCGGCCGGACATGATCATGGCTCATCTGGGCGAGCGCCGGAGCGGAGGGAACGACGACGACGACGGGGCGAGGAGAGTAGGAATTCGTGCATGTGGGTTTCCTCTGTTTCTCCTGAATATACATGTATGGAAAGCGACAACGGCCATCGTTTTGGACTTTCCTTAGGAAGGAAGAGGACGGGCAATTATTTGGGGTTTTGGTTAAGTGAATTTAATGCGCATTTTCGATTTGGCTTGAGGTTCCGGCATTTTGTTCGGGTCGTTTTTTTCCACCATGTGACTCGCGTGTCTATTTCGGGACCAGTTCTAAAGCGGAAACAGCTTATTGACTGTTTGGTATGTATGAAGGAATAGGGCATTTTTTCATTCTAATGTTTGGTACGTGAATGAGGTGGAATGCCATCTACCACGCAGGATTGGTAATTGGTTTCTGGACCGTAATACATCTTAAGCTGCTAATGAAATATAGTTTATAGTTTTTGCAATGACTTTTTATTAAATTATGTATGATTAGTGCCATGAACAATTGAATATCTTCATATCAAGAATTGGCACCAATTCAGAACATTGCACAATTTCCAATATGCAAACTTGTGTTGTGCCATATGGAATTGAAGCTTAAAAAGTGGAATTATGTTAAATTTGGTATGCGCTTAATAAGTAACCTAAGAATACTTGATAACATAACACTCTCGTTAAATATAGTCAATAAGTTATTTGTCAATATATATATATATATATAGAGTCAATAAGTTTCATGGCTTTGGTTAACATCATCCTTAATCATTTAACATGGTTAAGAGTTCCTTTTTCTTTTTCCTACCTTGGGATAATGACTAGAATATCTAACCGTGCAAGGATTATAGAACAGCAAACTTGGTCGCCTTCAAGAAAATGACTTCCATTGACAGTAGCTATTATCTCGCCAGCAACAACTTTTTGTGTGCAGCTTTGAGGGAACAATCTTAGCATTCCCGAAGGCCCCGTGCTTCCAATGCATCTCAACCAGAATCGCAAATTTTAACACTTACATATCTCAAATTTAATATATTCCCTCGATCGATATTCATGGTCGTGGCGCGTGATAAAAACTCAGTTTCGTGGGCAAAAAATTGGGTCATTTTCATTTTCAGCCCTACCTCCCACGGAGGAAGAGCTGCCTTCACTGATAAGGATTAGACTCTCCTGATAGATCGTCCAGTTGTCTATATGAACAATGCCTGGAAAAGAACCATGCTAAGAAAGAGAATAGCTGTGAAAAAGCTTCCAAGTTGAGCATGGAGCGATATTGAAATTGTGAAAAAAAAAATAAAATAGAAGGGGGAAGATAAACACGGTCACTACGATGGGTCAGTTTTTCCCCTCTGTTGAGATGCCTCGACGTATTGCTCCGCAAGTCTCTTCACCTTCTCGCCTTCTTTAATGAGGAAGTTGGCATTTTTAGCTTTGTGATGGTATTTCATAACCTTCTCTACAGATTTTACAACCGCCCAACGATACTGTTCAACTGAAATTACACCGCTCTTGCATAGTGGCCTTATGTGTTCCTTGATGTATGCTTCCACCTGCGCAAAATCGAGACAATTGAATTTTGAATGAGAATTTTCCACATAAAAGGAAGAAAATAGGAAGCTCGGGCACTTGACATGCTAAAAGTAACATCAGATTGATTTCTTGCGAACTAAAAATTTTCCGCAATCGCAGATTTTTATCTGTTTTTATATCATGCTACAACAAACGAGAGAAGAAAGTCAAATGTGACATAACGGTGTCTTCGGAAGAAATAGGGATGGCTAACCTAAACCACTGTTGCTTTCTTGAATTGATACAGTGAACCTCATTATAATGGGATGGTTTCCATACATTGATATTTCAAATAGTTTCGGTTGTTCCCGAACCTTTAATTGTCAGATGGAAACCTTGAACCTTATTTCTTGCAAAAAGTATGAGAATAAAAGGAACAAAAGTCATGAATCGAGTTAAGTACCGACCTTTCTCTTTATGGATTCGGCATCATCAGACCACTCTTTGTCATGTTTCTCTCTGTCCTCTTTCTCAAATTTACCATCTTGTGAAATACTACTAGATTCGTTTCTACCAGAAGACTTGTGATGCATCATGACTCCAGCTGATTGTGCTACCTCCTGGCTTGGCTCGCAAGTCTTAACATCTCCAGGAACTGCTATTCCATTTCGAGATTCTGTATCAGTCAGATCACACTCCGTGCCTCCTATTCCCACAGAAAGTTTGTCCAATAAGGGTTCTATATCTGGACCACATAATTCTACAAATTTTCGCACTGAAGGCGGCTCCCCAACATGATCACATGACCATTTATGAGAATCACTACATTCATTGCCCACATCCTCCACAGGAGATGTTCTCATCCTTGCACATTCACAACACTCAGACAAGGGAACCCCAGAAGGTTTGACATCAAAAGCATGATCCAAATTTTCAGGATTTGAAGATGAAAAAACCCCTTTCATTTTAGATGAACCTTCTTCTTCTTCTGGTTGCTCAGAGACTTTCATTGAACCATTGCCAACATAATCTGTATCTCCCAGGTTATGCTCAAATTGACCATAAATTTCTATTTTAGAATCACGACCTGCTTCGGTAACTTTATCACACACTACTCCAGCTTCCGCAGAGGGATCCTTTTCCTCACCTGGGACTCCAATAGTAAGACTTGGAGTGTTTGGAGGAGAATCTGATAGAAGACCAGCAGCTCTTAATGCTACTTCAACCTCTGGGTCGGAGTATTCTTCCATGCCTTGCTCTGGTTTTTCAGTAGGAACAACTAATGGAGACGGGGGAGGGGGTTCAATTGTTCCAGAGGACTTGCAATATTCTGTACAGCGCTTTATCTCTTGAGAACATAGATTCAAATAGACAAGCTTACTATTTGACTGATCTGCAGCTTCCCTTTCAATATTGATGGCATCCGCAACAGCCAACTCTGTCTCTGCAGTTCTACATATTGTTTGCAAATTTGCATTTCTCAAGAAGTGCTCGGTCAAACGATACAGCTGTTTCTGCAGAGCAACCATTTATGAATTCAATAGCTGGACAACCTCCAGAATCGTGTTTAAAAGCATACAAATAACACAACCTTCAGGACTGTATTAAAAAAGCAATATTGAACCACTTTGAAATTTGGTGATGAATGAATGCTCCTCTCAAGCAATTCTTTCTCCGTTGAGGATGCAAGTTTTTTGAAAGTTGAATGTCACTCTTGTCATATATTAAAAAAAAGAATTAAAATGACTAACTAGTAATTGTTGAATTCTCATTTTAAGAAGATAGCATATTCTAAAACAGTTAAGTATAGATTTCTTCATCTGGCTCTAGTCCTTCAGTAGTTTACATAATCATGACGGAGAGGTTGAGCTCAAATTCTTACCATTGATCACCCAACTTGATCTCGTAAATATGACAGAACATGTGAGAGATTATCTCTATACAGGGGACACTCATAATAGGATGTAACTATCCAACATGGAACTGTTATTATGTCCATCCTTAAATAGAGAGCTTTAATAGTTTGTTTTCTGAATGCTTGAATCACATACGGTGGCAGAGCCTTGAGTAAGGGCAAAAAATCGATGGTGCAGTGGTTTGGTCTAGGGACAAAGGTAAGAAAAAATTTCCAAATACAAATTCTCTCTCTTCTTATTTATATGTTTCGCAGAAGAAAATTAACAAAAAACAGAATGATCCAAATGTTTATGTCTAGTCTGTCTATGAAGACAGCATTAGGCAGTGCATACCTGTCTTACTGACTTAGGAACCTTGTTATGGCGAGTAGAAGCCAAGACTGGTCTCATATCTTTTGGCAGTTGAGCCTGCTCAATACAAATAATTGACTCCATAATCAGTTGCATCTATGCAAAGATAGCACAGCTTAAAGTAATCTCTAGAAGGTTGTACGCACCAACAGTGGGAAATTTCCTTTAGGTATGGCATTGTCTTCATGTTCATCAGAAGTAGCACCTTTACCTGCAGAAGCAGTTTTCCTAGCAAGAATCTCCAGGGCCCACTTTCTTTTATCCCTCTTCAAATCATCCGATTCACTAACCATGTCCTTCCATCTACCACAATTTGAACTATTCATATGGGAAACTGAAGATCGTTCTGGGCATTTACCAGGTACTTTGGAATCAGAAGCATTGTGTTTTGAACTTGGCACTTTACCATGTTTAGCAGAAGAACCTGAATTATATGCATCCTTATTGGATTCTATGGATTTCACAGCATGATCCACACTCTTTCCCCCGGGGATAATTTGCTCCTTTTTCAGCTCAGAATCGCCTTCAAGATAAGAGAGAGGCTTTATGTCATCCTTTCGAGGTAACACAGAAGTATCTGCTAAATACAACCTAGAAAGGATAGAATCTGCAGAGGGCTGATCAGGCTCCTGCATTATCTCCAAATTCGTTGAATTCCCTCTAAGGAGATCAAGGACTGACTTCAGGGTCTCAATCTTTTCAGGCTTTGTTCCTGTCATGCAACGATACTTCCAAAATTCGACCGCACAATCACGGTCCCATGCACGTTTTCTTCTTCCATTAGATGTTCCATATATCTTCTTTGTCAAACTTTCGCGTACTTTCCCCTTCTGCAACAGTGACTTCTTTGTCTTGACAGCCAAAGGTGATAACTTTTTATCAGGTTCAACTCTGGGTCCGCCAATCACAGCTCTAAAGGCAGCAAGAAGTTTAGCATCAAAGAGATTTTCCTCAAGATCTTTTGAGGATTTATCTCGAACAGCTTCTCTTATTTCTTTTCTCAGCTTCTGGACCACGTTTGATGATTCCTTGTCCTTACCAGCCGTCCTCATGATCTTCTTAATCCTCAAGCCACCTGCATTTTCTCCTCTTGCTGAAGGCTTATCTGTGATAGAGGACTTTCGTTCTGTTCCCTTAACTATATTCATTATATCTGGAGGCGTTTCTTGATTATTACTTAACTTATCCGCTACCTCCGTCAGGATGGTGCACTTTTTAGTATCATCAGAAACTAATGTGGCAGTCTGGTCCTTGAAGCAACCAACTTCAACCTCATCTTCCGCCCTCCTTTTCTTTGGGACAACTTCAGTCTCTATCTCTGCTTCGGGTTCTGCAGCATCCCCGATCACAGGCATGGCAACACTAAGAAGATAATGCCCAAAGATTACAGAAAAGTAACTTGAGTTAGAATCTTCATTTCTCATGCCACAAAGATTGTCTCTTAGGCATTACGGACTGGTGCACTTTACCGAAAAAAGATTGTCTCTTAGGTAACGATATCAATAACTGACATGCACATAGCAAACAAAGTACCCAATCACGCATTCCTACAACTATCTGATGGTGAGTTACAATTAAACCACTCCTCAAAGTCATAAAGCAGAACCACAATGAAAAATTTAAAATGACACTTTGACTAAAAATAAGCTGATCGGACTATTTGTCTTCTCAAAGAAAATTTAAGCACATATACATAAGGTTCTCCCTAAACCAAGAAAAGTTCTTTTCCCATCACATATCTGTGATATAATAAATAATCTGTCAGCAAGTAGCGGTGTTAGTGAAAGGAATGACGACACATCACGATTAATGGACAGTTAACTGGAGAATTTAACCATGAGAGAGAGAGAGGGAGAGAGAGAGAGAGAAAGAGAGATGGACACTGGACAGGATTGAAAAATAAGAAGCAGCATAAGAAAATGAGGCCCAAGTGCACCCTAAAATAATAGACATTTGTGGGAACTTACCAGGAATTCATATGCTGTCTCTTTGCACCAATCTGTATTGCAGGAACTTCTTCAGCGCCAGCTGCAGTATTATATACTGAAAACAAATCAATAATGAGAAACTCTAAAAGCAATCCTCAAAAGCCCTGAAGGAGACAAACTTTCCATACCGTCTAGTGCAGAATCTTCCATAAGAGTTGTCTGGGAAACATCTCGACCAGTTTGATTATTAGTTGCATCCTCTGTTTCAATCTTTGTCAGATCAGTGTTTTGCCCTACAAGCAGAGTGGGAGAGAGAGAACATTGATCATACTTCTACTTGTGAAATTACCTGGTGAGAAAGAGCCAATAGAAAGAACAAGGTGAAAACCAATATTAGACTTACATTCAGATGTCTTCATTCCAAGGTGGGATTCACTAAACAACTTGCCCATAACATCTTGAGAGCCACTAGTACTCGGTTCTTTAGCTGCATTCTCATCATTGCTAGGCTTCAATTCACTGAAAGCAAAGGAAGTGGGGGGCATAACTGAGAAGGTATCCTGTGATAAGGAAAGGGCCACATTTTGTGTAGCTGATTCTGGATCGGTAGCTATATTTTCCACTGTTTCAGTTTCCACCTTTCTGATATCAGCATCAGAAACTAACACCAAGCTTTCCCTTTTTATGGCCTCATCAACTTCAACATTCAAAGGACTCTCATTTTGCATTTCAGTCTGCAGATCTCTCGGAACCATGGAAACAACTATCGCCGTCTCTCCAGCATCAGCAACAGCAACAGACACCTTCCCACACAAGGCATCCTCAACCATATAGTCACAACCCACATTTCCAGGGCACAGGTTGCCAGACTCTTGTAATGAAGCTAACCTTTGATGAGCCACACATCTGCAGATAAACCCCAATGAAATAGTAAATAAAAATGGTGGAATGAAAATAAGGTTTATATGGTGGTATGGTCAGCTAACTAATGTATACCAGGAATGCACTTTTAACATCTTCAAGGGTTGGAAAGATAGAATACAAAGGCAACTCTAGGTTTTATCTAGAAGACAAGCATACCAGCAGTATATATGCTCAAGAATATACATCCAGTGTCCTAAAATTTTGAGAAGATGTTAAAACCATTTGCCAACCCATGCTTCTCAGCCCACAAACTTCCAAGAGCATAAGAACTCTCAATTAAATTTCATAAACAGGGCTTGAAATTTACAGTTCTTACAGAAGAACTGTGCTACGATAATTCATTATGAAATAGCCTCAACAACTGTCTATTTCTTAGCAAACGAACAAAAAAAATGCAAATATAAGATGAACAATAGGTAACATTCTATTAAATTGCACCTTGGAACCAAAATCACTGTGGATGAAACAAAGGGACATATGGACTATGATTGATGAGGAGAAAACAAGTCTTGCACAAACCTGGGGCATAACCATGTATTCTCTAATGTGCCCTCAGGATCAAATCCTACACAGGAAGCATGATACCTATTTCGATGCAAGTTGAAGATATAGTTAGTAACAGACAATGTAATTAATCAAAGGAAATTGTGTTCTAGGAAAACAAATGAGAACAAAAATAACAAGAGGAAGGATCCACAATTGATCAAACATGCATGTCAATTGCAAGAAGACAATCATTTTCTGTAAGGTGTTTCATATTTCAGAAATTTTACCATGCCTTACACTACAACAGCTTCTAATCTGATTCTCTCCCTTCAGTTAATTAAGCACGTGCTATGAGCAAAGCATCCATCATTGTCAAAATTAAGACACCTTTAGCAAAAGCCACATTGGATCTAATGTATGTTAAATCCGTTTAGAGAGAATGGAGACCTCCCTAATAAACTGAGTAAGTTACGCAACTATCAGATAAGCAATCTAATGTAAGCATATACCAATTTGTATTTACAAATCAAACCGGTCAGGTTTCTTTCCTTTACCATATGTCACATGAATCGCAAGCAATTGATGTATCGAGATGAGAGTCATCCTCAGCACTCGTTGATCCAGTGCGAACTTTGCAGCCATCCCCATCCAAGCAGACAACTGCCTAAAAAATGCCATTTTCATAAGGATGGATTATGAGAAAATAAAAATGCAAACCAAAGACAAATCTAAGACATGAAACTCCAGCTTGTGACTATTTAAACAATTTCTATCGTGATTGTGCTAATGCAAAAGGTCAAATTCTTGTATATGATCGGAATCATTCAACTTGCCAAGGGAGAAGGGGAAGGTAGGACACAATTCTAAGACCCCTGGACCAGTACAGATGCATGAAGACCTCTTTTTAACTTCTGCTACTCTATTTTAACATAGATAACTCGACCATAGAGGTGTAATTATCTTCTTCAACAAGTTCACAAACATTCAGAAGCCTAAAAAGGAAGAAAGGTTGGGCAAAGAACATCATATTATTCCACATAAAGGATAATTACATTTTCATCAATGTAGTATGATTGAAAAGACAGAGTATTATTCTTCCCCTCGACGCTCCAATCATCTTCCCTGCATTATTATAATAGGAAAAGACAAGAAAAATAGCACATTAGTTGTTGCTGCATAATCTTTGATTAAAGAAAGATTCCAAAGTATTTACTTGAATTTCAATCCTTTCAATTTTATCGACACTTTAATCATCAGTAATTCCAAAAAACTAGCTTTCTCTAGTAACAGAATGATAAAAAGAAAAACTGCAATCATATGGAACATTACAGTGACAAGTTAGGTTCTCACTAAAATACTTGTGCAGAGAGAAGACATATTAAAGTACCTTGAGACTGGCTCCTCTTCAGACTTGCTGCTTCCAATAGTATCGTATACCTTCAGTTTCAATTAAAGCCAGTATTTAATGTTATATTATACAAAATCTTTGAAATATAGTCCAAATGGCCAGCCAAATGTTTTAAACAAAATGGTGAGATAGAGAATTAGGAGAAGATGCAAAAAAATATAGGGTAGCAAAAATTGGAAAAAAAGAAAAGGCTATAGCCTGACGATTCAGAGTCACTCACTGGAACACAAGTGATCAAGTGAAATTCACTTTGGCAAAGCGGACAAAGGTTGGTGATGGTAGCCCAATTGTCAATACATGTGAAGCAGAACCTGAAAAGGCAACAGATGCATCATGTCAAACTCAAAAAAGTATTGCATTGAATAACATACACAAAAATAATAGATTGAAGCTCATTCCTATGTCCATATATATGAATCAAATAGTAATTGTAACATAATAAGCAAGATGGCCATAATGGCAATGTCTCAGCAGAATAGCAACAGTTCTAATCGTTCTACCATGTTAGTTCCTTCCTTATACAACAAACAGGTTTATCCTTATACAACAAACAGGTTTATCAAGATGCTAAAGGGCATTGTGAATAAGTGTACCAGTGCTGGCAGCAGTCTAAGACCCCTCTGTCGATGATAAGATCCATGCATAGCCCACATCTCTCACCCTCAAAATTAGCAGTGTCCTGCATGTGCAAAAAATTATACAACTACTCAGTTAGATAAACATCAAAGCAACAGAAGGCTAACCTCAATTATTTACCTATATGAACATATGTCGAGCACGAAGCAAAGATTCCATAAAGTTCATGTTTTTGACAGGGAATGAATTAAACACAAGTAGAATTAGATATATCAAGCCTCAAATTCGTTGACAAGATCCTTTGTTAAGTTTGAGAAAGCAATCAAATAATCAACTTCACATATACAAGAAGAAATAGCCATTACTCCTTATAGTCTCCTTGACCTTACTCCTTATAGTCTCCTTGACCTTACAGTCGCTACCGGTCACCAAGAACTAAATTTCCAAAACCATGGTAACGGAAATCTCTTGAGAAAGTAAATTCGTCATAGAGAAGCAGCATTCATTCTTCGAAAGATTCGACTCTCGTATCATCGAGATTTGCACATTCCAAAAGAGATATACATTGCCGCCGCCGCCCCAAGCCGGGAAGCAGCCCAGAAGAGAAGAGACCATTTTCTGGACTCAACCGATTCTTCGCGGCAAACATTCACTCGCCAAAACCAAAATAAGACCACCTGCCCGGACCAAATCACGGCACGCCAAAGCAACGGAACTTACAGTAACGACGAGGTCAGCTTCGAGGATCTCTTCGTCCGACATAGCCGGCTGGACAAAACCCAGCTCCACATCGTCGAACAACGACATGGGCGCCGGAAAAATCAACACCTTGAAGGCTCGCGGATGATGCCCGGGCGATTATTCGAATCGGAAACGAGATTGGAGCGGAGAAAATTCATGTGATTCAGCTCCGACCGATGCCCTTCGAAACTGATGAGAATTCCGAAGCGAGAAAGCTTGGAACTTGGGGAACAACGCGAGGTTTAGACTTCGGAGAATTGCATCGGATGATCGCTGCAAGTGGAGATGGCAGCGGAAGAGAGGAAGGTGGAAGGTCTGACGGTAAAGATGGCTTGCGCGGACCGAATTTCCTCGCCTGAAAAGGGGGCCAAAACGAAGGGGCAAAAAAAAAATTCCTTTTCATTTTTCCTTTTATTTCCCTTTCTCGATATTTTAGCCGTAATAAAATTGCAAAATGCAAGAAAAAAAAATGTTATTTTCACATTTACAACTTATGGTTCTGCTAAAAAATAATATTTTTCATGAAAATATTAAAAGTTTCAAGTATTTCCAATTAAATTAGAGTTGATATGAGAATTTCAAAAAATCTACAAAAAGCTAAAAAGTAAAAGTAAATGCCTAGTATGATATTTATAACTCACTCTTTGCAATATTATGATTTTTATAATATTCTTACTTATTAATAAAAAGCGATTAAGATAAATGATTTTACAATATATAAAAATCGGCACCCAGAATATAACATCTTTTTGGATAGCTTTTTAAATTTAAACACATCTCATTTTCAAAATTGTAAAGGAAAAGTGATGATAAAACTTAAAAGTTGACCTGGAGAATTGTCCTATCCTTTTTCTTCTTTTTCCAGTTCTATAAATTCCCTCGACATCTTAAAAGTGACAAATATTGAATCGGAGAAGAAGAAATAAAAACCCAAATAAGTTGCAAATTTCCCTAAATTTATATGTTTGCATTGTTAGATGCTTTTCGCTAGAGATTTGTGCCGTTTTGACAAACCTATTCCTTATGAGAGTTGCTAATTACTTGATTTGGATCTAAAAAAATGTGAAGAAAAGCAACTTTTCATTTGGCGAGAAAAGCACCCATGGTCGTCGCCCAACCTTTCTTATATTTCCAAACTGGATCCGACTTAGGCCCTGCATGGTAACACTTCTCAAAAGTGTTTATAAACACTTTTTCTGTTTTTTTGTTCCAGGGAACAAAAAAAGAACAGAAACGCGTTTGTTTGCGTTTCTGTTCTTTTTTTGTTTTTTCATTTCTGGAACAAAATTGAAACAGAAATCAGAAACAACTTTTTGTTGTTTCTCTTCTCCAGAAACACTTCTGGCAAACCGAAAAAGAACAAAAACAAAGAACAAAATTGGAACAAAACGGGAACAAAATTGCAGGCCCTTCTCGTTCGTGCCCGTGCGAAGCTTCGTTCTCTCCCCCGACGTCTCCCCTCTCCGGCGCCTCCCACTCGGGCGGACTCTCCGGCGACTCCCCCCTCCGGCGACTCTCCGGCGCCTCCCCACTCCGCTCACTCTTCGGCGCCGACAGGTGGTGCTCCGTCAACCGGCTGAAGCTTCCCAGTCCAGGTAATTGCTGCTGCTCCTCCATCTCCGTTCGAAGAGGGCTTCGGCGAAGGGGCTTCGGCGACAGCAACCTTCGCCGACCACCGCCGGACGCTCGCTCGAGCCTCAAGCGAGCAACGCTCGCTGCAGCTGCTCTGCCGAGCTCGAGCTGCTGTGGTCGCTCGGCAGAGCAGCTCGAGCGAGCGACGCCGACCCCTAAGGGAGCCGTCGCCCAGATCTGCCAGATCTTTGGATGAAAATTCAATTACTGGCTTCACCCGTTTGCCCCGTTTTCCCACACAAAATCCGAATCATCTCCATCCACCCTCTCCCTTCGCTTCGCGCCTTTTTTTTCATTCTCCGTTGTTTTTCTCCTCGTACTCGCCACTGCCAATCTTCACGCTCGGCATATCGTCTCGGATGATGACGACTCAGACTAGCCTCGGCTATTGCGGTTGAAGGAGCGATGCCGGACCGGTGGAGGTGCCGAGAGCGAAACCCAAGGAATCTCATCCTTCGAATCGGCAGATCGTATCCAGATGATGATGATGATGATGATCATCCATCCAACCTCAGCCTTGGCAATCGGATAAAAGGCTCTTGTAAACGGTGAACACCACCCCGCGTCTCCCTTTGGGGGCGGCATAGATGGGCGGAATCATGGAATTACGAAAGGCGGCTATGAAGTGGGAGCGAGCAGAACGAAGCAAAGAGTCGACGAGACATATTCTGGAGTGAATTGGAATTTGACTCGGAAGTTCAATCCGTCAAGTTTGCAAGGAAGGTGTTTGATGGAATGACAAAGCTGGACTCTGTCTCCAAGGATTCCCATTCGAGAGAGAGAGAGAGGATTAGCGAGCTTTATCTGGCGGTGAGAGCAAGTTCGAGTTTGAGAGGGCATGATGTTGTCAATTCTAATACAAAAAGCCACTGCTAGGGGCTTGGATGCTGTGTTGTTGAGAGAAAGGCTGTGGAAGAGTTGTGCCACAGAAATGCTGTTATGTACTAATGCTATTGCAGGCAAATAGATGACCGTGAGAGAGGCTATGAATGCTGCGTTTGATGAGGAAATGTCTGCAGATCCTATAGTATTTCAATGTGTCTTAAAGGTTTTTTTTTTGGCAGAAGTATGGACCTGAGAGGGCTGTTGATACTGCAATCATGGAGGCTAGTTTTGCTGGAGATGAAGTCGGTGCTGCTTTCTAGGTTCTCAGGCCTGTTGTGCAGTTTATGAAATTCAATTTTGCTATGCAGGCGATTGACTACTTTATAAATTCTGCTGCAAATATGAACTACATGTTGGCTGGCAATACATCAGTCCCTATAGTTTCAAGAGGAGCTGCAGCAGGAGTCAGTGCCCATCATTCCCAAGCCTCGTGAAGACATAGCCATCCCACCTGGAGGAAGCTTTTCTGGATCCGACCTCATTATATCACTCGTCACCCTCAGGATCTATTGGACTCAAGAATGGCTCATCGCGTGCGAAATGAGAGTTGCTCATGAACGGTGTAACATTTCTGGTTTGTCCCTCCAACAAAGTGCTTCCTCATCCTCTGGTTTTTCCAGATTGGCGGTCACTAATTTATTAATGCAGTGTGTTTAGTTGCATTATTTGAATGCGTTGTTGCCAAGGAGTGAATTTTTTGCGTGGTTGCAAATTTAATCGGTGTTTACTCAAAGTCTCCCTTTCAGTTGATATTAATATTATGATGGGATCAACATAAGCATAGAAAAATACACGGTACAAGTGCCCATTATAAGATCGTTGACGCAGGATGGGACCATTGTAATTACTCGACTTAACTCAGCTTCAACAGCCATGCTTTGTGTGGAAATATGAGAGCCATGGTGTGCGGGCTTTTCTTAATGTGCTTCTTCGAGAATGAACTGATAACTCTCTGTATAAGTAGACGTTTCGCAATTTTGTCATCAGAGAGGAGAAAACAAACAATGAAATCGTAGGAAGACAGTATGAGGATTTTTTTTTTTAAAACCATGTGAAGGATAAAAAAAAAAATTTATCGCCACATGATTAAATAGTTAGAGCTAACATAGTCTAGCGACTCTCTGATTTAAATCCAAGAGTTGTCATTGTTATGAGGATCTTACTATATTGCTTTTCTTCATATATGTTCACCTCACTGCAATATGGAAGAAAGGATAATCGAGTATAAGTTTGCTGGTTGGCTCAAGCTCTTCACAAGCCCGGCTCTCTCAGCTTACCTGCAGTAGTTGCAAACAAAACATGAATAAAGCTTTAGCTTTTTAGGCGTATTTTGTTCTTGTAATGTAAAACTCATATCTACCAACATAGCAACCCTAAATCAATAGATCTAAGTCTTAATAATGGTCTACCTTCCTGAGGCCTATATGTACGCCAATACAACTCTCAGCACAATCAAATCTGATATGACCAGCTTGGCTTGTTTCCATTATTTTTTAGATCTCCCAACACATACATACGTTCACGCAGGAGAACTATAGAGAAACATCACAAGAATGAATTTACTCCACGTGGGAGAACTATAGAGAAACATTACAAGAATGAATTAACTCTAACACAGTTTCTCTTAGCCTAACAAGTATGTTTTAAATTTGCCTTTACTCACCATGAACAAAATGAAATTAATGAGCATTTCATGAGAATGATAATTCTCATCTCGTTTAAACTTTATTTAGAAAAAAGCATTTTTTTAAAAAAAATTAAAAATAGAAATTTTGTACAGTTTACCAAACGTGTTTCTGTTCTTTTTCTATTCTAGGAACAAAAATTAACTGCAGTTACCAAACGTGTTTCTGTTCTTTTTTTATTTCAAGAACAGTTTTTTTTTACACTTATCAAACGCGTTCTTTTGTTCAAAAACTGTTTCTGGAACAGAAACACTTTTTTTTGTTTCTGTTCCCTGGAACAAAAAAAGAACAGAAACGTTACCAAACGCAGCCTTATAAACCGGTGGGTCTAGCATGCATCATGACAATTTCACGAAGGGGTCGAAGGCTTTGTGTACTCCCCACCACAAAAAAGGCAGAAAACATTGCTTCGATCACCAAACTGAAAAATGACGAGAGGACCCTGACTCTATACACAAGCTGAAAACCCATCTGTCACTTCCAAACGTATGAAATGCAGTTAAAAGAAAATGCGCCACACAACAGGTCCAGGCAACATCGATCAGCACACGAACAATTCAGCACAGGGAGAGCAACACAACTGTCTATCCAATGGTTCGTGCAAGTTCAATCACGCCATCAGATCCAAACGCATAAGCGACGGGAAATAACAGTCCAACGATACCGCCAATACTAGTACTTGTAAACTTTGGACTCCAGCTCCTGGTCCCACCTCGCCCATTGGCTAAGATGATGGGCACTCAGGAAACACTTCGTCGGCTTTGAATTGATTGTTAGATTTGCCGATGGGATGAGGTGCAATGGCTCTGCTGGTGCCCCATTCTCGCTCATGAACAGCATTGATGTCACAGAATACTGACTAGCAAAATTGAGGAAATTTTCTAATCCGTACTTTCGCATCCACTTTCCGTATTCGCAATAGCCAGTGTATCCCGAGCAGACGTAATCATCCTTGTTGACAAACAGCTGAGGAACCCAAGGGGACAAAGCCGCAAAAGAACTGGCGGATTGTTTCCGCTGTTCTGGAGACTGCTTAGCTAGCACCACTGCAGCACGTGACCCGCTTTTGGCTAAGTGGCAAGTCCGCTTCCATATCTTGCTCTTGATCTTCTCGGTCGGGACAGATGGATAAGGCGGATTGAAGAGGAAAGACTCAAGTTACAATCCCTTTTTTGCCATGTTCTTTCCAGCTTGCAGAGCAATGGCAGACCCCAGGGAGTGGCCAGCTAACCAGACCACCTTAGAATTGCCGGTGGCTGCAACCAAGTCTTCTACCGCCTGCACGGCAGTCTTGCAGCGAGACGAGGAGTGGAGCTCATTCCGGATAAACTGAACATCCAGCTTAATATCTTCAAGGAACGACTCTTCCTTGATCAAGGTGCCTTGGAAGGCAACCACGAAACGCAGTCCATCTGCTGAGTGGTTAATGGAGGATGGGGGAGGCTCTACTTGAAGATGGCACCGAAGATAGAAGGGTCGGCCTCATCTTCGAGTCTGTGCTCCAACTGAAAACCGAAAGTTTCCCACCAAGGAGGTGCAAGAGCCCGGGAACCTTCATCTCTCCCCTGGCGGTCCTGCTCTAAGACAGACACCTTGAACCAAAGAAGCAACAACCGACCTCACATGATCTGCATTTTTCCTACGTTAGAAGTCCAAAGAAATGCTAGTTCCGTCAATATGTTTGCTGATAAAGAAACTCTGTAGCTAGACTAAGCTAAATACCCGTATCATCGCTACACGAGAAAAGAAGAAAAGGAAACATCGGATTCGAGAGAAGTTTAAAATGCCATATTTTCGAAAATGCTTCTCATGCGGTCTGAACTCAGTGCAGAACGAAAAGTTGGCACTGCACACGTGGCTGCTTCTGTCCGAAAACTACGAACCGGATGTGTCCATGAACCAAATAGAATATTATATGACATGGCAACCGTTGGGGACGAAGTTACAACATGTGGTGCATGTTGCGGGCAAATCAACACTTGGCAATGACAGCTTATGACATATTAAAGGTCACATGATTAGTAAAACTCTTCCTTAATGGCTTAGTATCGAGAAAAACTCTATGATGAAGTAATCGGAGATATGCGTCCAAGGGGGGAGACAAGTGCTCGTGTCCCATAAGGGAAGTTCGTCTGTTGAGAAACAAACTAACTACAGAAGTAGATGGAAATTACACCATAGATGCACCTTCTCAGTCAGGTTCTTTCCATGTTAAGTTATGGAAAAGTTGGACAGCTAGGAGAGTGCTGAGTTCTTTGCATGTTTAAACAGTCCAGTATCACACGGTAACTATCTATCGCCAAATAACTGAGACAAAGGTGAAGGGAACTTAAAAGGCATGACTTGGGCTTTTTGTTCAATGAGGATAGAGAGAATTTGAGGTCTTACCAGTCAATGCAAGCAAGGCCCGAGGCCCTGAATGGTGAAAATCTTGATTCTTGAAGGCCATGAGCTCACAGGTTCAATCAAGACTTCTCCTTTGTAACCCTGAAAGCAAAAGTTGCTCAGAATGGGAAAAGTAATAATAAAGTTTTAAATCTATTACATTGGTATCAATTAGAGGTGGCAAATGGGTGGGTCGGGTCGAAAATGGGTCAACCCATTTAACCCGTTTTGACCCATATTCTTGTAATGTAAATATAATGACCCATACCAGACTCGACCCATATTGCTAAAACTTACTAATATTCTAAAAAAAGCCTGCGCTCACTTTAAGCTATATGCTAATTGGATAAAAACCTCAAATTAAATTAAAAAACAGTAAATAAAATAAACAATGTTAAAAAAACCTATAAATTGAAATATTTATGAAGAATTAAACTTTGCACATGCTTCTTATATTTAAAGTGAGCATACTATTGAGGTCAAATTATTTACTCACAATTGAGTTCATCATCTTGATTAAGATATGAAGCTAACATTTCCAACCTCTTGAGTAAGAAATTCATATGTCACCATGCATACGAAGGAATAATTCTTTAGCACTGCAGAAAGATACTTCGGGCGCGTTTGGCTGCACCCTATTTCTGTTTCCAAGAACAGAAATTTCTGTTCCCAGGAACAGAAATTTCTGTTTTTTTGTTCCTGGGAACAAAAAAGAAACAGAAACAAGAAACAAGAAAAACTTGTTTCTTGTTTCTGAAACACAAATCAGAAACAAAAAAGGAACAAAATTGTGTTCCTTTCTTATTTCTTGGATAGTGCTCGAACAGGGCCTCCTCTCCCCCCCGCGACGAGCTTCCTCCTGCGACCTGCGACAAGCGACGATTGACGGGCGAAGAGCTTCTCCTCCGGCGACCTGCGACGAGCGATGAGCTTCTCCTCCTCCGACCTGCGACGAGCGTCTCCTGCGACAAGCGTCTCCTCCTGCGACGAGCGCCTCCTCCTGCGAGCAGAGAATTCCATCGTCTTCTCCGGCGCCTGTCTCGACAGCCGCTGCTCCTTCACCAGGTAAACGTCGTCACTGCTCCTCCTTCACTGATTGTCTTCACTTCGGCAAGAGCTCGAGTGTTAGGGCTCGCTCGAGGAATCGCTTGCCCAGATCTGCGAGCCGCTTGCTCGAGCGAGTCTCGCAGATCTGGGCGAGAGTGGTACTTTAGGAATTTCAGCAGGAAAATTAAGAGATGCTTTGATTCAAGAGGCAAAATATGGGTCCATTAACTCAGGTATTTGATGCTGTAGCTGTAGTATTTTTGGTGAAACTCGTTTTTCTTTCCTCTGCTGGTCTGGTTTCTAGTAAAGGACAGGACATCTTATGATTGAGTACAGAATTGTATGGCCTCGTGCCCCATTCATAAATTTTAACTCATCAAGTTACCATCAAGAATTATAGTAATCCAATCCTAAAACATACTATTTTCTATAACCACACTTAAACTATCTTTTTTTGTCAGATTCACCTTCAATTGCTGCCTTTTTAGCCCTTTAGCTCTCCAATTTCATGTATAAACTGTTGTTCGATGGTTAGGGAGATGCTTATCTTTTGATTATCACAAACAGATATCCAAAACGGTTCTTGGCCAGGAAAAAGGATTTGTGCTAAACTTTTCTTTTCTCCAGTTTCAGTTAAATATTTCAGTTCAGTTTCTTCCCCAACATTATCGTCTTTTTTTGGCTTTAAAGAGATGCTCCAGCATCAAGCAATGTACATATGTATGTAGCAGTCATGTTGGCTTCCGTGATCAATTCTTCTTGCGTTGGTATGTTTATCCAATGGTTGTCCTTACTTCATTTGTTTATCCACCAAAATTATATGTTCCCTCGTTTGACTTTTATCTTTCTGTTTTTGTTTTTTTCCCTCTCTCCCACAGATGTGTCTTTTCACGACACAATTGGAACATGCTGATCAACTTGCTGCTGCTGGAAGTCTCCATCCTATTACCTCATCCAGGTATCTACTTCTGGATCGATGGCCATTTGAACCTCTAGCTTTGTTCCAAGAGATACACATTCAGTTATTAAGATATGTACTCGGTAAATTTGTTATTATCATGTGCAGCCAGCATCTAGACTTTTAAGTTATGTAATTATAAGCTTAGGTGAATTTAGATCTGCAACTCACTCTGCCTAGTGAATTTGAAAAAGAAATTTGAGTGTGTGGTGGAACCCTTTCCTTGCTGTGTGGGAGGAACCTTTCTGAATTTGTCATATTGAGCAAAATTTTTGAAAACGCTGAGTGCTGAATCTCTCTTTCATCCAACGTTTAGTAAATTTACTGTCTTGCTTGAAATATCAATTGGGAAGAGTCAATCCGTTCAAGTGAGAATATTATACCCCATCAAATGATGGTAGTAATTCTCACATATTGTGTTTTTATGGTTAGTCAAGAAGTACTAATGGTGGATCCATTACATTATTTGGTTAGTTTTGTCTTCGGATGGTTTTATTGTGCTGCTGTCCTTCAGGAGGAGTAGCTTCTGAGAGGATTCACACTTAAATGATGCTAGTAATTCCCATGTATTGTGTTTAATGATTGATCCAAGAAGTTTTAATGGGGGACCTGTTTAGACAGAGGGATGCTATAGTTCATTTTATTTCAAGTTTGAAGCTTCTTTTATTCATCTTCACAGCCTTATCAACCTTTTCTTGTCGAAGATATGTGTTTCCTTCTCCATCTCTCTTTTCTTGTAATCTTTAAATACATTTTGCGGAAATCCTTTATCAATCTGATTTCTTTCCTGGACTGGGATGGCTGTTGACCAGATCTACATGGAAGGAATTATCCCCAAAGTGGCCTAAGGCATATCCTTATTGGTTTGATATATTGGTTTTAGATCACATATGTTTATAGCTCATGTGTCTCCCGAAATTTTCTTTGACAACACTAACTTTCTGGGATGACTGGTTGAGGCTACAAGAGAACCACCAAGGTTGACAATTTATTCGGCCAGAACACGTATACTCTGATGTGTGGTCACTTCAGTCTTGTGCAGTTACTTTGCAAGTTTTGCATGTATAATATAGTATGTAAATTTATAACTGATTATTCATGGCCATGCTCATGGTAGAGGGCTTATAACGGCTCCCTTACGCATTGTCCTTGCTTGTATTAATGATTCTAGAGTTGGATACTCTATTTCTCTCTTACTCGCACAAAAGATATGATGCTTTCTCCCACGTGCAGGATGGTGTACCAAGGACAGCATATGAAGGAGCAGTAATCTCCCGGTATTCACCACCACGGCATGTGTTTCTAGTGGGTCCGGATTCTTTCAGGCTGCTTGGGATCAAACGTGTTTGATGCATTGAGGTGAGGTTCCACGGCGCTGGTAAATCATGGTGCCAGACCTGAGCTTCCTCTTTCCTCCTCAACGCCTAGTGTAACTGGTACACTATCAGAGGAACCACCGGGAGCATAGCAACTGGAGCTCGCTGATGAGCAGAAGTGTAGAGGGCTAACGATTCCTTTTGCGATTTTGATTGAGGAGAGGGAGGATTCTTCTGAACGGCAGTGTCCAGTCCTTACATATGCCTTTAAATGGCCGAAGCAAGCCGTCATTCATTGGAAGAGAGCCATAGGTCATGTTAGCTTACTTTTACACTTAATAGCACGTAACCTCAACAAATTTTGTTGCTCCCGAAGAAACATACATCTGTCTCTCGCCATGTTTCCCCGCTCTTTTGCCCCCGCTTTGGCGGGTTGGAGCGTGGAGGACTAAAATGTAAGAGACCCCCACAGTCGAAAGTGGGAGTTCATGCCTGTCTTTGTATGCAAAACACGAGGAACTTCTAGTCATGTGTGTTGTGAACAAAATGGTGAGAAAAATTTGGTACAAAGTTTATTTATAAAATTTTCTTCAAAGTATGCACTTATAACCATGTTCAGAATGTTTGACTTTACTCACCATGAACAAAATTAAATTGATGAGCATTTTATGATAATGAGAATTCAAAACAAAGTTTACACTTTATTTAAAAAAAATAGGGAAAATTTTGGTACAAACTTAAAAAAATTTCTTCCAAGTAAGCAAATATGATCAAGTTTAGAATGTTTGTTTTCACTTAATATGAACAAAATTAAATTGATAAGCATTTCATGAGAATGATAATTCAATACCAAGTTTACACTTTATTTTAAAAAAAAAAGAACAATTGAAAAAAAAAATTGGAACAGAAATTTTGTACATTACCAAACGGGTTTCTGTTCTTTTTCTATTCCAGAAACAGAAATTTTTTGCAGTTACCAAACGTGTTTCTATTCTTTTTCTATTTCAGAAACAGAAATTTTATACAGTTACCAAACGCGTTTTTTTGTTCAGAAATTATTCCCTGGAACAGAAACACTTTTTTCTATTTCTGTTTCCTGGAACAATTTTTAAACAGAAACGTTACCAAACGCACCCTTCACTTCAATGTTTCCCCTCAATAAGACAGCTCCAAGACACAATTCTCAGCAACTCTACCAAGAACCAAATTATCTACCAAATAATCGATTGCCCCAAAACATAAGAGGCTTCAGATGCGGTACTGTTAAGACATTCCATATTCAGAACCAAGCAATCGATTGAAGCAGCACCTACTTTGCGCTTTTCAGCTTGTATGAGCTTGTCCACGACAAACTGAGGACTCCCGAATTCGCCAAGGCTGGCAAGACGAATTGGACTCACCACCACTCCCACATTGTTGCTCCCCTTGGTTGGCTCCTCAAATAGCACAGTCGCCCCTGCTTTATCCACCTTCAATTACAACAAAAAACTAAACCAGCAAAGAATCTCCTCTTGGGGAATCTCCTCAGTGGCTGCTGACAGACTGGGGCCTGCAAAATAAGGGGTAATACATCATAAACAGTGGGAGGGAAAACACGCCTTGGTAAAAAATGAATGGTTGGCCACATAAGAGAAAAAGGAGCAAGCCAGCTTCAGGCCAATGTAGCAAAAGACTTGGTTCAAAGGCAAATTCAGGCAAGAACAAGAGACATCATCTTGAAGATTGTCACAGACGGAAAATCCATAAACCATAGGCTAAGATCCAGACAGTAACATAAAAATCTCCAACTCAGCCAAGTGACAAATATGACATTGAACAGCATCAATGCAGGAAACCACCAATTCCACTAGACTGCAAGTGGAAACCACCATAGCTATTGCAAAGGATGAACAAATAATGCAGTATTAAACGGTTCATACACGGGCAAAGCACAGGGCTGATCTAGTATACTCTACCCAAGAAAAGAACACGGATGCTATTTTAACATGAGAAACCATAGCATTGAGGTTTAGCAGATGAATTAATGGTTGTCTTATGACAGCCTTAAATATAGAGGTCCACCTATCACATTCAAATCATCCAATTTCCAGCACGGTGAAGTTCAATTAAAATGAATGTTACTTGGAAAAGAAAAAAAAAAGAACACATTAGAAGAGCTTGTTATAATGTCATCATTTCTACAAAAAGAGATGCCGTGAAATAGCACTATCTCTGCATGAAACTATCCTAAGCAGCAACGAATCTCCTACTCATACCTCAGAAGTCAAGACAATGACAAGGTAAATGCTGTAAGGCATAGCGATTTTCTCTAATTAAGCGTCTACACCGCGATGAAACTGCAAACTAACTCCACCCGGTTTCTGAAGTCAAATGTGCCGGAATACTCACAGAAGTATCAGAGACAGATAAACGTAGCAATTGAGGAGAAATTCTCCCTTGCGCCTAACCGACAACGAGCACCAAGCCCAGCTCTCCAATTTCACTTCCCATGCCCATAAGAACCCGACCAACCCCAAGTTTCCCTCTTTATCCAGGCAATTCGTAGAAAACAACATGTTGATCCAAAATAGCAGAACCGCAAACAGAAAGGGAGAAAAAAAAAAGGGGTTACTGATTGGTAGGCAGATTCGAGAGGGTGAGATCCGACAATCTCGCTCTTGATGCCTTGGAGGCCAAACCGCAGGGCGTCGGCTCGGACACCTCCGATTTCGTGGGCGAGCGGAGGAGGCGGGTGGCAGAGGTGGGTGACGAAGCTCGTCGACCTTCGAGGGAGTGGCGGAGGCGAGCCGCGGCGGCGAGTGGCGGAGGTGGCTCGGAGGCGAGCGGTGGAGGTGGGTCGAAAATGGGTCAGCGGCTGACCAAGATGAAGGTCGAAGGGTCAGCGGTTAAGGAAGTCGAAGGGTCAGCAGCTGAGGAAGTTCGGGTTTTAAAAATGGGTCGAAAATGGGTGAGAACGTGTGACCCATTTTTGACCCATATAAAACTGAACTTGGGTCGAATGTGGGTTATGGCCCATTACAACTTTATAACTCATATTCGATCCATTTGTGAAAATTATGAGTGCAAAATGCGTCCATGACACCACCGTCTGCAGTGGCCCAGTTCGATAAGGCTCTCATGATCCTGTGTGAGGAGGACAGGAGTTCGAATCCCGCTGACTGCACGAGATTTTAAGTGTGACGTCGGGGTAAAAAAAATGCGTCCATGACCCATTTTGCCGCCTCTAGTATCAATTCAGTCATAAACTTTTCAATTACATAAATTTAGTTTTAAACCATTTCATATTGGTACCAATTCAATTCATTTGGCCAATTTTGGCTAGCCGGTGCTGACGTGGACACTGGTCGGTGGTCGAACGGTGATGTGGCAAATTTTAATTTTTTAATTTTTTCGATTTTTTTATTAATTATGTAATTTTCTTTTTATCTTTTCTCCCTTTTCCTTCTCGCTAGTCACCATGAGTTTAGTTCAATGAGGAAGAAGAGAGAAAAGAAAAAGAAAAAAAAAAAGGAAAGGAAAAAATTAAAAAAAAATTCAAAAAAATTGTTAAAAAATTGCCACGTCAGCATTCGGCTCGTGTCCACATCGGCATTCGACCACTAGTTGGTGTCCACGTTAGCGTCGGCCGACCAAAATTGACTGGATGAACTAAATTGATACTAATGTAAAAATGTTTAGAACTGAATTGATTCAATTGAAAAGTTTATGATTAACTTGGTACTAGTGCAATAAGTTTATAACTTTTTTAGTGCTTTTCCCACTTAGAATCGAACCATTCCATATGGCAGTTAGTAAATGATAATGGTTAGTGTTGCTTGCATAACTATGCATCCATATTCGTACTTGGCTTGCTTCACTGTAATTAAGTCTATGTACTACAGGAAGAATCAACTGTGTATCTTTTTCATCAACAAATGCAACTATTTAAAGCTGGCTCGTGAAGTTTTGAGTTCCATCCAATTATTATGCATCGGGGACCTTTTTTCTTCAATACCCACTAAAAGTGTACCTACAAAAAAGGTTCGGGAGGGAGTTCAGCTGGCCCAGATGATTCGGAAAAATCTTCCCTCTTCAGATTATGCCCTAAATCTACATCCTATCAACTTCCACTTGTCCCAGAAAGATCGAGTAGATTATTACGCAACAAGAATCCAAATAGACACCAAGGAAGAAAAAAGTGGAACTTTGGTAATATAAAAGATCCTCCCCATCCCCCCAAGCTATGATTGTTCCTGAAGAAAATTCAAATTACTTCGAGAGAACTAGCATTGGATTTTTCGTAATGACATCCAATTCATTCCAAACATTCTCATGATCAATGTGCACACGGCAACGTGACGATAGATTAGAATTCAACTAAATGAATGGAAGTGGGTCGTGAGAGATGGACCGACCCGATCAAGCTTGAGTTTTTCTAACTTGGCTTAAGTTGAAACGGATTTTTTATTAGACGTATCTACGCTCTTTTAGCAAACGGATTGCTAGGTCACAGGTCGAACTAGATTTTGTATAGCAATGACCACATGTCCTCGAGATAATCCCATTTTTAAACATTGGAAATGAGTTTCGACCAAAAATAAAACATTAAAAAAAAAAACATTAAAAATGTGGTTTTGACATTGGTCTTGTCTTTTGTGCCTTGAAATATAGTGATGACCAAGCAGGTAGACAGAGATCCCAATGAAAAGGGAAGATAAACAAAGCATGATGACCTCCAAATTCAAAAACAAATCCAGCATACCATAACTTTTCAATGAAAAGTAACGCCCATCTCTTCGTTGGCTTGTACGGACTTTTTTTTCTTTTACTTTCAAATTCAACCCACAGTGTGCTTCTTATTGTTGTCACTACTTATTGTCATCATAAAAGAGATATCTCTTAATTAAGAGAAGAGGTAACTCTTGATCAAAAAATACGTGACTCTTAGTGATGAAAAAAGGTGACTCTTCGCCCTAAAAGAAGGTTATGTATAGTTAGGAGTTATGAAAGAATTATTCTTGACATGAAGAGTAATGATGATTGAGAATAAAACACCTATTTTCAAGAGATATGTTGATTAGTTGTCTATGAATAGAGACCGATTTACATATTATTTATGATAACCCTAACTGTTCATGAATACTTTTTCTTTAGAACTCTCTTTTCTTTTCTTTTTATACACGTAACTTTAACACATTCAAGTTATAATTCTAAAAGAGAATTGGATAATTGCTGAACTCGATTATATGCGGTTTTGATGTATATCTTGGAGATATATTAATTCTAAATCCAATTGCAATAATAGTGAAGACAAATAATACTTTAAAGACGGTGATTATCATTGTGCATCAAAGCAACAATAATATATTAATACTTCTCTATCTACATCAGCAATCAAATTTCCCCAACTGCCACATTAGCCAAGCACATTAGCACTAGAAAACATGCATAGACAAGACTTGAAGGAAGCACATGCGCACTGGAGCAGGCACGCAAACACACCTCCTGCAATGCTACCCTTCCTTTTATGGATGAATTCATTAGGTCAAATAATTGAATAGCATAGATAAAAATATCAGTATTGGATCGATTTAAAGATAAAAGTTTGTACCATATGTTATTCATATGTTCTTTAGAATTACTTTCTCATCGAGGTCGAGCTGAGCCCTAGATCACAAATTTAGGGAACACTCAACCTTAGATCTAGAATCTAAAGCCCAATTTTTCCGGCTGAGCTCAATCTTGATGACGGAGGACTGAAACGGCGGCACGATGGATTGAGATAGCAGTGGAACGGTGGTGGTGGTGGTGGTGGTGGTGGGCCGTCCGTGTCGGAGTAAAAAGGAATAAAGAAGAAAAAAATAAAGGAAAAAGAATAAAGAAGAGGCGAGGGGAAGGGGGGGGGGGGGCAGAGAGAAGAAGAAAAAAAAAATAAAGGAAAAAAGAAGAGAGGGGGAGAGAAGGAAGAGAGAGGCGAGACCGTAACGTGAGGGAGACTCCGAGTGCGAAGGGCCCCGGGCGACACGGGTGGAATTTTGACACGCTGAAATCTCACTCCATATTGAAATAATGCTACATTTAATATGCCAAGTAGGATATGTAACAAACCATTCAAGAATCAACACGCGGCAATGTGGGCCACCAAAATTTTATCTCTTTCTTTCTCCCTCTCTCGCCCGCTCTGCCCTCCATCTCTGTAACCCCAGGCCCAATCCTCCTCTCTCCCCCCTTCCTTCCGCAGTTGCAACCGGCGACCTTGACGACAGTGAAGAAGCACTCCTGAATCTCGCAATCAATTCGGGAGCTGCTGCGGTTGGTTTATAAGCCGAAAACCAGCTCGACCCCAGCAATGCACCAATATCGATCAGTACTGCTCGTCGTCGGCGAGGACGACGGGTTGGCGTGTACGACAAGTCCGACACACTGATCACAATTCCGGAGTCCCCGGAGGTTGAATACCTCGGGAAGTTGCTGTCGGAGATGGATCAGAGCCAGTGGCGGTCACGTGGTTCGTTGGACTAGAGAGAGCAAAGCTTGTCATGAGTTGGGCATGAGCGAAAGTTTTAGAGAGAAGGGGGGGGGGGGGGGGGGGGAAGGATTGGGCGTGGGGTTGCAGACATGGAGAGAAGAACCCGAAATTTTGGTGGCCTCGATTGTCTCGTGTCGATTCCTGGGAGATTTTTTACTTATCCTACTTGCCATGTTAAATACAGTTCACATTTTCTCATATTTGCCCGTCGCGACCACTTGGGTCTTTGTCACGTCTTGGTCGAGTCCAGCGCAAGTGTTCCTTTGCATGAATATTCTACTGGGATCCGGGAAAACGCCGTCGTTTCACACGTCTCCTTCCGGCGAGTCGTCGGTCGGAGCCTTTGTTTAAGGCATTTTCGCTAGACTCTGAATGGAACAACGCATTGCCAATTTTGCCCCCATTTCTCTTCTCGCCTCATTGGAGGCTGAAGAGAGCAAAACAACTTGAGTACCCCAGGCAAAAATGTCCTTCATTCACTTAGAATAATAGGTTTTGCAATACTTTTTCTAGATTGGATTAGGTCATTAATGATTAGTTATATTCTGATTTGTGTATTTAAGATGAGCACATGCAATTGCAATTATTTTTTTCCTAATCGTTTAAATTATGTCTCGAGTTTGAGTTTACGAATAAACTAGAAAAGTTTCGATGGGATTTGGCACGTGAAAATGGGAAATAAATTCTTGTTCCCTTTAGTTGAGATTTCCTCCGAGAAATCACAAAAGGAAGTTTTATTCTTAAGTATCATCGGCCAAAACTTCCATTATCAAGGCTCACATTCTTTTATTTTGTACTTTATATATAAGGAAAATTCTAAATAAGAGTTTGAAATATCATCATTTTCTATTGTTGGATATATTATTAATATAGTCCAAAATAATATGTTCACATATAAGCCTAATAGGTAAAAGCATGGTTATTTGGGTCCATATGGGCTAGAGCCCAATAACTTGCATATAAAAACTCTAGGGTTTTCTTACATTGGAGGTAACATTGTTAAGCGTTCCAAATTTAACGTCTCTTGGTGTAATACTTCAAGATTATGGGTTTCTTAGAGTAAACATTGTTTTAAACAATAGCCTGAAATACCATCTTTTTTTTTTGAAATAAGGATCTGAAGTTGACTTTATTTCAAAAAGAGCCTAAAATGCCATGTCAGCCTCAAAAAATGGCTTGATCTTACCAAATGATTGCAAAAACTTCTGTTTTTTACTTTTTTTTTTCTTTATATAAAAAACTCAAAAAAGAAAAATAAAGTTAAATCTTAAAAAAAAACACAAGTAATAATAATAAAAAAATAGGCGAGTGGGCTGGCTCTCCTACCTATAAACACTGCCCTATCACTGAAATAGCTAGTACGAGTACCTAGAGGGGGGTGAATAGGTATTTCTCGAAGCTTGCACGATATCAATTAGAGTATTTGCAACAGTTAAAAATTCAATCGCAAGACTAAGTAAGGGAAAGAGAGAATTGAACACTCGGATTATAGTGGTTCGGCTTGATTCAAGCCTACGTCCACTCTTCTGCACTGACAGCCGATTGGCTGGATTCCACTATGATCAAAGAGTTGTTACAGTGTTGATCTTCCTTGATTTCTAGGTGTAGATGTTCTACCACACTCACTCAAGGCGTCACCAAGTATAAACACTCTCTGTTTACAAATTCGCTCAGTCTACTAACAATCAAGGATCTTCAGACTCTGGAATTTTTCTATCGATCACACACTTAAAACAACTAGAACGTCTTCCTTTTATACTCCTTTATGCCATCATAGCCGTTGGCACTTACCAAAGGAATTCCTCCAATCTACCCGTTGGACGGAATCAATCAAGAAGATCATCCGAGCTATTTAAGGAATCTGATGATAGCCCATCAATCCTGTTCGCCCATATAATCAGGATCTCGGTTTCCAAGAATAGAATAATCCAAAATTATTCCGTTGACCATCGGATCTTCATTCGACCTTAGATAAGAATTAAAGAATCCGAAGTGATTATCCAACCAAAGAATCTATTCCAGAGGATAGGATCGAAACCTCAACCATAAACCTTGGCTTTGGATTTCCTTCAACACTGGATTAGAAAGACTGTCGGTGAGAATAAAGTCTTGAGTCTTGAGACTTAAGTCTTGAGTCTTGAGACTTAAGTCTTGAGTCTTGAGTCTTGAGACTTAAGTCTTGAGTCTTTGAGTCTTGAGAGAACAAAGTCTTCAGACTTTAAACTGACGGTCTCCGAACATGCAGACTTTAGACTGAAAGAAACGTTTTGTCAGCTTCAAAATATTCTGGAAGGATTTCTCCAACAATCTCCCCCTTTTTGATGGTGACAAAACTTTCTTGAAGATTTGAACATCTTTGACCTGCAAAACATTTCTCAAGCAATATGGCTAACTCATAAAGATTAATAAAACAACCAGACTCTGCATCCACAGAAAATTGGTTAGTCTTTCATGAGAAACACCATATAACAACACTTGAATGAATGCAACTAGTCAAGTTCATAATCCACAGCCAATTCAGTCAAATTCATACCCAAGTTCAAAATCTCAAGTCATACTCAAAACATAACCATATAAGGTCAAAGTAAAAATGAATGAAAGTTCAAATTGGTTCTCCCCCTTTTTGTCAGCATTGAAAAGGGTGAGAAAAGAGTCATTTCTGCTTGGGAATGCGCACGATCTGGAAATCCCCAATAGACTGGACTATTCCTTCAAGCTTCTTCAGGTCTTCTCGCAGATGAGCTACCTCTTCACTCTTGGCATTTGCTTGAAGTTGCATAGCGAGGTCTTTGAATTTATCTTCCAGAGAGACTGAAGATTCTTGTCCAGCATGCTTCAAGGCTTGGATTTCACAGTCCAGAACATATATCTGGTTGCGCATTTCCAGAAGAATATTCATGATACTACGAAAATCTGCATAATCATCCGTCTGTGTACTGGCATTAACTTTCTCAGATGGTGTGTATGCAGACGATGGCTCTTCTTTTTGGTCTGGCAGATTTGGAATCGAAGTATCACCTTCTTCAGGCAATTGAGAGTCCTGAACTTCTTCTGGTTCTTCTGGAGATTGTCTTAGATCTTCAGTAGCATGAGGTGTAGACCTCTCTTGCTCGCTAACTCCCCCTGTCTCTAGGACATCGAAATGAGAAGAGTGAAGATCATGCTCTTGATTTCCCTTCTCTCCAGATTTATCAGCAGACTGATCTTTTTCTTTTTCTCCTTCTTCCTCAACTTCTTTCTCCTTCTCTCTCTGTGCTTCTTCTTCTCTGCTCTGCTGAGGTTCTGTCTGATAAGACACTGAACGTCTTTTTCTTGTCAGTGCTGGTATAGTGGGATCTTCATCATCTTCATCCTCATCTTCTTCTTCCAGGATAAGATTTCTTTTCCTCTTTTTCGATGAAGCACCAATGGCCTCCTTTCCTTTCCTTTTTGAAACAGACTGGACCGGAGATTTCACTTTGAATTTCTCCATTGCCTTAGAGAGTTCTTGCAGACGCATCTTCATTAACATTTTCAACCCTACCACCATCTTATCACACGATCGAACACAAAAAGTATGTGGCAGTTCAATATTCAGATGTCTGAAGATCTTGGTCACCAGACCAGGATAAGGCAATTGTCCTTTGTCTTTTGACACTGCTCGGTACATATGGAAAAGAATAGTGTGCGGGAGAGAAAACTTTCGGCCTGAGTTGATTGCATACATCAACTTTGCTTCAGGAAGTGACACAGAAGTCTTTGAAGTAGACTTTAGTCTGAGGCAATTGATCACAATCTTGTGAAGCACAATGTTGATAGCGTTCATCCTGGAATAGATAATTTTCTTATCTACATCCCTATCTTTGACAAGATCCAGAGTGGCTCGAGCAGGTGAGACTTTGATTGGGAGATAGCGTCCCCGTTCAACTCCAATTATGTCAGCCAACATGCTCACATCTACCACATAGACTTGGTCTCGAACACTGAATGAAATTCTATTCGCATCTAAAAAGCTAAGATTTGAATAGAAATAAGCAGTCAGTTGATCATACCCGTCTGTAGAGTCAGAGCAGAAAGTCTCAAGTTGAAGCAAATTCAACTTCTCTCTTAAGTTCAAGTTGATAGAATCCAGGAAGTCAAAATCAACACTTCTAGGATTGATTATCCCTCTTTTCAACAGCCTGGAATATACTTTTTCCTGATCCTTGGATTTAAACAAATCCATCCGATTTCCTTTCACCTTTGCTGCCACACCCATTCTAGGTTTAAATTCAAGGAACATTTTGTCATCATCGTTCCCATCAATCAGATTCTTTCCTGGCATACGAGGATCACTTGGAATGTTCGCCATAGCCTGCTCTGCTTTTCCTTTCGGAGCAATTCCCAACTCTTCCATTTTCCGCAGAAAAAGATATTCATTTCCATAATTTTTGTCCTTTAGAAAGTCATCTATATAATTTAATGAAGAACCGGTGCTTTTCAACGCACGATAAAGCTTATAGATAACAGAAGGTCTTTGGACTCTTACTGGGTCAGCTTCCTCAATTATTTCTTCTTCCAGATCTTGACTTGCACTTTGTGGGGCAGGAGATGCTGAATGACGTGGAGGAGAGCGAATCGGACTTTGTCGCTGACTTGGTAAGTCTTCTTCCTCTGTGAGATCGAAGTGAGTCGGTCCCTTCTCCATTCTTTATGGTCCCCTGTTTGCGATTCTTGATGATTTCCTTGAAGACGACATCTTTCTTTGTCTATTGAAGGATTCCTTCACTTGCTTTTCCCAAGAAAAGATGACCACTTTCTCGACAATGAACAAAGAGTAGAAACAGTATCGAGAGGAGAATGCTTTTTAGGGTTTTGAAAAATTGGGGGTAGAATAACCGTATATATATATACCTCGGATTTGAAAAAGGAAGTTTAAACGACATAAATCAATAACTGCCAAAATTAACTTTCTTTAAAAAAGACAAGTTTTCAAATTTCACACGAATTATATCTAAATAATAGAACGTACCTTTTAGATAAAATAAACAAGAATTCGTACCTTTTAGATAACAACTTACAGTCTTTAGCCATGAATGATTGAGTCTCAGGATTAGAGTCTCATAGATCTGAGTCTTAGAGTTGGTGAGTCTCTAGACTTTAACTTCTTCAAGCTTCAAAATGTTGAGTCTCGAGCGGATAAAGTCGAACTGATTTTTCTCCAAAGGCTTTGTGAATATGTCCGCTAGTTGACTTTTTGAATCAACAAATTGAATCGAGATTTCTCCATTTTGAATATGATCTCTAATGAAGTGATGACGAATCTCAATATGCTTTGCTCTTGAATGAAGGATTGGATTTTTGGTAAGATTGATAGCGCTGGTATTGTCACATCTGATTTCTGTGCATGAATCTTCAATGCCAAAGTCTTGTAGCTGTTGTTTTATCCATAGAATTTGCGAACAGCAGCTTCCAAGAGCTACATACTCTGCTTCTGTAGTTGAGAGAGCTACAGTGCTTTGCTTTCTTGAAAACCAAGACACTGTCCTGTTTCCAAGCAATTGACAAGTTCCAGAAGTGCTCTTTCTATCGACTCTGCAACCGGTCAGATCTGCATCTGAGTATCCTAGAAGATTAAAGTCTCCCCTCTTTGGATACCAGAGACCGATGCTTGAAGATGAAGCAACGTATTTGATAATACGTTTCACGGCAATGAGATGTGATTCTCTAGGATCTGATTGAAACCTAGCACAGATACAAACACTAAACAAAATATCAGGTCTAGAAGCAGTAAGATAAAGAAGTGAACCGATCATGCTCCTGTACAGCTTTTGATCTACTTTCTTCCCTTCTTCATCCTTGTCTATCTTCTGAGAAAATGACATTGGTATGTCGGTCTTTTTGCACTTTTCCAATCCAAACCTTTTGACGAGATCATTCGCATATTTTTCTTGATGGATGAAAGTTCCTTCCTTCATTTGTTTTACTTGGAGTCCAAGAAAGAATGTTAACTCTCCCATCATACTCATTTCAAATTCATCCTGCATAGACTTAGAAAATTTCTTGCAGAGACTTTCATTAGAGGATCCAAAAATGATGTCATCGACATATATTTGAACAAGTAAAAAGTTTTTGTTTTCCTTTTTGATAAATAGAGTAGTATCTACTTTACCTTTGACAAAACCATTCTGTAATAAAAACTTACTTAGTCTGTCGTACCAAGCTCGAGGTGCTTGCTTTAGACCATACAGAGCCTTTTTCAGTCTAAAGACTGAGTTTGGCTTCTTTGGGTCTTCAAATCCAGGCGGTTGTTCCACATAAACTTCCTCATGGATAAATCCATTTAGGAAAGCACTTTTGACGTTCATTTGGAATAACCTGAAATTTTTGTAGCAAGCAAACGCAAGTAATAGACGAATAGCTTCTAACCTTGCAACTGGTGCGTAAGTCTCGTCATAGTCTATTCCTTCTTCTTGCGTATATCCTTTGGCCACGAGTCTTGCTTTGTTTCGTACGACTTTTCCTTTTTCGTTCATCTTGTTCCTGAATACCCATTTGGTTCCAATAACAGATTTACCTTTTGGTTTAGATGTCAATTCCCATACTTCATTGATGTTGAACTGTCTGAGCTCTTCTTGCATAGCTTCGATCCAGCTTTCATCAGATAAAGCTTCTTCTATGCTTTTTGGTTCAATTTCTGAGATAAGAGCCACAGCACTAGATTCTTCATGCCTTTTTGATCTGGTGCGGATTCCTTCATTAAGTTCACCAATAATAAGATCTTTGGGATGACTGGATTTGTGCTTCCAGTTACCAGGTTGATGATCTCTTTCTTTATTTGATTCTCCATGAGCGTCTTGATGAAGGACTTCCAGAATCTGAGATGCTTCTTGAGATGTAGACATTTGAAGATCTAGAGTGGATTCAGTCTCTTCGTACTGAGTCTGGCTGGATTCATCTTGCACTGAGTCTTGGAATTTGACATTCATTGATTCTTCCACAGACTGGCTTTTTTTATTGTAGACTCTGTAGGCTTTGCTTGATGAAGAATATCCAAGGAAGATGCCTTCATCTGATCTTTCTTCAAACTTACCAACTCGATCATTTGCATTTTTCAAAATAAAGCATTTGCAACCGAACACATGAAAGTATGAAACAATAGGCTTCTTACCTTTGAACAATTCATAGGGGGTTTTATCAAGAATAGGTCTTAGAAAGACTCTGTTTATAATATAGCAAGCAGTTGAAACAGCTTCAGCCCAAAATCGTGAAGAAATTTTACTTTCAATTAAAAGTGTTCTAGCCATTTCTTGAAGAGATCTATTCTTTCTTTCCACAACTCCATTTTGCTCTGGAGTATACGGAGAAGAAAACATGTGATTAACACCAGATTTATCACAGAATCTCGTAAAATCTTGATTTTCAAATTCACTTCCATGATCTGTTCTTATACTCGAAATAGCACATCCTTTTTCATTTTGAATCTTTTTAGCAAACTTTTCAAAATACGAAAAGGTTTCTGATTTATTTGCAAGAAAATATACCCAGGTAAAACGAGAATAATCATCTACAATTACTAGACAATATTTCTTACCTCCAATGCTCTGGGTTCTTGTTGGTCCGAAGAGATCCATATGAAGCAATTGCAGTACATGATTAGTAGATACATGATTTATTTGCTTAAATGAATTTCTTACCTGCTTCCCCAGAATGCATGGAGTGCATAAGTCAGACTTTTGATATGGCAATTTAGGTAGACCTCGAACAAGCTGCTTTGAAGAGATTTTGGCTAATTGCTTCTTGTTAATATGACCAAGTTTTCTGTGCCATAGAACTGCTTCATCTTGAATTGAGATTAAGCATTGTTCTTCATTTGGCTTTACATCAAGGAGGTAGATGTTTCCATGCCTTCGACCCATAAAAGACTGAGTCGAATCTTTGCTAATTCCAGAACATATGCCTTCTTGAAAGAAGATCTTGTAACCAGTATCACACAATTGGCTAATGCTGAGAAGATTGTAGTTGAGTCCTTCCACTAGAGAAACATTGCTTATTGTGAGATTTCCAATTTTCACAGTTCCGAATCCCACAATACTTCCTTTGCTATTTCCTCCGAATGAAACTTTTCCACCATTTACTTTAATGAGCTTTATGAAACTATTTGAGTCTCCTGTCATGTGTCTTGAGCATCCGCTGTCAAGATACCACTTTACCTTCTTTTTGACAGAGACCTGCATTCAAAAGAGAGTCTCAAGCTTTCTTTGGTACCCAAATTTTCTTGGGTCCTTTGATGTTAGTAGGATGAGCATTATTAGGCCATACTCCCTTAACAGGCTTCCAAACCATAGGACACTCTTTTTCAAAATGATCCTGACTGTTACACTTAGAACACCTTAAAGCATTTCGACCTACAGGTTTTACAAAAACTCTTTTGAAATGATTTTTATAAGCCTCTCTTGATGGTCTTTTCTTAATTCTTTCTTTTACTTTCGGGAAATCAATCAAAGGGATTGTTTCAGCTGTCATACCTAGACCCGACCTATTGAAGTAAGGTCTTTGGATTGAAAGAACTTTTTCAAGTTTTTCAGATCCTATTGAAAATTTCTTTGAAATATTTGATAAATCAGTTTTTAAGAAAGCATTTTCTTTTGAAAGTTTTTCTTCACTCTCTTTAAGAGTAGAAACATTCAAGTCTAAATTTTTTACCTTTTCTTCTAAAATGTTTTCCTTTTGTTTTAAAACTGAATTTTCCTTTTTAAGTTCTGAAATCTTTTTAAGAGAAGTCTTAAGACTAAAACATAACTCATCAATATATTTAGAGACTTTGACAGGGATTTTATAATCACTTACTTCAAATTCACTGTCCGAGTCTGATCCGGAGTCTGAGTCTGATTGCGCCATTAGACACAGGTTGGCATATTCCTCATCACTTTCTTCACACTCTGTATCACTCCAGGTTTCGGCTTTAAGAGCTTTTCGAGATTTCTCAGCTTTTCCTCTTTTCTTTTTCAGAAGAGGACAGTTGGGTCTGATGTGTCCCTTCTTTTTACATTCGAAGCAAACTACATCTTTGTTTGGTTCCTCATCATCAACAGACTTGGTCTGCTGTCTCTGAAAACTTTGTTTCTTTGGGATGAACCTTCTGCCTTTTCTATTCAGTTTTCTGAATCTTCTTATCATGAGGGCGAGCTCCTCATCATCCATATCATCTTCAGAATCTGCATCATCAGAATCATCATTTGATTTTAGTGCAATAGATTTCTTACCTCTTGGATCTTCGTCTTCATTAATTCGTTCCACTTCGTAAGACTGAAGAGTTCCAATCAGTTCATCTACAGATAATGGCATGATTCTTTGGGTCTCTCTTATTGAAGTCTTTATATGATTCCAATCCTTGGAGAGTCCACGTAGAAGCTTGTTCACCTTCATGGGATCAGAAATTTTTTGTCCTTGGTTCTCAAGACCATTGACAATATCTGTAAAACGACTAAACATGTCAGTTATAGATTCTCCTGGTTTCATTTTGAAGGATTCATATTGACCAAGAAGAATGTTAATTCTGGTCTCCTTCACTCGATCTGTCCCTTCATAAGTGATATGTAACCTGTCCCAAACTTCTTTTGCTGTAACACAAGAAGATATTCTGTTATATTCAGTTGGTGACAAGGCACAATATAAAGAATAAATTGCTTTAGCATCGAGTGCTTGTCTCTTGTTTATTTCTTCTTGAGACATTCCGCTGGTTTCAACAGTTTCTTTCCCTCTTTCAGAGATTGATGCAGCAGCAGGATTAATTCCTCTTTCCACAACGTCCCATTCCAGAGGATCCTTTGATCGTAGGAAAGCTTTCATCTTGTTCTTCCAGATGTTGTAATCCTTTCCATCGAAGTAAGGAGGTCTGGTATTGCTTTGCCCCTCCATCAGCCCTGGTGCTAGCATACTAGCCATGGATCTTTTACTCTGAAGTGAAACACTTCAAACAAAGTAAGAACACGAGCTCTGATACCAATTGAAATAGCTAGTACGAGTACCTAGAGGGGGGGTGAATAGGTATACTAAAATTTCTCGAAGCTTGCACGATATCAATTAGAGTATTTGCAACAGTTAAAAATTCAATCGCAAGACTAAGTAAGGGAAAGAGAGAATTGAACACTCGGATTATAGTGGTTTGGCTTGATTCAAGCCTACGTCCACTCTTCTGCACTGACAGCCGATTGGCTGGATTCCACTATGATCAAAGAGTTGTTACAGTGTTGATCTTCCTTGATTTCTAGGTGTAGATGTTCTACCACACTCACTCAAGGCGTCACCAAGTATAAACACTCTCTGTTTACAAATTCGCTCAGTCTACTAATAATCAAGGATCTTCAGACTCTGGAATTTTTCTATCGATCACACACTTAAAACAACTAGAACGTCTTCCTTTTATACTCCTTTATGCCATCATAGCCGTTGGCACTTACCAAAGGAATTCCTCCAATCTACCCGTTGGACTGAATCAATCAAGAAGATCATCCGAGCTATTTAAGGAATCTGATGATAGCCCATCAATCCTGTTCGCCCATACAATCAGGATCTCGGTTTCCAAGAATAGAATAATCCAAAATTATTCCGTTGACCATCGGATCTTCATTCGACCTTAGATAAGAATTAAAGAATCCGAAGTGATTATCCAACCAAAGAATCTATTTCAGAGGATAGGATCGAAACCTCAACCATAAACCTTGGCTTTGGATTTCCTTCAACACTGGATTAGAAAGACTGTCAGTGAGAATAAAGTCTTGAGTCTTGAGACTTAAGTCTTGAGTCTTGAGTCTTGAGACTTAAGTCTTGAGTCTTGAGTCTTGAGACTTAAGTCTTGAGTCTTTGAGTCTTGAGAGAACAAAGTCTTCAGACTTTAAACTGACGGTCTCCGAACATGCAGACTTTAGACTGAAAGAAACGTTTTGTCAGTTTCAAAATATTCTGGAAAGATTTCTCCAACAGATTTGCATCTCAAAAAATGCAAAGAAAAGGAATTTTTCATTCGGTGAGAAAAGCACCCACGGTCGTCGCCCAACCTTTCTTATGTTTCCAAACTGGATCCTACTTATAAACTGGTGGGTCGAGCATGCATCATGACAATTTCACGAAGGGGTCGAAGGCTTTGTGTACTCCCAACCACAACAAAAGGCAGACGGCATTGCTTCAACCTCCAAACTGAAAAATAATGAGAGGACCCTGACTCTATACGCAAACTGAAAACCCGCCTGTCGCTTCCAAACGTATGAAATGCAGTTAAAAGAAAATGCGCCACACAACAAGTCCAGGCAACATCGATCAGCACACGAACAATTCAGCACAGGGAGAGCAACACAACTATCTATCCAATGGTTTGTGCAAGTTCAATCACGCTATCAGATCCAAACGCATAAGCGACGGGAAATAACAGTCCAACGATACCGTCAATACTCGAACAGGTAAACTTCGGACTCCAGCTCCAGGTTCGGCTTCCACCATTCGCTAATGCCATGCGCACTCAGGAACCACTTCGGTGGCTTTAAATTGATTGTTAGATTTGCCAATGGGATGAGGTGCAAAGGCTCTGCCAGTGCCCCAGTCTCGCTCGTCAACAGCATTGATCTCACAGAATATTGACTAGCAAAATTGTGGAAATCTTCAAATCCGTGCTTTCGCATACACTTTCTGTCCTTGAAATAGACAATGTATCCCGAGCAGACGTCATCATCCTTGTTGACAAACAGCTGAGGAACCCAAGAGGACATAGCCGCAAAACTGGCGGATTGTTTCAGCTGAGGAACCCAAGGAACCCAACGGAACCCGCTTCTAATTAAATGGCAAGTCCCCTTCACTGTCTTGCTCTTGATCTTCTCGGTCGGGAAAGATGGATAAGGCGGATTGAAGAGGAGAGACTCGAGATACACTCCCTTTTTGGTCATGTTCGATCCAGCTTGCAGAGCAATGGCAGACCCCAGGGAGTGGCCAGTTAACCAGACCTCCCCAGAATCGCCGGCAGTTGCAACCAAGTATTCTACCGCCTGTATGGCAGTCTGGCAGCGAGATGAGGAGTGGAGCTTATTCAGGATAACCTGAACATCCAGCCAAATATCTCGAAGCCACGATTTTTTTTTTTTGCGAACAAGGTGCCTCGGAAGGCGACCACAAAACGCGGTCCACCTGCTGAGTGGTTGCATGAGGATGTCAGAGGCTCACACTCGAAGATGGCACCGAAGATAGAAGAGTCAGCCTTATCTATGAGTTTGCGCTTCAACTGAAAACCGAAAGTCTCACACCAAGGAAGCGCAAGTTCACGTTTCTTCTGGCGGTCCCGCTCGGAGACATAGACACATTGAACCAAAGAAGCAACAACCGCCCTCAAATGAGCTGCATTTTTCCTATTTTAGAAGTCCAAAGAAATGTTAGTTTCGTCATTATGTTTGCCGATTAGAAACTCTGTAGTTTCGCGCGAAAAGGAAAAAGGAAACTCGAGAGCCAAACGTTGCATTTGAGAGAAATTTAACATGCCATATTTTAAAAAGAAAAAGAGCATCTCATGCGGTCTGAACTTGGCGCAGAACGAAAAGTTGGCACTCCAGACATGCTACTTCTGTCCAAAAACTACGGACTGGATGCGTCCACGAACCAATAGAGTATTGTATTACATGGCAACCGTGGAGGACGAAGTTCCAATATGTGGTGCATGTGCCGGCAAATTCAACACTTAGCAATAACAGCTTACGACATATAAAGGTCAAATATCTAGCAAAACTCTAAGACGAATCAGTCGGAGATATGCGTCCCCTAGCTTAAATGAATTGCAAGGGGGAGACAAGCGCCCGTGGCACGTTACGGAAGTTTGCCTGTTGAGAACACAAATTGACTACAGGAGTAGATGGAAATCACACCATACATGCAAGTTATGAAAAAGTTGAACAGCTAGGACAGTGCTTAGTTCTCTGCATGTTTAAAAAGTCCAGGATCACACTGGAACTAGCTATCGCCAAATAACTGAGACAAAGGTGAAGGGAACTTAAAAGGCATGACTTAGGCCTCTTGTTCAATGAGGAAAGAGAGAATCTGAGGTCTTACCAGTCAACGTGAGCAAGTTTCGGAGGCCCTGAAAGTTGAAAAATTTGATCTTTGTCGTCCATGATCCCACAGGTTCAATTAAGACTTCTCCTTTCTAACCTCGAAAGCAAAAGCTGCTGGGAATCAAACCATTCCATATGGCAGTTAGTAAATGACAATTGCTAGTGTTGAGTCCATGACCGTGCATCCATATTCGTACTCAGCTCGCTTCACTATAATTAAATCCATGTACTACAAGAAGAATCAACTGCGTATCTTTTTCATCAACACATGCAACTACTTTAAATTGGCTCGTGAAGTTTTAAGTTCCATCTAGTTATCATGCATCGGGGACCTTCTTTTTTTCTTCAATAGCCACTAAAAGTGTACCTACAAAAGAGGTTCAGGAGGGAGTTGAGCTGTGGCCCAAATGATTCGGGATAATCTTCCCTATCCAGATTATGCCTTCGCCTACATCCTATCGACTTCCACTTATCCCGAAAAGATCGAGCAGATTATTATGCAACAAAAATCCGAAAAGACACGGAGGAAGAAAAAAGTGGAAGTTTGATTATATGGAGATCCTCACCATCCCCAAGTTATGATTCTTCTCGAAGAAAATTCAAATTACTCCAAGGAGAGAACCTGCATTGTATTGTTCATAATGACATTTAATTCATTCCAAACAATGTCACAATCAATATGCACATGGCAATGCAACGGTAGATAGAATTCGATTAAATGGACAAAAATGGATTGTGAGAGATCAAGCTTAAGTTTCTCTAACTTGGCATGGATTGATACGGATTTTTTATTAGACATATGTACCCTCTTTTCCCATATGGATTGCTGGGTCACAGGTCAAACTGGATTTTGTAGAAGAAAAAAATAAAACAACGCCGAAAATGTGGTTTTGAACATTGGTCTCGTCTTTTGTGCCTTGTAATATCTAGTCGTCTGACCGTTCCAACATCCTCCTTTCTAACAATGGTAACAATTTCCTTTCGAATTCATCCAAAACATATTCTGATCATTTGATTGCATGGTAAACTTAGCTTAGGGTAGGGCTGTGTAATCGTTCCTGCTAGTCTTTGGAAAGTAAAGTGAGTACATCCTATTAAAATACTACCATTCTAATTTGAATGGGCACGTAAATGTAGTGATAACCAAGCAGGTAGAAAGAGATCTCAATGACAAAGGAAGATTAACTAAGTCGTGATGACATCCAAATTCAACGACAAATCCAGCATATCATATCTTTTTCAATCAAAAGTAACGCACATCCCTTCGTTGGCTTATACAAACTTTTTTTCATTTTTCTTTTTACTCTCAATTTCAACCCACAGTGTGCTTCTTATTGTTGCCACATCAACCAAGCAAGAAGCCCAGAAAACACTGCATAGACAAGACCAGAAGAAGGCGCATGCGCCCTCGAGCACCTGTTCACAAATAATTCAATGACAAAACCCCATAGAAGATTTTTACGAGGTATCCGCCAGAGAGAGAGAGAGAGAGTCCACAACCTGCACTTACAACGCCCATGGCATCTTGACCAAGCTCACTCCTTTCACTATTGAAAGGGTCCTAGCAAAGATTTAAGTAGCATCGACATGTGACACGGCACGACAAGTCGATATATTATTTCTCAAAAATAGAAAATTTTATACGTTGGGACACGTTATATATTAAATAAATATTTTTATTTTTAATTAATTTGATTCAAATTTATAAATAAATAAATAATTAAAAAAGATCTTACAATGAATTTACACTAATAATGTTAATAAATTAACAAAAGTTATTAATGTAACTAATGACTAACAACAAATTAGAATCAACTTAATTAAATAAATCCACGATCTTTTACTATGACAAAAAATTTATCATCATTTGACATTCAATACTTTTATTTTTCGAAATTATTTTTTAATTTCATTTAATTATTTTTTCAATTAAATAAAAAACCCCCAAACCCCCCTCTCTTTTTTTCCTCGTCTCTTTCCCGCCACCCCCAATTTTTTTTTTTCACTTTTCTTTCCCTCCCCCAACTCTTGACGGGCTATCACTTCCCCCTCCTTCTCCCCTCCAAACACGCCAAGTCCCTTTTTTTTTTTTTTAAATTCTTTTAGTTTCCTTCTCAGAACCCTAGTAGGGCCCTCCTTCTCCCTCCTCCTCGCTGCACGACCCCCTTCCTCTCCTCTTCCTCTCGATCTCTGCTTGCTCTCGGTCATCATCAAAATTGTTCACTGCCTCGCCTCCAGCCCTCTCTCCCTCGCAGCTGCGGCCTTGTCACCAATCCATCGTAGCATCACAAAGTGGTGGCCCTTGCCTCTGTCTCTCGCCGTCTCTTGCCATCTCTCGCTGTTGTGGGCTTGCCATTGCTCATGGCCTCTTCTTTGCTCCCTCGCCTCGCCTCCACCCTCCATCGTCACGTCTTTGTCAAATGCGAATTTTTTTGCATGAATATTTTTCTGCTTTCGTATAGAATAATAGGTTTTGCAATACTTTTTCCTAGATTGGATAATATTATAATTGGTTCGTTATTTTAGATGACTACATACAATCATAATTACTTTTCCTTACTTGTTTACTTATATCTCGAGTTTGAGCTCATGAACAAGGCAAAAAAAGCTCCGATGACCCATGGGATTTTTTGAGCGTGAAAATAGGAAATAAATCCCTGTTACTCTCGGTTGAAATTCCTTCGAGACATCACAGAAGGGTTGTTTTCTTCCCACGGATCATCCGCCGACACTTCTATAATTAGGGGCTAACATTTTTTTTTTTTGTGTATAATGAACATTGTCATGACCTCTTTTTTTCCGTCCGGGGGAAAAGAAAGAAGATTTAGGGGTATTTGCCTAAAGAGGCGGACCAATGGCCCTAAATTAGGCGCAAGCTCTCCCAAGCCCATACCTCGCGCGACATTGGATTTTGAATTTTAGTTCTTAATAACCTATGGGGGTGTTTGGTTCAGCTTTCCCAAAGGGCTTTGAGCCCCCAAAACCCCTTGGGAAAAATTTAAGGGTGTTTGGTTTGGCTTTCAAAGGCTACTTGGCAAAATGTTTGTCTTTGGAATGCTGAAAGCCCAAAGCAGGTGGGGACCTGCTTTGGGCATTTCAGCATTCTCGGCATGTTGATGGGAGGCTTAATAAATTTTTGCTTATTCTCCATTTTACCCTCAAAATTTTGTTAAAACTCCAATTTTACCCTACCCCAAAACAAAACCCTACCTTCTTGACTCAGACGCTCTTTCCTCTCCTCCATCACGCGAAGCTCTTTTCTTTTCGTCGATTCTCGCAGCATCCGTTCTCGCCGATTCTCACAGCATCGCATCCGCTCTCGCCAATTCTCGAAGCATCGCATCCGCTCTCGCTGATTATTTTTCTCTCCTCTCTCTTCTACCTGGTATGCCCCTCTCTCTCTCTCTCTCTCTCTCTTCCTCCCTCTTTATTCCTTTTCGTCGCTAGATGGTAAACGCTATTATCGGTCTTCTCAGTTTGTTCCCTCTCTCTCTCTCTCTCTCTAGCGCACCCGATCCCTCTCTCTTTTCTCCCCCTGTTCTTGTTCGTCCGTTCGGGTGTTTGTTCAATTTCGATTCGTGGGTATGATTATGTTTTTCTTGGGTTTGCGCCGGAACCGCGTGATTTGGTAGCGCACGCCAAGTGCTTGTGAAATGTTTCTGTCGGAGCCGTGACCACCTTCTCTGACTTTGATTTGCTATTGAAGTACTGGTTATTGTCTCGTTTATTCTTCATTGAGACCTGGTTTGTGCGAGTGCTAGCCCCATCCACGTGGTACTATGCTGTGTTTTAGTTTTGAGCATCGGGTGTTAAATATTTCGGTGTGTTTGGGCCTTGTCGCTGGAATTGGGTTTGGAATTCGATTGATCTAGGAATGTTGCGGTTTTTCAGTTCTTGAATTTCACACAGGGTTCGGTGTGCGATGGGTGTGTGCTTGGTGGAGTTTGCTAGCTGAATTTTGGGCTCTTTCGTTCTGTTATGTGTGAACTCGTTTCTCTCAGGAACGCCTGACCGAAGAAGGCGAGGACGAGTTGCTGTGTGGCGCCGAGTCTGGGTGGGTCGAAGCTCGGACGTGGTGCGATCACTTGGCTTTCCTGTGCTCCGATCTCGTTCACATTCCGACCCCCGACACACCTTGCAACAGGTTGGTCTACGATCTTGCTTGCTTTGATTGATGCATTGTTATGGAAAAGTATGATTAGCTTGGAAAACTGGATTGTCTGCGCTGTGATGAGAGGGACTTCGAAAATTCCCTTGTAGGCATTGACCATGATTGCAAAATGCTTATACAATCGCCTAGTTTGGCATGAAACAATGTGGGAGAGTTGTAAAAGAACGAAAAGTAGGATCATATGATGTGATTGTAATTCCTGGATAGTTTGGTTATGTACTTTTCATTAGGCAATTGTTTTTTCTGGAATTCCACACAAGCTGGAGGATGCCCATGTTTTCATCTTGTTCATAGGTGTCTTGAAAATCTCAGGGATCAATTAATTTTTGTTGTCTTTCACCCAAAAGAAAAAAATTAATTAATTAATTTTTGTTGTCTTGAAGATGGGTCAGAGGTTGGAGTTTGGAGTGTGCCATCATTTGCTTTACTGTAGGCAAAGCTTTCACTTGGTCCCAAAATTGCAAGTTTTCACTGTTCTTTTTCCTGGTCATCATTCTGCATAGTTGCGATAATTCATTTCCATGCCTATTTGGAAGCGAAGGACTTTCTTAGGTGAGAAATAAGAGAACCTCTTGAAATGGAAACTTTGGGAGTGCTTAACAAAGTGCTGTTGTAATCTAGTACTTTAATGTGAGTGTGCATTCTTTATTGGTCTGAGGTGTACATATATCATGTTGATGATGTAAAGTTAAGAGAGTTTGGACTGCCTATTGTTTTTGCTGTCATAAATATATGATACAACTAATATATTGCCTCTATTGACTTTGTCCATCTCTCTTTCTGTCAATCTGATATGCAACACGTTATTCATGTGCATTCTTTATGATTTGCAGCACGTTATGCAATGCTTTTGCTGGTCTATATCAAGGATAATGTCCTATTCAGAATGTATTAGCTATAGTTTAATTGGCTTACGCCTTGAATCCATTTTTAGTATGTGTTGGTTATTTGCGGTGTTCAATAGGTCATGCTGTACTTGGTGAAAGAAGTTTAGGGTTTAGCAAAGGACTTACTTAGGTGAGAAATAAGAGAACCTCTTCAAATAGAAACTTTAGGAGTGCTTAACAAAGTGCTGTTGTAATCTAGTACTTTAATGTGAGTATGTAAAAGAGTTTAACCGACAAACCATCAAGGATTTTTTATGCAAGTATAATGTTTTTGCGTGTCCTTATTTTTTCTCAATGTTAGTTTTCTTTTCTTTAAGTGAATATCTTTTAGTTTTTTAATAAGAGAGGGCCTAAGTGGTTGATCTTGTTTGTTTGTGTCTCTTAAATTTGTTCATGTCACTTTACTAGAAGATGAGTTCATCAAAGGAAAAGACATTTTGGAGCCGGAAGATGTAGAAATCTTTTGTAATTTGTGCATCGAATAAATTGAAAAAGGCAATCGTCCTGCAAACAACAAAAGAGATGGATGGACAGTCATAATTAGTAAGTTTGAGGAGCTAACGGGCAAAAAATATGATAAACAAAAAATGAAGAGTAAGTGGGATAACCTCAAGGAAGAATGGAAAAGATGGAGGTCATTGCTTTACAAGGAAACTGGATTAAGATGGGATTCAAGGAAGAAAACCATTGATGCGAGTGACGAATGGTGGGAGCATAAAATTCAGGTTTTCCTCACTTCTTTTTTTTCTTTTATATTAAGCTCACCTCTAAAGTCTACAACTTATGCAAATGCTTCATTATAATAGGCTAATCCAAAGTTTAAGGCTTTTAGGATGAAAGGCATACATCCTGATCTTGAAGTAAAGTTAGATATGATATTCAGAGATACAGTTTCTACTGGAGGAATCACATGGAATCCTGGACAAAGTTTATCTGTTGATAATGATGTGGAGACCACACAACCTGGTATCGATGATGTTGTAGGGTCTATTGATGAAAACTTGGAGGATCATGTGGATGAACCAACTGGAACTCAAACTCGTAAGAGAGCCACACATACTTCAAAGATGCAAGCTCGAGGGAAGAAAGATAAAAAATTGAGCACAAGAGAGGAGCTAGGAACACAAATTAACAGGCTGCTTATAGTTGTTGAGAGTAGGAGCACTACCAGTGCTGCATCCAACGCAACCAGTTTAGTCGGTCCTTATGAGGACCTTATAGAGATATTGGATTCCATACCTGAGATTGTGGAAGACGAAGACTTGTACTTTTTTTCAATTTCTCATTTAAAGGAAAAGATAGACAATAGGCAAGTTTTCATGAGCTTAAAAGATGATGCAAAGAAAGTAAAGTATCTCAAATATGAGATGAGAAAAGAATCAAGTCTTCGTAGATAGGAGGATGTTAGCATCTTATTATTTTCAGGTTTGAAGCTTAATCATTTTACTTTGTTTCCATCTATGGATCTTTATTTGCAGCTTTTGTGAACCTAATTTCAATTTACGTTTGATGTTAGAATTATTTTCATTTGGTAATCTCTTAATGTGATAGTTTACATATATGCGATGGTTAATATGTTGTTTCTCTTTATATTTTGTTACTTAAAACAGTTATGGAGGATTTATGCGATGGTTAATACATTGTTTCTTTTTATATTTGGTTACTTGAAGTAGTTATGGATGATTCACATTCAAGGAAAAATCATGAGCAAGAGGAAAATGAATTATGGGATCTTATCTCAGTCACTCAAGTTGCAATTCTTTATCAAGCGACCAATTTTTGCAAACAACCTTGCATGACCTCAACATATACAGGTTATGTATGGTTAAAAGAGTTGATTGGCGAAGATGCTAATCCGATAAGGTGCTACAATATGTTTAGAATGCATAAGATTGTATTTGACAATTTAACGCATGATTTAGTAACATTTTATGGCCTTCAAGGATCTAGGAATACTGATGTTAGAGAAATGATTGTTATTTTTCTTCATATTCTAGGACATGGTATAGGTAATAGATTAGCACAAGAGCGTTTTCAACGCTCCGGGGAAACCATAAGTAGGCACTTTAACTTAGTTTTAGATAAAGTATGCGATATGGGAAAAGATTTGATCCAACCAACTGATCCACAATATAAAAAAGTTCCAGAGAAGATCAAGAAAGATCGACGATTTTATCCATATTTTAAGGATTGCATTGGAGCTATTGACGGCACACATATTCCAGTGGTTGTACCTAAGTATGATCAAATTCGTTTTATTGATCGAAAAGGAACAACAACTCAAAACGTGTTAGCCATATGTAATTTTAATATGGAATTTGTCTATGTCTGGGCCGGTTGGGAGGGACAAACTCATGATACCCGTATTTTTTATGAAACTATTGGAAGACGTGACGCAAATTTTCCCCATTCTCCTCCAGGTATGTTAGTCAATGGTTTAGATACATCCATATATCTAATTGGCATATGTTGATTAAATTTACAATATATATATATATATATATATATATATGTAGGTAAATATTACTTAGTAGATGCTGGATATCCAAATCTTACTGGTTATTTGGGGCCATATAAAGAAGTCAGATATCATTTGCCAGAGTTTCAAGAAGGTCCTTCACCTATGGGATATCAAGAAGTGTTTAATCGTGCCCATTCCTCGCTACGCTCGACGATTGAGCGAGCCTTTGGTGTATTAAAACAGAAGTGGAGGATTTTAACTCATATGCCAAGTTATCCCTATGAGAAGCAAGTGCAAATTGTGGTAGCGGCAATGACTTTGCACAATTATATATGGAGAAATAACGTGACTGATACGGATTTTGAACAAGCAGAATTGGATCCCGATTATGGATATTTAGTTGACCATGATGATGCAAATGAAGGGTTGGGTACTTCAAATTCATATGCATCTCCGGACATGGCTTTTTTACGTGATGAAATAGCGATAAGTTTACTATCATGAAATGACTCTTTCTAGTCAAATTTGTATGAGAGAGACTTGGTTTTATTTCTTTTAATTAGGACCTCCCTTTTTATATGCGGTGCTTACTAAAAAAAATTAGCATCTACAATCGGTCGCTTTACCATCCACCGAATAAGTTCACTTTCCTTTTTTATATCATTTTTATCTTTTGACAATCAATAGCCCAACTTTTTATCAATACACTAGAATAATCATTAATTAACGAAGATGATTAATACTGCAATAATTAAAAAAAAATTCAAAGTTAAAAACAAACCTAAAAGAACCTTAAGCTAAAAGTTAAGTTTTGCATTTAATTTATAATCAAATTCTTTTAATATAATTTTTAAATAAATTTACTAATATGTATCTTTTATATTACTTTCAACATGAAAATGTAAAATATTATATACTCATTATTTCTTTTTTGCAATTTTAAAAATACTAAAACTAAAACATTTAATTTGGTCACACCAAATAGCTTTTCAAATACAAGTTTACCAAACAGTTTTGCATTTCCCTAAAGCACTTTTCAGTTTTAGTTTACCAAACAGTCTAGCATTTTGGAAAATCCCTTTATCTCAAAGATATTTGCATTCTCCCAAGGGCATTTCCAGAAAGCTGAACCAAACGGGCCCTATGTAATTCTAGGAGTCGCCACTAGCCTGTTGAGGTCGGCTAGAAACCAATCAAGACACGGGAGTGTTGTCTCGATTCCTACGCAACCAGAGATTTCTAGAAACGGGGACTTGTTTACGCCAATGTTTCTATTAGTGCCCTTGCGGTACCACTAACTTGGAAGGTTGTTTATCTAAATGGCCACACAATCTTGATTACCAATTATAATCTTTATGAAATCACTAAGTGTCCATGAAAAAGTTTTTTTTTTTAGTTTTTTTTTAAATGTCTAGACTAATCCTAACATAATTTAGAAGAGAAATTTACACTCAAATTAATGAAAAGCGGCGCGTAAATAAACATCCAAGAAATTGAAATGACTTGAAAATAAACGCGGAAAAGGTAAACCCGATACAAGTCAGGCAAATAATATTACATGGCCTTGTCATCACGCCCCGGGACAGGACCCCCATGAGCAAAATGAGAATTCAAATATGTATGAAATTACTCTATATGCATAAAATTACTTTAAATAGTTTTAATCTACGCAAAATAGATTATTTACAAAAATGGTTATAAAATACCAAAATAGCATTAAATTAGGAAAATGACATTTTAAAATTAGGAAAATTTCATATATGTCATTTCTATCCTAATTTGATACTATCTAACATTTTTTGATATTTTTGAAATTTTCATATTTTTCTCTTTTTTTAATTATTTTTTAAAATAATAATAATAACTCCTTAAACCGATCTATGCTAACATGGAAATAACACAGCACATGAATATCACAATAACTGGGCTCAAATCGACCGTTTCAAGATCGAAACTTAATTTGCGCATTTCGTTGAACACTTGGCGTGCATCAAATCATTCCGAACCAGCTTTCTCGGGCCATGTTTGCGGCCTTCAATCTCAACGCATGAGCAATATTATGTGGAACTAAAATATCAATGTTAAACTACCACATGCAAAGAGTAAGATTAGATAAAGATCATAGCCTACAACACACAAGAACCAAGCTGAAATCGTCCTCCAATATGCAGGTTTGAGCGAATTTTGCAAATCTGGGTTTGAACCCAAGTCAAGCAAACAGGTTGAATGCTCATATTCAAGCCCCGACACTCATCACGTACGAGATCTAAGGAAAACACTACTTAATCCCAGTGAAAGTAGGTAACATGAGCTTTCAAATGTAACAAACATCATAGAGAATGACCCACCAAACAACATCAAAATGACCTCTCCAAGAAGCACACATGCAACACTCTTGAAGAGATTTCAAACACTTAGAAAAATTCTAGCTTCAAAATCAGTTTTTTGGACTAGTTTTCCTCTTGATTTTTCACTATTAAAACATGTTCAAGCTCGAACAAAAATACATCTAGGATACTTACCTTGCTTCCTAGTTTCTTTTGCAAGTGGTTCTCAGCCGAGGAAACCAAGAAATTATCCTCGGGGGCCCGTGCAAGTTGGCTTCTTCAACTGGAAATGAGATCTGCAGAAAAAAAGAATTGACAACGAAGGTTTTTGTTGACCTCTAAAATTAGACTTCAAGACGTCTTTTGTTGGAAAAATTGACACCAAGCCAAACTATATGTATTATAGTTTGGATAAAAGTCAATATTTTTCTCATTTGTTTCTCGAATTTCTCGACAACACTGGCTTTTCTTCACTCATGACCAACTGGGCTCAACACTTGGAAAAATTCAGTGTTTCCTGGCCCGCCAGGAAGGCACTGTTTCGGGGGGCTTTAGGAGGCCTTTCCGATCTCCATTTGGGACGTGCGACCTATGGTTGGAAAGATCTTTGAATGAAGTTTCACTCTCTAGTTGAAGGTTTTGGATAATTTTTGCCGCAGGTGTGTGAAAATATCACTTTTCTCTCTCCAGGTCGGTCTGGAATTTCTAGTTTCTCTTTTCTGGAGTTGCTTCCGAGGGCTCCTTTGGGGATCAATTCCGAGCTCTCTCCTCTCTCCCTCGTCCCTCTCTCTCTTGTATCTGAAAAAGCTCATTTGTTCACCTACCAAGCCTGTCAATAGGGCTACTTCACCCACTCTCTGACTTAGCCAATTTTTTTTTTTTTTTAATTCTGCAGCTGTTGAGTGTGTGGATTTTGCTGCGATTTTCCGGTGTTGTCGGCAGCTTATCCCTGGCCAATTTTCGTTCACTTGCACTACTATATACGGTCTTCCATCACATGCAAAGATCGGGCTGGTTGGGCAGCTGAGGAGGATATGGTGGGGCCACCAAATTGCTTACTCAGCAACTCCGAATTAAGAACAACTCGTGGACTGAGTTTTGGCTGCTGATTTGAGTGCTTTAATACACTAATTTGGCTGCATTTTTTGATCAATTAGAAAGCTCATGTATATTAGTTTAAGATCTTGACCATTTTTCGCAATTGTCTCCACCCAATTTTGCAAGAAAGTCTCTTAAAGTTGGCCATTTTCTTGCCTGAAAATGTCAAATTCAATGCAATTAGGTCCTCTTTGCCCGATTCGATTAATTATACCTGACCCAAGTTCAATTTCAACTCAATTGGGGGCCAAGATAATTATTTAAGGGTTTGGGCAACATTTTGGAAATTTTGCAAATTGATCCCTCAACTTTTGGAAATTGCATTTTGGTCCTAACTTGCCGTTTTAATTACAATCTAATCTCCTGGGCTTGGCTAGTCACATTCAGATCATCGGCCCCAACTTGCTTCTTTTTTTATTTTTTTTATTTTTTTATAGTAAAAACATATTCCATTAAAAACTATATTAAACACCTAGATAATCTACATGCATTTTTTTTTTTAGGGTGTCAACAAACATTAGTCAACGGAGTCCATGGCATAAGAACAAGGACACTTCTATAAGTGTGTCAGTAAAGAAATATACTAGGGCAGTTGGTGCTCCTCCGTCTTTCTTTGGCGCACTAGGTTTTTTACCATGGTATATGAACAAGGAGGCGCATATTCCTTGAACGACTGCCAAAACTTCATTATTGGATCGCTGAACCAAAATGCGCCCGTCGCGGTTCCCATGGGAGTAGCGAACATGAACCGCGAAGAGATGGCTCTTCATTTCTCTCTGTGATTGTGCCCAGGGTGGGGAATAAGCAAATAGGAAAGATGTATATTTGAAATAAAATTTGCTCCCTTAGAATGTAATATTAGACAAAACAACGAATATTTTGTATCTTTATTTTTGTCCTCTTCTCTCATGTATGGACATGGATGGATCCATTACCTGCAAGTTATTCCCTGCAATTTTTGTTTGTTTATCGGGTTGGCACCTCTTTTAATATTGGCGGTGGAGTTTTCATTTCTGCATTGTTGATTGGGAGTATGAATGCTAGGGCTCTCTTGTGGTCTCCAATCTCTTGCCACTCCGGCGCACGCAACTTCTTCAACGTCAAATCATACGCACAAGTACTTGAAAACGCTCAGGAATATTCATTTGCATGGTGCGACGTTTTACGAAAATGAAGCGAAGATGGAAAAATTTATGTTAAATGGTCGTGAAAGTAACTTACACAATTCCATGGTTGAAGTTAGAAAAGGACACTGTCATCGGAGATTTGGGGAGTGTATAGTAACTTCACAGCATAATTTAATGGGAACTATCGTAAGGTGCAGAGAGAGAATGTATGGTAATTTCCCGCGAAGTGAGGACGTGAAAGAGGACAGAGGCGCAGAGCATCGTCGAGGATGGCAAGGACCATTGTAGAGATCGAGGACGCTCATTTAAGGCGAAAAGAGGGAGGGGGACACGTGGAAGGACCTTGGAATTTCTTTTTTCCTCTAAAAAAAAGAGAGAGGGTGAAAAGCATTTCAGGGTACGAAAGGACAAAAGAGGAGGAGGCGGATGATATCCGCTTCCTCGTCCGTGTCTCACGCTACCTAACCGGGGAACCCCGAGATGGAAAGATTCCTTTAGGGCCTGGCAACGTGCTAAATAGTACCTAATTTTATTTTTTTTATTTCCAAAATTAATTTAAGACGAGAATCGCATTTGATAAAATTTTTTTGTTTCGAGAAGAGAATTGAGAATAAAAAAAAATATGATTCTCAATCAAAAAAAAGAATCAAAACAGTGAAAGTCTCCCTCTTCTCTTTCGACATCCTGCGATTGTCGTCCACCACCGCCCGCCGCCATCTGCCGGTCGCCGGTCGCCATCCGCCGATCCGGCGAGCTCGCTGGAGGCTCGCTAGGCCAGGGTGAGATTCGGTGAGCTCGTTGAAGGCAAGCCTAGCCACCGATGAGGCTTGGCCTCGCCGATGGCCAAGTGAGCCTTGCCGGTAGTAGGGCGAGGCTCGGTGGACGAGGGCCGACCTCGCCGAGGCCGGGCGACGCTTCGATGAGCGTCGCGAAGCGTCGCCCGGCCCTCGTCTAGCAGGTCGCCGGTCCGACGACTGGCCACATGAAAAAGAAGAAGAAGAATAGGAGAAAAGGGAAAAAAAAGAAAAGAAAAAAAGAAAAAAAAGGAAAAAAGTAAAAAATAAAATAAAAATTATTTAAGCATTAAAAGAAATTAATTTGGAACAGAATTAATTAGCGGGGCATCAACGCAATTTTGTTTCAGAATAAAAATTTTTGAACAATTACCAAACGCATTTTTTTACTCATAATAAGTTTTCAGGAACGGAATAAAAAATAATCATTTCTAGTCAGAATCAACTCCCGGAAACAGAATCGTTACCAAACGCGCCCTTAATCTTGATGTGCATGACATTGCTTGGCATGGTGATCTTCCCTTTATTGCTTTTGTTCACTTCCAGGGGACAACGACGGCTGTACTTGGGTGGGAGATGATGGCAGATGGAAGGGTAGGAAGAAGCGAGAGGTGGCATTGCAAGGCCCTAGTCTCCTAGATGAGGTGGAGATTTGGGAAGTATATGGTAAGTTTGCCGTATAATTTGATGAAAACTAAAGTAAGTTAAATATATCACATAAATATCGATTTGAAATTTTTGATGATCTAAAAATTAGTTAGAGATAAATTTATTATAAATATACCGATTTTGAATTTTTCGTGATATCAACTTTATGAATTTTCACATGGATATGCCACATCAACTGTCATGTGTTATCCAATTCAGTAATTTAATAGTAAAATTTAACAGGAGTTAAAAGAAGATAAATGTGTCACGAGTACACTAATTTAGAGTTTTCAATAATCCAAAAATTGGTCTAGGGAAAATATTTCATATTTATACTAATTTAGGGTTTTTCATCATATTAATCAAAAACTTAAAAATTGATTAGAAAGATTATCCAATCTTGTGTCTTCTTTTTCCATTTTCGTAAATTTTATCAACTTTTCAAAAGTGGCAAATATTAAATTAAATGAAAAGAAATAAAAACTCAAATTAGTTGCAAAAGTTCTTGAATTTATATTTTGGTATTGTTAGATGCTGCCATTTGAGATATGTGCTGTTTTAACAGAGCTATTTCCTATAAGGGTAGTTAATCGTTTGATTTGGCTTCCAAAAATGTGAAGAAAAGGACTTTCCATTTGGTGAGAAAGCATCCATGGTCACCCAAATCTTTCTTGATGTTCTAAACTAGATCCGAGTTATGCGTTAAATGGTCGGTCTGTCATCATGACAATTCCATCAAGGGGTTAAAAACTTTGCGGATTCACTCACAACCACCAAAAAGGTGGCATTGCTTCAAACTCCAAACAGAAAAATGACGAGGACTATCTCTCTCTCTCTCTCTACTAAAGACCCTCCTGTCACTTTCACACCGGCGGGGCATATCTTGGACCGTTGACGTACTCTATAGGGAGCACCTGAGCAGTTTGACCTTTTCCATTATTGGTGGACTAAACTGTGTCCTGAGTCCAGGAGCCAAAGATGGAGGAAACCCCACATAAAATCCAGGAGTAATTTCAGTTTTGACACCAAAAAGAAATTGTGCCATAGAACCCAATCTGGCATCTCTAAAGGTCCAGATTGCATTGATCTACAGACAAACAACTCAGCACCAGGAGAGCAAACCGCTGCCTATCCAATGGCTAGTGGAAGTTCAATCACACCATCAGATTCAAATGCATATGCAACATATAGGGCGCGCATGAAAATTTTTGTTTCTTGATTTCTTTGTTTCTCTGTTTCCCGGAACAGGTTTGGAACAGAAATCCGTTTGTTAATGCAATTTGATTTTTCTATTTCTGAAACAGATTTCTATTCCAGAAATAGAGAAATCGAAGAAATCAGAAGCTGGAATTTTTAGCTTCTCAAGACGCGCATGATAAAATTTTTATTTATCGATTTCTCTGTTTCTCGGAACAGGTTTGGAACAGAAATCCGTTTGTTAGCGCAATTTGATTTTTCTATTTCTGAAACAGATTTTTATTACGAAAATAGAGAAATCGAAGAAATCAGAAGCTGGAATTTTCAGCTTTCCAGCATCTGAAATAGAAATAGAATTTTTTTTTCTCAACTTTTCAATTTAGTTAATTTAGTCCAAAATATTTTAATGATTTTTAATATAATCATTTCAATCAATATTAATTGAAAATCTTAACCATTGGGCTAGATGGTGGGAATTGAATGAACAAGGCTTCATTTGTTGCACGTAAGAGATTTCACGCACGGTAATAGTTAACTTGCCATATTCATATCTAACGAGTCTTTCTTCATCTACTCTTCGTAGTACGCCAGACAACGGCTCTATCTGGCTAACTATTTTTTTAATCATAAATTTCATATTGAGGCGATAAAAAGGTGTCAAATCATTAGAGTTTCATCTTATTTTTCTTTTATATAGTGTCCTCATTTATCAAGACGCGGGTAAAAAGAGATCTAATAAGGAATCTGTTGTTCTTGTAAGAGTGTTGATGAAAATATAGATTTTGATAATAAATTTTTAAATAATTCTAGTGTTGATAATTTTGAAAAAAACTAGTGACGATTTTTGAACATGGTGAGGATTTTTTTAACAAAATTTGGAAAGAAATTGGAATTAGACTTGAAGTTAGGATTTTTTTTTAGGAGATTAGACTATTATAATCATGGCTATCATTAGACTTATTTGATTAATGTGAAATCAATTTCGGCAAAAACATAACGACATATTCACTACAATTGAATTTCAATTGATTTTTTTTGCCACATTGTTTATTTTTCGAAAGAAAATATTACGTAATAGAAATTCCATGAAATTGTATTTTCGACTTTTGTAATGTATTAGTATTATTTCAATTATAATTTTGTATTTGAGGATTTCCTATATTGTTATCTAATCAAAATAGAAATTTTATTCTGTTATCAAACGGATTTCTATTCCAGAAATATAAATTTTGAATCGTTATCAAACGGGTTTTTTTGCTCAGAAACTTGTCTGGGGAATAGAAATTGATTTGATTTTTCAATTTCTAGCTAGAAATTAATTTCTGAAACAGAAATTTTGTCATGCAGCAGTACTGCCAATACTAACTGTGCATGTAAACTTTGGATTGGAGGTTCAGGTCGTGTCTCCACCACTGGTGAATACTGTGCGACGGATTTAAATTGATTGATAGATTTGCGGACGGGCTTAGGTGCAAAGGCTTTGCCTGCTTCCCCATCGCGCTCATGAACAGCAATCCGGTAGAGTGCCGAGTAGCTAACTTCTCAATAGCTCCTGGTCCAATCTCTTGCATCTTGTTTCGGTGCTTGAAATAACCGATGTATTCTGAACAGACGTGATCGGGTGCATTGACATACAGTTGAGGGACCCAAGCAGATAAAGCAGCAAAAGAATCAGCAGATTGATTCCTGAGTTGCGGAGCCTTCATCGCTAACATGAGTCCAGCTGTGATCACGCTGGTGGTGAAGCGAATACCGAGCTTCACTTAAGTATTCTTGATCTTCTCAACCGGGGCCAACACATAAGGTGGATTGAAGAGGAAAGACTCAAGAAACAATCCCGTTTTGGCCATATTCTGTCCTGCTAGCAGAGCAATGGCAGACCCCAGGGAGTGGCCAGCTAACCAGACCCTAGAATTGCCAGCGGTTGCAACCATATTCCGTAGCACCTGCATGGCAGTCTCCAAGCGAGAAGTGGAGTGGAGCCCATGCTGGAGCAAGAGAAGACCCAGCATAATATCTTGAGAGACCGATTCTTTCTTGGCCATGGTGCCTCGGAAGGCGACCACCTGAGGATGATGGAGGCTTATACTCAAAGATGGCACCAAAGATATAAGAGTCGATGTTATCTACAAGTTTGAGCAGAAACTGAAAATTGAAAAATTCCCACCAAGGAGGAGCAGGAGCCTGATGATCTTCACATTTCTCCCGGCAGTCCCACTCTAAGATATAGACACCTTGAACCAAACAAGCAGCCACTGACGTCCGATGATGCGCATTATTCCTATGTTACAAGTTCAAGATATGTCATTTTCGTCAATACGTTTGCTGATAAGAAACTGTGTAGCTAGACTAAGCTAAACGCTCATATCTCCGTTTTACGCGAAAGGAAAAAGAAACTCGAGAGCCAAACATTGGATTTGAGAGAAGCTTTAAATGCCATATTTTTGAAATAGCTTCTCATGCAGTTTGAACTTTGTGCAGAGTGAAAAGCTGGCACTTCCATGCTGCTTCTGTCACACCCCGATTCACAAGAAGAAGGGGCATGACACGCCGTCCTTTTTCCAAAGGACGCAGCCTCAACGTAACCAAAATTTCAACCCAATATCAACATATATATATATATATATATATATATATATATATATATATATATATATATATTTGACAAAAAGGGACACTTGGTTACAAAATCTATATCAGAGTATATCTATAATCCACAAAAATCAAAACACAAACCTTCTACAAGGACTAACTTATAAACCCATTAACTATGCACAAGTCATACCAAAAAGTTCCACCACAAAAGTCCTCCCCGAGCGAACGCTCACGCCTACTCGCGACTTGTTGAAGAACCTAAAAAAACAAGTATAAAAGAGGAGTGAGCTACTACGGCTCAGTGAGTAACACATTTCTTCTAAGCGGATCAAGAAATTACTATGTACATTTAAAACATAACTCAAAACATAATCATAACTCAAATACCGAAAGTACTAACGGTCGAGTCTATTAGTCAATCTCATAAAACTTGCATCAATGGTCTATTCCATTGATTAATCTCATCAAATCATATCGATGGTCTACTCCATCGATCAAACTCAAATCACACGTCAATGGTCCACTCCATTGACCAATTCATGCTCAAATGTCTAGCCATGATCACGCGTAACGCCCGTGACAAGACGACCAAGATTCCCCTCTTGGCAAGGTCTTCACATATTATTAGCCGGTGGCTCGGCCCACAAGGATATCCTAGAATAGTATGCGCATACCCACACCCCTCAGGGTCCATAGAGACATTGAGCACAATAACAACTCGAAAGAGAATCATATCACAACTCGAAATTTGATATATAAATATCAAAGTATTCTCCAAAACATTTCAAGATTCTTTCACAAAGAATTTCACAAATCCTTTTTCAAACAACTATTCAAATCGAAATCGGAATATAACTCCCTTCGAATAACAAAAATGTTAGTAATAGCTCGATCCTGTTTAATGCAACAAAATATGCTTTTTATCAACTCATGGAATATATAATCCATCACGTTTCTCAAAACATGAGTTTAAAATACAAAGAAGAAATAGTGTCACTCACCTGGGAAAAACCAAAAATCAACTACGATGCTCACACGAACCAACGCATCGGATTCCTAACAATTAACGGAAAAATATCAAAAAGCCGGTAAAAATGATATTCTTATAACGACTCGCCTATACTAGGCCTATTAGTCGATAAACGACACCTACGCGCCCCAAAAGTTCACAATTTAGCATAAACCCATCATTTTCAGCTAGGCGCGGCCCATGCGCCCACTTCGTCACTCCATAACTTCCTCCACAAAATTCCGTTTCAAGCTGTCTTATAGTCTTTAGAAAGCTCTCTTAACGTACAACAACAACCCCAACTCAGCCGCCCCAAAAAAGTACCAGAAATAACAAAAAAAAGAGACTCGAAGCCACTGTTCGCTATAGTACCAAATTGCGCCTCCAACTTCAAAATTTCGTTCCGAACAAATCGCAAGCTCGAATCACGATCGAAAGATGCTATAGCTTCACAACATCCCAAAGTACCATTTCTGAAAAAATTTACAGCTTAATGACTCAAAAATTAGGCTTCGCCACACAAATACCCAAGAAAGCCGAATTTCGAGCCCTAATTGCGGCAATTGCTTCAAGCAAGTGATTAAAGGCTTCAATTTCTTACCGGTCTTGCAAAACACACTTGAGTCGGCTTGATGAGGCGTCCGGGTCACGAGCGCGCTAAATTTTTTCCCTTTTTCCCTTTTTCCCTTTTTCCTTTCTCTTCTTTCTCTCTTCTCCCCTGTTTTGCGTTTCCCCTGCTTCTGTCGATATTCTTCTCTTTCTCTCCCTCTTTCTCTCTTTTTAAACTCAGCCGAAGCTTCTTCCACTTTCCTTCAGCCTCCCTTTTTTGACTTTTCAACCTTTTCTTTTTCTCTTCTTTTATTTTATTTCCTTACTTTAAAGCCCATATATTACAGCTTCTGTCCGAAAACTACAAATTGGATGGGTCCATGAACCGATAGAGGTTTAAATGTCAACTATGGAGCATGAAGTTGCAATATGTGGTGCATGTGCGGGCAAACCAACACTTAGCGATAACAGCCTATGACATAGAGAATTATCCGATCCTTTTTCTTCTTGTTCCATTTCCATAAATTCTCTCGACATCTCTAAAGCGGCAATTATTAAATTAGAGGAGAGGAACAAAAATCAAATTAGTTGCAAAACTTCCTAAATTTATATGTTGGCATCATTAGATACTTTCCGTTTGAGATTTGTGCCATTTTAACAAACTTATTTCTTATGAGAGTTGTTAATCACTTGATTTGTGTCTCCAAAAATGTCAAGAAAAGGAACTTTTCATTTGGTAAGAAAAGCACCCACCGTGGTCGCCCAACCTTTCTTATATTTCCAAACTGGATTCGACTAGTCTAGCATGCATCGTGACAATTCACAAAGGGGTCGAAGGCTTGGTCTACTCCCAACCACAACAAATGGCAGATAACATTGCTTCAATCTCCAAACTGAAAAATGACAAGAGGACTGACTCCCCACACACACAGACAAACAAAATGAAAGCACACCTGTCACTTCCAAACATATGAAATGCATTAAAAAGAAAATGCGCCACACAACAGGTCCAGGCAACATCAATCCGCACACGAACAATTCAGCACACGGAGAGCAACACAACTGTGTATCCAATGGCTTGGGCAAGTTCAATCACGTCATCAGATCCAAGCGCATAAGCGACGAGAAATAACAGTCCAACGATACCGCCAATACTAATACTCGTTGTTGGGAATTACTGATTTTCTAAAACGGATTCGACACTAAATCGAACTCCTAAAACGAATGCGGAAGACGAGCCCAAGAATAAACATGTATCACTGATCAAAGACACACCACGGAATCGAGTGTTCCTTATTGTCCACAGATTAAACACCAATGTTGATTTGAGGAAGAAAAACTAATCCCGTTCTATCCGATAATGTACTATTGCCTTGAAGGGGAGAAAAATCCGTCTCTTTTGGGATACTTTTCTCTTAGGCTTTTAAGAAGGAGAGAGAGGGAGGAAGAACTCACTACGTTGAAAAGGTACGTTCCTCTCTTTTCTTTTCTCTCTTAAATACGTCTCTTCCAAGAGACGTAACTCTTCAATGTAATACGATCTCCCAAAAGTCATAACCCTCAATGTAACACCTCTTCATATCTCAACCCTTCATATATAGGTCCTTATCTAGTGGGCCGGGCTTTTAGGCCCAACATGGGCGGACGGGCCCTCTAAGGCTCATCAACATAAATAAATAAAACCATCGCTCGTACCTGTAAACTTCGGACTCCAGCTCCAGGTCCAGCTTCCACCATTCGCTAATACCATGCGTCCATAGGAAAGACTTCGGTGGCTTTGAATTGATTGTTAGATTTGCCGATGGGATGAGGTGCAAAGGCTCTGCCTGCGTCCCATTCTCGCTCATGAACAGCAATGTCACAGAATAACGACTAGCAATCTTGCGGATACCTCCTAATCTGAACTTTTGCATCCACTTTCCGTGCTCGAAATAGCCAATGTATCCCGAGCAGACGCAATCAGCCTCGTTGACGAACAGCTGAGGAACCCAAGGGGACAAAGCCACAAAAGAATCAGCGGATTGTTTCAGCTGTTCCGGAGACTGTTTAGCTAGCGCCGCTGCAGCACATAACTCGCTTTTGGCTAACTGGAAAGCCCGCTTCCATATCTTGCTCTTGATCTTCATGATCGGAACAGATGCATAAGGCGGGTTGAAGAGGAAAGACTCGAGATAATATCCCTTTTTGGCCATGTACTTTCCAGCTTCCTGAGCGATGGCAGACCCCAGGGAGTGGCCAGCTAACCAGACCACCTCAGAATTGCCGTCGGCTGCAACCAAGTCTTCTACTGCCTGCACGGCAGTCTTGCAGCGAGACGAGGAGTGGAGCTTATTCTGGATAAACTGAACATCCAGCTTAATATCTTTAAAGAACGATTCTGCCTTGATCAAGGTGCCCCGGAAGGCGACCATGAAACGTGGTCCATCTGCTGAGTGGTTACCTGAAGATTGCGGAGGCTTATACTCGAAGATGGCACCGAAGATAGAAGAGTCGGCCGCATCCAAGCTTGTGTTCTGCAACTGAAAACCGAAAGTTTCCCACCAAGGAGGAGCAAGAGCCTTGGGACCTTCACGTTTCTCCTGGCGGTCCAGCGCTAAGACATAGACAGCTTTAACCAAACAAGCAATAACCGACCTCGCATAATCTGCATTTTTCCTATGTTAGAAGTCCAAGAAATGTTAGTTTCTTCACCATGTTTGCTGATAAGAAACTTTGTAGCTAGACTAAGCTAAATCCTCATATCATCGCTTCACGCGAAAAGAAGAAAAGGAAACATCGGATCTGAGAGATGTTTAAAATGCCATATTTTCGAAAAAGCTTCTTATGCGGTCTGAACTCGGTGTAGAACGAAAAGCTGGCACTGCACACGTTGCTGCTTCTGTCCAGAGGCTACGAACTGGATGTGTCCATGAGAGTATCTTATCACATGGCAACCGTGGAGGACGAAGTTATAATATGTGGTGCATGTTGCGGGCAAATCAACACTTGGCAATAACAGCTTATGACATATTAAAGGTCACATGTCTAGTAAAACTCCTCCTTTTTTGCTTAGTATCGAGCAAAACTCTACGATGAAATAATCGGAGATATGCGTCCAAGGGGGGAGACAAGGACGACTAGGAGTGCTTGCCACACATTTATATATTTTATATATCCGTGAGCGAACGTGGATCTTCTTGAAGGAAAGAAAAGAGGAGCCGCCGCACAAGCCTTGAACACGATCAAGAAGAAGCCACCGTACACGAGAAAAGGACGAATGCGCTAAGTTCTATTTTGGACGTACATAGATGGCTTAAATGCTTGAAAGACTTTGTGATGTGAGTTTATGTTCAATTGAATTGTTTATTTGTAAGTTTGTTGGGTTTTGACTTAAATTTAAGTGTGTGAAACATTTGAGCGTGTGAGTAATTGTAAATTCTTATTCTTCGATTAAAGTAGATTATTTGTTGCTGACTCTTCCCGTGGATATAGGTATCAATACTCGACTTGAACCACGTAAATCTCTAACGCCCTTATTATTTCTCGTTTATTTCTCTGGTAATTTCACATTGACTTAATTTGCAAAATTCTATTATTTCCACATATTATATTTCAACAATTGATATCAGGGCTTGGGATCATATTTCTTGATTGTGATGTGGGGTTTTTGCTTGTTTGATTATTATTTGGAAATTTTGTTATAGTAATTATGTTTGAGGTGCAAGCTAAAATTAACTTCAACAGAAGGAATAACTTTGGGTTATGGAGCATCAAGATTCATGCACTATTAACAAACCAAGGGTTGGCCAAGGCACTGGACAGTAAAGACGAGTTGCCGCTTATAATGAAAGCATCTAATAAGGCAGAACTAATGAAAAGAACAAAGAGCACAATCCTATTGAACTTGTCGGATAAGGTGTTAATAGAGGTGGCCAAGAAAAAGGACACCTCAACGTTATGGACAAAACTTCAGGCACTCTATATAAAGAAGGGTTTGAACAATCACTTGTATATGTTGAAGAGGATGTTTTAGTTTAGATATACCGAAGGTACGTTTATCAGATCCGGCCTGAATGAATTCACTAAACTCACAATGGATTTGAAGAATGTCGGCAAGATATTTGATAATGAAGAATGAGGCATAATGTTGTTAGCTTCTTTACTAGAGTTATGAGAGTACTTTATTGATTCACTATTGTTGGGGTATACTACAATTACCTCAAAAGAAGTAAAGTCCGCTCTATTCTCTAAGGAGTGGCAGAAAAAAGTTGCAAGATGATGGTTTGACGCAAAATGTAGTACAAGCACTAATGATTTGGGGGTAGAGAACAACATTGAGGGCGTAGTGGCAGTAGAGATAAAAGCAAGTCGAAATCATGTCATAGAAAGTCCAAGGGATGCATGAAGTGCTTTGAGTGTCACGAGAAGAGGCACATCAAGAGAGATTGTTTGAAGCGTGGAATAAAGGTAATAGGCTGAATGTCACAAGTAGTGTGGCGAACATTGCCGAGGGGAGGAATAAAGATAATAGGCAGAATGTCATAAACAATGTGGCGAATGTTGCCAAGGGGAGCATGATGCAAACACTGTTTTATGTGTGATTACTAGTTCGTTAGGAGATGAATGGATGCTAGAGTTAGGGTGTTCTTATCATATGACGCCTCATTAGAACCAATTTACTACTTCCCAAATTGTATACGGTGGTAGAGTTCTTTTGAGAAATAACATAGTCTAAGGCTACGGGGATAGGGATAATTTAGATTCTGATGCACGATGGGGTAGTGCGCACATCGATGGACATGAGGCATATATTAGAGCTAAAAAAGAATCTTATTTCTTTGTGGACACTCGATGAAATCGGATATAGGGACACTGCTGAAGGTAGAGTACTGAATATTTTTCAAGGTGCCATGATATTGATGAAGGGGAATAAAGTGAATACTCTCTATCATCTATTTTGAGAGATTGTAACCGGAACTACTGCAGTTTTATTAGATGAGTCAGACTCTGACTTGACTCAATAATGGCATATGCATTTAAGGCATATGAAAGAGGCAGGTATGACAATACTGAGTGAGAGGGTTATTGAAGGGTCAAAAAACAGGGGAGCTAGACTTATGTGAGGACTGCATCTTTCAGAAGCAACACTGAATTAAGTTAATTACATCTATTCATTCGACCAAGTGACTAGTTGAATACATTCATTTAGACATCTAGGGCGCATCTTCGATTCCTTCGAAAGAAGGTGCTTGTTATAAGTTGATATCTGTCGACGACTATTTGAGGAAGGTATGGTATATTTTTTGAAACACAAATATGACGTGTTCAATTGGTTCAAGAAATTTAAAGCATTGATTAATAAATCAAGTGTCTAAGAATCGATAATAGCATGAAGTTCTATGATAAAGATTTTATCGAGTTCTACGAGAAAGAAGAGATTGTGAGACACTGCACAGTACTTGGAACATCACAGTAGAATGAAGTAGCAAAATGGAAGAATAGAACTTTGCTTGAGTAAACTCGATACATACTTTCACATGCAGGACTTGGCAGCGAAATTTGGGCTGAAGCAATGAACGTGGCATGTTACTTGATTAATCGATCTTTATCATTTTCTATCAAGTGGAAGATTCATAAGGAAGTATGGTCGGGGAAACCTATTGATTATTCCAGATTACGTATATTTGGATATCTTACATATGCTCATGCAAATGATAGTAAACTTGAGCGAAGGGCGAAAAAGTGCATACTTCTAGGTTTTGCAAATGGGGTGAAAGGCTATCGACTGTGGTGAACTGATCCCAAATCACTTGGTTTTCTAATAAATGGAGATGTAATCTTCTACGAAACTACAATGCTTCAACAGAGGGATTCTAAGACACAACCAGCAGAGCAGATCAATCATGGTGTCATTAGTGAGGTGGGGCTTCAAGTGGATACTCCAATGACCTTAGGGGTAGTAGAAGTTAAGACTACAATGGTGATAGTGAACAATCGGTATAGCCGCAGACAGATAGAGAAGGAAAATTAAATCACCAGTATGTTATGCTTATATAGATATTGCTTATGCATTGACTATAGGTGACAAGGTGGAGACAAATGAACCTTTATCTTACTTTAAGGCGATGGCTAGTTCAGAGTCGTTGCGATGATTAGGGGCTATGAGTGAAGAGATGGAATCATTCCATCGAAATTAGATATGGGAGCTGGTCAAAGTACCAAAGAGCCAGAAGATTATTAGAAGTAAATGGGCCTTTAAATGGAAGGAAGGAAATCCTAGTGTCAAGACAGCGTGATATAAGGCGAGACTTGTCATGAAGGGGTACATGTAACGTGAGGGCATTGACTACAACAGCGTGTTCTCTCTTATGGTTTAACATACATCTATCTGTGTTTTACTTGCCTTAATAACTACGCAGGATCTCAAGTTTAGATAGCTAGATGTGAAAATTGCATTTTTTCACAATGAGTTAGAGGAACGGATTTACATGAGGCAATCAGAGGGATTTACTATTCCGGGTATAAAAAAAATCATGTTTGCTTGTTAAAAAAATCTTTTTATGGGCTAAAACAATCCCCTAGGCAATAATATAAGCATTTTGATGCTCATGAATGGACCTAGACTTAGAACCAGGGAAGGAGAGTAAATTTCCTGCAGGTATGCATCCCACAGTGGGCGAACAACTCCCGTTCAAGCCCTTCAAGGACAACATTTTAGCAGAAAACCACTCAGCCCTTTAGTTCAAAGCCTAGAGACACTCAGAGATGTAAGGATGGAAACATTTCTAACCTACCCAAGCTGCATTTCTTGGAGGATCAGAAGAGGGATTTAGAAAGCCATAGAGAGAGTTTTCATAAAACACTCATTTTACTTCAAGGGACTCTGCCCAAAACAATACAACCTCCTCGCCTTTTATAGACGATAAGAGGTCACAAAAACATACAACAAGGACCAAGCTCATGGGTCTAGAAACAAACAGAGGCACCGGAAACTTCCGGGAGGGAATTATTCACACACTATGAACAGTGATCGTACTGTGAACAGTACCTTTGCTAGCCTAGTGTTACAGTGAAAGTGAACAGTGATTTGCTACAGTGAAATTGTACGGACTCAGCAGTCTCGTCCATCACGAGCATTATAGCTACAGACTGAGTCATCTGAGCTGTCTTCTAGGAGATGTGCCTCGTATTTTTGTTTAAGGGCTTCAAGGTCTTCTGGTGAGAGGATTTGGTTCAGCCTTTGTGATGAGGATGCTTCTACATGAGCCTAATGGGATGCTTCTTCTTCAGCCTAGTTTATGTTGTCATTTTCTTCAGTGTCGGCAGGGATGCTTGGCTGAGTGTCGATAAGGATGCTTGGCTAAGGCCAATTGGATGGCTGTGCATAGAAGGATGTGTCCATGCTTTGGAATACGGACGAAGATCCCTATTCGTAGGGATCCTGGGACAAAGGACTCCAAAGTGTGCATAAGGGTCCTGGATGGATTGGATAATGTCATATGCTCCTGTCATGTCGTGATCTTGAGATGATGCAGCTTGTCTGTATTGCCTGAGTGCTTCCTTAGCTTTTGGTGTTAGGTTATAATGATCCCACGTAGTGGGTACATTATTCCAAATATCTTTGGGAATGGTTTTGTTTTCTTGGCACAAGATTCTCTGGAGTTCTCAGTACTGGTGCTCACAAGATCTAATATATCTTAGATAAGATCTATGAATCCGAGCTTCTCGACTGTCTAAGTAAGGTCTATAGGATGTGGTTCCTATTTCTTGTGGAGCGTTGAGGATGTTGCCATTGTCTTTGAAAAAATGCCATGGATGTCGGAAAAATAGGATGGTACGGACTTTAGGATTTGGTGTCATGGTTCTCAGTTCTTTCTCCAAGAGGTGTTTCCAATAAGTAGGAGAATAGAACAAATTAAGAAAGTCTAAGAGATTCTTATCACTTTCTTTTTCAACATTTCTTCCAAGTAAGAATATCCTAGTGAGGTTGGCAATGAATATCCTAGTGAGGTTGGCAATGAATCTTCTGGTTGGGATTTCAATAGCTATTAAGTACTTATTGGTTAAGTACCATAATAACGTCTTGAGCTGATCATAGAAATCATCTTCCTTCCAAATAAGAGGATGAATGAATGGATAATTCAAATTTAACCCAAAAGGATAAAGAATTGAACCTCCATTGAATCTGAATAGATATGTGTGAGATTGCCACATGAGGTTGTCCATGTTTTCAGCGAGACTATCATTCTGGATTTGTTGGATAATCTCCTGGAGATATTTCCAACTTGGCAAATCTTTGATTTTCTCAATCTTGTATTTCATGCCATGATTGAGCATATGAAAAGCATGCCTCTTGATGTACATGTTGATCTCGGCTGGTGCTTTGGGTCTTGACAAAAAATCAGCAAGCACATTCTTCTTTCCAGGAATATGTTTGGTTTCAAAAGAGTATTTTGAGAACCATTTAGCTCATCGAAGTAGTTGAGAATTTGGAATCTGCTTCTGTTTAAACTTGGTCATCTGAGGGAAAGATGCCATGTCTAATTCTACTAGGAAGTGATGTCTGATGAGATAAAACTCAACTTTTTTATTCCATTTTTTACTACCAAGATTTCTTTAAAAGTGGAGTGGTAATGCATTTCAGCTTGAGAAAACTTTCCACTTTTGTGAGCACAGAGGTGTCTCTTACCATCAATTTCTTCAAAGAGGATGGCTGCCCAGTATTCATCACTAGCGTCGGTTTGAAGAATTCTTTTTCCTGTTGATGGTATTTGCAGTGGTGGGAGATTTTGCATGATCTCCTTAAGCTCAGAGACTGCTTTAGTCTGAGTTTTTCCCTAAGGTGGGGGATTTTTCTTCAGCATGGATTGCAAAGGAATCAGGAGCTTTGCAATGTTTGAGACAAAATCCCTGAGATAATTAATTATTCCAAGAAATTGCTGAACTTGTTTTGTTGTGAAGTTATCTTCAGGAAACTTCAATAATTCTTGAGCAATATGTGGCCCTAGATAATATGTACCTTTGTTAAGGTGCATACCAAGAAATTCAATTTCTATCTGGGCAATATTCATTTTCCTTTGAGAAAGCATAATACCATGCTTCTTTACGATTTCTGCAAATTGCTCAAGAAGTTGACAGTGTGACTTCTCGTTAGGACTGTAGAGCATAATGTTGTCGATGTATACGACTGCACTAGTCAAGATTGGTTGGAAAATACGGCACATGGCCTTTTGAAAAAGAGATGGTGCTACCTTTAACCAAAAAGGAAGAACTTTCCACTAGAAGTGCTGGTTTGAGATACAGAATCCTATTTTGGATCTGTCTTCAAAATGGATGCCCAATTGCCAAAATCCAGCTTTAAGGTTGAATTTGGAATAGATATGGGTCTTGGTTAGACCAGCAAAGAGAGAATCTCTGGATGGTAGAGGGAATTTATCATCTTGGAGAAAAAGGTTGAGAGGTTGATAGTTGATTACCAATCTCATTTTTCCCTGTTTTGCTCAGCACGTTTATTGACATAAAAGGCTTCACAAGCCCATTGAGAATTGGATATTTCAATAAGGCCTTGTTGCAATAATTATGAGCATTCCCTTTGAGCTAAAGCCAAGTGTTCTGGCTTCATTCCCATATGACTCGTCTTTGTTGGATTCATGTCTTCATTATTTTTTAAAGGAAGGCGAACAAAGAACTCTGGATTTTCCCATAAAGGATGAGAACATTTCTGAGCAAATTCAGAGTGGGATTCTGAACAAGATTCTAGCAATTTTTGCATGATTGGATCTAACAGATTTATCTGAATGGAAATGAGTCTCTGAATATTAACGAACTCAGAGAACTAGTCTCTATACCTAAGACCTTTTCCAGGAATGATGTAAAGCTGAGAGATTTGAGTCATGATGTCCCAACCAATGATTAAATCCTTGTTAGAAAGACTGGATCCAAAGATTTTTGTGGTTATTGAACACTGGGGGAAGAACTGGACAGTTATGGGGGTGGTTCTAACATTTGTGGAGAAAGTATCTCCTGAGGCAGAATTGAAATATCGGATATAAGGAGTCCAGGATTCTTCAGGAAGAACTTTAGTATCCAATATTGAACAACTTGCTCCTGTGTCAATGAGAGCAATAATAGTGATAGGTTTGGCAAACTTCGAAGTGAGGATTTTTACAGGGAAATGAGGACAATGAGTTTGACTTGAAAATATGTCAAGGTTTGGTTCTGGGGATGAGGATGATATATGAAAAATATCTTCAGACTCTAAGTCTAATTCAGTTTCACTAGAAGTTTGGTAAGAGGGAATGACACAAAGAGTTTGTTCAGATGGTTATTCATTAGCAGAGAATAAGGATTCAATATCATCATTTTCAAGAGAAATACCTGTTTCATTCTCAATCTGATGTATCAAATGATGCTGACCTTTTCTAGCTTGGGGGCATTTTTTGGCAAAGTGCCCTTTCTTGTTGTAGATGAAGCAGCGATTTGATTTTTTGTGGCCTGTGTGATCTTTCCTTTTGCGGAGGTATCGCCATTTCTTTTTTCTTCGGAAGTGCTTATGGCTATGCTTGGATTTCTTTAACCAGTACTTCTTAAAGTGTTTCTTTTTCCGAGAAGACTTCCCACACGTACCATCACAGTCTTGCTTGGAGCATTTGATCTTTAACTTCTGGCAAGAACAGGTTGCTTCAAGTCGTTTGTCATCTGTGATGTAGGTACTGACCATCTTGCGCTTTAAGCATAATTCTTCAAGGCATAGATGGACTTCTTGCTGTATTTCTCCCAAGGGAATATCTTGTATTCTCCTTTGTTTTCTAAAGAAAGATTTTTCAACCATCTGGGATAGTTCTTTAGGGATGGAAGTAAGGAAAACATGCTTCAGATTTGGATCTGCTCCAACCTGATAAAAAAGTTGAAGCATCACTCGATAATGCTTATCAAGATGTTTCTTTTGAAGGGAGCAGCATTTTCTTTCGAAAAATTTTCTTCTTTTCATTTCTATGAGATCAGTGGGTTTTCCCACAAAGACATGATATAAGAAAGTGATAACATGGCCGAAATTTGGTGACATTAGGAAATGGATCTGGTCTTGTTTTGAAATTGATTTCCACCAGAGTTTGAGGCTTCCTGTAAACCTCGTAACAAATTGTAAAGGACATCATTCATATCATGGTTGGTGATTGACTGGGTATTCAACCAAGTATGAAAATCTTTAAGTCTTTCTGGCAATTTGTGATAAGAAATATCATTGATGGTGAAGAACTATTTTGATGCTATGGACACATGTCCATGATTGCTTGTCTGAACATTTTCTGGTTCAGAATAGTTTGATTCCATCTCATCATCTGGAGGATCAGTCATGAATATTGATGAAGTTATTGGTGCATTAGGGAGAGAATCAACTGTAGGAATGGAGAAGGATGAATAGGAGGAAAGAGATACTGAATCTGATTCGGTATCAAAAGAAGTTTGTTCAGCTGGGAACATAATCTGTTTTTCTGGAATGGCAAGATCAGGTTGTTGGATGACAGGGTCAGGTTCCTGAGTACACAAATCCTTTAGAAAAGATTCTAATGGGTTGGATATAGGGGTGAGCAGCGGTCTAGGGTCGACCCTGGACCGACCCTGGACCGGCCCAACCCTACCGGTCCTAGTTCGGTTTCCAAGGGGACTGGGTCGGTCCTTGGTCCTGAAATTCTAGGACCAACACTGTGCGGGTTGGTCCTCGGTCCTAAAAGTTTTGGGTCGGTCCAACCTTGGACCAACCCTGTATATTATATTATATTATATTATTTATAATTCTTTTTTATATTTAAACCTAAGTAAAATGTCTGTTATATTATATTATATTGAGATGTTCAATCAATAACATTAATAGTAATTTCAATTTAAAACTTTTGTTGAGTATTAATTAAGTGTCGTTTGTTTTGTTTTCAGGTGTTTAGAAGTTCAAGTGAATTAACAAGATGTGAAGTTATATATTTATGGTTTATATTAAGTATTTTGAACTTTTTATAGTTTAATTGTATTTTACTAATGAATTTCAGTTGTACTTTGCTTTTCAATTTGTGTCAAATGGTAGAAGTTTTTGAAGAGTAGAGTAGTACTGCAGTTGCTACGATGATTTGCTAGTCAAGTGGTGTGAAGCTCATCTTTTGGTTAAGTGGACTCTACATGATCAAATGCAGGAAAACGTTTTTGCATATGGTGTTATGAATATTAAAGATAGATGATTACAAGAACTTTCCATCTTGTCCCATATCTCGATGAGCAGTTAGCAGGTACGAAATTTCTATTATTGTGTCATCTTAAATTTGCTAAATATGTATTGGTATTTATAGTTTAGTTGCACAATACTGCATTGTCGATGGATGTGTAATTTGAATTTGTAGGTTTGCTTTTTTAGGGAGTATAAAAAATAAGACGAAAAAAATTATCGATCGGTCCTGGGTTGACCCTAGAACCGGACCGAACCCATTGGTCGGTCCGGTCCTTGGTCCCAAGCTTAATAGGGTCGGTCCTCGGTCCTAAAAATTGAGGACCAACACTGTACGGATTGGTCCTAGGGTTAGGGGGTGGCCCAGACCAACCCAAACCATGCTCACCCCTAGTTGGATACATCATCTGATCTGGCCTTTCTTTTATAACAATCGAACTTGATTTTGTTGGCATCTTTTTCTTTTCCTCTGTCCTTCTGTAAATTTTTTAGGCGATTTCGTATTTCTGCCATATCTGGTTCTTTTCTGAAGGGATCTTCTAGAATGGTAGCAAAAATAGACGTCTGTGGTGGTGGAGGCAAATACTCAGTTCTGACAGAAGGTGCCAGTGGATCGAAAGGTCTAAACCTTCCTTCTTCAAGAAGTTGGATTTGCCTCTTGAGCTTTTCTATCTCTGGCTTTGGATTTTCAAGATAATGATGCCCAAGATGTTGTCCTGATTCCAAGGCGTGAAGCCTTTTCTGGAACTTAGAAAGTATCTTTTTGGTGGCTTCATCATACCTTCGGAGATCTTGTTGCACATTTCCAATCTTGGAATCAATTGCCTTGAAGGCATTGTTTTGTGCTAACAGAGTCTCTGATTGCCAATTTAGAATGGCTTCAGCAACAGGAGTCTTTCTTTGTCTCCCATGTTCATCCACATCAGTGGGGGCAGCTATCTTAGGAACATGACGATATCTACCTTATGGATCAATGAATTCTTCTGGAGCAGGAAACGAAAGTTTAGAATTTTCTTTGACAAGAGGGGGAAAGTCAGTTTCATGGAACATAGCGATAGAAGGAGTGGATAGTGTTTTTGCTAGAGCCTCAAGTGGGTAAGAATGCTTCTTAGCCCATTTTAGAATTGGCTTATAGAACGGAGAAAGAGATTGCTTCTTCTGAGGGAGAGAAGGTGGAGGCGATTTTGGTGGATCTGGTGAAGTCTGGGACGTAGTACTAAACTCTGGTGAAGGAGGTGATGCATAAGAAACCATGAACTGGTATTTATCATATTCACCAAGAGTATTAACGGAGGAATCTCCATCTAAGTACTTTTGATACACCTTATCCTTTGGCTTCTTCCTTCGAGGTGGAGGTCTTGCAAAAGGATCTACCTCATCAGGTGAATTTGTACAATAGGAACATTAGCAAAAGGGGTCCCAAAAACAATGACCAAAATTGTCTTTGTAGTAATGGACAAGATGTCCATCACTATTGAAGTGTCGAACAAGCTTTTTTGGATCTGGCTCGGAAATTAATTCTGGAACACATGGTTCAATCATGAAGAGGGTTTGGAAGATAGAGGGACTTTCTTCCTTTTCCTTACCAAATTTGATGGAAACAGTTCCATCTTTTTTCCGAACGAACTCAGAGTCCGTAGACTAGATTGGCTTGTTATGCTAGTGTAGCTTCTCATAGTTGGTGATCCAAGTCTCTGGAAGGAGCTTGGCTAACGTATCCTTTGGGATCTGTCTGGGAACATGGATACATGATGCCTGATCATTTTGCATAGAGATAAACAAAGCATTTTCATTACCATTGTTGAAGTTGAGGTCAAGGGCATGATTCTGCACTCGATAAACCATCTGGTAATGTAGAGTTGTGGCTACAGAGTTAGTAGTTTGAGGGGCTCCAGTGAGCTATACTTGGACTTTTAAGAAAGAAAGTAGTTGGGGATCTGAAAGAGTGATGTTGAAGTTTGGATACAAAGTCACAAAGACTGTTCCGGCATTCAAAGTAGTTTATACAGTACCAATGCAAGCATGCTGGTATTGTAAAAACCTACTATCCAACAACGCAATTCTTGCCACAACTGGCAAACCTTTACGACCATGAAAAGTAAGAGCAAGACGAACAGCTCCATAGTAGACATGAATGTATCCTTGTTGAGCCCATTGTCTGGGAAATTCTTGAGGGATTTGGAGAGTAACAAAGTACTCTTTTTCAGTAGCAGGGATAGGATGTTGGTCGAATTTGGAGGATTGGACATACTCCTTAACTTGCTTTGGGGTCTGATGAATGGGTTGTTAAATGGAGCGGATGGGTGAAAATGAAGAGGTGGGTTTGGCAAAAGCGGAGTAAGGATTCATGAGAGGAAGTTGAGTTTTAGAAATCTTGGTTTCATCGCTAAGAGAGACTTCATAGAGATAGTTTATCTTAGAAGCACTGGAAACACGAAACTTTTGAGGGGTTGAGGATGAGGGAGAGGGAGCAATAGAAATGGGTGCTTCGAGGATTTCGGGTTCTATAGGCATGATGAGAAGGGATATTCTCAGCACTGGATTCACCTACCAAGCGCATGGAATGGATAACCTTAGAAACGAAACCATGGCTCTGTTTACTTTAGGAGATTGGAGGATGGTTATTTAATTTATCTATTACTATATGTAGATGATGTACTAATGGCAGCTAAAAATATGTCTGATATTGACGTGCTGAATGGGCAATTAAGTGCTGAATTTGAGATAAAAGATTTAGGTGTTGCAAAGAAAATATTAGATATGGAGATTTTATGTGATAAGGCTGCCCGAGTTTTACGTCAATCTTAAAAGAAATATATTAAGAAGATTGTGGCACGTTTTAATATGCAGTCGACGAAATCTGTAAGTACACTTTTAGCGAAACACTTTAAACTTTTGGATAAATTATCATCGTAGACTGAGAAAGAAGAGGGGCATATGTCTCATGTTCCTTATCCTAGTGTTGTGAGTGGTATTATGTATATTATGGTATGCACTAGGCTTGATATTTCATAGGCTATAAGCATAATTAGTCGTTATATGAAATGTTTTGGTAAAACTCATTGCGAAGCTATGAAGTAGATCCTCATATATTCGATGTGGACAACAAATGTAGGCATAGTGTACCGAGGGAACAGTAATGGCAATGAGACCACTGATTTTGTGGATTCGGATCATGTCGGTGACTTGGATGATTGCAAATCTTTAGTAGGGTACATGTTTACGCTAGCAGGTGGTTCAGTTTGTTGGAAAGCATCTTTACAGGATCGCGTTGCCTTGTCTTCGACTGAGACAAAGTACATGGCACTAATCTTTGTAGCGAAAGAGGAGATATGGTTAGGAAGTTTGCTCTCAAACTTTGGGTATTAGAAAAGTGTTGGTATATACTATAATAACCAATGTGTGATATATTTTGTGTATAATCCAGTTTATCATGAGTGAACAAAACATATCAATATCAAGTATCACGTCATTCAAGATGGCTCGACTAGGGTAATGTTATGATGAAAAAAATTGCTATAGCAAATAACCTGACAGACATGATGGCTAAGTCTGTTCATTTGACAAAGTTCAAGTTTTGCTTAAGCTTTATTGATGTTTGTGGAGAGTAAGTGCCTGTTGAGGTGTTAAGAGAGCAGCATAGATGATAAACACTAAAACTTGACTTCAAACAACGAGCCATGATGGAGAATTATTAAATTAATTTATCGAGTTTGAATTTGGAATATGATTTGTTAAATCAAATTTATTGAGAAATATTTTCCAAAATGGATTAGAATTTTCGATCTTGAAAAAGTTTCCTAAATTCAATAAACGAAGGAGCACTAAAGGATACAAGTCAGGCACAATATCTCTTATTATATCTATGGAACTTTTAAGAGTAGAGGGGCCTTTTGTTAGAAAAAGGAAGCCTATCTCCTATCTCCTCTTGAAGAAGGGGTAGACTCCTCAAATAGGAGTGCTTGCCACACATATATATCTTAGATACATGTGGCTGAATGTGGGTCTTCTTGAAGGAAAGATAAGAGGAGCCGCCGCACAAGCCTTGAACATGATCAAGAAGAAGCCGTCATATGCAGGAGAAAAGGACAAATGTACTGAGTTCTATTTTGGGCATACATAGAGGGCTTGAATGCTTGAAAGATTTTTTGCTGTGAGTTTACGTCAATTGAATTATTTATTTATAAACACTTTGAATTAGGCTTAAATCTAGATGTGGGAAATACTTGAGCGTATGAGTGATTATAAACTCTGATTATCTGATTATAGTGGATTATTTACTGCTGGCTCTTCCCGTAAATATAAGTACCGATACTTAGATCAAACCACGTAAATATCTGGTATCCTTATTATTCATCGTTTATTTCTTTGATGATTTCATATTGACTTAATTTGCAAGATCCTATTATTTTCGTGTATTATATTTCAACAAGTGCTTAGTTATTTGGATGTTTTAAAATCCAGTATCTCATGGTAACTAGCTATCGCCAAATAATTGAGACAAAGGTGAAGGAAACTTAAAAGGCATGACTTGGGCTTTTGTTCAATGAAGAAAGAGAGAATTTGAAGTCTTACCAGTCAACGTGAGTAAGGCCCCGAGGCCCTGAAAGGTGAAAATCTTGATTCTCGAAGGCCATGATCTCACAGGTTCAATTTAGACTTCTCCTTTGTATCCCTGAAAGCGAAAGCCACTCAGAATCGAACCACTCCATAAGGCAGTTAGTAAATATGACAATGGCTAACATCACATGCATAACTGTGCATCCATATTCGTACTCGACTCCCTTCACCGTAATTAAATCTATGTACTATAAGAAGGATCAACCGCGTATCTTTTTCATCAACACATGCAACTATTTTGAAGCTGCCTCATGAAGTTTTAAGTTCCATCCAATTATTATGCATCAAGGACCTTCTTTTTCCCTCAATAGTCACTAAAAATGTACCTATGAAAGAGGTTCGGGAGGGAGTTCAGTTGGCCCAAATGATTCGGAAAAATCTTCCCTTTTCAGATTATGCCCTAATCTACATCCTATCAACGTCCACTTATCCCAGAAAGAACGAGAAGATTATTTCGCAACAAGAATCCGAAAAGACACTAAGAAGAAAAAAAGTGGGAGTTTGGTAATATAAAAGATCCTCCCATACCCCCCAAGCTATGATTCTTCGTGAAGAAAATTCAAATTACTCCAAGGAGAGAATTGGTATTGGATTGTTTGGAATGAGTTGGATTGTTTGTAATGACATCCAATTCATTCCAAACAATCTCACAATCAATGCGCACACGGCATTGCAGCAATAGATTGGAATTCAACTAAATGGATGGAAGCCGGTTGTGAGAGGTGGACCGACCTGATCAAGCTTGAGTTTTTCTAACTTGGCTTAAGTTGATATGGATTTTTTATTAGATGTATCTGCGCTCTTTTACCAGATGGATTGCTAGGTCACAGGTCAAACTGGATTTTGTATAGCAATGACCATGTGTCCCCAAGACAATCCAATTTTTAAACATTGGAAATGTGTTTCGACCAAGAACAAAACATAAAAAAATTAGAAATGTGGTTTTGAACATTGATCTTGTCTTTTGGGCCTTGTAATATAGTGATGACCAAGTAGGTAGACAGAGATCCCGATGAAAAGGAAAGATGAACAAAGCGTGATGACCTCCAAATTCAAAAACAAATCCAGCATCCCATACCTTTTCAGTCAAAACTAACGCACATCTCTTTGTTGGCTTATATGAACTTTTTTTTTTTAATTTCAAATTCAACCCACAGTGTGCTTCTTATTGTTGTCAATGTTGAAACAATTTATTATCATAAAAGAGGTGTCTCTTGGTGAAGAGAAGACTTGACTCTTGATCAAAAGAAGACATGACTCTTGATAATTAAAAAAGACTCTTTGCCCTAAAAGAAAGTTATCGGTAGCTAGTAGTTATAAAAAGAAGTTATTCTTAACACGAAGAGTGGTGATGATTGTTGTGACCTAACCTTCTTGCGACCTTCTCGCGAGGGAGAGAGTTGTTAGGTTTAGGAGTATTGTCAACTTCATGCCAAATATCTCACGCAACATCAGCCGTTCACAATTTTGATCAATTAAGCTTTTGCAAATTTTAACAAATGAGTTGTCACTATCTCTTTTAAGATTAACTAGAAACTAAGTAAAATACGGGAGAATATCTTATTATGGGACTTTATTACATTAACCCTGAGAATAATGCCATTTCGGTACCTAACTTGATCATATGCTAGTTAATGCCATAGCAACCTATTCAAAAAAATCTAAGATTCATCGTAACCATTCTAAAGTAGGAAAATAATACCCAAAATATTGAAGTTCAATTTGTAGGACTTTCTTCTCTTTTTTTTCTTTTTTTTTTTCAATTTTTGAATTTTTTATAATTTTTATTTTCTGGGTTTTCTTTTTTTTTCTTTAAATGATTTTCTGAATTTTCTAATTTTTTTAACGATTTTCCAATTTTTCAATTTTTTTTCAAATATTCTTTGAATTTTTGAATTTATTATCATTATTATATTCAAGGAACGAATTCAGAATGGGTTTACCCAATCCAAACCGTTGAACCGCCCTAAACCCATATCTGACCTATTCGAATATTCTATTTTTTATTAGCTTTATTTTTCACATAATATTTATAATAATCACAACTGTTCATAAGTGCTTCTTCTTCATAACTCTCTTTTCTTTTCTTTCCATACATATAACTTTAACACATTCAAGGAAAAATTTCAAAAGAGAATTGTGTAATTGCTAAACTCGATTCTCCATTGCTTTAACATATATCTTGACGTATATTTACTAAATCCGGCAGCAATAATAATGGGGCCAAATAATACCTTAAAGACAGTGATCTTCATTACGCATCAAAGTATCAAGATCTACTACTACTTCTCTATCTACATTAGCAATCAAATTTCCCTAACAAATACCACATTAGCCAAGCATATCACGCACCAGAAAACATGCATAGACAAGACCTGTAGAAGGTACATGCACACTCAAGTAGGCACGCAAACACATGTCACGTCAACATTACTCTTCCTTTTTATTTATCATTATTCTACATGTATACAATCTACATGCACATTCAAGCAAGCACGCAAAAATACACGTCGCGTCAATGCTACTATTCCTTTTTATTTATCATTATTTTGCATGAATACAATCTACATGAATGAATTTGTCAGGTTAATTAATTCAATAACATAGATAAAAATATTAGTACAACATCGATTCAAAAGTAAAAGTTCGTACAATTTGTTATATGTTTTTTAGAATTACCTCCTCGTTGAGGTCGAGGTGAGTCCTAGATCACAAATCTAGGGCTCGCTCAACCTTAGATTTAGAATTTGACATCCAAGTTTGCCAGCCGAGCTCGATCTTGATGACGGAGGAGTGAAACGGCGGCGAGGTGATGGATTGAGACGATGGTGAGGTGGTGGTTGTGGGGTGTTGTCTCCCTCAAAGTAAAAGGGAAGAAGAAGTAAAAGTAAAGGAAAAAGAAAAAAAGAAGAGAGGGGGAGAGAGGGAAGAAGAGGGGCAGAGAAGAAAGCAGAAGAAAAATTAAAGGAAAAAGGAAGAGAGGGGGAGAGAGGGAAGAAGAGGGGCAGAGAAGAAAGAACAAGAAAAATTAAAGGAATAAAGAAGAGAGGGGGAGAGAGGCGACGCCATTAGGTGAGGGAGGTTTCTGGCACGGTGGGTCACTGGCGACACGTGTTGCCCGGTAAGTGAGGTGAGATTTTGACACATTGAAATCCCATCTCATATTGAAAAAGTATTAGCTATATTTAATATGCTAAGTAGGATATGTAACAAATCACTCAAAAATCGACACGCAGCAACGTAGCCCACCAAAATTTTGTCTCTTTGTCCCCTCTCTCACGTGCTCTGCTCTCCATCTTTCCAACCCTACATCCAATCCTCTCCCCTCTCTCCTCTCTCCTCTCTCTAAAACCTTTGCTCATGTTCTGACACGCCTTCTTCAATTCATCTCTCCTTCGAGCTCGATTCTGTGATCTCTGCCCGCACCCCATCCATCCCTCACCTCCTTGACCCTCGAGCCTTCTCCACCTTCTCTGCAATCGCAACCGGCGACCTTGACAACGGCGAAAGAAGCACTCCCGAATCTCGCAGTCAATTCAGGAGCTGCTGCGGTTGGTTTATAAGCCGAAAACTAGCTCGACCCGGCAGTGCAACAAAATCAATTAGTGCTCGCACGTCGTCGGCGAGGACGACAGGTTCTACATCTTGTACGACAAGTCCAACGCACTGATCGTAATTCCGGAGTCCCCGAAGGTTACCTCGGGAAGTTGTCGCCTAAGATGGATTAGAGGTGGTGGCGGTGACGTGGTTCGTCGAACTAGAGAGAGCAAAGCTAGTCATGAGTTGGATATGAGTGAGTGAGAGGGAGGGGAGGGAGACAGAATCTTGGTGGTCTCGATTGCCACGTGTCGACTCCTGGGTTATTTTTTAACATATCCTACTTGCCATATAAAAAACAGCTCATATTTTCTCATATTTATTCGTCGCGACGCACTCGGGTCTTTGTCACGTCTTTGTCAAGTCAAATGCAAGTCTTCCTTTGCATGAATATTTTACCGGGATCTGGGAAAACGCAGTTGTTTCACACGTCTCCTTTGGGCGAGTCGTCGGCCAAAGTCTAAGGCATATTCGCTAAACTCTGAATGGGACAAGGCACAGCCAATTTTGTCCCCATTTCTCTTCTCGCCTCGTTGGAGGCAGAAGAGAGCAAAACAACTTGAGTATCCCAGGCAAGAATGTCCTTCATTTACTTAGTATAAAAGGTTTTGCAATAATTTTTTCTGGATTGGATTGGCTCATGATTGGTTCATTATTTTCTGATTTGTGTAATTTAGGAGGACTACGTCCAATTGCAATTATTTCTTCCTTACTTGTTTAAATTATATCTCGAGTTTGAGCTCATGAATAAATTAGAAAAATTTCGATGGGGAAAATAGGACATAAATTCCTATTCCCTTTGGTAGAAATTTCCTCAGAAAAATCACAGAGGGAAGTTTTCTTCTTAAGTATCATTGGCCAAAACTTTCATTACTGGGGCTCACATTCTTTTATAGAGAAAATTCTAAATAAGTACTTGAAGTTGAAGTACCCTTATTTTCTCATATATAGATTTGAAGTAAACCTTATTTTAAATAAAGATTTGAAGTGGACATTATCTTAAATAAAGGTTTGAAGTGTCATGTCAACCTCAAAGAAGGGCCTAACCTCACTAAATGATCAAGGGTATTTTTCTTTATTTACTTTTTGTTTCTTTTTTTCCTTTTTCTATTTTTTTCCATAAAAAATCTCAAAAAAGAAAAATAAAGTTAAAAATTAATTAAAAAAAAAACACACACACACACAAATAATATTAAAAAAAATTAGGCAGGTGGGCCGGCTCTCTTGCATGTGGTTGCTGCACCGTTGCTGGTGAGGCGGTGGCCAAAGGAAGGAGAGCTAGCCCTCCCACCTGTTTTTATTTTTATTTTATTTTGTGTGTGTGTGTGTTTTTTTTAGTTTTAACTTTATTTTTCTTTTTTGAGTTTTTTATGGAAGAAAAAATAGAAAAAAGGAAAAAGGGAAAGAAAATTAAAAAAAAAAAGAGACAGTAAATGACGGAAATGCCCTCAATCATTTGGTTAGGTTAGATCTTTTTTTTTTTTTTTTTAAGACTAATATGACACTTTAAGCTCTTATTTAAAATAAAATCTATTTCAAGCCCTTATTTGAGATAACGATGGCATTCTAGGCTCTTATTTAAAACAATATTCACTTCAAGTCATTATTTAAAAAACCAATGGTACTTTAAGTCCTGATTTGAAATTGTCTTCGTCCCTAACATGTAAAATCTTTTACCACCTTTGTCGTGGATTTCCATGGTGGGAAGGATGGTGACCAAGAAAGCAATGTGGTTTTTGTTGGGTTTTGTTTCGATAGACAAGGATACGTGCATAGGTAGAATAGAATCAAAGTTTTATTCGTAGCAGAAGGAAAAACGTCCATACATGTATTTCCTTAATATTGTTTGTCCATTTTAGTAAAAGCACATAGGAGTAATAAAGAGGTTAATCACATTATCCTTGTACCATGTTCAAAAATTTGGTTGTGATGTTCTTTAGATTCTGATCACAAACGTCTAATTGTCCTCTTAGCATGGTTTTGATGTTCTTCAGATTCTAACTACAAACGTCTGGTCTCCTGGTAACATTGATTTTGACATTTTTCTTATGTGTTTGGATTCAAAACGCAAATGCCTGGCATTTTCATAATGTTGGTTCTAACATTCTTCATATCCAAGCCACAAACATTTGATCTCCTTGTAACTCGGGTTCCGACGTTCTTCAAATCCAACCCCACAAGTGTTGAGGCTCTAGTTCAGACACACCATTAATCTTGCATCAAATAGTAGAGAGAAATTTAGAGAGCTTACCATAATAATCGTACTAGCAATTGCTCTCGTATCTGACTATTTGATTGATCACTATGATCTCCTCAATCATTGATCATTTTGTGATATGCTCTCTCAATTACCTTTTTATAACCAATCCCATATCTCATTGAAATTGGGTCATTGACTCTAAAACCGTTTCAGATAATTAATTTGATCGTAACATTTGAAGGACGTAAATTCTAATACCATTTCAAACACTAATTTGGGCATTAATTATGTAACTAGAACAAAGTATTATTCCAAGCATTAATTTGTAACCATTACTAGTCTTTATTCTGGACATTAACTTTGTAATTGTTACAAAACTTTAATTTGACCATTACACCTGAAACAAAACAATAATTATTTTGAGATCATTTCAGATTATTAAGGCCATGTTCGGTGATCGGTCAAATAGTAAAAACTTATATTCTTTTGCTCCTGGGAGTAATTTTGGAACAGAATCGTGTTTGGTAAAATTTTTATTCTCGAGAATAATTTTTTTTTCCTAGAAGTAGATTTGGAATAGAATCAAGAATAAAAAAAGAAAAGTTGATTCTTGTTCTCGGGAATAATTCTAGAAAGAAGCCTATATTTTCTCTTTTTTTTTTCTTCTTCCCTTTTCTTCTTTATCTACCACCATCGCCGCGGTTGCCATCTGCCGCTGTCTGCCATTTGCCGCCCACTGCTGCCAATTGTCGGCAACTGGTTCGGCGAGCTCGCCAAAGGCAAGCCTAGCCACCGGCTTGGCCAATGAGGGCCGGTGAAACTCCAGTGAGGTCACCAGCCACTTGAAGAAGAATAATAGGAGAGAGAAAGGAAAAAAAAGGAAAACGGTAATAAAATTATTTAAAAATTAAAAGAAAATGATTTGGAGTATAAATTTTGAATACGATACCAAACACAATTCTATTCCAGGAATTTAAATTTTGGACAGTTATCAAACGGCTTAAAATGCTTAGAAATTGTTCCCGGAAATAGAATAAAAAAGAATCATTTCTAATCAGAAATTATTCCCGAGAACAGAAGCGTTATCAAATGCGCTCTTATTGCTCCTTCATCTTCCTTATGGCACAATTTTTTGGACCATGAATAAGGACAATGACACACACATATATATTCTTTGAACGAGTGTCTTCTTCATCGACTTGTATAATCCTCTCGACTTTCTTGTAGATTTCTATGGAGGTGCCTTTCATGGTGGAAGATGGTGATCGTGAAAGCGATGTGGTGCCGTCAGCGACCAATGCTGTACCTTTGGATTGTTGCTCAGTTGTCATTTCCGTACTAACTTCTCATTTTTATCTTTTTATCAGTAGATACTCAGTTGCCTATTAAGTCGACTCAGTGTAATGCAACAAGTGGAGGTTCGGATCCAAGGTCATAGATAAAAGAATAAAGATAGTAAAAAGACTAGCATTTCCCATCTTTAGAAGTGTAAAAGCGTTTTGGTTGTCTACTCGCTATAAGATGCCAGGATGGAACTCTTCACCAAGAATCTTCAAGACTCCACATGAGCAATCTGCCTTCTACCATATTTAAAATTGTGAAACTTACTTTAGTGCGTGAAAGTTGACATGAATTATTATGTTACAAAATATGATAACATTCATTTTGCCGAGAGTATTTTAGAGATATTTTCCTAAGACTACTTAATTTTTTTTTGGATCAAAAAGAACTTTTTTTTTTTTTTCATTTATGAAGCAATACTGGAAGAACATAATTGAAAAGTATTTAAACATAACAAATCCCAAAGACTACATTTAGTCGTTTAGAATTCTAATCAAGATAGGATTGAATAAGATAAGATATAAAATTCTTAGATTTTACTATATTACCATTGTTCGATGAATTGCAATAATAAAGCCGGATATTTTCATGTCCTATCTTGTCCATTATAAGATATTTACGACTTATCAGTGTAAAATAAAAATGAAAATTCAAAAATGAAGATTGTAAAAATATCTCATAATTCATTGTCAAATTTAGTAAGAGAGAAAATACAATCGTTCACTTTTGCAATTATGAAAAATATACTGCTTTGACTTTGTCATTACTTTCATGAAACTTCAACATGAATAACAGAGTTATGAAGGGAGAAGGAGTTTCCACTCTCTTGCTGCTTTGGTGAACTTCTTGACATGAATTAGAGAGCTATGAAGGAGAAGCTTCAACTTTCTCACAGTTCTTGTGGAGCTTTGACGTGAACTAATAAACTATACATGAGTTGTGAAATTTTGATATGAACCAAAGATATAGAAGAGAAGAAGAGGGAGATGGTAGTTTTTTTTTGAGAAATTCCATTGCCTGTCATTCTTCAAGAATTAAAACGATCATTTTCAAATTTTAATTTGTTCATTTAAAATATGGATTCTTCTACTTCATTTTTGTTTAATTATTTTTATTATTTTTCCATATATATTTTTTTAAAAATAATTCTCTTCCATCATTTGTTAAAAAAATGTTATTACTATTATTCTGATAATACATGATAATATATATACTAAATACATATACAAAATATATATTATAGAGTAGAAAAAGTTTCGAATATATAAATAATAATAGGAATTAATGAAAACCAAATTATCTTATTGGTCATTTTATTTTTTTAACATTAGAATTCAAATAAAATTTATTTTTATTACTATTTTAGTTTATTTCTTAAGAAGTTTGTTATTTGAGAAAGATAGCTTATATATGATGAATATTAAAAAACATATCCATTTATCCTAGCTCATCCATAAGATAATTTTATCTAGATTATATCACTTTATATTTGACTTTATCCTCTTTTGGGAGGAACCAAATACAAAGTAAGATAAATATTATCCTATCCCGACCTTAAAAGGAAGGGACGCTTTCGCAATCTAATCGCAACTTAGTTGGCTTGAAAGAGTACGGTAACTCCTTTTAGCTGGGCCAGATAGTTGCTGCATTCACCAAATAGATTCTGGAGAGCCCAAGGGCTGTATCCGGGATCGTGCCTGGGATGTCTCATTCACGTAACTGTTTCTCCGTATACTTTCTGGATGCAAGAGGTTGACCACATCCGAGACAGTTATTTTATCATTCATTTGGGTATGACTGTTGCGGCTGTTCTCCTCTCATTAATTTCTTGACTCGATCGTTTACGGTTTTATCACTCGGTAGACACGAATGGCTCTTCTTCTTTTAATTTCCAGCTTAAGTCCGTGCTTTCCATCTAAATTTCTCGACGGCTTGGGGACATCAATGGGGAATGCGTCGTCCATGCTGACCCAATATGATATTGAAGAAGTTCAAGACCACGGTAAAAATATTTGTGAGTTTCTAGTTCTGGTTCAAATTGCACCTTGGAACCAAAATCATCACTGCGGATGAAGCAAAGGGACATATGGACTATGATTGATGAGGTGAAAACAAGTCTTGCACAAACCTGGGGCATAACCATGTATTCTCTAATGTGCCCTCAGGATCAAATCCTACACAGGAAGCACGATACCTATTTCGATGCAAGTCGAAGATCGCTTGCGGCTTGCGCGAACTGAATTTTTCTCGCCTATAAAGAGGGGCCAAAATGAAGGAAAAAGAAACTCGTTTTTGCTTTTATTTCCCTTTCTCGATATTTTGGCTGTAATAAAATTTCAAAATACAGAAAAAAGTCTTTTTTTTTCTCACATTTACGGCTTATAGTTCTGCTAAAAAAATAATTTTCGTAAAATTTTGTTTGAAAAATTCAAAAAATTAAAAGTTTCAAGTATTTCCAATGAAATAAGAGTTAATATGAGAATTCCAAAAAATCTACAAAAAGCTAAAAAGTAAATGTAAATGCCTCGTGATATTTATTACTCACTCTTTGCGATATTATGACTTTCATGATATTCATGTTTATTGATAAAACTGATAAAGATAAATGGTTTTACAATGTATAAAAATCGGCACATGAAATATGACATCTTTTTGGACAGCTTTTTAAATTTGAATACATCTTGTTTTCAAATTGTAAAGGAAAGGTAATGACTTAGAGAATTATCCGATCCTTTTTCTTCTTGTTCCATTTCCGTAAACTCTCTCAACATCTCTAAAGTGGCAATTATTAAATTAGAGGAGAGGGAAAAAAAAATCAAATTAGTTGCAAAACTTCCTAAATTTATATGTTGGCATCATTAGATACTTCCCGTTTGAGATTTGTGCTGTTTTAACAACCTTATTTCTTATGAGAGTTGTTAATAACTTGATTTGCATCTCCAAAAATGTCAGGAAAAGGAACTTTTCATTTGGTGAGAAAAGCACCCACCGTGGTCGCCCAACCTTTCTTATATATCCAAACTGGATCCGACTAGTCTAGCATGCATCATGACAATTTCGCAAAGGGGTCGAAGGCTTTGTCTACTCCCAACCACAAGAAATGGCAGATAACATTGCTTCAATCTCCAAACTGAAAGACGACAAGAGGACTGACTCTCTCCCACACACAGGCAAACAAACTGAAAGCACACCTGTCACTTCCAAACATATGAAATGCAGTAAAAAGAAAATGCGCCACACAACAAGTCCAGGCAACATCAATCCGCACACGAACAATTCAGCACACGGAGAGCAACAGAACTATGTATCCAATGGCTTGGGCAAGTTCAATCACGTCATCAGATCCAAGCACATAAGTGACGAGAAATAACGGTCCAACGATAACGCCAATACTAGTACTCGTACTTGTAAACTTCGGACTCCAGCTCCAGGTCCAGCTTCCACCATTCGCTGAGACGATGCGCCCTCAGGAAACACTTCGGTGGCTTTGAATTGATTGTTAGATTTGCCGATGGGATGAGGTGCAAAGGCTCTGCCTGCGTCACATTCTCGCTCATGAACAGCAATGTCACAGAATAACGACCAGCAATCTTGCGGATACCTCCTAATCTGAATTTTTGCATCCACTTTCCGTGCTCAAAATAGCCAATGTATCCCGAGCAGATGCAATCAGCCTTGTTGACAAACAGCTGAGGAACCCAAGGGGACAAAGCCGCAAAAGAATTGGCGGATTGTTTCAGCTGTTCCGGAGACTGTTTAGCTAGCGCCGCTGCAGCACATAACCCACTTTCGGCTAACTGGAAAGCCCGCTTCCAGATCTTGCTCTTGATCTTCTCGATCGGAACAGATGCATAAGGCGGGTTAAAGAGGAAAGACTCGAGATAATATCCCTTTTTGGCCATGTTCTTTCCAGCTTCCAGAGCAATGGCAGACCCCAGGGAGTGGCCAGCTAACCAGACCACCTTAGAATTGCCGGCGGCTGCAACCAAGTCTTCTACCGCCTGCACGGCAGTCTTGCAGCGAGACGAGGAGTGAAGCTCATTCCGGAAAAACTGAACATCCAGCTCAATATCTCGAAAGAACGATTCTTTCGTGAACAAGGTGCCTCGGAAGGCGACCACAAAACACGGTCCATCTGCTGAGTGGTTACATGAGGATGGCAGAGGCTTATACTCGAAGATGGCACCGAAGATAGAAGAGTCAGCCCCATCTACGAGTATGCGCTTCAACTGAAAAGCGAAAGTTTCCCACCAAGGAGGTGCAAGAGCCTGGGAACCTTCACGTTTCCCCCGGCGGTCCCGCTCTAAGACATAGGCACCTTTAACCAAAGAAGCAACAACCGACCTCCCATGATCTGCATTTTTCCTATGTTAGAAGTCAAAAGAAATGTTAGTGTCGTCGGTATGTTTGCTGATAAAGAAACTCTGTAGCTAGACTAAGCTAAATACCCGTATCATCGCTACACGCGAAAAGAAGAAAGCGAAACATCAGATTCGAGAGAAGTTTAAAATGCCATATTTTCGAAAAAGATTCTCATGTGGTTTGAACTCGGTGCCGAACGAAAAGTTGGCACTCCACACGAGGCTGCTTCTGTCCCAAAACTTCGAACCGGATGTGTCCAGGAACCAAATAGAGTGTTATATCACTGGGAAAATTGTCCAATAAGTTCTAAACATATTGCACTTTTGCTAATTTAGTCTTAAACCTTTTAACTTTGCCAATTCGATCCTAAACCTTTTTACTTCTTACAGATTCAATTCATGTAGCCAATTTTGGCCAAAAAATACTGACATGGACAATTTTAATAATATTCTAATATTTTTTTTTTGTTTTTCCTTTTCTTTTCTTTTTTCTTTCTAGCTTTCTTTGCCTTTTCCAGTGGTTGGCCACCAGCCACAGCGAGCTGCCTAACCTCACTCGCCCAGGCGACAACGACGTTGGGCAAGGCTGCCTTGGCTTGGGTGAGGGTCGGCCTCACTAGAAGGGAAGCCCTCGCCGAGGCTTGCCCTCACCCAGGCAAGTGTCGACTGGCCAAGGGAGAGGGCCAGCCTCGCTAGATCTGGTCTAGGCGAGGCCGACACTCGCTTGGGAGAGGGCGAGCCTTGGCGAGGGCTCCCCTTGCCAGATCTGGCAAGGCTAGCCCTCACCTAGGCCAAGGTGGCCTTGCCCGACGTCGCCATCCCTTGGTTGATGCCTGGCGAGGCCTCCCTGGCCTAGGCGAGGGTTAGCCTCACCCAGGCGTGGGCGACCCTCATTGGATCGTGCCTGGGCGAGGGCTCCCCTTGCTAGGGCTCCTCCTTGCCTAGCCGGGCCTCGCCTATGGCGGGCAAGGCTAGCTGTCGCCTATGGCTGGTGGCTAGCCACCGGAAAAGGCAAAGAAAGCCAAAAAGAAACTAAAGAAAAGAAAAAAAAAAGGGAAAAAACAAAAAAAAATAATTCAAAAAATATTAAAATATTATTAAAAATTGTCAACGTCAATGCTGTCAGTCCTATGTGGCATCGCTGCGTCTATGTTAGCATTTTTCAACCAAAATTAGCCAAATGGACTAAATCGGTAAGAAGTGAAAAAGTTTGGGACTAAATTAGCAAAATTAAAATGTTTAGGATTAAATTGGAAAAAATGCAATAAGTTTATGACTTTTTAGACAATTTTCCCATTATACCACATGGCAACCGTTGAGGACAAAGTTATAACATGTGGTGCATGTTGCGGGCAAATCAACACTTGGCAATGACAGCTTATGACATATTAAAGGTCACGTGTCTAGTAAAACTCCTTTTTGGCCTAGTATCGAGAAAAACTCTATGATGAAGTAATCGGAGATAAGCGTCCAAGGGGGGAGGCAAGTGCTCGTGGCCCATAAGGGAAGTTCGTCCGTTGAGAAACAAACTAACTACCGAAGTAGATGGAAATTACACCATAGATGCACCTTCTCAGTCAGTTTTTTTTCATTTTTTTTTTTTTTGACGAGAGGTTTTTTCCATGTTAAGTTATGGAAAAGTTGGACAACTAGGACAGTGCTGAGTTCTTTGCATGTTTAAAAAGTCCAGTATCACACGGTAACTAGCTATCGCCAAATAACTGAGACAAAGGTGAAGGGAATTTAAAAGGCATGACTTGGGCCTTTCGTTCAATGAGGAAAGAGAGAATTTGAGGTCTTACCAGTCAATGCGAGTACGGGCCCGAGGCCCCGAACGGTGAAAATCTTGATTCTTGAAGGCCATGATCTCGCGGTGAAAATGTTGATTCTTGAAGGCCATGATCTCACAGGTTCAATCAAGACTTCTCCTTTGTAACCCTGAAAGCAAAAGCTACTAAGAATAAGAAATGTATCAAAAAGTTCTAAAACTATTACATTGGTACCAATTCAGTCATGAATTTTTCAATTAGACCAATTTAGTCTTAAACCGTTTCATATTGATACCAATTCAATCCATCTAGCGAGTTTTCGCTGGCTGACACTGACATGGACATCAGCCGGTGGTTGAATGATAATGTGGCAATTCTTAATAATTATTTTTTCAATTTTTTTTATTAATTGTCCTTTTCTTTTTCTTTTTTTCTTTTTTCCCTTTTCCCTTTTCCTTCTCGTTGGTCATCGAGAGTATAGTTCAAGGATGAAAAGAGAGAAAAAAAGGAAAAAAAAAAGAAAAGGAAAAATTAATAAAAATTCATATATATATATATATAATTTGCCACTTCATCATCCAACCTGCATCCACGTCAGCATTGGCCACCCAAAATTGACTGGATGAACTAAATTGATATTAATGTAAAAAATTTTATGACTGAATTAATTTAATTGAAAAGTTTATGACTAACTTGGCACTGATACAATAGGTTTAGAACTTTTTTAGTACTTTTTTTTTCGCTCATAATCGAACCATTCCACATGGCAGTTAGTAAATGACATGCATAACTGTGCATCCATATTCATACTCGGCTTGCTTCACTGTAATTAAATCTATGTACTACAAGAAGAATCAACTGAGTATTTTTATGGGAGAATTACAAAAAAAGTCTTAAACCTATTGCAATTGTTCCAATTCAGTCATAATTTTTTTTATAGCCAATTTAGTCCTAAACCTTTTACAATTATGTTAGTTTGGTCCATCCAGTCAAAATTGGCCGGCCGGCACTGATGCGAATGTTGGCCATCCAACGAAAGCTGACATGGCAATTATTAACTATTTTTAATATTTTTTGAAATTTTAAATAATTTTAAATAATTTTCAATAATTTTTGAATTTTTAAATTCTTTTTTTCGTTTTCTTTTTTCACTTTCTCTTTCCTTTGGCCGGCAAGGCCAACCTCACCGGCCAATGGTAAGGCCGCTGTTGCCAGATTTGGTGAGGAGCCTTGCTAGCCATAAGTGAGGCCAAGTTGGCAAGTCCTTGCTTTGGCTAGTAGGGCCTCACCTAGCTAAGGCGAGGGTCCACCTTGCCAGATCTGGGACTGGCGACCTCCTCGAGGTTGGGTGGGGCTAAGCCTCACCCAGTGACAGCAAGGCCAACCTCGCTAGATCTGGCAATGGTAACCTCCCCGAGGTTGAGTGGGGCCGAGCCTTGCCTAGCGACGGTGAGGCCAGCCTCACCGGCCCTCGCCTCTGGTTGGCGTTGGCCAGCCAGAGGAAAGAGAAAGTGAAAAAAGGAAAAAAAAAAAAAAGAATTCAAGAATTCAAAAAATATTTAAAATTTCGAAAAAAAATTAAAAATTGTCATGTCAGCTTTCGCCGGACAGCCAACGTCCACGTCAGCGCTGGTCAGCCAATTTTGACCGGATAGATTAAACTAGCATAATTGTAAAACGTTTATGACTAAATTGACTAAAAAAAAGTTTATGATTGAATTGGCACAATTGCAATAGGTTAAGGACTTTTTTTTTTTTTTAATAATTCTCCCGTATCTTTTTCATCAACAAATGCAACTATTTAAAGTTGGCTCGTGAAGTTTTGAGTTCCATCGAATTATTATGCATGGGGGACTTTCTTTTTTCTTTAATACCCACTAAAAGTGTACCTACAAAAAAGGTTCGGGAGGGAGTTCGGCTGGCCCAGATGATTCGGAAAAAATCTTCCCTCTTTAGATTATGTCCTAATCTACATCCTATCCACTTCCACTTATCCCATAAAGATCGAGCAGAGTATCATGCAACAAGGATCCAAAGAGACATCGAGGAAGAAAAAAAAGTGGAAATTTGGTAATATAAAAGATCCTCCCATACCCCCAAGCTATTATTCTTCTTGAAGAAAATTCAAATTACACTAAGAGAACTAGCATGGGATTGTTTGTAATGACATCCAATTCATTCCAAACAATCTCACAATCAATGCACATAGCAATGCGACAACAGATTAGAATTTAACTAAGTGGATAGAAGCGCTTCATGAGAGGTGGACCGACCCAATCAAGCTTGAGTTTTTCTAACTTGGCTTAAGTTGATACGGATTTTTTATAAGACGTATATGCGTTCTTTTACCAGACGGATTGTTAGGTCACAGGTCAAACTGGATTTTGTATAGCAATGACCACGTGTCCTCGAGATAATCCCATTTTTAGACATTGGAAATGAGTTTCGACCAAAAAAAAACGTAAAAAAAAAAAAAAAAACATTAGAATTGTGGTTTTGAACATTGGTCTTGTCTTTTGTGCCTTGTAATATATTGATGACCAAGCAGGTAGACAAGATCCTGATGAAAAGGGAAGATAAACAAAGCGTGATGACCTCCAAATTCAAAAACAAATCCAGCATACCATGTCTTTTCAATGAAAAGTAACGCCCATTTCTTCGTTGGCTTATACCGACTTTTTTTCTTTTTACTTTCAAATTCAACCATAGCATGCTTCTTATTGTTGTCACTACTAATTGTCATCATAAAAGAGGTATCTCTTAATTAAGAGAAGATGTGACTCTTGATAAAAAAAAATGTGACTCTTGATGATAAAAAGAGATGACTTTTCACCCTAAAAGAAAGTTATGGGCAGTCTAGTAGTTATGAAAAAAAGTTATTCTTGATATGAAAAGTGATGATGGTTGAGAATAAAATACTTATTTTCAAGAGATATGTTGATTAGTTGTCTATGGATAGAGATCAATTTACATATTATTTATAATAACCTCAACTATTCATGTATACTTCATCTTTAGAACTCTCTTTTATTTTCTTTTCATACACGCAACTTTAACACATTCAAATTAAAATTCCAAAAGAGAATTGGGTAATTGCCGAACTCTACTACTTTTCTATCTACGTCAGCAATCAAATTTCCCCAACAATTGCCACATTCACCAAGCACATCAGCATTAGAAAACATGCATAGACAAGACCTAAAGAAGGCACATGCGCACTTAAGCAGGCACGCAAACACACGTCCTACAATGCTACTCTTCCTTTTTATTTATTGTTATTCTACATGTATACAATCTATATGGATGAATTCGTTAGGTCAAATAATTGAATAGCATAAGTAAAAATATCAATATTGCATTGATTCAAAGGTAAAAGTTTGTATCATTTATTATTCATATGTTCTTTAGAATTACCTCATTGTTAAGGTCGAGCTGAGCTCTAAATCACAGATTTAGGGCTTGCTCAACCTTAAATCCAGAATCTAAGGCCCAATTTTGCCAGCCGAGCTCGATCTTGATGACGGAGGACTGAAACGGCGGCGAGATGGATGAGATAGCGGTGGAACAGCAGCGGCGGCGGTGGCGGTGGGGCGTCCGTGTTGGAGTAAAAAGGAATAAGAAGAAAAAAAATAAAGGAAAAAGAAAAAAGAAGAGGCGAGGGGAGGGGGGATAGAGAGAAGAAGAAAAAATAAATAAAGGGATAAGGAAGAGAGGAGGACAGAAGGAAGAGAGAGGCGAGACCGTCCCGTGAGGGAGACTTCCAGCGTGATGGGCCCCGGGCGACACGGGTGGGATTTTGACACGCCACATTGAAAAAAATATTAGCTGTATTTAATATGCCAAGTAGGATATGTAACAAACCATTCGAGAATCGACACGCGGCAACGTCGCCCACCAAAATTTTGTCTCTTCCTCCCTCTCTCGCCCGCTCCGCTCTGCCCTCCATCTCTGTAACCCCACACCCAATTCCTCGCCCCCACTCTTCTTCCGCAGCTGCAATCGGCGACCTTGACGACAGTGAAGAAGCACTCCTGAGTCTCGCAATCAATTCGGGAGCTGCTGCGGTTGGTTTATAAGCCGAAAGCCAGCTCGACCCCAGCAATGCACCAATATCGATCAGTACTTGCGCGTCGTCGGCAAGGACGACAGGTTCGACGTCGTGTACGATAAGTCCGACACAGTGATCACAATTCCGGAGTCCCCGGAGGTCGAATACCTCGGGAAGTTGCCGTCAGAGATGGATCAGAGGCAGTGGCGGTGACGTGGTTCGTCAGACTAGAGAGAGCAAAGCTAGTGATGAGTTGGGCATGAGCGAAAGTTTTAGAGAGAGGGGAAAGATTGGGCACGGGGTTGCAGACATGGAGAGCGGAACCCGAAATTTGGGTGGCCTCGATTGTCACCTGTCGATTCCTGGGTGATTTTTTACTTATCGTACCTGCTATGTTAAATACAGTCCACATTTTCTCATATTTACTCGTCGCGACGCGCTTGGGTCTTTGTCACGTCTTGGTCGAGTCCAACGCAAGTCTTCCTTTGCATGAATATTCTACTGGGATCCGGGAAAACGCCGTCGTTTGACACGCCCTCCTTCGGGCAAGTCGTCGGCCGGAGCCTAAGTTTAAGGCATTTTCGCTACTCTGAATGGAACAACGCACGGCCAATTTTGCCTCCATTTCTCTTCTCGCCTCATTGGAGGCTGAAGAGAGCAAAACAACTTGAGTACCCCCGGCAAAAATGTCCTTCATTCACTTAGAATAATAGGTTTTGCAATACTTTTTCTAGATTGGATTAGGTCATTAATAATTAGTTATATTCTGATTTGTGTATTTAAGATGAGTATGTGCAATTGCAATTTTTTTTTCGTACTTATTTAAATTATGTCTCGAGTTTAAGTTTACGAATAAACTAGAAAAGTTTCGATGGGAAATGGCATGTGAAAATAGTAAATAAATTCTTATTCCCTTCGGTTGAGATTTCCTCAAAGAAATCACAAAAGGAAGTTTTATTCTTAAGTATCATTGGCCAAAACTTCCTTTATCGGGGCTCACATTCTTTTATTTTATACTTTATATATAAGAAAAATTCTAAATAAGAGCTTGAAGTATCATCATTTTCTCAAATAAATGACTAACGTAAACATTATTTTAAATAAGAGCCCGAAGTGCCATCTTTTTTTGAAATAATGATTTGAAATGGACTTTATTTCAAATAAGAACTTGAAGTGCTATGTCAATCTCAAAAAAGGGTTTGATCTTACCAAATGATTGCGAAAATTTCCGCCATTTACTTTTTCTTTTTATCCTTTTTTTTTCTTTCCATAAAAACCTTAAAAAATAAAAATAAAGTTAAATCTTTAAAAAACGCAAATAATAATAAAAGAATAGGTGGGTGGGTTGGCTCTCCTGCCTATGGCTACTACCCCATCGTCGGTGGGGCAACAGCCATGGTCAGCGGGGTCGTCGACAATGGGGCGATGGCCATAGGCGGGAGAGCTAGCCCTCCACCCTCTTTTTTTTAGTTTTAACTTTATTATTATTTTTTTAATGAAAAAATAGAAAAAGAAAAAAAAAAGAAAGAAAAAAAAAGAGAGAGTAAATGATGGAAATGCCCTTGATCATTTGGTGAGATCATACCCTTCTTTGAAACTAAAATTACATCAGATGGTTGCTGCAAGTGAAAATGGCGGCGGAAGAGAGGAAGGAGGAAGGTCTTGATGGAGAAGATGGCTTGCGCAGAACGAATTTCCTTGCCTGAAAAGGGGGCCATAACGAAGGGGAATAAAGAAATTTCTTTTCATTTTTCCTTTATTTTCCTTTCTCGATATTTTAGCTGTAATAAAATTGCAAAATACAGAAAAAAGAGGTTATTTTCACATTTACGACTTATGGTTCTGCTAAAAAATAATAATTTTCATAAAATTTTGAAACAAAATTTTATGAAAATATTAAAAGTTTCAAATATTTCCATTTAAATAAGAGTAATTCCAAAAAATCTACGAAAAGCTAAAAAGTAAAAGTAAATGTATGGAGTGATATTCATAGCTCACTTTTTGCGATATTATGAATTTCATAATATTCCTATTTATTAATAGAAAGTGATTAAGATAAATGGTTTGGTAATGTATAAAAATCGGCATACAAAATATGACATATTTTTGGATAGCTTTTTAAATTTGAACACGTCTCGTTTTCAAAATTGTAAAGGAAAAGTGATGATAAAACTTAAAAGTTGACTTGGAGAATTATCCGATCCTTTTTCTTATTTTTCTATTTCCCTAAACTCTCTCGACATCTCAAAAGTGGCAAATGTTGAATCAGAGAAAAAGAAACAAAAACCTAAATAAGTTGCAAAGTTTCCTAAATTTATAAGTTTGTATCGTTAGATGCTTTTCGTTGGAGATTTGTGCCATTTTGACAAACCTATTCCTTATGAGAGTTGCTAATTACTTGATTTGCATCTCAAAAAATGCGAAGAAAAGGAACTTTTCATTCGGTGAGAAAAGCACCCACGGTCGTCGCGCAACCTCTCTTATATTTCCAAACTGGATCCAACTTATAAACCGGTGGGTCTAGCATGCATCATGACAATTTCACGAAGGGGTTGAAGGCTTTGTGTACTCCCAACCACAACAAAAGGCAGAAAACATTGCTTCAATCTCCAAAATGAAAAATGACGAGAGGACCATGACTCTATACACAAATTGAAAACCCACCTGTCACTTCCAAACTTATGAAATGCAGTAAAAAGAAAATGCGCCACACAACTGGTCCAGGCAACATCGATCAGCACACGAACAATTCAGCACAGGGAGAGCAACACAACTGTCTATCCAATGGTTTGTGCAAGTTCAATCACGCCATCAGATCCAAACGCATAAGCGACGGGAAATAACAGTCCAACGATACCGCCAATACTAGTAAACTTCGGACTCCAGCTCCTGGTCCTGCCTCCACCATTGGCTAAGACAATGCGCACTCATGAAGCACTTCGTCTGCTTTGAATTGGTTGTTAGATTTGCCGATGGGATGAGGTGCAATGGCTCTACCTGTGCCCCATTCTCGCTCATGAACAGCATTGATCTCACAGAATACTGACTAGCAAAATTGGCGAAATCTTCTAATCCGTGCTTTCCCGTCCACTTTCGGTACTTGAAATAGCCAATGTATTCGAAGCAGAAGTAATCACCCTTGTTGACAAACAGCTGAGGAACCCAAGGGGTCAAAGCCGCAAAAGAACTGGCGGATTGTTTCTGCTGTTCTGGAGACTGCTTAGCTACCGCCACTAGAGCACGTAACCCGCTTTTGGCTAAGTGGCAAGTCCGCTTCACTGTCTCGCTCTCGATCTTCTCGGTTGGGAAAGATGGATAAGGCGGATTGAAGAGGAGAGACTCGAGATACACTCCCTTTTTGGCCATGTTCTTTCCAGCTTGCAGAGCAATGACAGACCCCAGGGAGTGGCCAGCTAACCAGACCTCCCTAGAATCGCCGGCAGTTGCAACCGAGTCTTCTACCGCCTGTATGGCATTCTGGCAGCAAGATGAGGAGTGGAGCTTATTCACGATAATATGAAAATTCAGCCTAATATCTCGAACCCTCGATTCTTTTGTCAACAAGGTGCCTCGGAAGGCGACCACGAAACGCGGTCCACCTGCTGAGTGGTTGCATGAGGATCTCGGAGGCTTACACTCGAAGATGGCGCCGAAGATAGAAGGGCCGAAGATAGAAGGGCCGAAGATAGAAGGGCCGACATTATCTTCGAGTGTGCGCTTCAACTTAAAACCGAAAGTTTCACACCAAGGAGGCGCAAGAGCCTTGTCACCTTTACGTTCCTTCTGGCGGTCCTGCTCTAAGACATAGACACATTGAACCAGACAAGCAACAACCGACCTCACATGAACTGCATTTTTCCTATTTCAGAAGTCCAAAGAAATGTTAGTTTCGTCATTATGTTTGCCTATAAGAAACTCTGTAGTTTCGTGCGAAAAGGAAAAAGGAAACTCAAGAGCCAAACATTGCGTTTGAGAGAAATTTAACATGCCATATTTTAAAAAGAAAAAGAGCATCTCGTGCGGTCTAAACTTGGCGCAGAACGAAAAGTTGGCACTCCAAACATGCTACTTCTGTCCAAAAACTATGGACTGGATGCGTCCACGAACCAATAGAGTATTGCATTACATGGCAACCCTGGAGGACGAAATTACAAAATGTGGTGCATGTGCAGGCAAATTCAACACTTAGCAATAACAGCTTACGACATATAAAGGTCATATGTCTAGCAAAACTCCTTTTCGGCTTAGTATCTGTCAAAACTCTACGACGAAGTAGTCGGAGATATGCATCCCATAGCTTAAATGAATTGCTAGGGGAAGACAAGCGCCCGTGGCGCGTTATGGAAGTTTGCCTGTTGAGAACACAAATTGACTACAGGAGTAGATGGAAATCACACCATAGATGCAAGTTACGTAAAAGTTGAACAGCTGGACAGTGGTTAGTTCTCTGCATGTTTAAAAAGTCCAGGATCACATTGGAACTAGCTATTGCCAAATAACTGAGACAAAGGTGAAGGGAACTTAAAAGGCATGACTTAGGCCTTTTGTTCAATGAGGAAAGAGGAGAATTTGAGGTCTTACCAGTCAATGCGAGTAAGGTCCCGAGGCCCTGAAAGGTGAAAAATTTGATCTTCGATGGCCATGATCCCACGGTTTCAATAAAGACTTCTCCTTTCTAACCCTGAAAGCAAAAGCTGCTCGGACATATGGCAATTAGTAAATGACAATTGCTAGTGTTGAGTCCATGACCGTGCATCCATATTCGTACTTGGCTCGCTTCACTATAATTAAATCCATGTGCCACAAGAAGAATCAACCGCATATCTTTTTCATCAACACATGCAACTACTTTAAGCTGGCTTGTGAAGTTTTAAGCTCCATCCAATTATTATGCATTAGGGACCTTCTTTTTTCTTCAATAGCCACTAAAAGTGCGTATCTTTTTCATCAACACATGCAACTACTTTAAGCTGGCTTGTGAAGTTTTAAGCTCCATCCAATTATTATGCATCAGGGACCTTTTTTCTTCAATAGCCACTAAAAGTGTACCTACAAAAGAGGTTCGGGAGGGAGTTGAGCTACAGCCCAAGTGATTCGGGATAATCTTTCCTCTCCAGATTATGCCTTTGCCTACATCCTATTGACTTCCACTTATCTCAAAAAGATCGAGCAAATTATTATGCAACAAAAATCTGAAAAGACACTTAGGAAGAAAAAAGTGGAAGTTTGATTATATATATTAAATTAATATCTTAAATTTGAATTTGGATAATGATTTGTTAAACCGAATTTATTGATAAAAATTTCTCAAGTAGATTTTAAATTGGATGAAAAAGCCCTTGTTTTTTGGACTCTTTAGAGCTGCCTAAAGGAGGAAATAATTAAAAAATGAATTTTTCCCTTAGAGTGAAGCTGCCGAAGCCCTCTGCACGTGAAGAAAGGAGTATGCGAAGTCCTGCACGTGAAGCTTGCCGAATAAAGGAGCTTGTGGGCCCAGGTCAACTATTTGACCTTGGGCACACGAATTCCTTTTGTGTGGCTTGCGTGAGCGGCTTAAAAGAAACCAATGAAAGAAGAAAAAATGGTTAATATCTTGAAAAATTTCAAACTGGTACATTTATGATAAATTTATCCCAAATTATTTTTTTGACCATGAAAAATCCTAAATTAGTACACCCATGACAAATTTACCCCGACTAACTATAAAAAACCCTAAATTGGTAAATTTATCATAAATTTACCACAAACTAATTTTATTCGACCACAAAAAATTCCAAACTGGTAAATTTGTGACTAATATACCATCCGCTAAATTAGATTAATACCACAAAGAAATTACAAAAATTGTAAACTGTGACAAATAGAGTGTAAAATTTCAAATTGGTATACCGGTCAATTGTCACGTATCATTTAACTTTATAATTTAACAAGAAAATTTAAGAGGGTAAATTTGTCACAAGTGTACCAGTTTAGAGTAAATTTGTCAAAGATATACCAGTCTTGGGTTTTTAGTAGTCAAAAAAATAATTTTGGGTAGATTTGTCATATATGTACCAGTTAGAGGTTTTTCAGGGTATTAACCCAAGAAAAAAAGAGCCGCACGTCCTGCTTCGAGAAGAGCCGCAAGTTGCCTTGAAGTTACGCGAAGCTTTCCAAAGGAATGCAAAGATTTATGTACGTAGACCAAAGATGAATGCAATGAATTTTTCCCTTTGAAGTGAAGCTACCGAAGCCCCTGCACGAAAATTAAGGAGTGTGCGAAGTCCTGCACGTGAAGCTTGGCGAATAAAGGAGCTGGTAGGCCCAGGTCAACTATTTGACCTTGGGCACATGAATTCTTTTTTGTGTGGCTTGCGTGAGCGGCTTAAAAGAAACCAACGAAAGCAGAGAAAAAGAGCCGCACGTCCTGCTTTGGGAAGAGCGCAAGTTTCCTTGAAGCCAGACGAAACTTTTCAAAGGAAGATGAAGATTTATGTGCATAGACCATAGATGAAGGTAGAATTCCTAATTTTAGCATATGTAGAGCATTTTTATTTTGAGTTTGAACACGCGGTAATTTTATGCCGTAAGTTTATGTTCAAGTGAGTTATTTATTTATAAATATTTGAGTTTTTGGTTAAATCTAGGTGTAGGAAACACTTAAGCGTTTGAGCGATTGTAAACTTTCATTCTCCGATTATAGTGGATTATTTGCTGCTGGCTCTTCCCGTGGATGTAGGTACTGATACTCTGATCGAATCATGTAAATTTCTGGTGTCTTTATTATTTCTCATTTAATTCTCTAGCGATTTCGCGTTGACGTAAATTGTAATATCCTGTCGTTTCCGCGGATTATATCCCCACAATTGGTATCAGAGCTTGGAGTGGATTTCTTGATTGTGATTTAGAGCTTTTACTTATCTGATTTTTATCTAGAAATTATGTTATTGCAATTATGTTTGAGAGGAAATCTAAAATTGAGAAATTTAATGGAGTAATAATTTTGTGTTATGGAGCATCAAGATTCGAGCTTTATTGACAACTCAAGGTTTATCCAATGCACTGAATGGTAAAGATAAGTTGCCTATTATAATGAAAGCCTCTGAGAGAGTAGAGCTAATGGAAAAAGCAAATAGCACAATCCTGTTAAATTTGTCGAATGAGGTCTTTATTGAGGTTGCTGAGGAGAAGGATGTTGCAGCATTATGGGCAAAACTTCAAACACTCTATGTAAAGAAATGTTTGAACAATCTCACATGTTGAAGAAGATGTTTCAATTTAGATATACTGAAGATACGTTTATCATAACACACTTAGATGAATTTAATAAACTCATGATAGATCTGAAGAATGTCGGTAAGATACTTGATAATGAAGAACATAGCATGATGTTGTTAGCATTTTACCAGAGTTATGGGAGCACTTTACTGATTCACTGTTGCAGGGATGTATTACAATTACCTTAGAAGAGGTAAAGTCCGCCTTATTCTCTAAAGAGTGACAAAGAAAGTTGCGAGATGACGGTCTAGCACAAGGAGTAGCGCAAGCACTAACAATTCAGGGTAGAGAACAACATCGAGGGTTTAGTAGCAGCAGAGGTAAAAACATATCGAAATCACGTCATAGAATATCCAAAGGACGCGTGAAGTGCTTTGAGTGTCACAAGGACATCAGGAGAGATTGTCCAAAGCAGATGAATAAAGCTGATAAGCAGAATGCCACTAGTAGTGTGGCAAACGTTGCCGAAGGGAACAATAGTGATATCAAAACTGTTTTATGTGTGACTACTACTTCGTCATGAGATGAATTGGTGCTAGATTCGAGGTGTTCTTACCATATGACACCTCATAAAAACTGATTTATTACTTACCAGATTGCAAATGGTGGTAAAGTTCTTTTGGGGAATAATACAGTTTGTAAGGCTGTGGAGATAGGGACAATTCGAATTCGAATGCACGATGGGGGTGGTGCACACATTGACAAATGTGAGGTATGTATCGGAGCTAAAAAAGAACCTTATTTCTCTGGGGACATCCAATGACATCGAGTATAGGTACACTGCAAGGTGGAGTATTGAAGATCTCTCAAGGTGTCATGACAATGATGAAATGGAAGAAAATGAATACTCTCTATCATTTACTGGGAGAGACTATGACTAGAATTGCTGCAGTTTCATCAAGTGAGTTAAACTCTAACTTGACTCAGTTATGGCATATACATTTAGGGCACATGTGAGCGAGGTAGGTATGACGAGATAGGTATGACGATGCTGAGTGAAAGGGGATTGTTGAAGGGTCAAAAGACAGGGATGCTGGACTTATGTGAGCACTGCATCTTTGGGAAGCAGTACTGAGTTAAGTTTACTACAACTATTCATTCAATTAAATGACCAGTTGAATATATTCATTCAAATGTCTGGGGCCCCTTTTCGGTTCCTTCAAAAGGAAAATCTCTTGAGAAAGTAAATTCGTCATAGAAAAGCAGCATTCATACTTCAAAAGATTCGACTCGCGAATCATCGAGATTTGCACATTCCAAAAGAGATATACATTGCTGCTGCCGCCCCAAGCCAAGAAGCAGCCCAGAAGAAACAAGATCATTTTCTCGACTCAACCAATCCTTCGCGGCAAACATTCACTCGCCATAACCAAAATAAGACCACCTATTCGGACCAAATCACGACACGCCAAAGCAAGAGAACTTACAGTAACAACTGTTAGGAATATATATCACCAGAAAGAAGATGAAGATGGTGCTGGTGGTACTGCAGACGGTGCTGCTGAAACTGTTGCTCATATTAAAACAGAGGATCCTGCTCCTGCGAAGGCTGATAAAACAAGAAGAAAATCAGTAGAAATGGATGGCTAAGATCAAAGTAATGAAGATGATGATCAACGATGGAAAAGCAGTCAAAGAAGATAAACAAGGATCGTGGATGCGGATTCGTATTATCCCTATGGAGATACATGAAGTCGGTGGTTAGTTATAAAGTAAAAACAGAAGTTAGTTGCTTCTGTTAAGTCTTCCCTTTCCATATAAAGCTTCGTAATGAGAAAGAGAGAAGTAAGGAGAGTAGTCAGTTTTGTGAAGAATTCATTCTTCCGGTTATCAAATAAGCTAGAGAGAGAGAGAGACTGATAAGAATACAGAGAGTTTTTTCTTCCATTGATGTAAAGATCTTGATGTATATTGAGATCAAATATAGAAGAGTATATACAGAGTTGTTCATTGATCAATCTCAATCTCTACATCTATACTTTCCTATTTTCTGTGTTTTCTATGTGCTTCAAGCTCGCTATAACAGGAGCTTCAGCATTGTTGAATCTTCTGTATGAATATATCATCTTCTTCAACAACGAGGTCAGCTTCGAGATCTCTTCGTCCGACATAGCTAGTGGGACAAAACCCAGCTCCACATCATCGAACAACGACATGAGCACCAGCAAAATCAACACCTTGAAGGCTCGCATATGATGCCCAAGCGATTACTCGAATCGGAAACGAGATTGGAGCGGAGAAAATTCATGTGATTTAGCTCCGACCAATGCCCTTCGAAACTAATGAGAATTTCGAAGCGAGAAAGCGTGGAACTTGGGGAAGAACGCGAGGTTTAAACTTCGGAGAATTGCATCGGATGATCGCTACAAGTGGAGATGGCAGCGGAAGAGAGGAAGGTGGAAGGTCTGACGGAGAAGATGGCTTGCACAGAACGAATTTTCTCGCCTGAAAAAGGGGGCCAAAACGAAGGGGAAAAAGGAAATTCCCTTTCATTTTTCTTTTTATTTAAGTTAATACCTGAAAAATCTCAAACCGATATACTTATCCAAAATTATTATTTTGACCATGAAAAATCCCAAACTAGTATAACAAATTTATCCCGATTGACTATAAAAAAACAATAAACTGATACATTTATGACAAATTTATCACAAACTAATTTATTCGACGGCAAAAAAATCTCAAACTAATAAATTTGTGACAAATATACCATCCACTAAATTGGATTAATATCACAAAAAAATCACAAAAATTGTGAATTGTGATAAGCGGAGTGTAAAATTCCAAATTGGCATATCAGTCAATTGTCATGTGTCATTTAACTTAATAGTTTGACAGTAAAATTTAATGAAAACTAATGAGGGTAAATTTGTCACTTGTGTACCAGTTTAGAGTTTTTCAGGGTATTAATTATTTATTTAACTTTCTAGATATTTTAGCTATAATAAAATTGCAAAATACAGAAAAAAAATGTTATTTTCACATTTACGACTTATGGTTCCGCTAACATATAATAATTTTCAAATATTTCCAATTAAATAAGAGTAATTCCAAAAAATCTACAGAAAGCTAAAAAGTAAAAGTAAATGCCTCAAGTGATATTCATAGCTCACTTTTTGCGATATCATGACTTTCATAATATTCCTTTTTATTAATAGAAAACAATTAACATAGATGGTCTTACAAAGAATAAAAATCGGCACGTAGAATATGATATCTTTTTGGATACCTTTTTAAATTTGAATACATCTCGTTTTCAAATTGTAAAGGAAAGATAATGATAAAACTTTAAAGTTGACCTAAAGAATTATCTTATCCTTTTTTCTTCTTATTCCACTTCCGTAAACTCTCTTGACATCTCTAAAAGTGGCAAATATTAAATTAGAAGAGATGAAATAAAAACTCAAATTAGTTGCAAAAGTTCCTAAATTTATATGTTGGTATCATTAGATACTTTCCGTTTGAGATTTGTGCTGTTTTGACAAACTTATTTCTTATGAGAGTTGTTAATCAATTGATTTGCATCTCCAAAAATGTCAAGAAAATTCATTTAGTGAGAAAAGCACCCACCGTTGTCGCCCAACCTTTCTTATATATCCAAACTGGATCCGACTAGTCTAGCATGCATCATGACAATTTCGCAAAGGGGTCGAAGGCTTTGTCTACTCCCAACCACAACAAATGACAGATAACATTGCTTCAATCTCCAAACTGAAAAATGACAAGAGGACTGACTCTCTCCCACAGACACAGACAAACAAACTGAAAGCACACCTGTCACTTCCAAACATATGAAATGCAGTAAAAAGAAAATGCGCCACACAACAGGTCCAGGCAACATCAATCCGCACGCGAACAATTCAGCACACGGAGAGCAACAGAATTGTGTATCCAATGGCTTGGGCAAGTTCAATCACGTCATCAGATCCAAGCGCATAAGCGACGAGAAATAACAGTCCAACGATACCGCCAATACTAATACTCGTACTTGTAAACTTCGGACTCCAGCTCCAGGTCCAGCTTCCACCATTCGCTAATACCATGCGCCCTCAGGAAACACTTCGGCGGCTTTGAATTGATTGTTAGATTTGCCGATGGAATGAGGTGCAAAGGCTCTACCTGTGCCCCATTCTCGCTCATGAACAGCATTGATCTCACAGAATACTGACTAGCAAAATTGGCGAAATCTTCTAATCCGTGCTTTCCCGTCCACTTTCGGTACTTGAAATAGCCAATGTATCCCGAGCAGACGAGATCTTCCTTATTGACAAACAGTTGAGGAACCCAAGGGGACAAAGCCGCAAAAGAACAGGCGGATTGTTTCCGCTGTTCTAGAGACTGCTTAGCTACCGCCACTAAAGCACGTGCCCCGCTTTTGGCTAAGTGGCAAGTCCGCTTCACTGTCTCACTCTTGATCTTCTCGGGCGAGACAGATGGATAGGGCGGACTGAAGAGGAGAGACTCGAGATACACTCCCTTTTTGGCCATGTTCTTTCCAGCTTGCAGAGCAATGGCAGACCCCAGGGAGTGGCCAGCTAACCAGACCACCTTAGAATTGCCGGCGGCTGCAACCAAGTGTTCTACCGCCTGCATGGCAGTCTTGCAGCGAGACGCGGAGTGGAGCTTATTCTGGATAAACTGAACATCCAGCTTAATATCTTCATGGAACGATTCTTCCTTGATCAAGGTGCCTCGGAAGGCGACCACAAAACGCGGTCCATCTGCTGAGTGGTTACTGGAGGATGGTGGAGGCTCATACTCGAATATGGCACCGAAGATAGAAGAGTCAGCCTCATCTACGAGTATGCGCTCCAACTGAAAACCGAAAGTTTCACACCAAGGAGGCGCTAGAGCCTTGTCACCTTCACGTTTCTCCTGGCGGTCCCGCTCGGAGACATAGACACATTGAACCAAACAAGCAACAACCACCCTCTCATGAGCTGCATTTTTCCTATTTCAGAAGTCCAAAGAAATGTTAGTTTCGCCATTATGTTTGCCGATAAGAAACTCTGTAGTTTCGCGCGAAAAGGAAAAAGGAAACTCGGGAGCCAAAAATTGCATTTGAGAGAAATTTAACATGCCATATTTTAAAAAGAAAAAGAGCATCTTATGCGGTCTGAAGTTGGCGCAGAACGAAATGTCGGCACTCCAGACATGCTACTTCTGTCCAAAAACTACGGACTGGATGCGTCCACGAACCAATAAAGTATTGTATTACATGGCAACCGTGGAGGACGAAGTTACAAGATGTGGTGCATGTGCGGGCAAATTCAACACTTAGCAATAACAGCTTAAGCCTTACGACGTATAAAGGTCAAATATCTAGCAAAACTCCTTTTCGGCTTAGTATCTGGCAAAACTCTACGACGAAGTAGTCGGAGATATGCGTCCCCTAGCTTCAATGAATTGCAAGGAGGAGACAAGTGCCCGTGGCGCGTTACGGAAGTTTGCCTGTTGAGAACACAAATTGACTACAAGAGTAGATGGTCACACCATAGATGCGAGTTATGAAAAAGTTGAACGGCTAGGACAGTGCTTAGTTCTCTGCATGTTTAAAAAGTCCAGGATCACACTGGAACTAGCTATCGCCAAATAACTGAGACAAAGGTCAAGGGAACTTAAATGGCATGACTTAGGCCTTTTGTTCAATGAGGAAAGAGAGAATTTGAGGTCTTACCAGTCAATGTAAGCAAGTTTCGGAGGCCCTGAAAGTTGAAAAATTTGATCTTCGATGTCCATGATCCCACAGGATCAATTAAGACTTCTCCTTTCTAACCTGGAATGCAAAAGCTGCTCGGAATCGAACCATTCCATATGGCAGTTAGTAAATGACAATTGCTAGTGTTGAGTTCATGACCGTGCATCCATATTCGTACTCAACTTTCTTCACTATAATTAAATCCATGTACTATAAGAAGAATCAACCGCGTATCTTTTTCATCAACACATGCAACTACCTTAAGCTAGCTCATGAAGTTTTAAGTTCCATCCAGTTATTATGCACCAGGGACCTTCTTTTTTCTTCAATAACCACTAAAAGTGTGCCTACAAAAGAGGTTCGGGAGGGAGTTGAGCTATAGTCCAAATGATTCGGGATAATCTTCCCTCTCCAGATTATGCCTTTGCCTACATCCTATCAACTTCCACTTATCCCGAAAAGATTGAGCAAATTATTATGCAACAAAAATCCGAAAAGACATGGTGGAAGAAAAAAGTTGAAGTTTTATTAAATAGAGATCCTCACCATCCCCGAGCAATGATTCTTCATGAAAAAAATTCAAATTACTCCAAGGAGAGACCTTGCATTGGATTGTTCGTAATGACATATAATTCACTCCAAACAATCTCACAATCAGTATGCACATGGCAATGCAACGGTAGATAGAATTCGATTAAATGGACAAGATCGGATCTTGAGAGATGGACTGACCGATCAAGCTTGAATTTTTATAACTTGGCATAAATTAATACGGATTTTTTATTAGACATATGTACCCTCTTTTCCCATATGGATTGCTGGGTCGCAAGTCAAACTGGATTTTGTAGAAGAAAAAAACAAAGCAACGCCGGAAATGTGGTTTTGAACATTGGTCTCGTCTTTTGTGCCTTGTAATATAGTGATAATCAAGCAGGTAGAAAGAGATCTCAATGAAAAAGGAAGATTAACTAAGTCGTGATGACATCCAAATACAACGACAAATCCAACATATCATATTTTTTTCAATCAAAAGTAACGCACATCCCTTCGTTGGCTTATACAAGCTTTTTTTCTTTTTTCTTTTTACTCTCAAATTCAACCCAGAGTGTGCTTCTTTTTGTTGCCACATCAACCAAGCAAGACGCCCAGAAAACACTGCATAAACAAGACCAAGAGAGGGCGCATGCGCCCTCGAGCACCTGTTCACAAATAAGTCAATGACAAAACCCCATAGAAGATTTTTACGAGGTATCCGCCAGAGAGAGAGAGAGAGAGAGAGAGAGAGAGAGAGAGAGATAGACTCCACAACCTGCACCCACACGCCCATGGCATCTTGACGAAGCTCGCTCCTTTCAATATCGGAACTTCGCGCATACAGATGTGACCCCCAAGGCAGAGAAACAGAGAAAGAGAGAAAGCATGCCTCAGAGAATTTGCGCAGAGCTCGGTGGCGACGAGGTGCGAGAAAGAAAGGGTCCTAGCGAAGATGCGGATCAATAATTGGGGGCTGACATTTTCTTTTTATTTTTGTATAATGAACATTAGTCAACGGATTCCCAGTAAGTGTGCCAGTGAAGAAATGATTTATACTAGGGCAAGTTGGTGCTCCTCCGTCTTTCTTTGGCGCACTAGGTTTTTTACCGTGGCATAAGAACAAGGACGCGCATATTCCTTGAACGACTGCCAAAACTTCATTATTTGATTGCTGCACCAAAATGCGCCCGTCGCGGTTCCCATGGGAGTAGCGAACATGGACCGGGAAGAGATGGCTCCTCATTTCTCTCTGTGATTGTGCCCAGAGTGGGGAATAAGGAAATAGGAAAGATGTATATTTGAAATAAAATCTGCTCCCTTAGAATGTAGTATTAGACAAAACAATGAATATTTTAGATCTTTATTTTTGTCCTCTCTTATGTATGGACATGGATGGATCCATTACCGGTAAGTTATTACATTTTGTTTGTTTATTGGGTTGGCACCTCTTTTTACATTGGTGGCGGCGTTCTCATTTTTGCATTGTTAATTGGGAGTATAAATGCTAGGGTTCTTTTGTGGTCTCCAATCTCTTGCCACTCCGGCGCACGCAACTTCATCAGCGTCAAATCATAAGCACAAGTACTAAAAAATGCTCAAGAATATTCATTTGCATGGTGGGACGTCTTACGAAAATGAAGCGAGGATGGAAAAATTTATGTTAAATGGTCGTGAAAATAACTGACACAATTCCATAGTTAAAGTTAGAAAAGGACAATTGTCACTGGAGATTTGGGGAGTGTATAGTAACTTTACAGTATAATTTAATGGGAACTATTGTAAGGTGCACAGAGAGACTGTATGGTAATTTCACGCGAAAGGCGTGAAAGAGGACACAGGCGCAGAGCGTCGTCGAGGATGGCAAGGACCATTTTAGAGATCGAGGGTGCTCCATCTATTGGGCAAGAAGGAAAGGGGGACAAAATAAAAAATATAAAAAAAGAGGGAGTTGGGACACGTGAAGGTGAAAGAGGTTAGAGATGCAGAGAGAGAGAGAGAGAGAGAGAGAGAGAGAGACCCATTTTTTTTCTGGTCTTTCGATAAAAAAAGATTCATTCTCTTCATAAAAAAGAGGAGGTAGAAAGGAAGAGAGAGCCACTTCCAGGATGGCAGGACCATAGAAGATTGCAGAGATCGAGGACTCTCATTTACTGGGGGGACAAAATAAAAAATAAAAAATAAGAAAAGAGGGAGGGGGAAACGTGGAAGGGACAAAATAAGAGAGAGAGGGTGAAAGGCATTTCAGGGTACGAAAGGACAAAAGAGGAGGAGGAGGATATCCGCGTCCTCGTCTCACGGTACCAACCGGGGGCCCCCGAGATGGAAAGATTCCTTTAATCTTGATGCGCCGTCATCGCTTGGCGTGGCAATCTTCCCTTTATTGCTTTTGTTCACTAGGGGACTTGAGGAGTGTATGGTAATTTTGGAGTATAATTTAATGAAAACTAACGTAAGATAAATACATCACACAAATATCGGTTTGAAATTTTTAATGATCCAAAAATTAATTATGAATAAATTTATCATAAATATATTAGTTTGGAATTTTTCGTGATATTAACTTTATAGTTTTTCACATGAATATGTTATATCAACTGTCATATATTATCAAATTTGATAATTTAATAGTAAAATTTAACGAGAGCTAATAGAAAATAAACATGTCACGAGTACACCAACTTAGAGTTTTCAATGAACCAAAAATTGGTTTGGGGAAAATATTTCATATTTATACTAATTTATGATTTTTCGTGATACTAATTGAAAACCTAAAAATTGACTAGAAGAATTATCCAATCTCGTGTCTTATTTTTTCATTTATCAGCTTTTCAAAAGTGGCAAATATTAAATTAAATGAAAAGAAATAAAAACTCAAATTAGATTGAAAAGTTCCTGAATTTATATTTTGGTATTGTTAGATGCTGCCATTTGAGATCCGGTGTTGTTTTAACAAAACTATTTCCTATAAGGGTAGTTATTTGGTGAAGAAAAGGACTTTCCATTTGGTGAGAAAGCATCCATGGTCACCCAATTCTTTCTTGATGTTCTAAACTAGATTCGAGTTATGCGTTAAATGGTCAGTCTGCCATCATGACAATTCCATCAGAGGGGTTGAAGACTTTGCGGATTCACTCACAACCACCAAAAAGGTGGCATTGCTTCAAACTCCAAACAGAAAAATGACGAGGACTATCTCTCTCTCTCTCTAAACTAAAAACCTTCCTGTCACTTTCACACCGGTGGTATATCTTGGACTGTTGACGTACTCTATAGGGATCACCTGAGCAGTTTGACCTTTTTCTGGACTAAACTGTGTCCTGAGTTTAGGAGCCAAAGATGGAGGAAACCCCACATAAAATTCAGAGTGATTCCAGTTTCGACACCAAAAAGAAAATGTGCCATAGAACCCAATCTGGCATCTCTAAAGGTCCAGATTACATTGATCTACAGACAACAACTTAGCACAGGGAGAGCAAACCGCTGCCTATCCAATGGCTAGTGGAAGTTCAATCACACCATCAGATTCAAATGCAGATGCAACATATAATAGTCCAACAGTACCACCAATACTAACTGTACATGTAAACTTTGGATTGCAGGTCCAGGTCGTGTCTCCACCACTGGTGAATACTATGCACCCTCTTGAATTCCGGCGACGGATTTAAATTGATTGATAGATTTGCGGATGGGATTAGGTGCAAACGCTCTGCCTGCTTCCCCATCGTGCTCATGAACAGCAATCAGATAGAGTGCTGAGTAGCTAACTTCTCAATAGCTCCTAGTCCAATCTCCTGCATCTTGTTTCGGTGCTTGAAATAACCAATGTATTCTGAACAGACGTGATCGGTTGCATTGACATACAGTTGAGGGACCCAAGCAGATAAAGCGGCAAAAGAATCAGCGATTGATTCCTGAGTTGCGGAGCCTTCATGGCTAACATGAGTCCAGCTGTGGTCACGCTGGTGGTGAAGCGAATACCCAGCTTCACTTTAGTATTCTTGATCTTCTCGACCGGGGCAGACACATAAGGCGGATTGAAGAGGAAACACTCAAGAAACAATCCCGTTTTGGCCATGTTCTGTCCTGCTAGCAGAGCAATGGCAGACCCCAAGGAGTGGCCAGCGAACCAGACCCTAGAACCGCCAGCGGTTGCAACCATATTCCGTACCGCCTGCATGGCAGTCTCGAAGTGAGACGTGGAATGGAGCCCATGCTGGAGCAAGAGAAGACCCAGCATAATATCTCGAGAGACCGATTCTTTCTTGGTCATGGTGCCTCGGAAAGCGACCACGACATGCGGTCCATCTGCTGAGTGGTTACCTGAGGATGACGGAGGCTAATACTCAAAGATGGCACCGAAGATATAAGAGTCGATGTTACCTACGAGTTTGAGCAGAAACTGAGAATTGAAAAATTCCCACCAAGGAGGAGTAGGAGCCTGATGATCTTCACATTTCTCCTGGCGGTCCCGCTCCAAGATATAGACACCTTGAACCAAACAAGCAGCCACTGACCTCCGATGATGCGCATTATTCCTATGTTACAAGTTCAAGATATGTCATTTTCGTCAATATGTCGATGATAAGATCCATGCATAGCCCACATCTCTCACCCTCAAAATTAGCAGTGTCCTGCATGTGCAAACTTTTTTACAACTACTCAGTTAGATAAACATCAAAGCAACAGAAGGCTAACCTCAATTATTTACCTATATGAATATATGTCGAGCAGGAAGCAAAGATTCCATAAAGTTCATGTTTTTGACAAGGAATGAATTAAACACAAGTAGAATTAGATTTACCAAGCCTCAAATTCGTTGACAAGATCCTTTGTTAAGTTCGAGAAAGCAATCAAATAATCAACTTCGCATATAAAGGAAGAAATAGCCATTACTCCTCATATTCTTCTTGACTTTACACTCGCCACCGGTCACCGAGAGCTAAATTTCCAAAACGATGGTAACGAAAATCTCTTGAGAAAGTAGATTCGTCATAGAAAAGCAGCATTCATTCTTCGAAGGATTCGACTCACGAATCATCGAGATTTTTACATTCCAAAAGAGATATACATTGCCGCCGCCGCCCCAAGCCGGGAAGCAGCCCAGAAGAGAAGAGACCATTTTCTCGACTCAACCGATTCTTCGCGGCAAACATTCACTCGCCATAACCAAAATAAGACCACCTGCGCGGACCAAATCACGGCACGGCAAAGCAACAGGACTGATGGTAACGACGAGGTCAGCTTCGAGGATCTCTTCGTCCGACGTAGCCGGCGGGACAAAACCCAGCTCCATATCGTCGAACAACGACATGGGCGCCGGCAAAATCAACGTCTTGAAGGCTCGCGGATGATGCCCGGGCGATTATTCGAATCGGAAACGAGATTGGAGCGGAGAAAATTCATGGGATTCAGCCCCCGACCAATGCCTTCCGAAGCTGATGAGAATTCCAAAGCGAGAAAGCTTGGAGCTTGGGGAAGAACGCGAGGTTTAAACTTCGGAGAATTGCATCGGAAGATCGCGGCAAGTGGAGACGGCAATGGAAGAGAGGAAGGTGGAAGGTCCGACGGAGAAGATGGCCTGCGCTGAACGAACTTCCTAGCCTGAAAAGGGGGCCAAAACGAAGGGGAAAAAAGAAATTCCTTTTTTCCTTTTATTTAACTTTCTAGATATTTTAGCTGTAATAAAATTGCAAAATACAGAAAAAAAAATGTTATGTTCACATTTACGACTTACGGTTCTGCTAAAAAATAATAATTTTCATAAAATTTTGTTTCAAAATTTTATGAAAATATTAAAAGTTTCAAGTACTTCCAATTAAATTAGAGTTGATGTGAGAATTTCGAAAAATCTACAAAAAGCTAAAAAGTAAATGTAAATGCCTAGTATGATATTTATAACTTACTCTTTGTAATATTATGACTTTTATAATATTCCTATTTATAAATAAAAAAGCGATTAAGATAAATGGTTTTACAATATATGACATCTTTTTGGATAGCCTTTTAAATTTAAACACGTCTCATTTTCAAAATTGTAAAGAAAAAGTATTGATAAAACTTAAAAGTTGACTTGGAGAATTGTCCGATCCTTTTTCTTCTTTTTCCATTTCCATAAACTCTCTTGACATATCAAAAGTGACAAATGTTGAATAAGAGAAGAAAAAACAAAAATCCAAACAAGTTGCAAAGTTTCCTAAATTTATATGTTTGCATCATTAAATGCTCTTCGTCGGAGATTTGTGCCATTTTGATAAATCTATTCTTTATAAGAGTTGCTAATTACTTGATTTGCATCTCAAAAAATACGTAGAAAAGGAACTTTTCATTTGGTGAGAAAAGCACCTACGGTCATCGCCCAACCTTTCTTATATTTCCAAACTGGATTCGACTTATAAACTAGTGGGTCTAGCATGCATCATGACAATTTCACGAAGGGGTCGAAGGTTTTGTGTACTCCCAACCACAACAAAAGGCAGAAAACTTTGCTTCAATCTCCAAACTGAAAAATGACGAGAGGACCCTGATTCTATACACAAACTGAAAACCCACCTGTCATTTCCAAATGTATGAAATGCAGTTAAAAGAAAATGCGCCACACAACAGGTCCAGGCACATCGATCAGCACACGAACAATTCAGCACAGGGAGAGCAACACAACTGTCTATCCAGTGGTTTGTGCAAGTTCAATCACGCCATCAGATCCAAATGCATAAGCGATGGGAAATAATAGTCCAACGATACCGCCAATACTAGTTTTTGTAAACTTTGGACTCCAGCTCCAGGTTCAGCTTCCACCATTCGCTAATACCATGCGCACTCAGGAACGACTTCGGCGGCTTTAAATTGATTGTTAGATTTGCCGATGGGATGAGGTGCAAATTCTCCGCCTGTGCCCCAGTCTCGCTCGTGAACAGCATTGATCTCACAGAATACTGACTAGCAAAATTGTGGAAATCTTCAAATCCGTACTTTCGCATCCATTTTCTGTCCTTGAAATAGCCAATGTATCCCGATCAGACGTCATCATCCTCGTTGACAAACAGCTGAGGAACCCAAGGGAACAAAGCCGCAAAAGAAGTGGCGGATTGTTTCCGCTGTTCTGGAGACTGCTTAGCTAGCGCCACTAAAGCACGTAACCCGCTTTTGGCTAAGTGGCAAATCCGCTTCACTGTCTTTCTCTCGATCATCTTAGTCAGGAAAGATGGATAAGGAGGATTGAAGAGGAGAGACTCGAGATACACTCCCTTTTTGGCCATGTTCTTTCCAGCTTGCATACCAATGGCAGACCCCAGGGAGTGGCCAGCTAACCAGACCTCCCTAGAATCGCCGGCAGTTGCAACCAAGTCTTCTACCGCCTGTATGGCAGTCTGGCAGCAAGATGAGGAGTGGAGCTCATTCTTGATAATCAGAGTATCCAGCATAATATCTCGAAGCCACGATTCTTTTGCGAACAAGGTGCCTCGGAAGGCGACCACGAAACGCGGTCCACCTGCTGAGTGGTTGCATGAGGATGTCGGAGGCTTACACTCGAAGATGGCGCCGAAGATAGAAGGGCCGAAGATAAAACTGTCGACGTCATCTTCGAGCGTGCGCTTCAACTTAAAACCAAAAGTTTCACACCAAGGAGGCGCAAGAGCCTCGTAACCTTCACGTTTCTCCTGGCGGTCCAGCTCTAAGACATAGACACATTAAACCAAACAAGCAACAACCGACCTCACATTAGCTGCATTTTTCCTATTTCAGAAGTCCAAAGAAATGTTCGTTTCGTCATTATGTTTTCCAATAAGAAACTCTGTAGTTTCGCGCGAATAGGAAAAAGGAAACTCGAGAGCCAAACATTGCATTTGACAGAAATTTAACATGCCATATTTTAAAAAGAAAAAGAGCATCTCATGCGGTCTGAACTTGGCACAGAACGAGAAGTTGGCACTCCAGACATGCTACTTCTGTCCAAAAACTACGGCCTGGATGCGTCCACGAACCAATAGAGTATTGTATTACACGGCAACCGTGGAGGACGAAGTTACAAAATGTGGTGCATGTGCGGGCAAATTCAACACTTAGCAATAACAGCTTACGACATATAAAGGTCAAATATCCAGCAAAACTCTTTTTCGGCTTAGTATCTGACAAGCGCCTGTGGCGCGTTACGGAAGTTTCCCTGTTGAGAACACAAATTAACTACATGACTATATGGAAATTAGAGGTGTCAAAATGGGTCATGGACCCATTTTTGGAATCATTTTTTATTTATATGAGTTGTATATGAGTCAAAGATTTTTAACAACCAAACTAAAAATGGTTCAAAAAAGTGAGTTTGATTTAAATGGGTCAAAACTTGTGACCCATTTTCAACCAATTCAAAATATCAAGTGGGTCGGAACTTTAGAACCCATTTGTAAATTTCCAACCCAAGCCCCATACAATTTTTCCCTCTTTAACTTAAAAAAAATGTTCTTTAAATAAAAATCGAAATCATAATTATTTTTCATATTTCAATTTTCTTTTCTTTTTTCTTTATTTTTCCTCCTTCTTTAGCTAGTGGTTGGCATGGCGATAGCTGACGACTGGCTAGGCAAGGCTTGAGCTCACTGGCATGCGAGCTCATGGTTGCTGACGACTGGCGAAACTCGAGCTCGTGGTCGTTGACAACTAGTGAGGCTTAAGCCTTGTTGGATTTGGTGAGACTCGAGCTTGCCAACATTGGGTGGGGCCTCGGCCTCGCCGACAACTGGTGAGGCCCGAGCCTCGCCGGATTTGGCGAGACTCAAGCTTGCCGAAGTCGAGTGGGGCTTTGGCCTCATCGACAACTAGCAAGGCTTGAGCCTCGTTGGAACTGGCGAGACTTGAGCTCGCCGGCATCCAGCGAGGCCTTGACCTCGCCAAATCAGTGAGATCGAGTCCCGCCTGACGTTGGCAAGGTTGAGCCTTGCCAGATCCGGCGAGGCTTGAGCTCGCTTGTGGCTGGTCGCCGGCCATTGTCATGTCGGCGGCCGGTCGAAGAAGAAGAAAAATGAAAAGAGAAAAAGAAAAAATAATAATTAAACATTATTTTAAAAAAGTTATATTTTTTAGAAATAAAAATAATTACAAATTCGATTTTTAAAAAATATTTAAAATGAATAATAAAAATTTTCCATTAAATTTATATTGCATAAAAGTGTTTTAGCAAAATTTTTTTAAATAAAAAAATCATAAAAATGAGTTTTCTTAAGTTTAGTTAAAGATTTTTCATATTACAATATTCAATTACTCAATAGTATGTTCACTTCAAACAAGAGAAGCATGTGCATGGTCTAATACTTTCTAAACATTTCAAATTTATAGATTTTTTAAAACTTTCTATTTTATTTTATTTATCATTTTTAATTAAATTCAAAGTTTTAATCCAATTAGCATATAGTAAGTGTGGGTTTTCCTAGAATATTAATATGTTTTAGTAATACGGGTCGGGTATGGATTGAGTATGGTTGGATCGAGTATGGGTCGCTTGATTTACACTATATGAACATGGGTCAAAATAAGTTAAATGGGTCAAATATGGATCGATCAATTTTCGACCCAACCCACCCATTTGACAGGATCTATGGAAATCACACCATAGATGCAACTTATGAAAAAGTTGAACAGCTAGGACCGTGCTTAGTTCTCCGCATGTTTAAAAAGTCCAGGATCACAGTGGAACTAGCTATCGCCAAATAATTGAAACAAAGGTGAAGGGAACTTAAAAGGCATGACTTAGGCCTTTTGTTCAATGAGGAAAGAGAGAATTTAAGGTCTTACCAGTCAACGCGAGTAAGGTCTCGAGGCCCTGAAAGGCGAAAGATTTTATCTTTGTTGGCCATGATCCCACAGGTTCAATTAAGACTTCTCCTTTCTAACCTTGAAAGCAAAAGCTGTTCGGAATCAAACCATTCCATATGGCAGTTAGTTGATGACGATTGCTACTGTTGAGTTCATGACCATGCATCCATATTCGTACTTGACTCGCTTCACTGTAATTAAATCCATGTACTACAAGAAGAATGAACTGCATTTCTTTTTCGTCAACACATGCGACTACTTTAAGCTGGCTCGTGAAGTTTTAAGTTCCATCAAGTTATTATGCATTGGGGACCTTCTTTTTTCTTCAATAGCCACTGAAAGTGTACCTACAAAAGAAATTCAGGGAGTTGAGCTGTGGCCCAAATGATTCGGGATAATCTTCCCTCTCCAGATTATGCCTTCACCTACATCCTATCGACTTCCACTTATCCCGAAAAGATCGAGTAGATTATTATGCAACAAAAATCCGAAAAGACACTAAGGAAGAAAAAAGTGGAAGTTTGATTATATAGAGATCCTCACCATCCCCAAGCTATGATTCTTCATGAAGAAAATTCAAATTACTCCAAGGAGAGAACTTGCGCTGAATTGTTCGTAATGACATTTAATTCATTCCAAACAATCTCACAATCAATATGGAAATGGCAATGCAACAGTAGATAGAATTTGATTAAATGGATAGAAACGGATCGTGAGAGGTGGACTGACCGATCAAGCTTGAGTTTTTCTAACTTGACTTAAATTGATACAGATTTTTCATTAGACATATGTACCCTCTGTTCCCATGTGGATTATTGGGTCGCATATCAAACTGGATTTTGTAGAAGAAAAAAAAACAAAACAACGGCGGAAATGTGGTTTTGAACATTGTCTCATCTTTTGTGCCTTGTAATGTAGTGATAACCAAGCAGGTAAAAAGAGATCTCAACAAAAAAGAAAAATTAACTAAGTTGTGATGACATCCAAATTCAACAACAAATCCAGCATATCGTATCTTTTTCAATCAAAAGTAACGCACAGCCCTTCGTTGGCTTATACAAACTTTTTTTTTTCTATTTTCTTTTTACTCTCAAATTCAACCCACAGTGTGCTTCTTATTGTTGCCACATCAACCAAGCAAGACGCCCAGAAAACACTGCACAGCAGAGAGAGAGAGAGAGAGAGAGTCCACAACCTGCACCAACACGCCCGTGGCATCTTGACGAAGCTCACTCCTTTCACTTTTGAACTAAAAAAAATCGATCATCGGGAATCGGAACTTCGCGCATACAGACGTGACCCCAAAGTCAGAGAAAGAGAGAGAGAGAAAGCATGCCTCAGAGAATTTGCGCAGAGCTCGGTGGCCACGAGGTGCGAGAAAGAAAGGGTCCCAGCGAAGATGCAGATCTCACGTGCGCCTTGGCCCTTCGTCACGTCTTCGTCAAACGCAAATCTTTCTTGCACGAATATTTACTGCAGTACTGGGATCTGGGAAAAACGCTGCCCTTTGACACGTGTCCGCCTGGCGGTAAATGGGAGCAAAAATCGACTCGAGTATCGCAGGCGAAAATGATATTCTTTCGTATAGAATAATAGGTTTTGCAATACTTTTTCCTAGATTGGATTAGGTTATAATTGGTTCGTTACTTTAGATGAGTAGATACAATTGCAATTACTTTCCTTTTCTGTTCGCTTATATTCCGAGTTTGAGCTCATGAGCAAGCCAAAAAAAGCTCCGATGGCGGATGGGATTTTTTGAGCGTGAAAACAGGAAATAAATCCCTGTTACTCTCAGTTGAAGTTCCTTCGAGACATCACAGAAGGGTTTTCTTCCCGCGGATCATCCGCCGACACTTCTATAATCGGGGGTTGACAATTTCTTTTTTTTTTTTTGTATAATAAATATTAGTCAACGGAGTCCAGCAAGTGTGTCAGCAAAGAAATGATTTATATTAGGGCAGTTGGTGCTCCTCCGTCTTTCTTTGGCGCACAAGGTTTTTGACCGTGGTATAAGAACATGGACGCGCATATTCCTTGAACGACTGCCAAAACTCCATTATTGGATCGCTGAACCAAAATGCGCCCGTCGCGGTTCCCATGGGAGTAGCGAACATGAACCGGGAAGAGACGGCTCTTCATTTCTCTCTTGATTGTGCCCAGGGTGGGGAATAAGTAAATAGGAAAGATGTATATTGGAAATAAAATCTGCTCCCTTAGAATGTAATATTAGACAAAATAACGAATATTTTGCATCTTTATTTTTGTCTTGTTGACGCCTAAAATTTACTTTTAATTAATTAGGTTTTACTTTATTTTACTTTATTTTTTATTTTATCTTTTTCGGATAATAAATAAACAAATAACAAAAAAACAAGAAAAACAGAAAAAAAAAGCCTCCGCATGGGCCTTCGGCCCATCTCCGCCTTAGCCTAGCCCGGCTGAGTCTTCTTCCTCCTTGCGCCACTGCAACGCACGCGCGGGCAAGCGCGACGCCGAAGAAGGATGGACGGACGGCAACGCACGTGGAGCAGAGGAGTAGTTGGCGTCGACGGGACGTGACTGGAGGAGGAGATGATGGCGGATGGGATGGCGGTCCAATCGGCGGGTTGAGCCTCGCCAACCGGCCACCCCCTCACTTATAAATAGAGGGGGGCCACCGTCGACGAGACCAAAGGCCACAGAGAGGGAAGCAGAGAACCGAGAGATCATAGAGAGAGAGAGGGAGGTCGGCCGAAGCTCGAGGTCCCCTGAGAGACTTCGGGGAGTTCGAGTGCAGGGCAAACTGTGGTGTGGTGAGCTTAGAGGGGTCCCTGAGAGACTTCGGGGAGCTTGACGAGCGAACCCGAGGGAGAGAGAGAGTGTTCCGGCCAGATTTGACCGAGCCCAGGTCTCGCCGTCGCTGTCATCGCTCGCCGTTTCTCCACCGTCGCAGATCAAGCCCCCAGCTTCGTCGTTGCTCGCCGTTGCCGTTGCCGTCGTTAATCATCACCGTTCATCGTCCCTGTTTGAGAAAAGGTAAAAGGGCTGTCGCCGTCGCCTTCGCCGTTCATCACATTCGCCGTAGTCTGCTGTCGCCGTTGTCTCCGTTGCCGTCGCCGTTGTGGCCGCCGTAAAGCCTCGACTTCTCCCCCCTCGTCGCTGCGGATTCGTGAACCCTAGGGTTTGCAATTTTCCGGGTCACGAAGCCGACTCGGATCCGGGTTGGGTCGGGTAGGTTTTCCGTAATTTCAAGACGGCAGGAAGCCGGGTCGCGAGGTCAGGTCGGACTCAGGTAGGGTTTCGCGGGGAGTCGGGTCTCAGAGCCGGGTTGTCGGGTCGGGCTGGGCGTCCCTAAATGCCTGGCCATGGCGTCGTTTTGTTAAAAGAAAAAAAAAAGTTGGGCCCGCTATGCAGGCCCGTCTACGTTTCGAGCTGGCCCAGGTCGGACCCAACCCGCGGATCCGACCTAGGTCGGTTTTATTTTGTTTTATTATTTTAATATAAAATAATATTATAATAAATAATACATAAATAATTTATTTTCAAAAAAATCAAAAATATTTTGTTTTCAAAAAGTATTTAAAAATGTTTAAAAAATGTTTATTTTCCAAAAAAATCGAGAAAAATAAAAAATAATTTATTTTCCAAAAAATGCCAAAAAATAATAAAAGCCAAAAATTCATGAAAAAGCAAAAAAAATTCAGAAAAAGCCAAAAAGACATGTATTTTTTTTCCAAAAAATACCAAAATCCAAAAAATCCATTTTATGCCCAAAAAATTAGAAAAATATAAAAAAATATTTTTCCTCCCAAAAATGCATGGAAAATCCATCGAACATCCAAAAAACCTCAAGGTGTAAACAAGATTAGGTACCGAAAGGGCATTAGTGATTAACTAGTGTAATCAAGTCTCCGATCCTAATTTCTCTGGTTGCGCAGGAGTGAGTATTTCTCCCAATACTTCGCTTAGGTTTCTAATCAACCTACCCTAAATCGATTAGCGGCGACTCCATTTTAAAAATTGATTTACAGGTTAAAAACTTGAACCATTAAGTCGTGAATTGGTGGACTTGGGAGAGTCCGAGCTTAATAATTTCAGCCAAGCCTTTAGCCTCCTTAGGCGCTTGTACCCAATTGCGCGCGCCGAAAAAAGAAAGGTCGCGACAGCTTGGCGACTCCACTGGGAACTTTGAAGACTTAGGCCATTTTTGTCTTGTTTAAATTCTTTACTGACTTAGGTTTTTTTCTTTATGCAGGTCAAAAGCTTAGAAATTTATTTTAATTTTGCTTAAAATAGATTATCTTGTGATTATAAACTGTTGTGCATACTTTACTGTTTTAAACACTACACATGACACACACAACCCGGTCGCCGGACCTAGGCCGCCATAGGATTTCTAGGATGGTGTTAAGAAAGATACAATCTCGAACACGAGACTACGATGTAGAGGTTGCCTTTCTTTTCCCCGAATTTTTTAGCCGAGGTTAGGAGGGTATGCTGCTAATGCGAGACTGTGACGGGCGGATATCATTTTAATCTCACCAAGCCTTCTAAGTTAGAAATTGAGCCGCACGTCCCATCTGTATGTCTTTGTGCTTGCCATTTTATTTAAAAGCAAAGTAATTTATTTACTTTTACTTAGTCTCTTCTGGCTCATGGCAGCATAGGGTCAGGCTGTGTAGTCACCTTTTTAAATGTGATGGGAAGAATCGATATCAATTTCATTCCTGCCCCAAAGAAAGAACTCCTCGGGTGGTGGAATCAATTAGATCATCTTGACCAAGAACGTGTCAACATAAGGATTGGTCATCTCCTCCCATTGCTCCAAATCAATATTCACTCTGGGGTCATGCAAGCCCTGCCACATTTCTGGTGTCCGGAAACATCCACATTCGTGTTTGGAAAATTTGAATTGACCCCCACTTTGGAGGAATACAGTCTCGCCATAAGAATGCCCTTGGGAGCGAAACTGCTAAGCCACCAATCGGCATTGACCCCATAATCAGTCTTTCACGTTTTTTAAAAGATCATTCAGTAAGAGAAATTGTTAGAAACAACAACAATGCTTTCCCACTATCATCCTTAATCGAATGCTTTGAAAAACAGTCGATGTCCCAAAAAACCAAGATCTTCCTTTTGGCGTTCTTTGGATTTATTGTCTTCCCCTATAGAAAGAATGCCATAAATCCTTCAATTGCGGGGGTAATAAATCAAATCATTTTCGGAGCGGGATATGTAAACATGGTTTTGGCCGAAACATTTTTATCCCTTAATCGTTTCAAAGATAAAAAAGAAAAGATCATGAGAGCTGCCCTAGAAATTTTACAAATGTGGTTCTTTTCCCATATCAAAGGATTTGGGCACCTCATGCAAATATTTGAAATTAATGAGTCCAAGCACCCACTGCAAAAGTTCCAAAGCTTGGAGAAATATTCTCCCGATGAAGAATATTCTCGATGGATTGACTTATTAAAAAACCCGCTCCCAGAGACATTCATATGGTGAACTAAGTGGTTCCTTGCGGGCGAGGCACGTTTTGCAGTTGATTATTACGATCCCATCCCACTGCCGGGCCTCTCCGGAGCTACCTCATACTATCCATATAGGGTGGCTCGCTAGTACAGAATCCTTCAAGAAGTCCCGCCACCACTCAAGACAGGACTGTTTCGAGTTTCTTTCAACCCCACCGGTTATGACTACTCAGAGGAAATCAACATAATTCAGAATGCATGGGATAGATGCCACCTAGAGAAGATTATTGTACCCAGAAGATTGAAGGGACAGGAAAAAGCCCATCATGCATCCACCTTTTACATCCTCAACCATGGGATTCTTGAGAAGTTGCGGCCGGTAATCCCTGATGTAAGTAGCAAACTTACCAAACAGAAAAGGATCAAGTCTCTTGAAGAAAGTTTGAAGACCAGCAAGAGACACATATCGAAGCTATCTCAAAAGAGCAAGCGGCGTCGCAGGATCGAGACTTCTCATCGCATATAAAAATGGGTGTCGTGGCTTTTTGATGTGAATATTTTAACGTGAATGTTTAGGGTCGTTCTAACTTGTGTCAAAAATCCTTTTGGCATTGTACAAATCTCTTGTTAATACATAAGAATGACTCAACCCTCGCTATGAGCCAGTGTTCTGCATGTTTCCTTTGTTTACATTTTCTCCATTTCCTGTGCTGACAGGTAATCACAATGTAGCCATATTCACCGCATCCAAAAGCTAGGATGACTGAAGAAAATGTACCAAGCCGTGTCGAGATTATGGAAAGAGAAATGAAGCAGGTCATCAATGTGCTCCAACAACTCTCAAAACAAATAGATTTCATTCAGGGAAAATTGGCTCCTACCCCGGCCTCAATCGAAGTAGTATTACCACAATTGTCCACCTGAGGAGAACAAGGAAGAGAAGCCGATGATAGCATGCCCGAATTGGAGGATGACACGCACCAAATCATAGTTGAGAAAGCAAAACCCAACATTTCGTCTAAAACTAAGCATGCTAAGCATCTGGACAAGCTTGAAGAAAGGCTAAAGCAACTGCAGGGCCTACAAGATCCTACTCCAACAGACCTCTCCATCTACTCCAAAGTCAAAATGTCTGAAAAGTTTAAGATGCCTGAATTTGAAAAGTACGATGGCACGATCTGCCCAAGGGCTCACTTGCAAATGTACTTGGTTCGAATGACCTAGTACATTGATAATGTGCCTTTAATGATCCAGTTGTTTCAGTCAAGTCTAGTAGGTCCCGCCTTGAGGTGGTACATCAAGAAAAACATAAACCTCATTGAAACATGAGTGAAGCAAGTGAAGCATTCCTTAAGCAGTACAAGTTCATAATGGATATTACCCCTTCTTGCGAGATCTCGATCGCACGGAAAAGAAAAAACATGAATCTTTCAAAGAGTATGCTATTAGGTGGAGGAATCTCGCCGCTCAAATCAACCCCGAACCAATTGACTTTGAATTGAGAAAAATGTTCATCAAAACCCTCCCTTATGAATACCGCAACCGGATGGTGACTATGATCGCTGAATCATTCAACCAATTCATTCCAGTGGGAGAGCAGATAGAGATAGGATTAAGGGATGGCTGGTTCACCGAGCCTGCACCTGTCGGTAGAAGGTTCAACATGAAAAAGGATAAAGAGCCCCTGATTGATGTCAATGCCACCTACACGGCAAATACCGGTCACCTCCCGACCGTTCAGTCAAGCGCAGGCCAGCATCAAACCAATGGCCGTCAGCCTCAACTCTACAGCAATCGAAGACAATTCACTTCGCTTCCTGGATCTCCTTCCTAGGTTTTGGCAATCCTTCGGAACAAGAATCTCCTTTCGACTAAGCCGAGACGACCGAATGCTTAAAGCTTCTCTAGCTACGACCCGTCCAAAAAATGCGATTATCACATGAGAGAAGTAGGCCATTCAACTGATGATTGCTTCATCCTTAAACATCGGATTCAGAATCTGCTGGATACTAAAGCCTTCTCATTCTAGACAACGAAACCAAATGTCCAAAGCAATCCGCTCCCTCCGCTCCCTGATCATGCTGACAAAGTAAATGCGATATTCGGTTCCAAAGCCAGTCAAATCAGAAATGTTAGTACGCATATTGTTGACATCTATCAAGGGCTAGTGGAAACCGGGTATTATTCAGATGACGAAATACCACCTTTGGCGACAATGGAAGCAAGGGTATCAAGAATGATAGAAGCCAGAGTAATCGTGCACGTTGGTCACACCAGCATAGTTTCCACTATATCGCAAGTCCTCATCAACTGGGATGAGGAATGTGCCGCGCTAAATGCAGAAAGGAAGAAGAAAGATTCCACCCCACCGGAGGATATAATTGAAGCATCGATAGTGGAAGCAACTATAATCATTGAAATCCCCCAACCTTACAAATATGAACGTGACAATGCGGTACCATGGGCTTATGACCTTGATGTGGGTTTAGTCACGAGATCTGGGCGAACCTACGCTCACGCAAATACGCAGTCTGCTAAGCCCGTCACTGACGAAGAAGCCAATGAGCTTTTGGCCGTAGTTAAGGCCAACGAATATAATGTGGTGGAGCAATTACGAAAATCACCAGCACAAATCTGTCTACTGGAATTGCTTTAAACATCTATCAAACACCAAAAATCCCTTATGAAAGTATCAAGTGAGGTACATGTCCCTGAAACGATTGAACATGACAAACTCGAGGAATTTGTCAGCACCATCCTACTGAAGGATCAAATGGCATTCTCTGATGAAGAAATCCCTGAGGAGGGTAGAGGACACACCAAAGGCCTCTACATATCAGTCAAATGCAACGCATCTCACGTTGCTCGAGTGCTGATTGACAATGGATCTGCTCTTAACATATGCCCACTAACAACACTCTGTCGCCTTCAAATAGACAAATCACAGATCCAGATACCCAAATCATCTATTCGAGCATTCGATGGAATGAAGAAGGAAACAATGGGAGAAATCAAGCTTGACATTCAAATTGGCCCAACCACATTCAAAATTCTGTTCTAAGTGATGGATATCTCCACTACGTTCAATTTCCTCTTAGGACACCCGTGGATCCACGTCGCAGGGGTAGTACCTTCAAGCCTCCACCAAAGTGTGAAGTTCATGGTTGGAGGATAGCTAATCACAGTCCGAGGAGAAGAAGGCCACCGTATCTACCATGAGACAGCCATTCCTTATGTTGAGCCTAGTGACAAGAATGAAGCCAATTATCAATCGTTTGAGCTCGTGTCTAATGTACACGAAACTCAAGGAGCCTTGCCCCTCGTCCCCGAAGTATCAAGTGCTACGATCATGGTAGGAAAAATCATGGTTGGACACGCTTTCATTCTAGGGCAAGGGCTTGGTAAGGAAGGCCAGGGCATCCGTCAACCTATTAAAGCCCTGAGGAGACCCTACACTGTCGGTTTAGGATACCCCCGGATAGAAAAGCAAAGAAAAAAGTTGGCCTTTTATACCTCGTCTTGAGGAAACTTTCCCAGGCCCAGCCTAAATGATGCGTGAAGAGGAGGAAGTGATCAGTACTCCAAAATGGTTCAACCCCGGAAGCTCAAACTTGCCCGTAATCCAGGAGGGCACAACTTGGCCCTCAAAGAAAGAGAGGCCGGATGACATGACCACCATGTTTGGAGACATTTCTATATGTGCTATTGAGGAGGAGCAGTTAGAAGGAATAGGCGATAACTTTTCGTTCATCTAGCTTCAACGCCAAGTTGATGAACTAAGTGAGACAGTACACCACTTGACGGAAAACTTCGCTTAAGCTACCCGCGCATTCCACTCGCGTCATAATGAGGATTTGGTAGTAAATGAAGAAGACCCTATTGATGCGATTTGGCAAGGGGTTCGGCTATCTCAGTCCTCAAAAAGCACGCGGTCGTATTCACCTCTTCCTAAATTGATGGCCATCATTTTTCCCATCCTCCTAAAGCAAGGACTAATCACCAGGGAATTGAGTCATCCTACTCCCAAATACTTCCTTGATTATGATCCATCCAAGCAATGTGATTATCATTCGAGGGAATTAGGACACTCGCTAGATGACTGCACCATCTTGAAAGACAAGGTTCAGGATCTTTTAGATGCTGGGATATTCACGTTCCGCTCTCTGTGGCTGTGTTTTGGCAAGGATCACCTCCTCGTGGTACCCAACACTCGTACGATGTTCCCTGAGCATGCTAAGGAAGCACGTAAAGGAGAGGTGATCATGGACACTTTGGGCCAACCAAGTGTAAATTTGACTACTATGTCAATTATTCAATCCCCAAAAGTTTATATGATCATCATCACCACATCGTCCTGGATGATCTGAAATCCGCGAAGCCGCGAGCACGGGGAGACGTAGCTGGCGACTAGTATGAAGATTTCTTCGTGGGCGCTATCAATGAAGGACCGTCAGGGGAAATGGGTGCAGACCCGTTCGAGTAGAATCCTTTTTATTTCCTCCGCATACTCCCCTACGTGGGAGCCTGTACATATTTTTTTAAAAGTCTGGCTTGTTTTGTTTTCAACATCAGTTCCACCCGGGGAACCTTTTTTTGAAATCACTCTGTAAATCGGTCTACTAAAAAATAAAGTTGAAAACATTTTGAGGGCATGGGGAGACACACCAAACCAGCCCGTTAATGATAGCCAGCCGTCAAATGAAAGAAGAAATCTGAGGCCCAGGTCTCCTCATGTTTCCTTGTCTTAAATCTTCAAGAACAATTTATCACATTTCCAAAAGAAAAAAAGTATGCATACTACTAACTTTATTTGTCCCCTTAGCCTATCTACTCTATGACACAGGAATGATCTAGCGGCAGGCAAGGGTATGGGAATAGACCAAACCAACATCGTGAATAGCCATGATAGCAATTCTGATAGCTTAGATGATGACTTTGATAATTCCGATGAAGTTCAACGAGACTGGGAGCGTCCTAAAGAAACAAGGCCTTCCACCACTGAAGACATCGTCACTGTCAATTTAGGCAGCGCAGAAGGTCCCAAAGAGATAAAGATTGGCGCCAACCTTCCTGAAGAAGAAGCTGCAGACTTGATTGCTATTTTAAAGAGGTATCAAGACATATTCGCATGGTCATACGCGGATATGCCAGGCCTTGATCCAATTATCGTGGAGCATAGTCTGCCAACCAACCCTAACATAGCCCCCAAGAAGCAATGGCTAAGAAGAACCAAGCCAAAATTGTCAAAAAAGATTGAAGAAGAGGTAATGAAACTCCTCGAAGTGGGTTTCCTCGAAGTCTCGTGATACCCCAGCTGGGTAGCAAACATTGTGCCAGTGAAGAAGAAGGATGGTCGAATACGTGTTTGTGTCAACTATCGTGACTTGAACAAAGCAAGCCCGAAAGATGATTTCCCATTACCCCACATAGACGTTCTGGTGGACAGTACTGTAGGGTTCAAAATGTTCTCTTTTATGGATGGATTCTTGGGATACAACCAAATAAAGATGGAGGAGGAAGACAAGGAAAAAAAACGGTGTTCATTACTCCATGGGGAACTTTCCATTATAAGGTCATGCCTTTTGGCCTGAAAAATACTGGAGCAACTTACCAGCGAGCCATGGTCACCCTTTTCCATGACATGATGCACAAAGAAATTGAAGTATACGTCGATGACATGATCGCTAAAACTAGACATGGAGAGAACCATGCGAAGACCCTGGAGAAACTATTTGAGCGACTTCGCCAGTTTAAGTTGGGCTTGAATCCAGCGAAATGTGTGTTTGGGGCAACTTTTGGCAAATTACTTGGATTCATTGTGAGCTGTGAAGGAATAGAAGTAGATCCATCAAAAACCAAGGTGATATTTGAGATGCCTCCTCCCTCGACTGTAAAAGAAGTCCGGAGCCTCCTGGGAAGATTAAATTACATTGCCCGATTCATTTCCCAACTTTCTGAAACTGCAAAACCATTCTTTAAACTTCTCAGTAAAGATGCACAAATTAAATGGGATGATGATTGCCTACTGGCATTTGAAGACCTAAAGCAGTACTTGATGAAACCCCCGATTCTAGTACCTCTTGAAATAGCTAGTACGAGTACCTAGAGGGGGTGAATAGGTATACTAAAATTTCTCGAAGCTTGCACGATATCAATTAGAGTATTTGCAACAGTTAAAAATTCAATCGCAAGACTAAGTAAGGGAAAGAGAGAATTGAACACTCGGATTATAGTGGTTCGGCTTGATTCAAGCCTACGTCCACTCTTCTGCACTGACAGCCGATTGGCTGGATTCCACTATGATCAAAGAGTTGTTACAGTGTTGATCTTCCTTGATTTCTAGGTGTAGATGATCTACCACGCTCACTCAAGGCGTCACCAAGTATAAACACTCTCTGTATACAATTTCGCTCAGTCTCAACAAACAATCAAGGATCTTCAGACTCTGGAATTTTTCTATCGATCACACACTTAAAACAACTAAAACGTCTTCCTTTTATATTCCTTCATGCCATCATAGCCGTTGGCACTTACCAAAGGAATTCCTCCAATCTACCCGTTGGACGGAATCAATCAAGAAGATCATCCGAGCTATTTAAGGAATTTGATGATAGCCCATCAATCCTGTTCGCCCATACAATCAGGATCTCGGTTTCCAAGAATAGAATAATCCAAAATTATTTCGTCGACCATCGGATCTTCAATTGATCTTAGATAAGAATCCGAAATGATTATCCAACCAAAGAATCTATTCCAGAGGATAGGACCGAATCCTCAACCATAAACCTCGGCTTTGGATTTCCTTCAACATTGGATTAGAAAAACTGTCAGTGAGAATAAAGTCTTGAGTCCTGAGTCTTAAGACTTGAGTCTTGAGACTTAAGTCTTGAGTCTTGAGTCTTGAGACTTAAGTCTTGAGTCTTGAGACATAAGTCTTGAGTCTTGAGTCTTGAGACTTAAGTCTTGAGTCTTGGGTCTCGAGAGAACAAAGTCTTCAGACTTTAAACTGACGGTCTCCGAACATGCAGACTTTAGACTGAAAGAAACGTTTTGTCAGCTTCAAAATATTCTGGAAAGATTTCTCCAACACCTCCAGTCCCGGGGCACCCTTTAATTCTTTACCTTACCATCAACAGTGAATCCTTAGGTGCAATGCTGGCACAAAAGGAGCCCCATGACCAGAAGGAGCGGGCCATCTACTATTTGAGCAAAAAGTTCACCACATCATAACAAAACTACTCCAAATCAGAAAAAACATGCGCTGCATTAGTATGGGTGTTGCATAGGCTTCGATAGTATACCTTGCATTACCAAACTTTCCTCGTAACCAAAAGTGATCCGATCAAGTATTTGCTCAGTCACCCAGCATTGGTAGGAAAATTGGCCAAATGACAAATCCTAATCTCGGAATTCGACATTCAAGTGATGTCACAAAAATCAGTTAAAGGACGGGTGATTGCCGATATGTTAGCAAACTGTCCTAAAGGAGTACGCGAGGATAATCCCCCGGACGATCGAATTTCCGTGGTAGAAGAAGACACATGGACTATGTTCTTCGACGGAGCTGTAAATTTGTCAGGCTCCGGCACTGGGGCAGTCTTGATATCCCCAAATGAACAACATTTTCCTGTGGCTGTAAAATTGATGTTTCCATGCACCAACAATATAGCCGAGTATGAAGCATGCATCCTCGGCTTGCAAGCGGCTATTGAAATGGGAGTGACAAAGCTAAAGGTGCTCGGTGATTCTACCTTAATAATCCTCCAGACATTGGGCGAATGGAAGATAAAAGACGCCAAACTTGTGCCTTATCATGGTTACTTAGAAAAATTGGCTGGAAAATTCCAAGACATCTCGTTTGAATACCTACCTAGAATTCATAATCAGTTCACTGATGCACTAGCAACGCTATAATCTATGTTGCAAGCAACAAAAGGGTTAGAAGTGGAGCCTTTAAAAATTGAAGTCCTAGCAAGATAGGCCTACTGCATGGCCATTACTGAAGAACTCGATGGGAAGCCCTAGTATTACGATATCATAAAATACGTCCAGAAGCAGGAGTTCCCTGCACAAAGCACTCCCTCTGATCGAAAATACCTAATGAAAATGGCTTCAAAGTTTTTTGTCTGTGGTGAAAATCTATACAAAAGATCGTATGACTCAGTCCTGCTAAGATGTGTGGATGCAGCTAAAGCCACACGAATAATGCAAGAAATACATGAGGGAGTATATGGCTCTCACATGAATGGACGTATGTTGGCCAAGAAGATAATGAGACTGGGTTATTACTGGCTCCCCTTAGAGAATGATTGTGCTAAGCATGTATGGAGTTGTCATCATTGTCAAATTCATGGGGACAAGATAAATGTCCCTCCAACTGAACTGCATCAGTTATCGGAGCCATGGCTGTTTTCAATGTGGGGCATCGATGTAATTGGCCCAATTAACCCAAAGACTTCAAACGGGCATCGGTTCATCTTGGTTGCAATTGATTACTTTTCGAAATGGATTGAGACCACATCAATATGCAAGCGTAACTGCATGGAATGTCATGAAGTTTATCAAACGTGACATAATCGCCCGATATGGCGTGCCAGATTCCATCATCATCGACAATGGGACAAATTTGAACAATAAGCTGATTGATCAATTATTTTCTAAGTTCAAGATCCAGCATTTGAACTCATCCCTTATCGTCCGCAAATGAATGGGGCTGTAGAGGCCGCCAACAAAAACATCAAGAGAATCCTAGCCAAGACGACTGAAAATTACCGCGACTGGCACGAGAGGCTACCCTACGCACTAACAGCATATCGAACTTCGATTCGAACTTCTACTGGGGCAACCCCTTTTTCCTTGGTTTATGGTATGGAGACAGTTTTACCCGTGGAAGTAGAAATCCCTTCCCTACGAATTTTATCCAAGACTAGATTATCTAAGCAGGAATGGACACAACAAAGGCTCGAGCAGCTGAACATGATCGATGAAAAGCGATTGAAAGCCCTCTATCACGGTCAGTGTTATTAGCAGAAGGTAGCTCGATCATTTAATCAAAAGGTGCGACCCAAGAACTTCAAGGTAGACGAGCTAGTCTTGAGAAAGACGCTGCCAATCTTTCCAGAGTCTGGAGGCAAGTTCGCCCCAAATTACAAGGGTTCTTATGTAATAAAAAAGATACTCTCCAAAGGAGCCTTGATCCTAACTGAGATGGATGGGCGAGAATTCTCTAAACTGGTTAATTCAAATGCTGTAAAAAAGTACTATCCTTAAAAGATGTTCATTGTCTGGCATTACCAAACACTTCTCTATCAGATTGAAAATGCCTATGCACCTTTCATATATGAGTGATGTATTTACACCATCATAAAGAATGTATGTTTGGTTGACTTAATGAAGGAAAATGAATGGTAATCACCAGCATTTGGGGAAAAGTCGAAAATCAAGTAGCAAACTCAATTGCATAACTTGAGCAAATCGACATTACCTAGGCAGACGCGTAAGAGTAATCCATGTCAATTTCGCCTAGCTTGGTGTAAAGGACACATCATTCAGGAACCGGTCTGGTTAGAAGGAACCTTCTGTCCCAGTTAACAATCTTAGAATCTGAAAGCCTCACTTCTTATTCCGGATGCATGCCCTCACAAGAAGCAATTGCTATTAGAAAGGTGGAAGTTTTGATTATCCATCTCAAATTCCATAGAAGTTTAAGATACATGATTGTGCCCAATGCCGCTAATCAAAGACAGAATGAGAAATTCCAAAAAAGGAATGCATTGAAAGTGAGTCAGTAACCAGCAATCATGCCTATGTGGCCACAAGTAAGAAAGGCCGGTCGAAGGAAGCATGGAACTGTAAAGAGACTGTCATCGACATTCAAGCATCCCTAGAAACCAGCTCATATAAACTCTGGGGAAATGCAACTTTGTGTCATTTCTAACACTCACTCTCTAAACTTATATTGACAGGAAGCATTGGGATTCAAGGGCCAGGCTTAAATGGGGCAAACCAAGTGATCCAAACCCGGGACAAGAGCAGGGACACCCAATCAAATTCTCAAACTTTAGCTGATTATTCACGTGTTATGTCTCTAATCAATATGAGCAATCTATCAACACCCATTTGTTAATAGCTGTTTGTGAATAACTCTTTTGATATTTAAAATTCAATACTTTTGTGGATACCATTCCACCTAAGTAAACACCCCTAAAACTGTTAATAGGTTTTTCTTGAATAAAAGCCATTCATTTATTTTTACAAACTCTCACATCATTTGTTGCATACCTTTTTCCAGGCGAATTTTGCGTGATGATTTTGTCCGTCTAAATCTTTGATTCTGTTAAAGATTATTAGAATAGACAGCTAAGTGAAGAATACACGATTAATTGAGCATGTTGGATGAGGCGCGTCAGAATGATGACATGCAAATCATATCCTACACACAGTACCCTATCTACACACTTGTGAGATGAGTGCAGAAAATTCCATGACTACAGGGTAAAGAGTTCTCTCGCGAATGGTACGATAACCAAGACAGTGAGAAGTACTTCATTGCTCACTTTGAGCTCCTTACACTGGTGAAGTTTCTGTCCTACCCCCCGTCGAAGAACCACCGCACACTGGGGCAAGTTGAAGGCAAGTCACCATCATGAGGTGGGAAAAGGGATAGAAATTCTCTTGCTTGCGCTTGCATCAATCTTTGAGTGTCTTTATTGCATATGAACACTTGCGTTAATTTAAGTGCCCTAGCGTCATGAAGAGCAGTTCTTTCTTTACGCACTTGTGTCCATTGTACAGCATAATTAAGTCTGTAAATTCACCCTCGCATGGAGGCAAGGCAAAAGCTACTGCCGTTTGAGCAGCATAATTAGAAGCGTCGGAAAAAGATGAAGACTCAATAGTCTAACAAAGGCATTTGCTTGAACCTGTCAATATCAGCTCTCAGGCAACAAGAACAAAATAGGGGCATAAAAAGTAGTGTACTTGGTAAAAGCAAGGTCAATGCCCATGAATGAAAAATTGAAAAGAGAAATAGGGGCATGAAAAAGCAGTGTGCTTGGTAAAAGCAAGGCCGATGCCCCAAACAATTTATACGGCTGTTTGTATTCCTGAGAGAAGTTGCTATTGTGGTTCGATTAATGGAACCTTCATCGGATTGTGAGAAGAAAGACTAGTGACAAATACCAAGGTGATCGCCAGCTCTTACTTTTTTACACATGAGTCAAGCCTACATTGCATCACATTGTAAAAAGTCTATTCAGACTAGGGGCACTTCAATTAACGTAGGATTTCATATGTCTATAAGCATCGCTTGAAGAAGTACGAGCAAGATTACTCTATCTCTTTTCGCAGGATTCTTGACTTGCAAACCTGAGGATGATCGTGCGGCATTTCGTTTAGGAGCCTTGACCTCGACGGTCCCATTTGATGAGCCGTTAACCCAGTCTTCATCACAATTTCAACAAAGACCTCTCACATTGGTAAAGTCATACCATTTGCGAGAATACTCGGACCCCTGTTGACATGATGACAGTGAGATAGTGTGATCTTTATAAATCCTGCATCAATGGTCAGGATAGCCTTTTCCATGAGAGTGAGTGAAAAGTCCTTTCAGACTGAAAGTCCTTTATCTAGCATGCTCAAGATGTATACATTCTAAACGAAGGTTGTCTTTCAAAATCTTCCCCAATGGAATTCAAATGATACACAACTGACAAGATTGTCATGCATGAATCACCTTTGAACTTGTGAATTTGCAGCATATACAATCATTGTGTACATGTGTGCATATTGTGCAAATAGCGGACATACTTTTAGATATCAAAGATATCGCCAGAAAAGCATATCTCTATCTTTACTTCCGAAGTTTTATTTTTGATAATCGTTGAATACCTACTGCTGTCTAGGTATCCCCATATTGTCAAATACCCACCGTTGTCCAGGTGTTCCAGTCCTTTTAAGTGCCTACAACAATCCAAGAGGTGAGAGACTTTCACGAATATCCCAGGTACGTCCTCGATATTCCCAACTACCAAGAGGTGAGAGTCCTTCACGAATATCCCAGGTACTTCCTCGATATTCCCAACTACCAAGAGGTGAGAGTCCTTCACGAATATCCAAGGTATGTTCTTGATATTTCCAATTATCCAAGTACCCCTTCGATGCTTGTGAATGTCCAAGTATCCCCCAATAATTCATATTTGTGATCATCCAAGTACCCCTTCAATGCCTATGGTCAGCCAAATATCCATTTTGACGCCTACAAAGGCCCAAATACCTTTCAGGTTAGTACTTGTGAATATCTAAGTACTCTTTGATATGCTTGTGAATGTCCAGGTATCTTCCAGAATCGATGCCTTGAGAAAGGTCGGCGCATCCTCCCGAGAAAATTCGGGTACCAGCTATTGTTTTTGACGGAGGTCAGACACCCCCCACAAAACAGATGCCCTGAGAAAGGTCGGCGCATCTCCCGAGAAAGGTCGGGTACCGACTGGTGTCCTCGATACAAATAAGGCACCCACAAATGAGATGCCTTGAGAAAGGTCGATGCATCTCCCGTCAAGGCGACCGAAAAAAGGTTCGGGTCTGAGACAAACCACTAATTGCTCCAACAGGCGACCGAAGAATGGTTCGGGTCCTAGAGGAGCAATTTCCCATCAAAGCGACCGAAGAAAGGTTCGGGTCCTAGATAAATCATTGATTGTTTTAATAGGCAACCGAAAAATGGTTTGGATCCTAGAGAAGCAATTTCCCGTCACGGCGACCGAAGAATGGTTCGGGTTCGAGACAAACCGCTAATTGCTCCAACAAGCGACCGAAGAATGGTTCGGGTCCTAGATGAGCAATTTCCCGTTAAGGCGACCGAAGAAAGGTTCGGGTCCTAGACAAATCATTGATTATTTTAACAGGCGACCGAAGAATGGTTCGGGTCTTGGAGAAGCAATTTCTCGTCACCGCGACCGGAGAATGGTTCGGGTCCGAGACAAACCACTGATTGCTTCAACAGGCAATCGAAGAATGGTTCGGGTCCTAGACAAATCATTGATTGTTTTAACTGGCGACCGAAGAATGGTTCGGGTCCTGGAGAAGCAATTTCCCGTCATGGTGATTGAAGAATGGTTTGGGTCCGAGACAAACCACTAATTGCTCCAACAGGCGACCGAAGAATGGTTCGAGTCCTGGAGGAGCAATTTCCCGTCAAGTGATCGAAGAAAGGTTCAGGTCCTAGACAAATCATTGATTATTTTAACAGGCGACCGAAGAATGGTTCGAGCCCTGGAAAAGCAACCTCTTCATATCACCAGGTAAAATGACGCCTTGATACTTGCCAAACTCAGGGTTCACACCCTATCTCACTCACTCCCGGTAAGTAACTACAGGTATCTTCTTATCTGTGTTAGTATCTGTAATATTATATTGCTCTTTTTGCATAGGATAATAGGTCCCAAGTAAAATATAATCTGTTACGCATGTATGGATAAAGTTTAGGCATCAGTTTGTCTTTGAATGCAACCTCTACAAGCTCACATTCAAAGAAAGGCAGCTGTTGACACCTAAAATTTACTTTTAATTAATTAGGTTTTACTTTATTCTATTTTATTTTTTATTTTATCTTTTTCGGATAATAAATAAACAAATAACAAAAAAAACAAGAAAAAAAAAGCCTCCGCATGGGCCTTCGGCCCATCTCCGCCCCAGCCCAGCCCGGCCGAGTCTTCTTCCTCCTTGCGCCACTGCAATGCACGCGCGGGCAGGCGCGACGCCGGAGAAGGATGGACGGATGGCAACGCACGTGGAGCAGAGGAGTAGTTGGCGTCGACGGGACGTGACCGGAGGAGGAGATGATGGCGGATGGGATGGCAGTCCAACCGGTGGGTCGAGCCTCGTCAACCAGCCACCCCCTCGCCTATAAATAGAGGAGGGCCACCATCGACGAGACCAGAGGCCACAAAGAGGGAAGCAGAGAACCGAGAGATCATAGAGAGAGAGAGAGAGGGAGGCCGGCCGAAGCTCGAGGTCCCCTGAGAGACTTCGAGGAGTTTGAGTGCAAGGTGAGCCGTGGTGTGGTGAGCTCGGAGGGGTCCCCGAGGGACTTCGAGGAGCTTGACGAGCGAACTCGAGGGAGAGAGAGAGTGTTCCGGCCAGATTTGACCGAGCCCAGGTCTCGTCGTCGCCGTCGTCGCTCGCTATTTCTACACCATCGTAGATCAAGCCCCCAGCTTCGTCGTAGCTGGCCGTTGCCATCGCCGTCGTCAATCATCACCATTCATCGTCCCTGTTTGAGGAAAGGTAAAAGGGCCGTCGCTATCGCCTTCGCCGTTCATCACATTCGCCGTAGTCCGCTGTCGCCGTTGTCTTTGTCGTTTTCATTGCCGTCGTGGCCGCCGTAAAGCCTCGGCTTCTCCCCCCTCGGCGCCGCGGATTCACGAACCCTAGGGTTTGCAATTTTCTGGGTCACGAAGTGGACCCGGATCCGGGTTGGGTCGAGTAGGTTTTCCGTAATTTTGGGGCGACGGGAAGTCGGGTTGCGAGGTCAGGTCGGACCTGGGTAGGGTTTCGGGAGGAGTCGGGTCTCGGAGCCGAGTTGTCGAGCTGGGCCGAGCGTCCCTAAACGCCTAGCCACGAGTCGTTTTGTTAAAAGAAAAAAAAAAGCCGAGCCCCTTTGCGTTTCGGGCTGACCCGGGTCGGACCCAACCCGTGGATCCGACCCGGGGCGGTTTTATTTTGTTTTATTATTTTAATATAAAATAATATTCTAATAAATAATAAATAAATAATTTATTTTCAAAAAAATAAAAAATGTTTTATTTTCAGAAAGTATTTAAAAATGTTTATTTTCCAAAAAAAATTGAGAATAATAAAAAATAATTTATTTTCCAAAAATATTTATTTTCCAAAAAAATAAAAAAATATTAAAAATATTCCATATTTTCAAAAAAAAAAAGCCAAAAATCCAAAAAAAAAGCCAAAAATTCATGAAAAGCCAAAAAAATTCAGAAAAAGCCAAAAAGAGGCCAAAATCCAAAAAATCCATTTTATGTCCAAAAAATTAGAAAAAGATCAAAAAATGTTTTTCCTCCCAAAAATGCATGGAAAATCCCTAGAACATCCAAAAAATCTCAATGTTAAAATAAGATTAGGTACTGAAAGGGCGTTAATGATTAACTAATATAATCAAGTCTCCGATCCTAATTTCTCCGGTTGCGCAAGGGTGAGTATTTCTCCAAATACTTCTCTTAGGTTTCTAATCAACCCACCCCAAATCGATTAGTGGTGACTCCATTTTAAAAATTGATTTACAGGTTAAAAACTTGAACCATTAAGTCGTGAATTAGTGGACTTGGGAGAATCTGGGCTTAATAATTTCAGCCAAGCGTTTAGTCTCCTTAGGCGCTCGTACCTGATTGTAGATGCCGAAAAGAAAGAGGTTGCGACATGTCTTCTCTCCTGTATGGACATGGATTGATCCATTAATTGTAAGTAATTCCCTGCAATTTTTTTTTATTGGGTTGGCACCTCTTTTAATATTGCCGGTGGCGTTCTCATTTCTGCATTGTTTATTGGGAGTATGAATGCTAGGGCTCTTCTGTGGTCTCCAATCTCTTGCCACTCCGGCGCACGCAACTTCTTCAGGGTCAAATCATACGCACAAGTAATTGAAAATGTTCGAGAATATTCATTTGCATGGTGTGATGTCTTACGAAAATGAAGTGAAGATAGAAAATTTTATTTTAAATGGTCATTAAAGTAACTTACAAAATTCCATGGTTAAAGTTAGAAAAGGACAATTGTCATAGGAGATTTGGGGAGTGTATAGTAACTTCATGGTAAAATTTGATGGAAACTATTGTAAGGTGCACAGAGAGACTATATGGTAACTTCATGAGAAGTAAGGATGTGAAAGAGGATGGAGGCGTAGAGCGTCGTCAAGGATGGCAAGGACCATTGCAGAGATCGAGGACGCTCATTTAAGGCTAGGGGGACAAAATAAAAAATAAAAATAAAAAGAGGGAGGGGGACACGTGGAAGGACCCTAGTTTAGTGAGGAATAAATTTATTATAAATATAACAGTTTTAAATTTTTCGCGGTATTAACTTCCATGTGTTATTCAATTTAATAATTTAATAGTAAAATTTAACGGGAGCTAACATAAGAAAACCGTGTCATGAGTACACTAATTTAGACTTTTCAATGATCCCAAAATTGGTTTGGGGAAAATATTTCATATTTATACTAATTTAGGGTTTTTCATGATATTAATCAAAACCTAAAAAATTGACTAGAAGAATTATCCAATCTTGTGTCTTCTTTTTCCATTTTCATAAACTCTATCAACTTTTCAAAAGTGGCAAATATTAAATTAAATGAAAAGTAATAAAAACTCAAATTAGTGGCAAAAGTTTCTGAATTTATATTTTGGTATTGTTAGATGCTGCTATTTGAGATTTGTGCTGCCTTAACAAAATTATTTCCTATAAGGGTAGTTAATCGTTTGATTTGGTTTCAAAAAATGTGAAGAAAATGACTTTTCATTTGGTGAGAAAGCATCCATGGTCACCCAATTCTTTCTTGATGTTCTAAACGAGATCTGAGTTATGCGTTAAATGGTCAGTCTATCGTCATGACAATTCCATCAAGGGGTTAAAAACTTTGCGGATTTACTCACAACCACCAAAAAGGTGGCATTGCTTCAAACTCCAAACAGAAAAATGACGACTCTCTCTCTCTCTCTCTCTCTCTCTCTCTCTCTAAACTAAAAACCCTCCTACCACTCTCACACCGGCGGCATATCGACTGTTGACGTACTCTATAGGGATCACCTGAGCAGTTTGACCTTTTTCCATTATTAGTGGACTAAACTGTGTCCTGAGTTCAAGAGCCAAAAGATGGAGGAAACCCCACATACAATCTAGGAATAATTCCAGTTTTGACACCAAAAAGAAAATGTGCCATAGAACCCAATCTGGCATCTCTGAAAGTCCAGATTACATTAATCTATAGACAAACAACTTAGCACAGGGAGAGCAAACCGTTGCCTATCCAATGGCTAGTGGAAGTTCAATCACACCATCAGATTCAAATGCATATACAACATATAATAGCCCAACAGTACCACCAATACTAACTGTACGTGTAAACTTTGGATTGCAGGTTCAGGTCGTGTCTCCACCACTAGTGAATAGCGCCCTCTTGAATTCTGGCGACGGATTTAAATTGATTGATAGATTTGCGAATGGGATTAGGTGCAAAGACTCTGCCTACTTCCCCATCGCGCTCATGAACAACAATCCGATAGAGTGCTGGGTAGCTAACTTCTCAATAGCTCCTAGTCCGATCTCTTGCATCTTCTTTTGGTGCTTGAAATAGCCAACGTATTCTAAACAGACGTGATCAGCTGCATTGACATATAGTTGAGGGACCCAAGCAGATAAAGCGGCAAAAGAATCAACAGATTGATTCTTGAGTTGCGAAGCCTTCATGGCTAACATGAGTCCAGTTGTGATCATACTGGTGGTGAAGCGAATACCGAGCTTCACTTTAGTATTCTTGATCTTATCGACCGGGGCCGACACATAAGGCAGATTGAAGAGGAAAGACTCAAGAAACAATCCCATTTTGGCCATGCTCTATCTGGCTAGTAGAGCAATGGTAGACCCCAGGCAGTGGCCAGCTAATCAGACCCTAGAATCGATGGCGGTTGCAACCATATTCCGTACCGCCTGCATGGCAGTCTCGAAGCGAGACGTGGAGTGGATTCCATGCCGGAGTAAGAGAAGACCCGGCATAATATCTCGAGAGACCGATTCTTTCTTGGTCATGGTGCCTCGGAAGGCAACCACGACATGCGGTCCATTTGCTGAGTGGTTACCAAAGGATGATGGAGGCTTATAGTCAAAGATGGCACCGAAGATATAAGAGTCGATGTTATCTACGAGTTTGAGCAAAAACTGAAAACTGAAAAATTCCCACCAAGGAGGAGTAGGAGCTTGATGATCTTCACATTTCTCCTGGTGATCCCGCTAAAGGGTGTGCAATGGGAACCGCCAAAATTAGGAACCGGCCAGACCGGACCAGACCAGCCAGGGTGACAGTCATCTATCTGATTCCTAGTTCCTAATCTTGGAACCAGCAGCTGGTTGGTCAGGTTCCAAGGTATATATATATATATATATAATATGACTATTATATGTAAAACTTATTGCAAACGAACAACCTCTTGTGTGGCCAAGAGACCATCAAAAACTTTTTTGTTATTATTTATTTATAGAGAAAACTTACTTGTTAGTTTCATTTTCTACTCAATGTGGGACAAGGCTCCAAGAGTTCCTCATGCTCACACTTTCTCTCTTGCTCCCCTCACTAATAAAAGATAAGACACATCAAGCCTCCAAGAGTCCCACATTGACTAAACATTCAAAGCATGAAAGAAAGAATGCCTTTAAAACCTAACCCAAGCACAAACTTTAGCCAAATTGTTTATGGCTTTTATGCTTAAGCACACTAAGTGTGATTAATATTCATGCAGGTGAAATTTGAATATTTTGCATGTGGAAACGTGTGTGATAAGTTTAATTGGATCGCTCGAAAACTGGTGGACCGGATCGGACCGAACCAGAATCGATGATCCGGTCATGGCTCTCCCGGTTCGGTTCTCGGTTCCACCTTGGAACCGGACCAAACTGGGAACCGATCACCCCTAGTCCCGCACTATGATATAGACACCTTGAACCAAACAAGCAGCCACTGACCTCCGATGATGCGCATTATTCCTATGTTACAAGTTCAAGATATGTCATTTTCGTCAATATGTTTGCTGATAAGAAGCTGTAGCTAGACTAAGCTAAACGCTCATATCTTCATTTCACGCGAAAGGAAAAAGAAACTCGAGAGCCAAACATTGGATTTGAGAGAAGCTTTAAGTGCCATATTTTTGAAATAGCTTCTCATGCAGTCTGAACTTGGTGCAGAGTGAAAAGCTGGCACTCCCATGCTGCTTCTGTCCAAAAACTACAAACTGGATGGGTCCATGAACTAATAGAGTATTAAATGTCAACTGTGGAGGATGAAGTTGCGATATGTGGTGCATGTGCGGGCAGACCAACACTTAGCGATAACAGCCTATGACATATATAGGTTTAGTATCTAGCAAAACTCTATTATGAAGTAACTGGAGATATGCGTCCCTCAGCTTAAATAAATTTTAAAGGGAGACAACCGCCCGTGGCACATTAGGGAAGTTCGTCCGTTAAGAACACAAACTAAATTCAGAAGTAGATAGAACACACTCTTTTTCGGTTTATTCTCTTACTATAAACCCACTAGAATAGTGCTTAGTTTTCCATGCTAAAAAAGTCCAGTATGACAGCAATTAACCATCACCAAATAATTGAGACAAAGGTGTAGGAAACTTTGGGAATTTTGATAAGAAATGATGGAAACATAAAAGCTATGACTTGAGCCTTTTGTTCAATGAGTAAAGAGAATCTGAAGGTCTTACCAGTCAACGCAAGTAAGGTGCAAGGGCCCTGAAAGGTAAAAAAAATTTCCTCTCAGAGACCATAATCTCACAGGTTGATTTAAGATTTCTTCTTTGTATCCCTGAAAGCTGCTCAGAATTCAAAATTCCATGTGGCGGTTAGTAAATGACAATGGTTAGTGTCGTGTGCATAACAGCACATCCATATTTGTACTCGACTCCCTTCACTGCAATTAAATCTATGTACTATAAGGATTGACTGTGTATCTTTCTCAGCACATATGACTATTTTAAGCTGCCTCATTAAGTTTTAAGTTCCGTACAATTATTATGCATTGGGAACCTTCTTTTTCTTTAATAATCATGTAAAGTTCAGGGAGAAAAGTAATGCGCTGAGACACTAATAATTTGGACTGTCGAAGTATGAGCGTCTATGTCAACGTGTCCAGACCAGTAGATCCAGTCACTAAAAGAGTAACTACAGAGAGGTCTGGGAGCAAGTTGAGCTGGCCCAAATGATTCTGAATAATCTTCCCTCTGCAGATTATGCCTTAGTCTACATCCTATCAACTTCCACTTACCCCAAAAAGATCGAGCAGATTATTATGCAACAAAAATCTGAAAAGACATTGAGGAAAATATTTCTTTTTGCAACTTCTAAGTTGTAACAAAATGGTCGAACAGATTACCAAATAGGAAAAGGAGAAAAGGTGGAAGTTTGATTACATAAAAGATGATTACCATCCCCAAGCTATAATTCTTCACGAATAAAATTCAAATCACTCTAAGGAGAGAGCCTGCACTGGATTGTTCGTAACGACAATCAATTCATTCCAAACAATCTCACAATCGATATGCCCACGGCAATGTAACAATAGATAGAATTCAATTAAATGAAAAGAAACGGGTCATGAGAAGTGGAACAGCTAAGCTTTATTTTTTCCAACTTGGCTTAATTTTATACAGATTTTTTATTAGACATATCTGCCCCCTTTTCCCAGATTTCTGGGTCGTAGGTCAAACTGGAGTTTGTTTAGCAATGAACATGTGTCCCAAAATAGTCCCATTTTTAAACATGGGAAATGTGGTTTTGAACATTGGTCTTGTCTTTTGTACCTTGTAATATGGTGATAGCCAAGCTGGTAGAAAAAGATCCCAATGAAAAAAAGGGCAGAATAGAATAAACAAAGTGTGATGACATCCAAATTCAAAACAAATCCAGCATACCATATATTTTTTCCAATAAAAGTAATGCACATCTCTTCGTTGGCTTATACAAACATTTTTACTTTGAAATTCAACCCACAGCAAGCTTCTTATTGTTTTCTTGTTGTTGCCACATTAAACAAGCACAATGCGCACCAGAAAACACATACACAGACCTGGAAAAGAGTACATGCACAATCAAACAGGGACACGAACACACAAATACTGTGGACGCCATCACAGGGTGCATTGAAAACTGATATGAATTTGAGCAAAATTACTAAACGTTTGACCTCTATTGCAGCTTCCTAATAGAACTGCCTCCTCTCAAAAAGGGCATAAACATACGTGAAACCTGACCTATACACAATAATTCAATGAAAACCCCCTCAAAGATTAACGAGTTTCTGCACAACTACTCTACTATCAGTCAGAGATAGAGAGAAATTCCTCAACCAACAGTGACTTATGCAAAGCCCCAGAAAAGAAAAAGGACTAAACTGAACCTCGTCCACTGCAATTACTTAACACCCACAACACGAACCATCACACCCACCATGGCATTTCGACAAAGTTCACTCGCACTTTCCGACCTCAAAAATTGATCATAAGGAATAAAAAATTCAACGTCTCCAAGGAAAAATCACAACCCCAACGCGTACAAGAGAGAAAGCATTCACGGATACAAATGCAACCCAAAAACAGAAAAACCCAAGAAAGGATACCTCGAAGAACCACGCATAGAACGGATTTGATGTGGGGCGAGAAAGGGTCAAGAGGGTAGAAGATCTAGAACTCGAATTCGCTTGCTCGTCATGACAAACTTCGACCTTTATCAGGTCTTCGTCAAACAAAATTCTTCCCTTGCAGGAGTTCCAGGGATGTTCTACCTGCACGAGAGTAGAAGGCAAGGATCTGAGAAAAATAGCACATTAGTTGTTGCTGCATAATCCTTGATCAAGAAAAGATTCCGAAGTATTTACTAAAATTTCAATCCTTTCAATTTTATTGAGGCTTTGATCATTAGTAATTCCAAAAATCTATCTTTCTCTAGTAACGGAATGATAAAAAAGGAAAACTGCAATCATATAGAACATTACAGTGAAAAGCCAGGTTCTCACTAAAATACTTGTGCAGAGAGAAGACATATTAAAGTACCTTGAGACTGGCTCCTCCTCAAACTGCTGCTTCCAATAGTATTATACACCTTCAGTTTCAATTAAAGCCAGTATTCAATGTTATATTATACAAAATCTTTGGAAACAAGTCCAAATAGCCAGTCAAAATGTTTTAAACAAAACTATGAGATAGAGAATGAGCAGATAGTGCAAGAAAATATAGGTAGCAAAAATTGGAAAAAAAGAAAAGGCTACAGCCTGACGATTCAGAGTCACTCACAGGAACACAAGTGATCAACTGAAATTCACTTTGGCAAAGCGGACAAAGGTTGGTGATGGTAGTCCAATTGTCAATACATGTGAAGCAGAACCTGAAAAGCCAACAGATGCATCATGTCAACTTCAAAACAGTATTGCATTGAATAACATACACAAACATAAAAGATTGGAGATGCTTAAAAATGAGCTCAATCCTATGTCCACATATATTAATCAAATAGTAAATGTAACATAATAAGCAAGATGGTCGTAATGGCAATGCCTCAGTAGAACAGCAACGGTTCTAATTGTTCTACCATGTTAGTTCCTCCCTTATACCACAAACATGCTTATTAAATTGCTAAAGGGCATTGAATAAGTGTACCAGTGCTGGCAGCAGTCTAAGACCCCTCTGTTGATGATAAGATCCATGCATAGCCCACATCTCTCACCCTCAAAATTAACAGTGTCCTGCATGTGCAAAATTTTTTACAACTACTCAGTTAGATAAACATCAAAGCAACGGAAGGCTAACCTCAATTCTTTACCTATATGAACATATGTCCAGCACGAAGCAAAGATTCCATAAAGTTCATGTTTTTGACAAGGAATGAATTAAACACAAGTAGAATTAGATATATCAAGCCTCAAATTCGTTGACAAGATCCTTTGTTAAGTTCGAGAATGCAATCAAATAATCAACTTCGCATATGAAGGAAGAAATAGCCATTGCTCCTCATATTCTTCTTGACCTTACACTCACTACCGGTCACCAAGAACTAAATTTCCAAAACCATGGTAACGAAAATCTCTTGAGAAAGTAAATTCGTCATAGAAAAGCAGCATTCATACTTCGAAAGATTCGACTCGCGAATCATCGAGATTTGCACATTCCAAAAGAGATATACATTGCTGCCGCCGCCCCAAGCCGGGAAGCAGCCCAGAAGATACGAGACCATTTTCTCGACTCAACCGATCCTTCTCGGCAAACATTCACTCGCCATAACCAAAATAAGACCACCTATACGGACCAAATCACGGCACGCCAAAGCAAGAGAACTTACAGTAACGACGAGGTCAGCTTCGAGGATCTCTTCGTCCGACATAGCCGGCGGGACAAAATCCACCCAACTCCATATCGTCGAACAACGACATGGGCGCCGGCAAAATCAACACCTTGTAGGCTCGCGTATGATGCCCGGGCGATTATTCGAATCGGAAACGAGATTGGAGCGGGGAAAATTCATGTGATTCAGCTCCGACCAATGCCCTTCGAAACTGATGAGAATTCCGAAGCGAGAAAGCTTGGAACTTGAGGAAGAACGCGAGGTTTAAACTTCGGAGAATTGCATCGGATGATGGCAGCGGAAGAGAGGAAGGTGGAAGGTCTGACGGAGAAGATGGCTAGCGCAGAACGAATTTCCTCGCCTGAAAAGGGGGTCAAAACGAAGCAGGAAAAAGAAAAAAAAAATTCCTTTTCATTTTTCCTTTTTTTCCCTTTCTCGATATTTTAGCTGTAATAAAATTGCAAAATACAAGAAAAAAATGTTATTTTCACATTTACGACTTATGGTTCTGCTAAAAAATAATAATTTTCATAAAATTTTGTTTCAAAATTTTATGAAAATATTAAAAGTTCAAGTACTCTCTATTAAATTAGAGTTGATATGAGAATTTTGAAAAATCTACAAAAAGCTAAAAAGTAAAAGTAAATGCGTAGTATGATATTTATGACTCACTCTTTGCAATATTATGACTTTTATAATATTTCTATTTATTAATAAAAAGCGATTAAGATAAATGGTTTTTACAATGTTTAAAAATTGGCACACAAAATATGATATTTTTTTGGATAGCTTTTTAAATTTGAACATGTCTCATTTTCAAAATTGTAAAGGAAAAGTGATGATAAAACTTAAAAGTTGACTGGAGGATTATCCAATCCTTTTTCTTGTTTTTCCATTTTCCTGAACTCTCTCGTTTCAAAAGTGGCAAATGTTGAATCGAAGAAGAAGAAACAAAAACCTAAATAAGTTGCAAAATTTTATAAATTTATATGTTTGTATCATTAGGCGCTTTTCGTTGGAAATTTGTGCCATTTTGACAAACCTATTCCTTATGAGAGTTGCTAATTACTTGATTTGCATCTCAAAAAATGCGAAGAAAATGAACTTTTCGTTCGGTGCGAAAAGCACCCACGGTCGTCACCCAACCTTTCTTATATTTCCAAACTGGATCTTGACTTATAAACTGGTGGGTCTAGCATGTATCATGACAATTTCGTGAAGGGGTCAAAGGCTTTGTGTACTCCCAACAACAACAAAAGGCTTTTTGTACTCCCAACCACAACAAAAGGCAGACGACATTGCTTCAACCTCCAAACTGAAAAATGACGAGAGGAAATGCAGTTAAAAGAAAATGCGCCACACAATAGGTCCAAGCAACATCGATCAGCACACGAACAATTCAGCACAGGGAGAGCAACACAACTGTCTTTCCAGTGGTTTGTGCAAGTTCAATCACGCCATTAGATCCAAATGCATAAGCGACGGGAAATAACAGTCCAACAATACGGCAATACTAGTACTTGTAAACTTCGGACTCCAGCTCCTGGTCCTGCCTCCACCATTGGCTAAGACAATGGGCACTCCAGAAACACTTCGTCGGCTTTGAATTGATTGTTAGATTTGCCGATGGGATGAGGTACAGTGGCTCTGCCTGTGCCCCATTCTCGCTCTTGAACACCATTGATCTCACAGAATACTGACTAGCAAAATTGTGGAAATTTTCAAATCCGTGCTTTAGCATCCACTTTCCGTGCTTGAAATAGCCAATGTATTCCGAGCAGAAATCATCTTTTTTGTTGACAAACAGCTTAGGAACCCAAGGGAACAAAGCCGCAAAAGAACTGGCGGAGTGTTCCCTCTGTTCTGGAGACTGCGTAGCTAGCGCTAGTCCAGCACGTAACCCGCTTTTGGCTAAGTGGCAAGCCCGCTTCACTGTCTCGCTCTCGATCTTCTCGGTCGGGACAGATGGATAAGGCGGATTGAAGAGGAGAGACTCGAGATACACTTCCTTTATGGTCATGTTCTTTCCAGTTTGCAGGGCAATGGCAGACCCCAGGGAGTGGCCAGCTAACCAGACCTCCCTAGAATCGCCGGCAGTTGCAACCAAGTCTTTTACCGCCTGTATGGCAGTCTGGCAGCAAGATGAGGAGTGGAGCTCATTCAGCATAACCTGAAAATTCAGCCTAATATCTCGAACCAACGATTCTTTTTTGAACAAGGTGCCTCGGAAGGCGACCACGAAACGCGGTCCACCTGCTGAGTGGTTGCATGAGGATGTTGGAGGCTTACACTCGAAGATGGCGCCGAAGATAGAAGGGCCGAAGATAGAAGAGCTGATGTTATCTTTGAGTGTGCGCTTCAACTTAAAACCGAAAGTTTCACACCAAGGAGGCGCAAGAGCCTTGTCACCTTTACGTTCCTTCTGGCGGTCCAGCTCTAAGACGTAGACACATTGAACCAAACAAGCAACAACCGACCTCACATGAGCTGCATTTTTCCTATTTCAGAAGTCCAAAAAAATTTTAGTTTCGTCATTATGTTTGCTGATAAGAAACTCTGTAGTTTCGCGCGAAAAGGAAAAAGGAAACTCGAGAGCCAAACATTGCATTTGAGAGAAATTTAACATGCCATATTTTAAAAAGAAAAAGAGCGTCTCATGCGGTCTGAACTTGGCGCAGAACAAAAAGTTGGCACTCTAGACATGCTACTTATGTCCAAAAACTACGGCCTGGATGCGTCCACGAACCAATAGAGTATTGTATTACATGGCAACCCTGGAGGACGAAATTACAAAATGTGGTGCATGTGCAGGCAAATTCAACACTTAGCAATAACAGCTTACGACATATAAAGGTCATATATCTAGCAAAACTCCTTCTCGGCTTAGTATCTGTCAAAACTCTATGACGAAGTAGTCGGAGATATGTGTCCCCCAGCTTAAATGAATTGCAAGGGGAAGACAAGCGCCCGTGGCACGTTACGGAAGTTTGCCTATTGAGAACACAAACTGACTACAGGAGTAGATGGAAATCACACCATAGATGCAAGTTACGGAAAAGTTGAACAGCTGGGACGGTGGTTAGTTCTCTGCATGTTTAAAAAGTCCAGGATCACACTGGAACTAGCTATCGCCAAATAACTGAGACAAAGGTGAAGGGAACTTAAAAGGCGTGACTTAGGCCTTTTGTTCAATGAGGAAAGAGGAGAATTTGAGGTCTTACCAGTCAACGCGAGTAAGGTCTCGAGGCCCTGAAAGGCGAAAAATTTGATCTTCGATGGCCATGATCCCACAGGTTCAATTAAGACTTCTCCTTTCTAACCCTGAAAGCAAAAGCTGCTCGGACATATGGAAATTAGTAAATGACAATTGCTAGTTTTGAGTCCATGACTATGCATCCATATTCGTACTTGGCTCGCTTCACTATAATTAAATCCATGTACTACAAGAAGAATCAACCGCTTATCTTTTTCATCAACACATGCAACTACTTTAAGCTTGCTTGTGAAGTTTTAAGCTCCATCCAATTATTATGCATCAGGGACCTTCTTTTTTCTTTAATAGCCACTAAAAGCGTACCTACAAAAGAGGCTCGGGAGGGAGTTGAGCTATGGCCCAAATGATTCGGGATAATCTTTCCTCTCCAGATTATGCCTTCGCCTACATCCTATCGACTTCCACTTATCCCAAAAAGATCGAGCAGATTATTATGCAACAAAAATTTGAAAAGACACTTAGGAAGAAAAACGTGAAAGTTTGATTATATGTATTAAATTAATGTCTCAAGTTTGAATTCGGATAACGATTTGTTAAATCAAATTTGTCGATAAAGATTTCTCAAGTAGATTTTAAATTTGATGAAAAAGTCCTTATTTTCTTGGACTCCTTAAAGCTACCTAAAGGAAGAAATAATTAAAAAATGAATTTTCCGCTTAGGAGTGAAGCTGCCGAAGCCCTCTGCATGTGAAGAAAGGAGTCTGCGAAGTCCTGCACGTGAAGCTTGCCGAATAAAGGAGCTGGTGGGCCTGGTCAACTATTTGACCTTGGGCACACGAATTTCCTTTTGTGTGGCTTGCGTGAGCGGCTTAAGAGAAACCAACGAAAGAAGAAAAAAAGAGTCACAGGTCCTGCTTTGAGAAGAGCCGCAAGTTGCCTTGAAGTCACGCGAAGCTTTGCAAAGGAATGCAAAGATTTACATACGTGGACCAAAGACGAACGCAAGGAATTTTTCCCTTTAGAGTGAAGCTGCCGAAGCCCCCTGTACGTAAAGAAAAGGGTTTGCAAAGTCCTGCACGTGAAGCTTGCCGAATAAAGGAGCTGGTGGGGCTCAAGTCAACTATTTGACCTTGGGCACACGAATTCCCCTTTGTGTGGCTTGCGTGAGCGGCTTAAAAGAAACAACGAAAGCTGAGAAAAAGAGCCACACGTCCTGCTTTGAGAAGAGCCGCAAGTTGCCTTGAAGCCACGCAAAGCTTTCCGAAGGAATGCGAAAATTGCGAAGATTGCGAAGATTTACGTACGTAGACTAAAGACGAACCCTGGAGTTCCTGATTTTGACGTACGTAGAGTGTTTCTATTTTGAGCTTGAACGCGCAGTAATTTTGTGCCGTGATTTTATGCTCAAGTGAGTTATTTATTTATAAACATTTTGGATTTGTGGTTGAATCTATGTGCGGAAAACACTTGAGCATTTGAGTGATTGTAAACTTTGATTCTTCAATTATGATGGATTATCTGCTGTTGGCTCTTCCCGTAAATGTAGGTATTGATACTCAGACGAATTATGTAAATTTCTAGTGTTCTTATTATTTTTCGTTTATTTCTTGGCAATTTCGCGGTAACATAAATTACAAGATCCTGTCGTTTTCGTGTAGTATCAAAGCTTGGAGTAGATTTCTTGATTGTGATTAGGAGTTTTTGCTTGTCTGATTATTAACTAGAAATTCTGTTATTGCAATTATGTTTGAGAGGAAATATGAAATTAAAAAGTTTAACGGGGGTAACAATTTTGTGTTATGGAGTATCAAGATGCAAGCTTTATTGACAACTCAAGGTTTGACCAAGTCAGGTGAAGATGAGCTGCCTATTATAATGAAAGCCTCTGAGAGGGTAGAGCTAATGAAAAAACAAAGAATACAATGCTGTTAAATTTGTCGGATAAGGTCTTAATAGAGGTCGTTGAGGAGAATGATGCCACAGCATTATGGGCAAAACTCAAGCACTTTATGTGAAGAAAGATTTGAACAATTGCTCGTATATGTTGGAGAATATGTTTCAATTTAGATCTACTGAAGGTACATCTATCAGAACTCACATAGATGAATTTAATAAATTTATGATGGATCTAAATAACATTGGTAAGATACTTGATGATAAAGAATAATGAACGTTAGCCTCTTTATCAGAGTCATTGGAGCACTTTATTGATTTACTGTTGCAGGGGCGTACTACAATTACCTCAAAAGAGGGAAAGTCTGCCTTATTCTCTAAGGAGTGGTAGAGAAAGTTGTGAGATGACGGTCCAACGCAAGGAGTAGTGCAAGCATTAACAATTTGAGGTAGAGAACAACATCGAGGATTTAGTAGTAGTAAAGGTAAAATCAGAATCGAAATCACGTCATAGAAAGTCCAAGGGACGTGTGAAGTGTTTTGAATGTCATGGGGAGGGGCATATCGGGAGAGATTGTTCAAAGCGGAGGAATAAAACTGATAGACAGAATGCCACAAGCAGTGGGACAAATGTTGCCGAATGTAGTAATAGTGATGTAGAAGCTGTTTTATGCGTGACTACTACTTCATCAGGAGATGAATGGATGCTAGATTTGGGGTGTTCTTATCATATGACATCTCATAAGAACTAGTTTACTATTTACCATATTGGAGATGGTGATAGAGTTCTTTTGAGGAATAATGCAGTCTATAAGGCTGTGGGGATAGGAACAATTTGGATCCGGATGCACGATGGGGTGGTGCGCACATTAACAGATGTGAGACATATACCGGAACTCAAGAAGAACATTATTTCTCTGGGGACACTCGATGACATTGGGTGTAGGTATACCGTTGAAGGTGGAGTATTGAAGATCTCTTGAGGTGCCATGACAGTGATGAAAGGAAATAAAGTGAATACTCTCTATCATATACTGGGAGAGACCGTGACTGGAATCGTTATAGTTTCATCAAGTGAGTCAGTATCTAACTTGACTCAGTTATGTCATATGTATTTAGGGCACATGAGCGAGGCAAGTATGATTATGCTGAGTGAAAGGGGTTGTTGAAGGGTCAGAAGATAAGGAAGCTAGACTTATGTGAGCACTGCATCTTTGGGAAATAGTATTGAGTTAAGTTTACTACAGTTATTTATTCAACCAAACAACTAGTTGAATATATTCATTCAGACGTTTGGGCTCGTTTTCAGTTGCCTGATATATGCTGACATTTATTGACGATTACTCGAGGAAGGTATGGGTATACTTTCTGAAACACAAATATGATATGTTCTATTGGTTCAAGAAATTTAAAGCATTGATTGAGAAGCAGTTAGATAAACAAATCAAGCGCCTGATAACTAATAATGACATGGAGTTCTATGGTACGGGTTTTACTAAGTTTCGCGAGAAAGAAGGTATTGTGAAACATCGCACAGTACCTGGGACACCACAATAGAATGACGTGACAGAATAGAAGAACGGAATTTTGCTTGAGCGAGCTCGATGCATGCTTTCACATGCAGGATTTAACAAGAAATTTTGGGCCGAAGTAGTAAACATGTCATGTTACCTAATTAATCGATCTCTATCATTTACTATTGAGTGGAAGACTCCTAAGGAAGTATGGTTGGGGAAACCTATTGATTACTCCGAATTACGTATTTTCGGATGTTTTACAGATGCTCATGCGAGTGATGGTAAGCTTGAGTCGATAGCGAAGAAGTGCATATTTATGGGTTATACACATAGGGTGAAAGGCTACCGGCTGTGGTGCACCGATCCTGGATCGCCCAGTTTTCTAATCAACGGAAATGTGATCTTCGACGAGACTGCAATGCTTTAAAAGAGGAGTTCCGAGACATAACCAACAGAGAAGACAGATTATGGTGTCATTAGTGAGGTGGAGTTTCAGGTGGAGACTCTAGAGACCTCGAAAGTAACATAAGTTGAGACTGCAGATGAAGCCGCAGTTCCTGAAGTTGGTGATAGTGAACTAGCAAAACTGCAGCACACTATAATGTGCTACAGATAGATAGATAAGGCAAATTAAATCATCAGTGCGTTATAGTTATACATATATTACTTATGCATTGACTGTAGGTGATGAGGTGGAGATAGAAGAGCCTTCGTCTTACTCTGAGGTGATGGCTAGTTCAAAGTCATCGCAATGGCTAGGGGCTATGAGTGAAGAGATGGAATCATTCCATCGAAATCAGACATGGGAGCTAATCAAAGTACCCAAGAGTCAAAAGATTACCAGAAGTATATGAGTCTTCAAATGGAAAGAGGGCATTCCCGGTGTTGAGGCATCGAGGTATAAGGTGAGACTTGTGGCAATGGGGTATACACAACGTGAGGGCATTGACTACAATGAGGTGTTCTCTCCTGTGGTAAGACATATCTCTATTCGTGTTTTACTCACCTTAGTTACTTTGTAGGAGCTCGAGTTAGAGCAACTAGATGTGAAAATTGCATTTCTTCTTAATGAGTTGGAAGAGTAGATTTACATGAGACAACCAGAGGGATTTACTATTCTAGGTAAGGAAGATCATGTTTGCTTGTTAAAGAAATCTCTGTATGGGCTAAAATAGTCTCCTAGGCAGTGGTATAAATGTTTTGATGCTTTCATGACTAGTCAAAACTATTCAAAAAGTCAGATGGATAGCTGCGTTTACTATAGGAGATTGAAGAATGGTTGTTTGATTTATTTACTCTTATATGTTGATGATATGCTTATAGTAGTTAAGAATATGTATGATATTGATGTGCTGAAGAGGTAGTTAAATGCCGAATTTGAGATAAAAGATTTAGGTTTTACAAAGAAAATTTTGGGTATGGAGATTTTGTGTGACAGGATTACAGGAGTTTTATGTTTATCTCAGAAGAAATATTTTGAGAATATTGTGACACGTTTTAATATGCAGTCAGCAAAATCTGTAAGTACATCTATAGCGAAGCACTTTAAACTTTCAGATAAATTGTCACCGTAGATTGAGGAGGAGGAGGAACATATGTCTTGTGTTCCTTATTCTAGTGCCGTGTGTAGTATTATGTATGCTATGGTGTGCACTAGGATTGATATTTCATAAGTTATGAGCGTGGTTAGTTGCTATATGAAGTGTCCTAGTAAAGCTCATTGAGAAACTGTGAAGTGGATTCTCAAATATTTGAATGTGACAACAGATGTGGGCATAGTGTATCGAAATGACAACAATGGCAGTGAGATCACTAGTTTTGTGGATTCAGATCACGCCGGTGACTTGGACGATCACAGATCTTTAGCAAGGTATGTGTTTACGCTAGCGGGTGGTGCAATTAGTTAGAAAGCATCCTTACATGATCGCATTGCTTTGTTTTCGATTGAGGCAGAGTACATCGCACTAATCTTTGTAGCGAAGGAGATGATATGGTTACAAAATTTGCTCTTGGACTTTAGTTTAGAACAGAAAAATGTGGATATACACTGTGATAATCAAGGTGCGATATATTTAGCGTGTAATCCAGTTTATCACGAGTGAACGAAACATATTAACATCAGGTACCACTTCATTCAAGATGTTTTAGCTAAGGGTAATGTTACTGTAAAAAATATTGCTACAGTAGATAACCCGGTAGACATGATGACTAAGTCTGTTCCTTTGACAAAGCTCAAGCTCTGTTTGATCTCTATTAATGTATGTGGAGAGTAAATGCCCGCCGGGGTATTGAGAGAGCAGCATAGATGACGAGCACTATAAATTGGCTTCAAACATCGAGTCAATGTGGAGAGTTGTTAAATTAATGTCTCGAGTTTGAATTTGGATAACAATTTGTTAAACTGAATTTGTCGATAAAGATTTCCAAGTAGATTTCAAATTGAATGAAAAAAAAAACCCTTATTTTCTTAGACTCCTTAAAGCTCCACAAAGGAGGAAATAGTTTTAAAAAAAAAAAGAAAGAATTCTCCCCTTTGCAGTGAAGCTGCCGAAGCCCCTTGCACATAAAGAAAGGAGTCTGCGAAGTCTTGCATATGAAGCTTGCTGAATAAAGGAGATGGTGGGCCCAAGTCAACTATTTGACCTTGGGCACACAAATTACCTTTTGCGTGGTTTGCGTGAGCAGCTTAAAAGAAACCAACGAAAGTAAAGAAAAAGAGCTGCATGTCCTACTTTGAGAAGAGTCGCAAGTTTCCTTGAAGCCACGCAAAGCTTTCCAAAGGAATGCGAAGATTTATGTACATGAACCAAAGACGAACGTCAGAGTTCTTGATTTTGGCATACGTAGAGCATTTCTGTTTTGAGCTTGAATGCACGGTAATTTCGTGTCGTGAGTTTATGTCCAAGTGAATTATTTATTTATAAACATTTTGGGTTTTGGATTAAATCTAGGTGTAGGAAATACTTGAGTGTTTGAGTGATTGTAAACTTTCATCATCCGATTATAGTGAATTATTTGCTGCTGGCTCTCCTCGTGAATGTAGGTACCGATACTCGGATCGAACTACGTAACTTTCTGGTGTCCTTATTATTTGTTGTTTATTTCTCTGGTGATTTCGCATTGACGCAAATTGTAAGATCCTGTCATTTCCACGTATTATATCTCCATAATATATGAGATCCTCACCATCCCTCCATCCCTAAGCTATGATTCTTCAATTCAATGATGAAACCCCACAGGAGATTTTTACAAGGTATCCACCAGAGAGAGAGAGAGAGAGAGAGAGAGAGAGAGAGAGAGAGAGAGAGAGAGAGAGAGAGAGAGAGAGTCCACGACCTGCACCCACGCGCCTATGGCATCTTGACGATGCTCTCTCCTTTCACTTTTGAACTAAAAAAAAATTGATCATTAGGAATTGAAACTTCGCGCATACAGATGCGACCCCCAAGTTAGAGAAAGAGAGAAAGAGAGAAAGCATGCCTCAGAGAATCTGTGCAGAGCTTAGGGCGACGGGGTGCGAGAAAGAAGGGTCCTAGCTAGGGGTGAGTATGGTCCAGGTTGGGCTGGTCCACCCCCTAACCCTAGGACCAACCCGCATAGTACTGGTCCTCAATTTTTGGGATTGAAGACTAACCTTATTGAGTTTGGGACTGAGGACTGAATCTACCCAATTGGTTCAGTTCGGTTCCAATGTCAACCCGAGACCAATCGATAATTTTTTGTTTCATTCTTTGTACTAAAAAAAAAAACGATTGAGGATTGGACTAAGCCAATATGTTCGGTTCAGTCCAGTCCGGTTTCAAGGTCAACCTAGGAGCAACCAATAATTTTTTTATTTCATTTTTTGTACTCATTGAAATGGCAACCGAGGACCGTACCAACCCAATGGGTTTGATGATGAGCAAGGTCAGTTAAGAAAGGTAAGTAGTGAGGGTCAAGTGGGTGAGTGTCGAACAAAATGAGCATCGAATGTCAATCGGAGAGCAAAAAGCCAAACGAGCATCGAGCAACGAGCGACACGAGTGACTCAAAGCAAGCAAGGTGAGTGTCAAGTGGCAAGCAAAGAAGTTGTTTATTTTGATTTTGGCAAATTGAATACTAAGATGACAAATAAGATAGAAGAGAATGATGCCATAAGAGCTGTTTACGCCTTTTTGGATGTTGTGAGGACTCCTCACAATTTTTTTTTTTTGCTTTGTAAATTATGACTATTGATACCGTAAAAGACATTAAAAAATTAAGTTATTAAATAATAATGTCAAATTACTTGAACTCCTTCCTAAAGAGTTGTTTCATGGTATCAGAGCCATGGTTTCGTTTTTAATATTATCCATTCCATGCGCTTGACAGGTGAATCCAGAGCTGAGAAGATCTCTTCACATTATGTTTACGGAACTAGAAATCCTCGAAGCACTAGTCTCTCTTACACCTTCATCTTCGTCTTCAACACCTCCTGAGTTTCGCATCTCTAATGCCTCTAAGATAGACTATCTTTATGAAGTCTCTCTTAGTGATGAAACTAAGATTTCTGAAACCCAACTCCCCCTCATGAACCCTTATTCTACTTTTGCAAAACCAAACTCATCATTTTCACCCATCCGCTCCATCAGACAGCTTATTCACCAAACCCCAAAGCAAGTAAAGGAGTACGTCCAGTCCTCCAAATTCGACCAGCATCCTATTCCTGCTACTGAAAAGGAATTTTTTGTTACTCTCCAGATTCCTCCAGAATTTCCCAGACAATGGGCTCAACAGGGATACACCCATGTCCATTATGGAGCTGTTCGTCTGGCTCTAACCTTCCACGGTCGTAAAGGTTTGCCGGTTGTGGCAAAAATAGCATTGCTAGACACCAGGTTTTTACAATACCAGCATGCTTGTATTGGTACTGTTCAAATTACTTTGAATGCAGGAACAGTCTTTGTCACACTATACCCCAACTTCAACATCGCTCTTTCGGATCCTCAGTTACTCTCTTTTATGAAAGTCCAAGTTCAACTTACCGGAGCCCCTCAAACTGTTGATTCTGTAGTTGCAACACTACATTACCAGATGGTTTATCGAGTGCAGAACCATGCGCTTGATCTCAACTTCAACAATGGTAATGAAGATGCCTTGTTCATCTCCATGCAAAATGACCAAGCATCTTGTATCCATGTTCCTAGACAGATCCCAAAGGATACGTTGGCCAAGCTTCTTCCAGAAACTTGGATTACCAACTACGAAAAGCTACATCAGCACAATAAGCCTTTCCAGTCTACGGACTCAGATTTGGCAAGGAAAAGGAAGAAAGTCCTTCTATCTTCCAAACCCTCTTCATGATTGAACCATGTGTTCCTCAATCCATTTCCGAGCCAGATCCAAAAAAGCATGTTCGACACTTTGATGGTGATGGACATCCTGTTCATTACTATAAAGACAATTATGGTCATTGTTTTTGGGATCCCTTTTGCCAATGTTCTCACTGTACAAATTCCCCCGATGAGGTAGATCCTTTTGCAAAATCTCCATCTCGAAGAAAAAGGCCAAAGGATAAGATGTTCCAAAGGTACTTAGACGGAGATTCATCCGTTGATACTCTTGGTGAATGCGACAAATACCAATTCATGGTTTCTTATGCACCACCTTCACCACCAGAGTCTAGTACTACATCCCAAGCCTCACCAGATCCACCAAAAACATCACCACCATCTCCTCCCCAGAAAAAACAAGCCCTCTCTCCATTTTATAAGCCAATCCTTAAGTGGGCTAAGAAGCATTCTTACCCCATTGAAGTTCCAGAAGAAACACCACCCACTTCTTTTATCGCTATGTTTCAAGACACTGACTTTCCTCCCCTAGTCAAGGAAGGTTCTAAACTCTCGTTCCCTGCTACAGAAGAATTTATTGATCCTCACGGCAGATACCGCCATGTTCCTAAAGTTCCTACTCCCACTGATGTGGATGAACATGGGAGACAGAAAAAAACCTCTACTGCTGAAGCTGTTCTAAATTGGCAATCAGAGACTCTGTTAGCACAAAACAATGCCTTCAAGGCAATCGACTCCAAAATTGGAAATGTGCAACAAGATCTCCAGAGGTATGATGAAAGTACCAAGAAGATACTTTCTGAATTCCAGAAAAGGCTTCACGCCTTAGAATCAGGACAACATCTTGGGTACCATTATCTCGAAAACCCGAAGCCAGAAATAGAAAAGCTCAAAACCTAAATCCAGCTTCTTGAAGAAGGAAGGTTCAGACCATTTGACCCATTGGCACCTCCTGTTAAAACCAGGTATTTACCCCCACCACCACAACCATCCATTTTGCCAATATCCCAACCGATCCTTACAGAAGAGAGCCGGATATGGCAGAATTACGAAATCGTCTCAAAAACCTGCAGAAGGAAAAGGGAAAAGAAAAAGAACCACCTATAGGATCAAGTTCCATTGTCATAAGAGAAAGACCAGAACAAATGATGCTATCAAATCCATTAGAATCATTTCTAAAGGATTTAAGCACCTAGGAACCTGACACTGTTACTCAACAGCCTGAACAACTTGATCCTCCCAATCCAGAAAACCAGACTCTGCTCCCAGTAGAGCAAAATTCCAATGATACTGAAACAGAATCCTCAGTATCCTTTTCCTCCTCCTCATCCTTCTCAATCCCTACAGCTGATGCCCTCCCTATTGCACCAGTTATTTCATCAATATTCATGGCTGATCCACCAGATGATGACATGGAATCGGACTATTCTGACATAGAAATGGGTCAGACAAGCAATCCTACACGACATACGTCCATTGCATCAAAACAATTCTTCACCATTGATGACATTCCTTGTCAAAAATGATCGATAAGGCTTGAGGAATTCCATACCTGGCTGAATACATAGTCTATCACCAATCATGATATGAATGATGTCTTGTACAATTTCGTTACAAGATTCACAGGAAGCTTGAAGTTCTGGTGGCAATCACTTTTAGAACAGGACCAGATTCATTTTCTGATGTCACCTAATTTCAGCCATGCCCTCACTCTCTTATATCATGTCTTTGTGGGAAAACCCGGTGATCTCATAGAGATAAAAAGAAGAGAGTTTTTTGAAAGAAGATGCTACTCCCTTCAGAAGAAACACCTTGATAAGCATTTTAAATTAATGCTTCAAACCTTTTATCAAGTCGGAGCAGACCCAAATTTGAAGCATGTTTTCCTCACTTCTATCCCGAAAGAACTATCCCAGATGGTTGAAAGATTGTTCTTTGGAAAACAGAGGCGGATACAAGATATTCCTTTGGGAGAAATACAGCAAGAGATCCATCTATGCCTAGAAGAATTATGCTTAAAGCGCAAGATGGTGCAAACATACATCACAGATGACAAACGCCTTGAATCAACCTGTTCCCGTCAGGAGCTGAAAATTAAATGCTCCAAAAAAGACTATGATGGAACATGTGGCAAGTACTCCAGGACGAAGAAACACTACAAGAAGTTTTGGGTAAAGAAATCCAAACACGGCTCCAAGCATTTTCGAAAAAAGAAGAAATGGTGATACCTACGCAAGAAAAAGGATCGCACAAGCCACAAAAAATCAAATCGTTGCTACATTTGCAACCAGAAAGGACATTTTGCCAAAAACTGTCCTCAAGCGAGAAAAGGTCAGAATCATCTAATCCATCATATTGAGAACGAAATAGGCATTTCTCTCGAAAATGATGATATTGAATCCTTATTCTCTGCTGATGAAGAACCATATGAACAAACTCTTTGTGCCATTCCCGCTTTCAGTGAGAGTGAATCAGACTCAGAGTCTGAAGAAATTTTTCATATATCATCATCATCCCCAGAACCAAATCTTGACATATATTCAAGTCAAACTCACTATCCACACTTCCCCGTTAAAATCCTCACATCAAAGTTTGCCAAACCTATTACTATTATTGCTCTTATTGACATAGGAGCAAGTTGTTCTATCCTAGATACCAAAATTCTTCCTGAAGAATTCTGGACTCCTTACACTAGATACTTCAACTCTGCATCAGGAGATACTTTCTCCACGGATGTCAGAACCACCCCTGTAACTATCCAGTTCTTCCCACAGTGCTCTATAACTGCAAAGATTTTTGGATCTAACCTTCCCAATAAAGACTTGATAATTGGGTGGGACATAATGACCCAAATAGCTCAGCTTCGCATCATTCCTGGAAAAGGTCTTAGGTATAAAGATCAATTCTCTGAGTTTGTCAATATCCAGAGACTCTTTTCATTTCAAATGAGTCTACTAGATCCAATTATGCATAAGTTGTTAGAATCTTGTTCAGAATCCCATGCAGAATTCGCTCAAAAGTGCTCCCATCCTTTATGGGAAAACCCAGAGTTCTTTGTTCGCCTTCCTTTTAAGAAAAATGAAGACATAAACCCAACCAAGGCGAGCCACATGGGAATGAAGCCAGAACATTTGGTTCTAGCTCAAAGGGAATGCTCGGAACTTTTGCAACAAGGCCTTATTGAAGTTTCTGACTCACAATGGGCTTGTGAAGCCTTTTATGTCAATAAGTGTGCCGAGCAAACCAGAGGAAAAATGAGATTGGTAATCAACTATCAACCTCTCAATCTTTTCCTCCAAGATGATAAATTCCCTTTACCATCTAGAGATTATCTCTTTAGCGGTCTAACCAAGGCTCACATCTATTCCAAATTCGACCTCAAAGCCGGATTTTGGCAATTGGGCATCCATCCTGAAGACAGATCCAAAACAGGATTCTGTATTCCGAACCAACACTTCCAATGGAAAGTTCTTCCTTTTGGCTTAAAGGTAGCACCATCCCTTTTCCAAAAGGCCATGTGTCGCATCTTCCAACCAATCCTATCAAGTGCAGCTGTATACATTGACGATATTCTGCTCTACAGTCCTGATGAGCAATCACACTGTCAACTCCTTGACCAGTTTGCGGAAATCGTGAAAAAGCATGGCATTATGCTTTCACAAAGAAAGATGAATATTGCCCAGACAGAAATCGAATTTCTTGGTATGCACCTTAACAAAGGTACATACTACCCAGGGCCACATATCGCTCAAGAATTATTGAAGTTTCCTCAGGATAACTTCACAACAAAGCAAGTCCAGAAATTTCTTGGGATAATTAATTATCTCAGGATTTTTGTCCCAAATATTGCAAAGCTTCTGATCCCTTTGCAATCCATGCTGAAGAAGAATTCCCCACCTTGGGGAAAAACTCATACCAAAGCAGTCGTTGAACTTAAGGAGATTATGCAGAATCTCCCACCATTACAAATACCATCAATAGGCAAAAGAATTCTCCAAACTAACGCCAGTGATGAATACTGGGCAACTATTCTTTTTGAAGAAATTGATGGTAAGAGACTCCTCTGTGCCCATAAAAGTGGAAAGTTTTCCCAAGCTGAAATGCATTACCATTCCACTTTCAAAGAAATCTTAGCAGTCAAAAATGGAATCAAGAAGTTTGAGTTTCATCTCATTGGCCACCACTTCCTGGTGGAATTAGACATGGCATCTTTTCCTTAGATGACCAAGTTTAAACAGAAACAGATCCCAAATTCCCAGCTGCTTCGATGGGCTGAATGGTTTTCAAAATACTCCTTTGAAACTAAGCATATTCCTGGAAAGAAGAATGTACTTGCTGACTTCCTATCAAGGCCGTAAGCACCAGCCGAGATCAACATGTATATCAAAAGGCCTGCTTTCCATATGCTCAACCATGGAGTAAAATATAAAATGGAGAACATCAAAGATTCAAAAAGCTGGAAATACCCCCAGGAGATTATTCAGCAAATCTAGAACGACAGCCTTGCTGAAAACTTGAAGAACCTCATGTGGCAAAGCCACACAGACCTATTCGGGTTCAATGGAGGTTCAATTCTTTATCCTTTCGGGCTAAATATGAATTATCCATTCATTCATCCTCTAATCTGGAAGGAAGATGATTTTTCTGAACAGCTCAAAACGTTATTATGGTACTTAACCAATAAGTATCCGATAGCTTTTGAAATCCCAACCAGAAGATTCATTGCTAACCTCACAAGGATATTCCTGCTCAGAAGAAACATTGAAAAGGAATGTGATAAGAATCTTTTAGAATTTCTAAATTGGTTCTATCATCCTACATGTTGGAAACAAGACTTGGAAAAAGAACTGAGATCGATGACGCCAAATCCTGAAGTCCATACCATCCTGTTTTTTCGACGCCCTTGGAATTTTTGCAGAAATAATGGTAGTATTCTCGATGCACCACTAGAAATAGGAACCACATCCTATAAACCTAACTTGAACAGCAGAGAAGCCCGGATTTACAAATCTTATCCTAGATCTGTTCGACTTTGTGAACATGAATATCGAGAACTCCAGAGAATCCTGTGCTAGGAAAACAAGACCATTCCTGAACATATTTGGAATAATGCACCCACTACGTGGGATCATTATGATTTAGCACCAGAAGCTAAGGAAGCACTCGGACAATACAGACAAGCCTCATCATCCCAAGAACCTGAAATGACAAGCAAAGATGACATTGTCCAATCCACCCAGGACCCCTACGCACGCTTTGGAGGACCTCTGTCCCAGGATCCCTACGAACAGTTTCAAAGCATGGACACATCTTTCTATGCGGAACCATCCAACTGGCCTCAGCCAAGAATTCCTGGCCCTCAACAAGATGAAAATACAAACTGGGCTGAAAAGGAAGCATCACATTGGGCTCATGAACAAGCATCCTCATCACGAAGGCCGAATCAAATCCTCTCACTAGAAGACCTTGAAGCCCTTGAACAGAAGTATGAGGCACATCTCCTAGAAGATAGTTCGGATGACTCAGTTTGTAGCTACAATGCTCGTGACGGACGAGACCGTTGAGTCCGTACATTTTCACTGTAGCAAATCACTGTTCACTTTTAATGTAGCACTAGGCTAGGAAATGTATTGTTCACAGTACAGTTACTGTTCATAGTGTGCGAATAATTCCCTTTCGGTGCTATATATAGTCAAAATTAATTCGAGTTGAACTAACTTGGATCTCTTAGGATTAAGGACTAACTCGCATAGTGCTGATCCAAGAATATTAGGACCAATGACCGACTCAGTCTCCCTGAGAATTGGACCAAGACCGACAAGGTTGGGCCGGTCCAGGGTCAGTTCAAGGTTGACCCTGGACAGGTTCTCACCCTTAGTCATAGCAAAGATGCAGATCTTATGTACGCCTTGGGCTTCATCACGGCTTTGTCAAATGCAAACCTTTTTTGCATGAATATTTACTGCTTTCGTATAGAATAATAGGTTTTGCAATACTTCTTCCTAGATTGGATTAGGTTATAATTGGTTCATTATTTTAGATGAGTACATACAATTGCAATTACTTTCCTTTACCTGTTTACTTTTATCTCGAGTCTGAGTTCACGAACAAGCCAAAAAAAAGCTTTGATGGCCGATGGGATTTTTTAAGCATGAAAACAGGAAATAAATCCCTGTTACTCTCGGTTGAAATTCCTTCGAAAAATCGCAGAAGGATTCTTTTCTTCTGACGTTTCATCCACCGACACTTCTATAATTGGGGGCTGACATTTGTTTTTTGTGTAATAAATATTAGTAGAAAGTCAAGACGTGAAATTATAGTCTAAATTTATTTGGATTTTTTGCCTTCCAGTTACCTCTCCCTTTTTTATATTCGATTTCCCAAGTACAAGAATTTTCTCTTTTATTTATTTATTTATAAATTGAGTTTTTGGAATTTGTACGATGGTAGTAGGACCCACCTATTGAAGAAATGAGTCGGTAATCTCAATATTCAAATTCGATTTCTCTTTCTATTCAAAAAGACCACGTGACTTGAGTAAGATAAATCACAACTTAGCAAAATTAGAAGATGGAGAAAAATTGAGAGCCGGAAGAAGCCCATTCAAATTGATTTTTTTCACTTCCAATCTTTTGGCTTTTCTAAAAAGGTAACGGCATGTGTGCTCCTGCTTTTTTTTTTTTTTCCAGCACCCATGACTTTTGCAGTATATTAACTCGTGAGTTCACACAACCAAACTCGATATCTAATACATTCCAAAACTCCAATTTAATTTTTTTCATTCAGATCGAAAATTCAAGCTAATTTTCTTTTCTAAAATAGCCCACTTCCTTAAAATACTTTTTCCTAATATATTTTGATGTTTTCCTTCATGGTTCTTTAGCTAGTGCATCCGAAGTAAGGGTTCCGTATATACATATACATATATATATATATATATATATATATATCTTTAGTGACATTTAAGTAATATATAAGGTCATTTGCACCTCGAATCGTATCCACACAAACAACCAAGAGAAAAAAAGAAGAAGAAAAGGAGTATCCATATACAAGACGCCATGTAAGCTTCTATAGTTGCGACATTTTCAAGAACTTTCTGTTATGTATTTTCCCAATCACTGCGAATTTAACTTTTGAACACCACAAGTTTATCCGACTAGAGTTTGAGAAACCCTAAATTGCAACAAAAAATCGTAAGCTTAAGTCGTGAGATTTTATGAGATCACTTTTAATTATTCTAAAAATTTAAACTATTAGATAAAGATGTGATTAATATTTTATTAAACTAACACTCTTCATGTTCTAAAAACTTAAGTTGTTAGATGAAGACGTGATTTAATGTTTAATTAAATTAACACTTCCCTTCACGTGTAAGCTAGACTTTAGCCTAAACCTAAAGCGTGGAAATATATAATTGGAGAGGCTAATAGGTGTTTGGAAAGATTTGAATTGAAAACTTTCTGCTTTGATACCATGCGATATTTTATGGGACCACTACTAACATTTCTAAAAGTTTAAGATGTTACGTGAAGACATGGTTTGATATTTGATTATTTTAACATAAGCATAATAATAATAATAATAATAATAATAATAATAATAATAATAATAATAATAATAATAATAATAATAATAATAATAATAATAATAATAATAAGTTCGGACAATTTATAGTGATCTCTTTCCACCCGTATCTACCATGTCAATGGTTAATTGTGCTCGTGGAATGAATATTTCAGAGTTATTTGTGAATAATAACAAATAGTCACTTGGTTGAGTTGTCAATAATCGATGCACAGACGCAGCGAACCGTCTTTCTTTTTCACAAACAAAACCAGTGCTCCTCAGGGTGACGCACTGAGGCGTATAAATCCCTTATCCAATAGTTCCTGCATTTGCACCTTCAATTATTTCGGTTTTGTTAAAGCCATCCGGTAAGGGGCCTTAGAGATCGGCTCCATCCCGAGGGTTAACTCAATCACAAACTCTATTTCCCTTTCTGGCGGTAGGCCTGGCAACTCTTTCGGAAACACAACTCTTTCGGAAACACATCCATAAATTCTTACACTACTGTGATATCTTCTATCTTTTGCCACTCAATTGTCGTGTTGACGATAGTTACTAGGTAACCTTGACAATCCATGTCTAACAACTGGGTTGCTTCTAGTGATGAGATTAGGGAAATTGAGGGTCCTCCTCGACTCCCAATGAACTCAAAACTCTCATACTCTAACGAGTTAAATTGAATTGCCTTGCAATAACAATCCAGCTTAGCTCGTTGCTTGATGAGTTGGTCCATGCCAATTATAAGGTCAAAATCGTACATGACTAGGATTATCAAGTCTATTTTCCCTTGTGACATCCCAATTTTTTAACTCTGTTTTCTACTAAATTAATCGAGCATTTCATTGACGTGCCTATAGGGCTGATCTCAAAGCTGATCACTTTCGAGATAACTAGACTATTTTGGGAAGCTATTAAGGACTTTAAAACAAATAGACTTGAGAACTTGACCAGGAATCGACTTCTCGATCATACTTATCTTTAGAGGCCATTACAACACAATTAAAAATCGTTTGAGATCAGAGATAGGTATGTTCAACTGAGATGTGTGGCCGATCATTAGTGACTCCACTAAATTGGAAAATTCTCATTGATCAGCACTGATATGATTTTGCTGTTGTTTTGGTACCCTGTGTTCGTAATTGAATCATCGAGATTTTCACGACAATCGAGAGTCGCCATTGAGTCGAGTGGGTTCATTGTGGCTCGAAGAAAATCGACCACGGGTCATTTGCCCTAAAAATTCTAAAAACTACTCAGTAGTTTAGGTCATGCTAAAAACGCTTCAAATGGAAATTAACCGTCAATTCAAGTCTAATTTTAGAAATTGAAGATTTGTTATGTTACAATAAATTCTAAGACCCACGACTCAGTCTCAGAATATTTTTTTGACAACCGAGACTTTTTGGGAAAAAGTCGGTTTATGACCATCTTTGTTTGATCAAGGCCCGAGATTATTTTTAGTGGAAAAATTGAGAAGCATGAGGGATTCTTGGATGAGAAAAATTATCAATTTGATAAATGAGATATCAATTGGAAATTATGAGAGTCAATTGAGAGAGAATCAAGAGGAATTGATGTCAATTGAAGCCAAAGCCCCATCAAATTTGTATCTCCCCTAGGCCTGGTCTTTTTGGACCATTTCAAGAGTCCTAAAGTAAGTGGTGTTGGCTGATTTTGAACCAAGGGAAATATACTTGGCCTAGGATGAATTTAGAAGATATTTTTGTGGAAAAATTTGGCAAGGACGGCCCACTCTCTCTCTTATCTCTCCCTCACTCTCTCTTGGTCGGCACTCTCCCTCTCCCCCTCATTCTTGCTCGCCACTAGCACAACAAGGAAGAGAGCAGCAGTCGTCCATGCCAAGTCGCCTGTTGCCGCGCCGAACCACCGCCCTTGCCCTTCACGCATGCGCTGCCTCACCACGCACCACCGTTCCCCTAAGCTGTCTGTCTGTCTCTCTCTCTCTCTCACCCAGCTACTGTCCAGCTACTGTTTCTGGTTTGAGGAAGCTCAACCAAAGCTGCTCTTCTTTGTTTCTTCACCAGTAAAGCCCTGCCAAGGCCCGGTTTGGTCTATTCCTTCCTTTTTGAGCAAGTCCTGCATAAACTGAGTGATTTTTCTTCAATTTACAGCAAAGATTAGCAAGTTTTCAAAGTGGGTTTCCGGCCACCTCTTTTGCTCGTTTTGAGGTATTCCGGCCTTGGTTCCTAGGCCCGCTTTGGAGAAAAGCATTCCCCGCGTTGTTCCCGTTGGTTTGATCTGACTCGCGTGTTATTCATGTGAGTTTTGCTCACTAATCCTTGCTTAGTTTGCTAATTATGCTTAAGGATTTATTAGTGTTAATTAAGTAGGAATATGTGGTTAGATTAGAGTAGACTAGTGATTATTAATTAATTATTATGCATGTTAGGCATTTGACTAGTGTAATTAGCTAGAGGATAGCTTATATTAATTATTGAATGTATCTCGGGATTTTCCCGACCTGTCTCGGGCTTCAATTGGGCATTACAGGCATAAATTGGATTTTTAGTATTTAATTATAATTTTCAAATTTAATTTAATTATTTATTTATTTTTCGGAAAAAAGGTTGGGATAGCCAACGATCGAAATTTTATGCTGATTGTCGTGGTGTAGTCCGTTTATTTAATTGAGTTCTACGTTGTACTAAATTAATTTAATTGTGGATTTTTAGGGATTATTCCTAAATTTAATTGATTTGAGTAATTGGGTATCGATTGTTAGTAACAAAGGTATTGTCGTAGACTGCCGATCATAATGGAAATTGTGGAAATGAAAGTGCGTATGTAAGATGTTTGCGGACCCGATGACTAGGCATGTCATTTGGGAAATTGGGCTTGTGTATAGTGGATCCATGATAGGTTATATATCACCTTGGAGAAGGCACATGGGCTCGGTGAGTTGGTTTATCACCTGGGAGAATGCATCTTGAAAGAGACACGTGGGCTCAGTAATTTGATGCATTACCTCGGAGAATGCACGTGGTCTCAATGAGTACATCTGGCATCTTGAAGAGACACATGTGCTCGGTGATTTGATGCATTGCCTTGGAGAATGCACGTGGGCTCGCTGATTCAATATGGCATCTTAAAGGGCATGTGGGCTTGATGACTTGATGCATCACCTTGGCGAACTAGTGCCTTAGAGAATGCATGTTGGGCCTAATGTTTAGGTATGTCTTTTTGGTGAATAGGTTGCCTTAAGAAATGTACGTGGGCTCTAAGACTAGGTATGTCATCCTGGAGAATGCATGTAGGCTCGATGTCTAGATGTTCCATCGTGGAGTGGGGAATATATAGTATTGATTGAAATGACATGCAATTGACTAGATCGATTGATCGAGATATCGATCCGTGATGTGATTGCTTTGGTGTCTATTAAACTGTGCTAATATGCAGGTGGAATCTGAGATCAAGATAAGTGCTCTGACTCGTGCGTGCTTAGGCAGTCCGGTTAGCGTATTGGTTTACTAATCGAGTCTTAGGGGGTAGAATTTGCTGAGACATTGTCTCAATAGTTATTGTGTAACCATTTCAGGCCCCTAGATGACAGCACCTCCACCTCCTCATCCTCCTAGGCATTTTGGTGTTCCAGTAGAAGTCACAGAGACGGGGACTCACTTCCCGATTCATTCTCATCCTAAAGGACTGGAGTATGTCCTGATTCAGTCGACCGTCTGGGTTGACGTGGAAAAAGATGCCATGAGACCCCATAAGTACCAATTGTGGTATTGTGAGTACCATGATGGGCAAAGAGAGGGTCCCATGCCAAAAGAGGATGTGACCGTGTTTGTCTTGGAGGAGGCATTTGGGAAGGGGACAGCCGATCACAAGGATAGGTCAGTAGTGGATGCAAAGGATCCGAAACTCGAGAGCAATACTAAGTCACCTATGTACTCAGCAGCAAGATCCAACGCATGCTAGAAGAAGGAGAGATAGTCGAGCAAGAGGAGGGACAAGAGGAGGATCAAGAGTAGGAATGGCTAGAGGCAAAGCCTATAGTAGAGGAAGCTGAGGACAAGCCAGAGGTGAATTTTGAAGAAGAAGAGCTCGAGGGAGAATAGGAAGAAGAAGAGGAGCTGGAAGAAAACGAGCTTAGTGAAGAGGAGTTGGAGGAGGATGACCTCGAGGAGGATTTTGAGTACGACCCGGATGAGAATTGAGATCCCATCCTATTTTGCAAACCTTGGGTTTTGATCGAATTTATATTAGATCAGACTTGTGAATAGTATTGTATTATACTATGGTTTACCTTGTATACAAGTGTGGCCATGCGTTTTCATGTTGTGAAAATTATGGCCCACTTTTATATCCCAATATTTTATTGTCTTGGGATTATTGTCTGCTTCCACATGCGTATTAAAAAGAAAGGGGCCGGCAATGCGTTCTGAGACGTCGCTTTTAATCGACTAGGTGCAGGATGGGCACATGATCAAGGATTGGGGCGTGATATCCCCTCTCGCTTACCAATCGCTAACGTGTAACCATGACAATCCATCATAGCTAACACCTTATCCTTTAACCATTAAATGCAACAATTCCAGACTCAACCCTACTAGCTTAAGAAATTGTTCAGCTATAAATGAATGAGTAACACCAGGGTCAAATAAAACATACGCAAAATGGTTGTTTAGGAAAACTGTACTCGTGACCACATTAGGTGTGTCATCTGCCTACCCTCTGGTGATGGCATACGTCCTTCCTTATGATGGAGGTCTGCTTGGTTCACCCTATGGTGCGTTAGGGGGTGCATACTCCCGGTTCTGACCCATCGTTGGGGGAGGTGGTATCTGCTGTCCCATTGGTCGTCAGGGACAACCTCTGATCTAAGGGTCTTGGCCACATCCATAATAGGCTTCTGTTCTGGTATGACATGGTGCCGACCCATGTCGCTTCCGATAGAAGCGACAGGCTCCATTATTGCTCGGTGCTGACTTACCCACCCTACCTTTCCTACTAGGTGGGATAGGGTATCTCCCACCGGTCATAGGTCTCTCTTCAAATCTATTATTGTTTCTGTTCGGGTTAAACCTCAACCCTGACGCAGCAGCTTGCTCACTCATATTTCTTTCAATCAGTTGAGCCCGATTATAAACTTCATTATAATCCCTTAAGTCCAAAGGTACTAATGGGTTCTTCAACTCTGTTCGAAGGCCATTTTTGAACCTTCGCGCCTTCTCTTCAGGATCTTCCACTAACCTTGGGGCATATTGAGACAAATCTGCAAACTTGATTTCATATTTATCCACGGTCATTGAACATTGATGGAGGTGTTGAAACTCTTCCATCTTCTACTCCTTAGCACTACCAGAAAAATATTTCTCATTGAAGGCCCTGAGAAACACATTCCACACCGGAATTATGCCTCCCGGAAATACCATGCCTTAGTTGGCCTTCCACCAGGTATTCGCATTACCCTGTAGCTGATACATCGGGAGAACAACCTTCTCTTCCTCAGTGCACCTTAGTAGCTTAAAAGCCTTCTCCAGGTCTAGGATCCAGTGTGAAGCGGTCTCTAGGCCTCCCGCACCAATGAATCTCGGTCGACTCAACTTTAAGAACTTTTCCACCAGTTTGTGTATAGGTCTCTCCCCAATCACATTTCTCGGTAGAATCCTAGTTGGTGCAGCAACAGGTACGGCGGCAACATCGACATTGGTAGGGGCAGTAACGATAGCTGTAGTGGCAGCAGTGATGGCGGCAGCTTGATTCTGAGCTTGCTGTCCTATCAAGTCTCTCATTGCCTCTAGCGCCTACATGATCCCAATGGTTCCCAGATCACCAGGTGCTGCTACCCCAGCACCAACCAACAGAACCGGCTGTGGTGCTACTCCACTGTGGTGGCCTAAGCCAACGCTTTACCTCTATTGCCTCGGGCACCAACTCTGGTTGACGTCCTAGCCTGAGTAATGAGTCCAATTGCCCTCTTTCTAGGTGTTTTTTGCTCTTGCTCACTCTTGATGCGGGTTTTTTATAGACACTTGCTTCCAATTTCACACATAATTAGAACTTGAGTGATACTCACAAATAAGTTACCAATCAACTATCAATCATATACATCTATATATTAAAAGCATTTCCTACTAATTATCCCATGACTCATCGCACCTTATCACTCGATACACTAACTTGCTTTGATACCACTTTAGGCGAGGATGTCACACCCCGAACCTCAAGCACGTGTGCATCCCTCAATGGTCGATAAAAATTTGCAATATTCCAAGAATTGTTGCCGACCCATTCAATTATCACATAAGCTGAAACGTAACAATAACCTTCAGACAACACCAAAATGAGATAAAAACATAGTATTATATTTCCACCATACACACTTTTTTCTACAATAGGGTTTATATACATAAAAGTTTAACAAAATATGGGTCTATTTAAAAAAGAAGAGCTTTTAGGCTATATACACTCGGAGCTCCTCATTCATGGGATCAAGTCCCTCTCTATAATCCTACTAGACTTTTCGATAGTCTTGGGTGAGCCGTCACCCGTTATTCAGATCAAATGGAAGACCTGTCAACATTTGGAAGAGGCCATAGACAAACCCATACTCCACTTCCTACAACCCTCTACATCTGGCTTGATAATCTTCCATCTATGAACCTGAAAAATTTAGCCCACGAAGGGGTGAGACGACATCTCAGCGAGTCCGTCCCCTAAATCCCGATTAGAAGAAAAGTACACTCACATGTATTCTAACCACATTTCCCCAAAATTCCCTTAACACCCGCATCTTTCCTACATGTTAGTATCAATCAAATCGTATATAACATGTGTGTATACATGGGAGTACATATCATCACAATCACATGGGCCCTTAATTACCAGACTAAATTGTTATAGTACATCCCATACTACACCACACAATTCTATCTCATAATTATGTCCCTCAATTTCAATTGTTCATAAGTCTCAACCGACTTCGACTCACCGGCCACAGCCAACTCAACAATTAGCGGTCTTTCGGCGTGACTGGGTATCGTCTAGCACTATCGAGCACGGCAATGTTTACACCTAGACGGTATTCCGATTAGGAGCATCAGCTCATCATCCACTGCGATCGGCATCTGTTGACTTGGGGCATTCCCAAATGAGCATCATCCAACCCCAAAGGCCCGTGACAGATTTTCATATCATTTATGCATTCACCCAATTTCGGCCCAGGTTAGCAAGCTTTACACTCAAACATCTCGAATGAAATAGTGCTCCTGGCCTATTTTCTCGCCTTTAAAAGTATACGGTAAAATAATTGTGCAAAAACATATGGACCGTTCGATCCATAAAATTAGGTAATTTATCTCATAAAGTTCCATGGTTTATATAGTATTTAAAACCAACTTTCGATATAAGAATTTCAATCCTTGGCATTTTCTAATTAAATACCGAAGTTACCATACTTGAGATAAATGCCCAACATTTAATAATCATCACTCAATTTAACTATTCACCAATCAATTATATGAATTGAGCATACCATTGCGATCAACAAGAAATTCCGGTCACCAGCTAACCCGGTATAATTTCCGGAAAATATATTAAATAATGAATTAAATTATAATTAAATTATTTAAATCCATTATTCACCCAATTGCTATTACCGAGTTTACTACCACTTATAATTGCTCATAATTTAAAGCCACCATTCAAACACTTGATTAAATTAATTCCTTACATTAATCTCTTAGTCTAAAATGCTATTTTAATATTTAAATTTCTAACTAACTAACCTAACCAACTTAACTAACTAATCTAACTATTTAGTTCTAACTTAACTAACTTAACTAACTAGCCTTTACTCTAACCAAACTAATTACTAATCTTAACTAAACTTAATCTAACACTTAATAAATGTACTTAGCTCCTAATCAACAATTAGGGAAAACTAACTCACCTAATCTAAAACTAAAGATTTCCAGCGATGGCGAGGTCTCGGCTATTGGAGGCGTCGAAGTAGCTCCGGTTGGCCTAGCATGGGACTACAAGGCCTTGGCCTACTGCCGTGGAGCAGCTTTCTCGGTCAGACTAGGCTAAGCAGTGGTGGTGTGAGCTCCTTAAAGGCGAGGCAGTTGCACGGTGAGGTGGTTCGGTCAATTGGTGGGTTGCACTGGTGCAGCAGGGGTCCCAGCGGCAGGGCAGCAACAACAACGAAGGGATAGCTATTTCTAGTGAGGGTGGTGAGCTAAAACGAAAGAGGGATGGGCAATGGAAACGTTGCAGCACCTGTATACAACGGCGCTGAGCTTCCGGCGAAGAGATGTAGAAATTTTGCCAATTTTTGTGTACTGCCGGACTACTGGTGAGGATGGTTGAGAAGTGATTAACGGCCACACAAAAGAGAAATGGAACATGGGGGCTACTTGGTTGGTGCTTCTATTGATCCAGGAATCTGCAGTGCCAAAATAGAGCTCTCCTTTATTTTTGGCTGCTGTGTTGTCAACAAATAAAAATAAGGGAGACCGACCGCTTAAGGGAGAAGAAGACAAGGGACTTTACGGCAGGGGGAAAAGGAAAGGAAGAGAAAGAGAGGTAGAGAGAGATGTGGTGGCACGGTGCAAGGAGGGGGAAAGGAACGCTCGTATGAACTAAGTCATTTCACTTTCATATGGCTCACCACTCCAAAGCGAACTTATCCTCCTCAAACGAAATTCAAATGGTGATGGAATTCCTTTGGTGTGCCTACGTCCAAATTTGGCGTCCTTTCCATTAGCTTTTCGCTTTTTCATTTTACCAATTCTTAACCTTAGTTAACAAAGATAAAGCCTTATTTAAATCATTATAATTCTCATTTCCAAAGGTTCCATATTAAAGACCAAATCCCCTTACATTACGGCCTTTCCCCATTTCGCTTTGCTTGCTATGATTTGAATTTCCCATCAAAATTTCAAATTCGTTAAAAGTTCTTGAGAGGATGCATTGATGGTCCTAAAATTAATTGTGACATGATAGAATTCTCAATTTCTGAAATAGGATTAAATTTCACGATTAATTTCAATCTAGCGTAATTTTAGCATGACCTAAATTACCAGGTAGTTTTTTGGAATTTTCGGTGCAATTCACCCGTGGTCGATATTTTTTGAGCCACAATGTACATCTTCGACTCATTAGTGACTTTCGGTTGTCGTGAAAATCTCAATGTGTCATTTACGAGTACAGGATATTAAAACGACAAAAAAATCGGTTTAGTGCCGATCGACGAGAATTTTGCAATTAGGTGGAATCACCCATGCCTAATTTCATACCTCAGTCAAATTGACCTATCTCCGGTCTCTGATAGATTTTTGATTGCGATGTAATGACCCTTACATACTAACACGGTCAAACAGTCAATTCTTGATCGAATTCTCAAGTCTGTTACATTAAAATCCCTTAATGACTTCCCCAAATAGTCTAGTTATCTCATGAGTGATCGGCTCAGAAAATAGCACTATAGGCACATCGATGAAAAGCCCGACTTATTCAATTGAAAATAGAAGTGGAAAATCAAATTGTCACAACTCTTCCTCTCTTATAAAAATTTTGTGCTCTAAATTTAAGTCGTTACATCTCTCAAATAAAAAAGGTAAGGGTATTGTTGTTTCATTGTGTCCTCACTTTCCCAGGTTGCTCATTCTTTGCCGTGGTATTGCCAAACCACTTTGACCAACGGAATTGCCTTGGTACGTAATACCTGCTCTTTTCGATCCATAATCTAAATTGGTCTCTCCTCGTATAACACCCTGTCGTTCACCTCTAATTCTTCAAAATTTAACACGTGGATTGGGTCAAGTTCGTACTTCCTTAGCATCGACATGTGGAAGACAATATGAACTTAAGCAAGTCTCGGCGATAGCGCAAGGCGATATGCCAAAGTCCCTATTCTTTCTAGAATTTCGAAGGGACCTACGTATCTCGGACTTAATTTTCCTTTCTTGTCGAAACATTAAGTACCCTTCATTGGCGACACCTTCAGAAAGACGTGTTCGCCAACTTGAAATTTCAATGGTCTTTAACGCTTGTCAGCATAGCTTTTATGGCGACTTTGAGTAGTCTTCAATCTATTTCTAATAACTGTTATAGCATCTATTGACTGCTAAACTAACTTTGGGCCTATGAGCTTCCGTTCTTCAACTTCATCCCAACACACCGGCGTTCTACACACCTAGCCATACAACGCTTCAAAAGGAGCCATTTGAATGCTCTATTGGTAACTGTTGTTGTAGGCGAACTCAACGAAATGAAGTTGTTCCTCCCAATTGTCCTCTTAGATTGGCCATCCGTCTAAGGATGATAAGTCATACTGTACCGCAGCTTCGTTCTTAAGGCAATCTACAAAATTTTCTAGAATGCAGCTGTAAATCTTGGGTCTCGGTCAAATGTAATCGTCACGAGCACTCCATGCAGACAAACAATTTGATGGACATACAGCTCTGCATACCTATCTAAATCAAGGTATTTTCGTACTGTGATGAAGTGGGTCGACTTCATTAGTCTATCAACCATGACTCAAATGAAATCATTACCCCTCTGACTCCTCGGTAAGCCTATCAGCATGAGAGAAAAGCATATTGACTAGTCATTGGGAGGCCCCAATTCTTGACTGGAGGGGACACCAAAGGGCCGATTGTGGGCGAGGAGGGATTCGAACCCCCGACACCGTGGTTCGTAGCCACATGCTCTAATCCTCTGAGCTATTGTGATATGTTCCCATTTTTACTTGGGGATCTCGAGAGGTTATAAAAGTCCTCCTGGTTTACAGTGCGGAGCCTTTACTTGCTGACACGTCAAACACTTGGTGATGTGCTTGGCTATGTTTGTTTTCATACCAGATAAACAATAGTGTTGAGGTAGATTCTGATACATCTTTGTACTGCCAGGGTGAATACTGTAATTGCTACGATGTGCTTATGATTGGATTTCCTCTTTAAGCTCTACATCATCGGGTACACATAATCATCCTTTGAACCTCAACGTTTCGTCTTCTAAAATGTGAAAGTCTCGTTTTCTCTTTCCTACCTCCTCATGTACCATTTTATGGATCTATGGGTCGGTCTATTGAAGTGTCTTGATCCTCATTTGTAGTTCTAGTTTAACTCTAAGGGTGGCCAAAAGATTTGAAATGTGACCTACCTTAAACTTGAAATCCGAATCTCTAACCTTCTTGATCAAAGCCCATTCCTTGAGCACCATCTGGGCCACTGAAGACTCCCGACTCAGCGCATCAATGACTTTATTCGCTTTTCCAAGGTGATACAAAATATCACAATCATAGTCCTTCAGAAGTTCCATCCAGCGACGCTGTTTCATATTTAACTCATTCTGAAAGAATAAATACTTGAGACTTTGATGGTTCATGAAGATCCAGAATCTTTCTCCACACAAATAATGTCTCCAAATCTTCAGAGTGAAAAATGATTGCCATGAGTTCTAAGTCATACGTCGGGTAATTCTACTCGTGAAGTCTCAACTAACGGGATGCATATGCAACAACTCTATCATGTTGCATCAACACACAACCTAATTCTCTGAACAACGCGTCACTATAGATCTCGTACCCTCCAAGACCAGATGGTATTGTCAGCACAGGTGTGGTAGTCAGCTTTTGCTTAAGCTCCTGAAAACTACACTCGCACTTATCTCTCCATACAAATTTATTTTCCTTCTTCAGAAGTCGTGTCAACGGTGACGCTAACGTTAAAACCCTTCCACAAATTGTTTGTAATATCTTGCTAAACCCAGAAAATTTATGATCTCTATTACAGTAGTCGGTCTTGGCCAGTCAATTACTGCTTCGATTTTGCTTGGGTCCATAAATATTCCTTCTACCGAAATCACATGACCTAGGAAATCAATACGAGTCAACCAAAACTCACATATACTAAACTTGGCATACAACTCATGAGTCCTTAGAGTTTGTAGTACCAATCTCAAATGTCCTTCATGTTCTTTAGGACTTCTAGAGTATATCGGAATATTATCAATGAACACGATTACGAACTGATCTAAATATTCTTTGAATACCCTATTCATCAAATCCATGAAAGCAACTGGGGCATTCGTTAGTCCAAATGGCGTTACCGTAAATTCGTAATTGCCATATTGAGTGCGAAAAGTCGACTCTGGTATGTCATCTTTTCTAATCCTCAATTGATGATATCCTATTCTCAAGTCGATCTTAGAAAATATCGACGCTCCTTGCAACTGGTCAAATAAGTCATCTATCCAGGGTAGCGGGTACTTATTCTTGATTGTATTATTGATTGTCACCTGGTTGAGTTGCCAATAATCGATGCACAGACGCAGTGAACCGTCTTTCTTTTTCACAAACAAAACTGGTGCTCCCCTGGGTGACGCACTGGGGTGTATAAATCCCTTATCCAATAGTTCCTGCATTGAAGATCGACTCCATCCCGAGGGCTAACTCAATCACAAACTCTATTTCCCTTTCTGGCAATAGGCTTGGTAAATCTTTTGGAAACACATCCTGAAATTCTTGCACTACTACGATATGTTCGATCTTCTGCTCGTCAATTATCATGTCTATGATAGTCGCTAGGTAACCCTAACAACCCCTATCTAACAATGGGGTTGCTTCTAGTGATGAGATTAGGGAAATCGATGATCCTTCTTGACTCCCAATAAACTTGAAACTCTCACCCTCTAACCAATTAAACTGAATCACCTTGCGATAACAATCCAGCTTAGCTCGTTGCTTGGTGAGCCGGTCCATGCCGATTATAAGGTCAAAATCGTACATGGCTAGGATTATCAAGCCTATTTTCCCTTCTCACTCACTAATTGCTAACGTGTAACTAGGACAACCCATCGTAGCTAACACCTTATCTTTTAATGGCGTAGATATACTAACCATTGATTCCAACAGTTCCAAACTCAACCCTACTAGCTTAACAAATTGTTTAACTATAAATGAATGAGTTGCACTAAGGTCAAATAAAGTATATGCAGAATGGTCATTCAGGAAAAAAATACCTATGACCACATTCGGTGTGTCCTCTGCTTACCCTCTGGTGATGGCATACGTCCTTCCCTATGCTGGAGGTCTGCTCGGTTCACCCTGTGGTGTGTTCAAGAGTGCGTATCCCCGGTTTTGACCCATCAGTGGGGGAGGTGGTAACTATTGTCCCATTGGTCGTCGAGGACAATCTTTGATCTAGTGGCCCGTTGGCCATATTCATAACAGGCTCCTTTTCTAGTATGACATGGTGCCGACCCATGTTGCTTCCCACATAAGCGACATGCTCCATTATTGCTCGGCGTTGACTTACCTGCCCTACCTTTCCTGCTAGGTGGGATAGGGTATCTCCCACTGGTCATAGGTCTCTCTTCGAATCTATTATTGTTTCTGTTCGGGTTAAACCTCGACCCTGACATAGCAACTTGCTCACTCAGATTTCTTTCTATCAGTTGAGCCCGGTTATAAACTTCATTATAATCCCTTAAGTTCAAAGGTACTAATGGGTTCTTCAACTTTGTTCAAAAGCCATTTCCGAACCTTCGCGCCTTCTCTTTAGGATCTTCCATTAACCTTGGGGCATATTGAGACAAATCAGCAAACTTTATTTCATATTTATCCACAGTCATTGAATCTTGGCGGAGGCACTGGAACTCTTCCATCTTCTACTCCTTAGCACTACTAGAGAAATATTTCTCATTGAAGGCCATGAGGAACATGTTCCACACCGGAATTATGTCTCCCAAAAATACTATGCCTCGATTGGCCTTCACTAGGTATTCGCATTACCCTACAGCTAATACATTGCGAGAACAACCTTCTTTTCCTCAGTGCACCTTAGTAGCTAAAAAGCCTTTTCCAGGTCTAGGATCTAGAGTGAAGCGATCTCTGGGTCTCCTACACTAGTGAATCTCAGTGGGCTCAACTTCAAGAACTGTTCCACCAATTTGTGTATAGGTCTCTCCCACATCACGTTTCCCGGTGGAATCCTAGTAGGTGCAGCAATAGGTGCGACGATAAGTACGGCGGCAACAATGGTAGTAGCAATAGCTGTAGTGGCAGCGGTAATGGCGGCAGCTTGATTCTAAGCCTATTGTCCCATCAAGTCTCTCATTGCCCCTAGCACCTGCAGGATCCCAATGGTTCCTGGATCATCAGGTGCTACTACCCCAGCACCAATCGGCAGAACCGATTATGATGTTATTCCACTAGCATTAGCTTGAGCCGGTGCTTTACCTCTATTGCCTTGGGCACTGACTCTGGTCGACATCCTAGCCCGAGTAACGAGTCCAATCGCCCTTTTTCTAGGCGTTCTCTGCTCTTGCTCATTCATGGTGCGGGTTCTTTATAGACACTTGCTTCCAATTTCCCACATAATTAGAACCTGAGTGCTAATCACAAATAAGTTACCATTCAACTATCAATCACACGCATTAATATATTAAAATGTTTTTCTACTAACTATCCCATGATTCATCGCATCTTATCACTCCATACACTAACTTGCTTTGGTACCACTTCAAGCAGGGATGTCACGACCTGAACCTTGAGCACGTGTGCATTCCTCAGTGGTCGATAAAAATTTGCAATATCCTCGGAATTTTTGCCGACTCATTCAATTATTACACAAGTAGAAACGTAATAGTAACCTCCAGACAACATTGAAATGGGATAAAAAAAAACATATGATTATATTTCCACCAAACACACATATTTCTACAGTATTCTAACATAACATGCGTTTATTTCAAAAAGAAGAGCTTCTAGGCTATCTATGCTCTGAGCTCCTCATTCATGGGATCAAGTCCCTCCCTATGACCCTGCTAGACTTTTCGATAGTCTTGGGTGAGCCATAACCCATTATCCAAATCAGACGGAAGACCCGTTAACATCTGAAAGAGGCCACAAACAAACCAGTACTCCACTTCCTGCAACCCTTTGCATTTGGCTTGACAATCTTCCATCTAGGGACCTGAAAAATGTAGCCCATGAATGGGTGAGAGGACGTCTCAACGAGTCCGTCCCCTAAATCCAGATTAGGAGAAAAGTACACCCACATGCATTCTAACCACATTTCCCTAAAATTCCCTTAACACTCGCATCTTTCCTACATGTTAGTATCAATCAAATTGTATATAATTGTATTGAGATTGCATATCATAAGAACATTTCAACATGTGTCTATGCATGGGCGTACATATCATCACAATCACACAGGCCCCCAATTACTAGACTAAATTGTTATGGTACGTCCCATACTGCACCACACAATTCTGTCTCCTAAATAGATCCCTCAATTTCAATCGTTCATAGTCTCAACTGACTTCAATGCACCAGCTATGGCCAACTCAACAGTTAGCGGTTTTTCGGCATGACCGGACATCATCTCCCATCATCGAGTATGACAATGTCTATATCTAGACGACATTCCAATTACGAGCATCGACCCAGCATCCACGGCGACCGGCATCCGTTGATTTGGGACATTCCCGAAAGAGCATCATTCGACCCCAAGGACTCGTGATGGATTTTCACATCACTTATGCATTCACCCAATTTCGGCCAAGGTTACCAAGCTTTATGCTCAAACATCTCGAATGAAATAGTGCTCTTAGCCTATTTTCTTGCCTTTAAAAGTATACGGTAAAATAATTAGGCGAAAACATATGAACCATTCGATCTAGAAAATTATGTAATTTATCTCATGAAGTTCCATGATTTATATAATATTTAAAACCAACTTTCGATATAAGAATTTCAATCCCTGGCATTTTCTAATTAAATGCTGAAGTTACCACACTTGAGATAAATGCCCAACATTTAATAATCATCACTCAATTTAACTATTCACCAATCAATTGTATGAATTGAGCATACCACTGTGATCAACAAAAAATTCCAGTCACCGGCTATCCCGGTATAATTTTCGAAAAATATATTAAATAATGAATTAAATTATTTAAATCCATTATTCACCCAATTGCTATTTACCATGTTTACTACCACTTATAATTGCTCATAATTTAAAGCCACCATTCAAACACTTAATTAAATTAATTCCTTACATTAATCTCTTAGTCTAAAATACTATTTTAATATTTAGATTTCTAACTAACTAACCTAAACAACTTAACTAACTAATCTAACTATTTAGTTCTAACTTAACTAACTTAACTAATTAGCCTTTACCCTAACCAAACTAATTACTAATCTCAACTAAACTTAATCTAACACTTAATAAGTGTACTTAGCTCCTAATCAACAATTAGGGAAAACTAACTCATCTAAGCTAAAACCAAAGATTTCCAGTGACGGCGAAGTGGCAGTAGTGAGGTCTCGGCCGTTGGGGGCCGAAGTAGTTTCGGTTGGCCTGGCACAGGCCTGCAAGGCCTCGGCCTATTGTTTCGGAGCAGCTTTCTTGGCTGGACTAGGCCAAGCAATGGTGGCGCGAGCTCTTTGGAGGCAAGGTAGCTGCACGGTGAGGTGGTTCAATCGACTGATGGGTTGCACCGGCGCAGCAAGGGTCTCAGCACAAGCAACAATGACAACAAAGGGATGGTTTTTTCCGGTGAGGATGGTGAGCTAAAATGGAAGAGGGATAGGCGGTGGAAACGTGGCAGCACCTGTATACAATGGTGCTAAGCTTCCAGCGGAGAGATGCAGAAATTTCGCCGATTTTTGTGGACTGTCGGACTACTAGTGAGGATGGTTGAGAAGTGATTAACGGCCACACAAAAGAGAAATGGAACATGGGGGCTACTTGGTCGGTGCTTCTATTGATCCAAGAATCTGCAGTGCCAAAACAAAGCTCTCCTCTGTTTTTGGCTGTTGTGTTGTTGGGCAAAGAAGAAACAGGGGAGACCAAACGGCTTAAGGGAGAAGAAGATAAGGGACTTTATGGCAGGGGGAAAAGGAAAGGAAAATGAAAGGAAGAGAAAGAGAGGGAGAGAGAGAGATGTGGTTGCACGGCACGAGGGGGAAGGGATCGCATGGATGGGGAGAGGAGAAGGAGAAAAAGGACCATGGAGGGTCCTCCCTCCATATTTCCACAACCTTTGCTGTTTTTTTTTTTCCATGGAAACTAAGCCATTTCACTTTAATATGGCCCACCACTCCAAAGCAGACTTATCCTCATCAAATGAAATTCAAATGGTGGTGGAATTCTTTTTGGTGTGCCTACATCCGAATTTGGCATCCTTTCCATTAGCTTTTCCCATTTTCATTTGATCAATTCTTCACCTTAGTTAACAAGGATAAAGCCTTATTTAAATCATTATAATTCTCATTTACAAAGGTTCCACATTAAAGATCAAAATCCCTTTACATTATGGCCTTTCTCCATTTCACTTTGCTTGCTGTAATTTGAATTTCCCACCAAAATTTCAAATTCCTCAAAAGGTCTTGAGAGGATGCATCGACGATCATAAAATTAATTGTGACATGGTAGAATTTTCAATGTCTGAAATCGGATTAAATTTCGCGATTAATTTCAATCTAGCGCAATTTTAGTGTGACATAAACTGCCAAGTAGTTTTTAGGAATTTTCGGTGCAATTAACCCGTGGTCAATTATCTTCGAGCCACAATGTACATTTTCGATTCGTTGGCAACTCTTGATTATCGTGAAAATCTCGAGATCTCATTTATGAGCACAGGGTACCAAAATAACAGAAAAATCGATTTAGTACCAATCGACAAGAATTTTGCAATTAAGTGGAATCATTCATGCCTAATTACATCCCTCAGTCAAATCGACCTATCTCCGATTTCTGGCAGATTTTGGATTGTGCCGCAATGACCCTTGTAGACTAACATGGTCGAGCGCTCAATTCTTGGTCGAATTCTCAAGTCTGTTGCATTAAAATCCTTTAATGACTTCCCCAAATAGTCTAGTTATCTCATGAGTGATCGGCTTAGAGAATAGCACTATAGGCACTTCGATGAAAAGCCCGACTTATTTAATTGAAAACAAAAGTGGAAAATCAGACTGTCATAGATCTAGCCTCTCTCGGGCCCAACCAGCACTGAATAGAAGCCAAGCCGAGTGGGTCTCCAACTCACTATTTAGGCCATTTTTGGGCCGTTCGTGACCTTGCTTAGCAGTCCCGCTTTGGAGTTTGTCGCTCATTGCCGTGTCCTCGTCGTTTTGATTCGAGCGAATCATTAATCAAGTGAGTTTAACTCACTAATCCTTGCTTAGTAGGTTAATGATGCTTAAGGGTTGATTAGTTTAAGCTAAACTAGGATTATGTGGTTAGTTAGAATGGATTAGCGATTTAGTTAACTGATATTGCTTGTTAGGTGGTTAGAGTAGTGTAATTAGCAACTAAACGAGCTCTAGTATTTATTTAGATAGGTTCGGAAATTTTCCAAACTCAAATAAGTATTTAATTAGGCCTTACGGGCCTAAGTCGTATTTATTTGCATTTAATAATTATTTTTCGTATTCATTTAATTATTTAATTATTTTTCGGAAATTAGACCAGGATAGTCGGTTACTGGAATTTCGTGCCGATTTCAATGGTGTGATTGATTTATTTAATTGACTGCTATTTTGTCTAAATTGAGTGTGAATTGAAATTTTGGGGTATTTATCCCAAAATTTATTAGCTTCAGTATTTAATTAGAAAATAACCAGGTGTCAGTTTATAGCACCAAAAATATTTTGGTGGACCATATTAAATGGTGGGATTTATAAAAAGGAAAATATTGTATTTTGGTTAAGGTTGACCGTGTACCTACACACGAGTATTTTTATCCAGTATGATAAAAATGGTGAATTTGTTAGATAGTCAGGATGATATACTATATCAACTTACGGGTTCTGATATGTTAGTTTTGAGTGAATAGTATACCAGTATACAATATCAGCCTACGAGCCTTGATATATCAGATTTTGATAAGTATTATACCTTATTAGCTTTGGGTGAGCAATAATTTATCAACTTTGGGTGAGTTATACTATATATTATCAGCTTAGGGTGAGCAATCCTATTTTGATAGGACCTTATAGATAGTATTGAATAGGTTGACAGAGAAGTGATCATGATGAAATGTAATCGACTAAGTCGATTGATCGATGATTCGATCTGTTGAGATGAATTTATTTGTGATGTGATTCGATGAATTACAAATTGCATTGACTTGTAGGAAGGGACTAAGGCTAAGGTAAATCATCTGACTCGTGTTTGTGCCTAGGCAGCCCTTGGGGGTATTTCCTTCCTAGTCAGATCTTAAGGAATTGAATTTGCTGAGACGTCGTCTCACCATGTTGTGGGATAATATTTTAGGCCCATAAATGCAATCTCCTCCTAAACATTTTGGTCAGCCTAAGAAGGTGACAGAACATAAGTGATTTATCCCACTTCATGGAGACCCAAGGGAATGGGTATATGAGTTGGTGAAAACCATAGTTTGGGTCGATGTGGGCCTACCCAAAAAGGTGCCCCATCAATATAGATCATGGTATCGCCAGAAGCGGAATGGCCAGAGAGAAGGGCCCATACCAGAGTCCGAGGTTCCTTTTTATGTTCTCGAGGTTGCCTTTGGGAAAGGCACGACAGATCGTCCAAGAGGTTCGGTAGTGGATGTAGAACCAAACATGTCAGAACCAGAGTCCCCGGTGTACTCAGCAAAAAGCTTTAGTTGGGATGAGGATGAAGATGAAGAGGAGGATGAGGATCCATAGTTTTGTGAAACCCCCCTTGTTTTGTAGACGTTATAAGTAGATCGGCTGGTATTGTATTATATATGACATGACTGGTTATGTTATGTATATATAAGTGTGTTGTGTGGTTTTCAATTTGAAAAATTATAGCCCTACTTTTCTATCCCATTTTATTGGTGTCTGGGGATTATATAATTGCTTCCACATGTGTATATTAAAAATGAAGGGGTCGGCGATGCGTCCTAGGATGTCGCGTTTAATTGACCGCTAAGGGATGGGCACGAGCTCGGAGGATCGGGGCGTGACACCAGATTTGGTCTGGGTGAGGCTGACGCTCGCTTGGGTGAGGGCGAGCCCTGGCGAGTTGCCCAGGCTAGGGCGCAGGTTGGCCTCTTCAAGCGACCCTTGCCAAGCCGCACGTGGGCAAGGGCCCCCCTTGCTGGGGCTCCTCCTCGCCCGGCCAGGCCTCGCCTGTGGCTGGTGAGGCTAGCCGACTGGTTGTGGTCGATGGCTGACTACCGGAAAATGCAAAGAAAGCCAAAAAGAAAAGAAAGAAAAGAAAAAAAATGGGAAAAAACTAAAATAATAATAATAATAATAATAATAATAATAATAATAATAGTTCAAAAAATATTAAAATATTATTAAAATTTATCAATGTTAACGCCGATGGTCTTACGTGACATTGCTGGTGTCCATGTTAGCATTTTCCGGCCAAAATTGACTGGATGGATTGAATCAACAAGAAGTGAAAATGTTTAGCACTGAATTGGTAAAATTAAAAGATTTAGGACTAAATTGGCAAAAGTGCAATAGGTTTAGGACTTTTTGGACAATTTTCCCCAAGAAAAGGAAAGCATCAAAATGGAGGTCTTTTGCTCCAAGAAATGAAGTGATTTTGGGAAGCAAAACAAGCTTCCACCGACTCTTGAGGAATCTTAAAAGTAAAAGACTATGTGAGTGTTGAAGAAGGAAGAGATGTAGTCTAAGGCATGGAGAATTGTTTAGGTGATCCAAAAGGAAAAATTGTCTAAAAAATCTTAGATTTAATGCACTTTTGTCAATTCATTACTAAAAAATTTTAATTTTGTTAATTAAGTCATTAGCTTTTTTAAATTTTGACACTGACCATCACTTGGATAATTTTTAATAGTGTTTTAATTTTTTTTTTCTTTCTTTTTTCCCTTCTCTTCTTCTTCCTCTAGCCTATCATCGCCGATGCTCAGCTAGAGGCAAGGGTTGGTGAGGTCAAACTTTGCAGCCGTAGGCACGCCGTGCTCGCCCTTGGCAGGGCTTGATCTCATTGTCGCTTGGTTAGGTTGGCCTTGCTAGAACCTCATTTGATCTGGTGAGGCTAACCTCACCTACTTACAGCGAGGTTGAACCTTGTCATTGTTGGGCAAAGTTGGTGACCTCAGTGGCTCTTGCTTCTAGCGAGTTACTGAGGGTGATTGATTAGTGAATGAAGAATGGAAGGGGAAAAAAAAGAGAGAAAAGAAAAAAATATGAAAAAATGGTAAATGGAAAAAAAATTAAAATATCATTAAAAACATCAACGTTAGCGTTGCTTGAACTACGTAAAACGGTTGGCGTCCGCGGCAATCATATCTAGATGGATAAACTAAATTGGCAATAGTTGTCATTGTTTCAACTTGGGAAGAGAAAGGTGGAGAGTTTGATTCCCTACTTTCTCATGGAGCTAGGGGTGGATACGTGAGTGAGGGAGCGGCGCTTCACAACCTACGCATACCACATGGCATACACAGTAACTTACAAAATAAATAAAGGATATGATCGAACCAAAAAAAAAATTAATTGGCAAATCATTAAAAAAAATCTAGTAATTGACAAAAATAAAATGTTTAGAAATGATTTGGCAAAAAATACAATAATAAGTTTAGGACTCTCAGGACAATTTTCCTAATCCAAAATGATCTCTTGAATCAATTGAAACTGAGCAAAAACTATAAACTTCCCTTCAATTGAGAAACGTATGCTGTCCAAGAGTGGCCAATGTCGGTTGATGTATGACGTGCCTTCAGCAGCAGCGAAAAGCCCACCACGAAAAGCCATTAAGGCCGGCCAATGATTTACAAGTAAATTAAATACATCGCCCAAATATCAGTTTAAAATTTTTGGTGATCCAATAATTAGTTAGGAATAAATTTATTATAAATATACCAGTTTGAAATTTTTTGTAGTATCAATCTTATGAATTTTCATATGAATATGCTACATCAACTATCATGTATTATCCAACTCAGTAATTTAATAGTGAAATTTAACAAGGGCTAACAAAAGATAAATGTGTCACGAGTACACCAATTTAGAATTTTCAATGATCTAAAAATTGGTTTGGGGAAAATATTTCATATTTATACTAATTTAGAGTTTTTCATGATATTAATCAAAAACTTAAAAATTGACTAGAAGAGTTATCCAATCTTGTGTCTTCTTTTTTCCATTTTCGTAAACTCAAATATTAAATTAAATGAAAATAAATAAAAACTCAAATTAGTTGGAAAAGTTCTTGAATTTATATTCTGGTATCATTAGATGCTGCCATTTGAGATCCGTGCTGTTTTAACAAAACTATTTCCTGCAAGGCTAGTTATTTGGTGAAGAAAAGGACTTCCCATTTGGTGAGAAAGCATCCATGGTCAGCAAATTCTTTCTTGATGTTCTAAACTAGATCCGAGTTATGCGTTCAATGGTCGGTCTGTCATCATGACAATTCCATCATGGGGTTGAAGACTTTGCGGATTCACTCCCAACCACCAAAAAGGTAGCGCATTGCTTCAAACTCCAATCAGAAAAATGACGAGGACTCTCTCTCTCTCTCTCTCTCTCTCTCTCTCTCTCTAAACTAAAAACCCTCCTATCACTTTCACACCGGCGGCATATCTTGGACTGTTGACGTACTCTGTAGGGATCACCTGAGCAGTATGACCTTTTTCCATTATTGGTGGACTAAACTGTGTTCTGAGTTCAGGAGCCAAAGATGGAGGAAACCCCACATAAAATCCAGGAGTAATTCCAGTTATGACACCAAAAAGAAAATGTGCCATAGAACCCAATCTGGCATCTCTAGAGGTCCAGATTACAATGATCTACAGACAAACAACTCAGCACAGGGAGAGCACACCGCCGCCTACCCAATGACTTGTGGAAGTTCAATCGCTCCATCAAATTCAAATGCATATACAACATATAATAGTCCAACAATACCGCCCATACTAACTGTACGTGTAAACTTTGGATTGCAGGTTCAGGTCGTGTCTCCACCACTGGTGAATACTATGTGCCCTCTTGTATTCCAGCGACGGATTTAAATTGATTGATAGATTTGCGGACGGGATTAGGTGCAAAGGATCTGCCGACTTCCCCTTTGCGCTCATGAACAGCAATCCGATAGAGTGCTGAGTAGCTAACTTCTCAATAGCTCCTGGTCCAATCTCTTGCATCTTGTTTCGGTGCTTGAAATAGCCAATGTACTCTGAACAGACGTGATCGGCTGCATTGACATACAGTTGAGGGGCCCAAGCAGATAAAGTGGCAAAAGAATCAGCAGATTGATTCCTGAGTTGTGGAGCCTTCATGGCTAACACGAGTCCAGCTGTGATCATGCTGGTGGTGAAGCGAATACCGAGCTTCACTTTAGTATTCTTGATCTTCTCAACCAGGGCCGGCACATAAGGCGGATGGAAGAGGAAAGACTCAAGAAACAATCCCGTTTTGGCCATGTTCTGTCCTGCTAGCAGAGCAATGGCGGACCCCAGGGAGTGGCCAGCGAACCAGACCCTAGAATCGTCAGCGGTTGCAACCATATTCCATACCGCCTGCATGGCAGTCTCGAAGCGATATGTGGAGTGGAGCCCATGCTGGAGCAAGAGAAGACCCAGCATAATATCTCAACGAGAGACCGATTCTTTCTTGGTCATGGTGCCTCGGAAGGCGACCACGAAATGCATAAAAATCGGCACGTAGAATACGACATTTTTTTGGACAGCTTTTTAAATTTGAATACGTCAAGTTTTCAAAGTTGTAAAGGAAAAGTGAAGATAAAACTTAAAAGTTGACCTAGAGAATTATCCAATTCCTTTTCTTTTTCTTCCATTTCCGTAAACTTTCTCGACATCTCGAAAGTGGTAAATATTAAATTAGAAAAGACGAAATAAAAAATCAAATTAGTTGCAAAAGTTCCTAATTTATACGTTGGCATCACCAGATACTTTCCATTTGAGATTTGTGCCGTTTTGACAAACTAATTTCTTATGAGAGTTGTTATATCACTTGATTTGCATCTCCAAAAATGTGAAGAAAATGAACTTTTCAGTTGGTAAGAAAAGCATCCACCATCGTCGCCCAACCTTTCTTATATTTCCAAACTAGATCCGACTGGTCTGGCATGCATCGTGACAATTTCGCAAAGGGGTAAGGCGGATAACATTGCTTCAATCTCCAAACTCAAAAATGACAAGAGGACTCTTTCTCCCACACACACACGGACACAAACAAACTGAAAACCACCTGTCACTTCCAAACATATGAAATGTAGTAAAAAGCAAAGGCGCCACAAAACAGGTCCAGGCTGTTAAGATCATATATCAACAGAGAGCAGATGATGCTGCTGAGGCTGCTGAAGTTAGAACAGAGGATGCTGCGAAGGCTGATAAAGCAAGAAGAAAAGAAGTCAGTGGAAATGAACGGCTAAGATAAAGAGTAATGAAGTTTGTGATCAACGATGGAAAATCTGTCAAGAGGATAAACAGGGATTGCGGATTACCTCTATGAAGATATATGGAGTCGTCAGTTAGTTATAACGTCAAAAACAGAAGTTAGTTTGTTCTGTTAGTCTTCATCTTCCTAAATGAGGAAGGTATATAGCTTCGTAGAGACAGAGAGAAAGAATAGTACCAGAAAGATATAGAGAAAGGTAGATGAGAGAATAGAGATTTTTTTTCCTTTCAATTGAAGTAAACGATCTTGAAGTACATTGTGATCAAGTACAGAGGAGAATATACAGAGTTCTTCATTGATCAATCTCAATCTCTACATCTATATCTTCCTCTTCCTGCATTCTTCAATTCTTCCGTACTAGAAGTTTCAGCATTGTTGATTCTTCCGTATGAATGCACCATCTTCACATGGTATCAGAGTTGGACGATCATTTCAACCAAAAAGGATCCATTCGGTAGCTACTTGCTTGATCGAGGAAGAAGGATCTGAAGCTACACAGATTACTGTATCACGGTAACTCAGTTGGTTTTTCATAAACAAAATTGCTATCCTAGTTGTTCCATAGTTGAAAGAATACAGCAATGGCAGTAAGAGCATCAAAGTATCCCTTCCCTATACATGTGAATATTTCTAACTTTGTCACAATAAAACTTGCCGAAGACAATTTTCTTTTATGGCAAGCTCAGATCTATAGATATCTGAAAAGCCAAGAACTCTTTGCCTTTGATAATGGTGATATTACACCACTACTCGAATGCTGCAGAATGTAGTTGAAAGAGATGAAGCTGAGGCTGTAAATCCAGAATATACTGACTGGACAAAAACAGATCAGCTAGTATCCTCATGGATAAGCGGAGCTGTATCTGAGAATATACTTAGCTTAATAATTGGCTTAGAAACATCTTATGAAGTGTGGCAGACACTCTTGAATCGATTCACACAAAAATCAGCAGCAAGAGAGTTTGAGTTGAGGGGGAAACTCCAAGGCTGTCAAAAACATGATCGAGATCTTCCAGTCTATCTTCGAGAATACAAGACAATATGTGATCAGTTAAATGCTATCGGGAAACCGGTGGATGATATAACCAAGCTGTTTGGTGTATTGGAAGGGTTAGGAGCTGAGTATGAAAATTTTTGAACAACAATATACTGTCTAAAACCTCAACCTGAGTATGATGAGGTAATTGCTCAATTAGAAAGGTTCGAGTCAAGAATGCAGAACTACTCTAGAACACAATTTAACCCCAATATGGCTTACTTTGGGCAAAGATTTTCTCAAGCTCAGTTCAAAGAAACTACTGATGGAGGGTATATTCCTCAAAATTTAAGCTTGACTGCTCAAAGAGGTAATTACAGAGGAGGCCGCAATTATGGAAGAGGACGCTCTCTTAATAACAGAGGCCGTGGATTCAGATACCCTGGAGACAACTCAGGTTACAGGTCTAACAATGTCAGCTATATGCAAGAGAATCAGAGAACCAAACCTTATTACAGTTCTTCTGAACCTGCTTTCATCTCTGGATTTCGTCCCTATGCTGGTCCATCACAAAGATACCAAGAAATAAAATCTTATCCTTCCAATCTAACTTTTCCCAAGAATGTGCAGGATGAGAAGCCAATTAACAACATAAAATTAGAATGTCAAATCTGCAAGAAACCAGGTCATGATGCTTTGCACTGCTGGTATAGATTTGATAACTCGTATCAAGCTGAGGAGATACCGACAGCTTTAGCAGCTATACACCTTGAGGATGCCAAAGGCAGCGAGTGGTATCCAGATATTGGTGCAACTGCACACATTACAGCTAATCTTGGTATGCTTCAAAATGTTAGGGAAATCCCTAATGATGATTTGAAGATGACAACATAAATCAAAGGCTACTAACATGTTTAATGGTTAAGTATTAGACCATGCAGATGATAGAACATGTAAAGGATATTGTCAAAGTGTGAAGACGACCAGAAGACTGAACGTAACATATGTCCAGAGTATATTTTGAAGATTTCCAGACTTCTGTGTCAAAGTCTCAAGACTCAAGACTCAAAGTCTGAAGACTGCCAGACTTCTGTGTCAAAGTCTGAAGACTGCCAGACTCAAGACTCAGATTGTAAAGTCTAAAGACTCAGACTTTACATCCAGATTACAATGAATCGTAACTCAAGCCCAATCATATAACGGCTAGTGATCTGATTTGGATTCCACATCAAGATTGATTTGATTGAAGACAAGAACTTTATATACGAAGAAGCTTTACTTATGGAAACCAAGATTTCGTTTGTATGGGCGATCGGAATCAATTTGGGATTCTACCTTTGTCACTCAACGGCTACCAAATCTTCTAGATACAGAGCTGTCCAATGGGTATATTGGAAGACGATTCTCCGGGATGCTGTCCAACGGCTAGTTTGGAAGTGGAGGAGTATTTAAGGAGATCATGGACCGATGAGCAAGTAAGAGACGGAGCGTAGAATTTATAATTCCAAAGTCTGAGCGATCTTCGATCACACACTTGTCTTTGGAGAGCTTAAACGTTTGTAATCGTGAGAGAAATATCAAGAGAGTGACTTAGTGAGTTGGTGTGATCTACTACTAAGTGTTTGCACTCGAAGTTGTAATCTCTTGTCGATTGCATAGTGGAATCCAGCCAAGAAGGCAATTATCGTGGGAGAGTGGACGTAGGCTTGGATTAAGCCGAACCACTATAATTTCTGTGTTCTTATTCTCTTCCCTAACTCCTTTATTTTGTTCATACTAGCATTCTCACAAAACTCTTCTGAATACACTGGTTATGACACTGTCATGGTTGGTGATGGATCACACTTGTCGATTACACATATTGGTAATACATTGTTGCATACTGAAGGAAGTCTATTGCCTCTGAATGATGTTCTAATTGTCCCTGATATAAAGAAAAATCTGTTATCAGTGTCCAAATTAACAGATGATTACCCATGCTCATTTGTCTTTGACAAATTTGGTGTATATGTAAAGGACAATTGGACAAACACAACCTTGCTGCTCGGAAGGAAAACTAAAGGACTATATCAAGTGAATTCACAAACAACTCAAGCCTTTCTAGCTTAGAGACACGGAGCAGTAGAAGAGGACACATGGCATCAAAGACTAGCACATACCAATCTGCATATCTTGAAATATTTGCAGAATCAAAAACTCATTCAATGTAGCAGTAAGATGTTGAGTGTTTGTAGTAGTTGTCAAATTGCTAAGAATGCAACTTTACCATTTCCATCTTCTGAATCTGTAACAACCATGCCCCTACAAAAAATCCACTGTGATATATGGGGGCTATCACCTGTGACTTCATTTCAAAGTTTCAAATACTATGTTCTGTTTGTAGATAATTTCTCTCGATATAGTTGGATATATCCATTAAAATTGAAGTCAGACTTCTATAAGATCTTTGTTATGTTTCAAAAGCAAGTAGAAAACCAATTTGAGTCAAAAATCAAGGTCTTTCGATGTGATGGAGGAGGAGAATTTCTTAGCCATAGGTTTCAAGCTCATTTGCAAGACTATGGTATAAAACAAAATCTCTCTTGTCCCTATACACCTGCACAAAACGGGATATCTGAGAGGAAGCATCGACACATTGTTGAATTAGGTCTTGCCATGTTATATCATGGCAGAGTTCCACTGAAGTATTGGGTTGATGCTTTTATTACAGCTAACTATGTCATCAATCTTCTTACAACACTGAGATTGGACATGCAATCACCACACAGAAAACTATATCACCAAGAGCCAACCTATGATCACCTCAGAGTATTTGGTTGTGCCTGTTATCCATGTTTACGACCCTATGCTCAGCATAAGTTTGATCCGAGATCTCTCACCTATGTATTCATTGGTTATAGTGACCATCATAAAGGCTACAGATGTCTTGTGCCTTCAACAGGTCGAATATATATCAGTAGAAATGTAAAGTTTGATGAAAAGTTTTTCCCATTCACTAAGTTGTGCTTGACAAAGTATGCACCTCTTACAACATTGTACCAGATATGGGCAGAAGAAGTTCAGTTACCAGAGTCAGCAAATAGAGCAACAGTCTCTAACATACCTTATACTGGTTCTCCTACATGTGTAGCCCATCTGCAACTCGATAAAGACAATATTGTCATCAACTCTCAAAGTACTCAACAGAATTTTATTCCCTATACTGATCAATCGAGACAGGTCATTTCCACTATGGCTACACATGATGCAGAAACTTCACCTATCCAGAACCAAGACATATCTGATGCTGATACACCACTATCCAATAGTACAAGCAGTGGATCTGATCAAGCCACTTCTCACACAACTCAAGGGATTTCTTCTAATCATTGAATGTAGACACGATCAAAGTCTGGAATTGTCAAACCGAATCCCAAGTATGCATGTCTTGCTGTCTATAAGGTACCTTCTGAACCAAAGACAATTAAATCTGCATTAGCACATGAAGGTTGGCATAAAGCAATGACAGAAGAAATGGAGGCATTATATCAAAACAAAACCTGGAACTTAATTCCTCGAGCTGAACATATGAATATAATTGGTTGCAAGTGGGTCTTCAAAACAAAACTGGCATCTGATGGTAGTCTTGATAGATTGAAAGCCCGTTTAGTTGCTAAGGGATTCCATCAAGAAGAGGGCATAGATTTCATAGAGACCTTTAGTCCAGTAATCAAGCATGCCACAATCAGAATTGTTCTGTCTATAGCAAAGATGAGACAGTGGCCTATACATCAACTTGATGTTAAAAATGCATTTTTACATGACACTCTTAATGAAACAGTCTACATGGAGCAGCCTCCTGGTTTTCAAGATTCACAGAGACCTTATCATGTGTGGTTACTCAAGAAATCACTCTATGGTCTTCGACAAGCTCCTCGAGCATGGTTTGATAAGTTCAGTGATTTTCTACTTGAATATGGATTCTTTTGCAGCTCGACAAATCCATCTTTATTCATATATCATCATCAACAGCATACTATTCTTCTGCTTTTGTATGTTGATGACATTGTCTTAACTGGCAGTTCTTTTCAAATACTCTCTGCTCTTATTCAGTCTCTTAGCCTCAAATTTCACATGAAAGATCTTGGTCCTCTGCATTATTTTCTTGGCATCGAAGTCAAACAAAATTCAGATCATTTGTTTCTATGTCAAACAAAATATGCTAGTGATCTTCTCACTCGAGCTTACATGTCTGAATGTAAACCAATTGCTACTCCTCTGTCCCTAAGGCCAATTATTATGCAGCACGACTCTGTTTCTCTGAGCAATCCTACTGAATATCGTAGCTTGGTAGATGCTCTTCAATATCTAACTTTGACTCGACCTGACATAGCTTATGCTACCAACTTACTATGTCAGAAATTACAGACACCAACTGTGGCAGATCTTGCTCGACTTAAAAGGGTGTTGAGATACATCAAAGGCACTATCCATCTTGGTTTATTCATTCACTCGCACAGTTCTTCACATATGTATGGTTTTTCAGATGCAGATTGGGCAGGGTGTACAGAAACACGAAGATCAACTACAGGATTTTGTACTTACATTGGTTCCAATCTTATCTCTTGGGTAGCCAAGAAGCAATCCACAGTCAGTAGGTCCTCTACAGAAGCCGAGTATAGAGCACTTGCTTCCACTTCTGCAGAACTCACTTGGATCAGCTTTGTCTTACAAGACATAGGCTGTGCTCTCCACTCTCCTACACATCTATTTTGTGACAATAAATCAGCTATAGCTCTCACTGCTAATCCTATATTACATGCTCGAACAAAGCATATTGAAGTCGATTTTCACTTTGTTAGAGAAAAAGTCTCTTCAGGATCCCTCACTGTTCGGTATGTCCCAAGCAATTTCCAAATTGCTGACATTTTTACCAAATCTCTCTCACACTTTACACATTGCCAACTCCGCACTAAATTGGGACTTGGTTTTTCACCTACTCCCAATTTGAGGGGGAATGTTAAGATCATATATCAACAGAGAGCAGATGATGCTGCTGAGGCTGCTGAAGTTAGAACAGAGGATGCTACGAAGGCTGATAAAGCAAGAAGAAAAGAAGTCAGTGGAAATGAACGGCTAAGATAAAGAGTAATGAAGTTTGTGATCAACGATGGAAAATCTGTCAAGAGGATAAACAGGGATTGCGGATTACCTCTATGAAGATATATGGAGTCGTCAGTCAGTTATAACGTCAAAAACAGAAGTTAGTTTGTTCTGTTAGTCTTCATCTTCCTAAATGAGGAAGGTATATAGCTTCGTAGAGACAGAGAGAGAGAATAGTACCAGAAAGATATAGAGAAAGATAGATGAGAGAATAGAGATTTTTTCCATTCAATTGAAGTAAACAATCTTGAAGTACATTGTGATCAAGTACAGAGGAGAATATATAGAGTTCTTCATTGATCAATCTCAATCTCTACATCTATATCTTCCTCTTCCTGCATTCTTCAATTCTTCCGTACTAGAAGTTTCAGCATTGTTGATTCTTCTGTATGAATGCATCATCTTCACAAACATCGATACACACATAAACAATTCAGCACACGGAGAGCAACACAACTGTGTATTCAATGACTTGGGCAAGTTCAATCACGTCATCAGATCTAAGCGCATAAGCGACGAGAACTAACAGTCCAACGATACTGCCAATACTAATACTCGTACTTGTAAACTTCGGACTCCAGCTCCAGGTCCAGCTTCCACCATTCGCTAATTTTATGCGCCCTCAAGAAACACTTCGGCGGCTTTAAATTGATCGATAGATTTGCCGATGGGATGAGGTGCAAAGGCTCTGCTTGCGTCCCATTCTCGCTCATGAACAGCAATATCACAGAATAACGACTAGCAATCTTGCGGATACCTCCTAATCTGAACTTTTGCATCCACTTTCCGTGCTCGAAATAGCCAATGTATCCCGAGCAGACGCAATCAGCCTTGTTGACAAACAGCTGAGGAACCCAAGGGGACAAAGCTGCAAAAGAATCGGCCAATTGTTTCAGCTGTTCCAGAGACTGTTTAGCTAGCGCCGCCGCAGCACATAACCCGCTTTCAGCTAACTGGAAAGCCCGCTTCCAGATCTTGCTCTTGATCTTCTCGATCGGAACAGATGCATAAGGCGGGTTGAAGAGGAAAGACTCGAGATAATATCCCTTTTTTGCCATGTTCTTTCCAGCTTCCAGAGCAATGGCAGACCCGAGGGAATGGCCAGCTAACCAGACCACCTTAGAATTGCCGGTGGCTGCAACCAAGTCTTCTACCACCTGCACGGCAGTCTTGCAGCGAGACGAGGAGTGAAGCTCATTCCTTAAAAACTAAACATCCAGCTCAATATCTCGAAAGAACGATTCTTTCGTGAACGAGGTGCCTCGGAAGGCGACCACAAAACACGGTCCATCTGCTAAGTGGTTACATGAGGATGGCAGAGGCTTATACTCGAAGATGGCACCGAAGATAGAAGAGTCAGCCCCATCTACGAGTATGCGCTTCAACTGAAAAGCGAAAGTTTCCCACCAAGGAGGTGCAAGAGCCTGGGAACCTTCTCGTTTCCCCCGGCGGTCCCGCTCTAAGACATAGGCACCTTTAACCAAAGAAGCAACAACCGACCTCCCATGATCTGCATTTTTCCTATGTTAGAAGTCCAAAGAAACGTTAGTGTCGTCAGTATGTTTGCTGATAAAGAAACTCTGTAGCTAGACTAAGCTAAATACCCGTATCATCGCTACACGCGAAAAGAATAAAACGAAACATCGGATTCGAGAGAAGTTTAAAATGCCATATTTTCGAAAAAGCTTCTCATGCGGTCTGAACTCGGTGCCGAACGAAAAGTTGGCACTCCACACGTGGCTGCTTCTGTTTGAAAACTACGAACCGGATGTGTCCATGAACCAAATAGAGTCATATAACACTGGGAAAATTGTCCAAAAAGTTCTAAATCTATTGTACTTTTGCTAATTTAGTCCTAAACCTTTTAACTTTGTCAATTCGGTCCTAAACATTTTCACTTCTTGCAGATTTAGTCCGTCCAGCCAATTTTGGCCGGAAAATGCTGACGTGAACAATTTTAATAATATTTTAATATTTTTTAAATTTTTAATTTTTTTATTTTTCCTTTTCTTTTTTTTCTTTATTTTCTTATTAACTTTCTTTGCCTTTTCCGGTGGTTGGCCACCAGCCACAACCAGGCGGCTAACCTCGCCCGCCTAGTGACAACAACATTAGGCGAGGCTGCCTTGGCTTGGGTGAGGGTTGGCCTCACTAGAAGGGAAGCCCTCGCCGAGGCTTGCCCTCACCCAGGTGAGTGTCAGCCGGCCAAGGGAGAGGGCTGGCCTCGCCAGATCTGGTCTAGGTGAGGCCGACACTCGCTTGGGAGAGGGCGAGCCTTGGCGAGAGCTACCCTTGCCAGATCTGGCGAGGCCGGCCCTCACCTAGGCTAGGGTGGCCTTGCTTGGCATCAACATCCCTGGGCCAATGCCCGGTGAGGTCTCCGTGGCCTAGGTGAGGGTTGGCCTCACCTAGGCGTGGGCGACCTTGCTAGGTCACGCCTAGGCGAGGGCTCCCCTTGCTGGGGCTCCTCCTTGCCTGTGGCGGACAAGGCTAGTTGTCGCCTGTGACTAGTGGCTAGCCATTGGAAAAGGTAAAGAAAGCCAAAAAGAAAAGAAAAAAAAAGAAAAAAAATTCAAAAAATATTAAAATATTATTAAAAATTGCCTACGTCAACGATGTCGGTTCTATGTGGCATCGCTGCATCCATGTTAGCATTTTCCAGCCATAATTAGCTGAATGGACTAAATCGGCAAGAAGTGAAAAAGTTTAGGACTAAATTAGCAAAGTTAAAAGGTTTAGGATTGAATTGGCAAAAATGCAATAGGTTTATGACTTTTTGGACAATTTTCCCGTTATATCACATGGCAACCATTGAGGACAAAGTTATAACATGTGGTGCATGTTGCAGGCAAATCAACACTTGGCAATGACAGCTTATGACATATTAAAGGTCACATGTCTAGTAAAACTCCTCCTTTTTGGCTTAGTATCGAGAAAAACTCTATGATGAAGTAATCGGAGATAAGCGTCCAAGGGGAGAGGCAAGTGCTCGTGGCCCATAAGGGAAGTTCGTCCGTTGAGAAACAAACTAACTACCGAAGTAGATGGAAATTACACCATAGATGCACCTTCTCAGTCAGGTTTTTTCCATGTTAAGTTATGGAAAAGTTGGACAGCTAGGACAGTGCTGAGTTCTTTGCATGTTTAAAAAGTCCAATATCACATGGTAACTAGCTTTCGCCAAATAACTAAGACAAAGGTGAAGGGAACTTAAAAGGCATGACTTGGGCCTTTCGTTCAATGAGGAAAGAGAGAATTTGAGGTCTTACCAGTCAATGCGAGTACGGCCCCGAGGCCCTAAACGGTGAAAATCTTGATTCTTGAAGGCCATGATCTCACGGTGAAAATGTTGATTCTTGAAGGCCATGATCTCACAAGTTCAATCAAGACTTCTCCTTTGTAACCCTGAAAGCAAAAGCTACTCAGAATCGGAAAAGTATCAAAAAGTTCTAAACCTATTACATTGGTACCAATTCAATCATGAATTTTTCAATTAGACCAATTTAGTCTCAAACCATTTCATATTGATACTAATTCAATCCATCTAGCCAGTTTTGGCTAGCCAACGCTCACATGGACATCAGCCGGTGGTTGAACGATAATGTGGCAATTTTTAATAATTTTTTCAATTTTTTAATTAATTTTGTCCTTTTCTTTTTCTTTTTTTCTTTTTTCCCTTTTCCTTCTCGTTGGTCATCGAGAGTATAGTTCAAGGAGGAAGAAGAGAGAAAAAAATGAAAAAAGAAAAGAAAAAAATTAATAAAAAATTATAATATATATTTAAAATTTGCCACGTCGTCATCCGACCCGCGTCCACGTCAATGTCGGTCGCCCAAAATTGACCAGATGAACTAAATTGATATTAATGTAAAAATGTTTATGACTGAATTAATTCAATTGAAAATTTTATGACTAACTTGGTACTGATTCAATAGGTTTAGAACTTTTTTAGCACTTGATTCGCTCATTATCGGACCATTCCATATGGCAGTTAGTAAATGACGTGCATAATTGTGCATCCATATTCGTACTTGGCTCGCTTCACTGTAATTAAATCTATGTACTACAAGAAGAATCAACCATGTATTGTTATGTGAGAATTACAAAAAAAAAAAAAAAAAAAGTCATAAACTTATTGCAATTGTTCCAATTCAGTCATAAACTTTTTTTTTAGCCAATTTATTCATGTTCTAAACCTTTTACAATTATGTCAATTTAGTCCATCCGGTCAAAATTGGCAGGCCGGCACTGACGCGGACGCTTGCCATCCAACGAAAGCTGACATGGCAATTATTAAATATTTTTAATATTTTTTGAATTTTTAAATAATTTTAAATAATTCTTGAATTCTTGAATTCTTTTTTTCCTTTTTCTTTTTTCACTTTCTCTTTCTCTTTCCTCTGGCCGGCAAGGCCAACCTCACCAGCTAATGGTGAGGTCGTCGTCGCTAGATCTGGCAAGGAGCCTCGTTGGCCATCGGCGAGGCCAAGCCTCTCTTTGGTTGGCAGGGCCTCGCTTTGGCTGGTAGGGCCTCACCCAGCCAAGGTGAGGGTCCACCTTGCCAGATCTGGGGCCGACGACCTCCTCGAGGTTGGGTAGGAATGAGCCTTGCCCAGTGACAGCGAGGCCAGTCTCACTAGAACTGGCGACGGTAACCTCCCCGAGGCTGGGCGGGGCTGAGCCTCGCCCAGCGACGTGAGGCCAGCCTCACCAGCCCTCGCCTCTGGTTGGCACCGATCGGCCAGAGGAAAGAGAAAGTGAAAAAAGGAAAAGAAAAAAGAATTCAAAAATTCAAAAAAAAATATTGAAAATTGTCATGTCAGCTTTCACCGAACGGCCGATGTCCACGTCAGTGCTAGTCGGCCAATTTTGGCCAGATAGATTAAACTAGCACAATTGTAAAATGTTTATAACTAAATTAACTAAAAAAAAGTTTATGACTGAATTGGCATAATTGCAATAGGTTAAGGACTTTTTTTATAATTCTCTCGTATCTTTTTCATCAACAAATGCAACTATTTAAAGTTGGCTCGTGAAGTTTTGAGTTCCATCGAATTATTATGCATCGGGGACCTTCTTTTTTCTTTAATACCCACTAAAAGTGTACCTACAAAAAAGGTTCGGAGGGAGTTCGGCTAGCCCAGATGATTCGGAAAAATCTTCCCTCTTTAGATTATGTCCTAATCTACATCCTATACACTTCCACTTATCCCAGAAAGATCGAGCAGAGTATCACGCAACAAGGATCCAAAGAGACATCGAGGAAGAAAAAAAAGTGGAAATTTGGTAATATAAAAGATCCTCCCATCCCCCCAAGCTATTATTCTTCTTGAAGAAATTCAAATTACACTGAGAGAACTAGCATGGGATTGTTTGTAATGACATCCAATTCATTCCAAACAATCTCACAATCAATGCACACGGCAATACGACAATAGATTAGAATTTAACTAAATGGATGGAAGCAGTTCGTGAGAGGTGGACCGACCCAATCAAGCTTGAGTTTTTCTAACTTGGCTTAAGTCGATACGGATTTTTTATGAGACGTATCTGCATTCTTTTACCAGACGGATTGTTAGGTCACAGGTCGAACTGGATCTTGTATAGCAATGACCACGTGTCCTCGAGATAATCCCATTTTTAGACATTGGAAATGAGTTTCGACCCAAAAAAAAAACGTTAAAAAAAACATTAGAAATGTGGTTTTGAACATTGGTCTTGTCTTTTATGCCTTGTAATATATTGATGACCAAGCAGGCAGACAGAGATTCCGATGAAAAGGGAAGATAAACAAAGCGTGATGACCTCCAAATTCGAAAACAAATCCAGCATACCATGTCTTTTCAATGAAAAGTAACGCCCATTTCTTTGTTGGCTTATACCGACTTTTTTTCTTTTCACTTTCAAATTCAACCACAGTGTGCTTCTTATTGTTGTCATTACCGATTGTCATCATAAAAGAGGTATCTCTTAATTAAGAGAAGATGTGACTCTTGATAAAAAATAAAAAATAATACGTGACTCTTGATGATAAAAAGAGATGACTTTTTGCCCTAAAAGAAAGTTATGGGTAGTTTAGTAGTTATGAAAAAAAAGTTATTCTTGATATTAAAAGTGATGATGGTTGAGAATAAAATACTTATTTTCAAGAGATATGTTGATTAGTTGTCTATGGATAGAGATCAATTTACATATTATTTATAATAACCTCAACTATTCATGTATACTTCATCTTTAGAACTCTCTTTTATTTTCTTTTCATACACGCAACTTTAACACATTTAAATTAAATTCCAAAAGAGAATTGGGTAATTGCCGAACTCTACTACTTTTCTATCTACATCAACAATCAAATTTCCCCAACAATTGTCACATTCGCCAAGCACATCAGCATTAGAAAACATGCATAGACAAGACCTAAAGAAGGCACATGCGCACTTAAGCAAGCACGCAAACACACGTCCTGCAATGCTACTCTTCCTTTTTATTTATCATTATTCTACATGTATGCAATCTATATGGATGAATTCGTTAGGTCAAATAATTGAATAGCATAGGTAAAAATATCAATATTGCATCAATTCAAAGGTAAAAGTTCGTATCATTTGTTATTCATATGTTCTTTAGAATTACCTCATTATCTCATTGGCAAGGTCGAGCTGAGCCCAATTTTTCTGGCCAAGCTCGATCTTGATGATGGAGGACTGAAACAGTGGCGAGATGGATTGAGATAGCGGTGGAACGGCGGTGGCTGCAGCGGCGGTGGCGGCGGTGGGGCGTCCGTGTTGGAGTAAAAAGGAATAAGAAGAATAAAATAAAGGAAAAAGAAAAAAGAAGAGGCGAGGGGAGGGGAGGGGGGATAGAGAGAAGAAGAAAAAAAAATGAAGGGATAAGGAAGAGAGGAGGAGCGAAGAGAGGGGCAAGACCGTCACGTGAGGGGGACTTCTTTCTAGCGTGATGGACCCCGGGCGACACGAGTGGGATTTTGACACGCCACATTGAAAAAAATATTAGCTGTATTTAATATGCCAAGTAGGATATGTAACAAACCATTCGAGAATCGACACGCGGCAATGTCGCCCACCAAAATTTCATCTCTTCCTCCCTCTCTCGCCCGCTCTGCCCTCCATCTCTGTAACCCCACACCCAATTCCTCCCCCCAATCTTCTTCCGCAGCTACAATCGGCGACCTTGAAGACAGTGAAGAAGCACTCCTGAATCTCGCAATCAATTCGGGAGCTGCTGCGGTTGGTTTATAAGCCGAAAGCCTGCTCGACCCCATCAATGCACCAATATCGATCAGTACTTGCGCATCGTCGGCAAGGACGACAGGTTTGACGTCGTGTATGACAGGTCCGACACACTGATCACAATTCCGGAGTCCCCGGAGGTCGAATACCTCGGGAAGTTGCCGTCGGAGATGGATCAGAGGCGGTGGCGGTGACTTGGTTCGTCGGACTAGAGAGAGCAAAGATAGTCATGAGTTGGGCATGAGCGAAAGTTTTAGAGAGAGGGGAAAGATTGGGCGTGGGGCTGCAGACATGGAGAGAGGAACCCGAGATTTGGGTGGCCTCGATTGTCACCTGTCGATTCCTGGGTGACTTTTTACTTATCCTACCTTCTATGTTAGATAGAGTCCACATTTTCTATTTACTCGTCGCGACGCACTTGGGTCTTTGTCACGTCTTGGTCGAGTACAACGCAAGTCTTCCTTTGCATGAATATTCTACTGGGATCCGGGAAAACGCCGTCGTTTGACACGTCTCCTTCGGGCGAGTCGTCGGCCGGAGCCTTAGTTTAAGGCATTTTCTCTATACTCTGAATGGAACAACACACGGCCAATTTTGCCCCCATTTCTCTTCTCGCCTCATCGGAGGCTGAAGAGAGCAAAACAACTTGAGTACCCCAGGCAAAAGTGTCCTTCATTCACTTAGAATAATAGGTTTTGCAATACTTTTTCTAGATTGGCTTAGGTCATTAATAATTAGTTATATTCTGATTTGTGTATTTAAGATGACCACATGCAATTGCAATTATTTTTTTCGTCCTTGTTTAAATTATGTCTCGAGTTTAAGTTCATGAATAAACTAAAAAAGTTTTTATGGGAAATGGCACGTGAAAATAGGAAATAAATTCTTGTTCCCTTCGGTTAAGATTTCCTCGAAGAAATCACAGAAGGAAGTTTTATTCTTAAGTATCATTGGCCAAAACTTCCATTATCAGGGCTCACGTTATTTTATTTTATACTTTATATATAGGGAAAATTCTAAATAAAATTTTGAAGTATCATTATTTTCTCAAATAAAGGCCTAGAGTAAATTTTGTTTTAAATAAGAAATGCCATATTTTTCTGAATTAAGGGTTTGAAGTTGACTTTATTTCAAATAAAGGCTTAAAATCTCAAAAAATGGCTTGATCTTACCAAATAATCATGAAAACTTCTGTCTTTTACTTTTTTTTATTTTTTCCTTTTTCTCTTTTTTCTTTCCATAAAAAACTCAAAAAAGAAAAATTAAATTAAATCTTAAAAAAACACAAATAATAATAATAATAATAATAATAATAATAATAATAATAATAATAATAATAATAATAATAATAATAATAATAATAATAATAATAATAATAATAATAATAATAATAATAATAATAATAATAATAATAATAATAATAATAATAATAATAATAATAATAATAATAATAATAATAATAATAATAATAATAATAATAATAATAATAATAATAATAATAATAATAATAATAATAATAATAATAATAATAATAATAATAATAATAATAATAATAATAATAATAGGCGGGTGGGCCGGCTCTCCTACTTGTGGATGCTTCCCTATCGCCGATGGGACGACAACCATGGTTGGCGGAGTCGTCAATGATGGGGCGACGGCCATCGGTGGGAGAGCTAGCCCTCCCCCCTCTTTTTTTAGTTTTAACTTTAATTTTTCTTTTTTTAGTTTTTCATGGAAAAAATAGCAAAAGCAAAAAAAGGAAAGAAAACAGAAAAGAGAGTAAATGACGGAAATGCCCTCAATCATTTGGTGAGATCATACCCTTCTTTGAAACTAAAATTACATCGTTGCAAGTGAAAATGGCGGCGGAAGAGAGGATGGAGGAAGGTCTCGACAGAGAAGATGGCTTGTGGCTTGCGTGAAACGAATTTCCTAGCCTAAAAAGAAGGGATAAAATGAAGGAAAAAGGAACTCCTTTTCATTTTTTATCTTTTATTTCCCTTTCTCAATATTTTAGCTACAATAAAATAGCAAAATACAGAAAAAAAAAAAGGCTATTTTCACATTTACAACTTATGGTTGAGCCAAAAGATATATAGGGAAAATTTCAGAAAAATTTCTTAAGTGTCCTCATTTAAGAAAATTTAGGCCCTATTTGGTAACCATCCAAACGGGGCCAAATTCTAATTTTTTTTTTTCTCAGGATTAGTTTGGGAACAAAATTGTGTTTGGTAAATTTTTGTTTCCGAGAATAAATTTGTTCTTGTTCCCAGGAACAGATTGAGAGTAGAATTAAGAATAATATATATATATATATATATATATATATATATATATATATAATTCTTATTCCAAAACTAGAATAAAAAAAATCAAAACCAACTATTCTCTTCTCTTTTCTTCTTCTTCAATCAAGCGGTTGCTGTCTGCCACCGTCTACCACCGTCTATCGCTGTCACCACCAATCGCCACCATCTGCCACTGCTAGCCGCCGGCAACCGGTTTGGCAAGCTCGCTAGAGGCTCGCTAGGCCAAGGCGAGGTCCGACAAGTTCGCTGGGGCTGGGCAAGCCTCGCAACACCCAGCCCCACTAGTGGCCAAGCGGGCCTCACCTAGCCCCGACAAGGCTCGCCCAGCCCCGTTGATGGCTAGGTAGACCTTACCCAGCCTCGACAAAGCTGGGCGAGCCTCGCTCAAAGGCTCGGCCGACGAGGGTTGGCAACACTCCAATGAGGTCATCAGAGAAAAAAAATGAAAAACAAATAAAAAAAAGTATAAAAGTTATTTAAAAATTAAAAGAAATTAATTTGGAATAGAATAAATAAGCACAATATCAAACGCAATTTTATTTCATAATAAAAAAATTGAACAGTGATCAAATAGCCTAAAATGCTTAGAATATGTTCCTGAGAATAAAATAAAAATAAAAATAATTTCTGATCAGAATCTACTCCTGAAAATAGAATCATTACCAAACGCACCCTAAGGGCTCGAAATAGATTTTGTTTCAAAAAAGGGCATGAAATGTCATCATTTTCTCAAAATAAGAGCCTAAAGTGAATTTTGTTTCAAATAAGAGCATGAAGTGGGTATGTCTATTTTAAATAAGGGCCTAACTCTCCGAAGATCAGAGACATTTTTGTCATTTACCCTTTTTTGAATTTTTTTTCCTTTTTATGGTTTTTTCTTCCTTCTTCCCTGGTGGTGACGCACAAAGAGGGCTAGGTGAGGGTGTCCTCACCCTTGGCCAGGACAAAGTTCACCTCCCAAATGGCCGATGAGGGATGGCCTCGCCTTAGGTGTGGTTGCCCTCTTCAGCCCTTGCTAGTGGTCGCCAGCCCATGCCGGAAAAGAAAAAAAGGAATATTTGGACAAAAACGTCCTTGATCGGTCGGAATATTTAGGTGACTAGTGATAAGTGAGGTCAAGCTCTTATTTAAAATAATCATGACCGCTTTAGGCCCTTATTTGAAACAACTACTACCACTTCAAGCCCCTACCTGAATTAAGTCCACTTCGCCTTACTTGAGAAAATAAGGGTATTCCGGGCTCTTTTTTGGAATTTTCCCTAGAGAGAGAGAGAGAGAGAGAGAGAGAGAGAGAGAGAGAGAGAGAGAGAGAGAGAGAGAGAGAGAGCTAGTTTTACATATGACTTTCCCTTTGAATTAAAAAAAAATGTATTATATTAAAATTATTAAAAATTTCAAGTGTATTGAATTAAATAAAGATTCCTACGAGAATTCCTAAAATTTTTAAAAAAGCTAAAAAGTAAAAAGTAAATGCCTCAAGTGATATTTATAGCTCACTCTTCACGATATTTTGACTTTCATAATATTGTTTTTCCTCAATGGAAAATGATTAAGATAAATTGTTTTACAATGTATAAAAACGGGCACATGGAATGTGACATATTTTTGCATGGCTTTATAAATTCTAATACATTTCGTTTTCCAAATCGCAGAGGAAAACTGACCATGAAACTTAAGCATCGATAGGAAGAATTATCGGATCCCTTTTCTTCTTCTTCTTCCGTTTCCGTAAACTCTCTTGGCATTTCGAAAGTAGTAAATACTGAGTCAGATGAAAGGAAACAAAAAATCAAATTAGTTGCAAAAGCTCCTGAATTCTTATACCGACACTATTAGATGCTTGTAGTTTGAGATTTGTGCTGTTTTGACAAATCTATTTCCTATAAGAGTTGTTAATCACTTGGAAAAAGTTTGAAGAAAGGGAACATTTTCATTTGGTGAGAAAGGCACCCACGGTTGTCGCCCGACCTTTCTGGCAATTCTAAACGGATCCAACTTATGCTGTTTTAAAACAATGGTGGGTTTAGCGTGCATCATGACATTTCCGTGAAGGCATCGAAGGCTTTGTGTACTCCCAACCACAACAAAAGGTAGACAACATTGCTTCAATCTCCGAAGTGAAAAATGACAAAGAGGACTGACTCACCCTCGCACACAGACGACAAACTGAAAAAACCCATCCGCAACTTTCAAACAACATGAAATGCAGTAAAGAAGAAATCAGCACACAAGCAGTACGGCACAGGGAGAGCAACACAACTGTCTATCCAACGGCTTGGGGAAGTTCAATCACGCCATGGGATACGAATGCATAAACGACGGGTCATAGTAGTCCAACAATACCGCCGATACTAATTGTCGTACTTGTAAACTTTGGACTGCAGCTTCAGGTACGGCTTCCACCATTCGCAAATAGCATGCGCTTTCACGAACTCATTCGGAGGGTTTAGATTGATTGTTAGATCTGCCGACGGGATGAGGTGCAAAGGCTCTGCCTGCGTTCCGTTCTCGCTCAGGAACGGCGATCCCAAAGTATGCTGACTAACAACCCTCTGGATAGCTCTTGCTCCCATGTTTTGCATCCCAGCTTGGCGATCGAAATAGCTAATGTATCCCGAACTGACATAATCGACCTCATTGACAAACAGCCGAGGAACCCAATGGGACAAAGCCGCAAAAGAATCGGCGGATTGATTCAGCTCTTCCACAGACCTATTAGCTAACGCCCCCACAAAAGTGGCCACGCAGATGCCTACCTGGATAGCCTGCTTCAATTTCTGGTTCTTGATACTCTCGATCGGGGCAGATACATAAGGCGGATTGAAGAGGAAAGACTCGAGTTTCGATCCCCTTTTGGCCATGTTCTTTCCAACTAGCAGAGCAATGGCGGACCCCAGGGAGTGGCCAGCTAACCAGACCCTAGAATCGCCGGCGGTTGCAACCACGTTTTCTACTGCCTGCATGGCAGTCTTGCAGCGAGATGAGGAGTGAAGCTCATTCCGGAAAAACTGCAAATCCAGGTTAATATCTTGAACGAATGATTCGTCCTCGATCAGGGTGCCTCGGAAGGCGACCACAAAACGCGGTCCCTCTGCTGAGTGGTTGCATGAGGATGGCGTAGGCTTGTACTCGAAGATGGCACCGAAGATAGAAGAGTCAGCCTTATCCACGAGTATGCGCTTCAACTGAAAACCGAAAGTTTCCCACCAAGGAGGCGCAAGAGCCTGGGAACCTTCACGTTTCCCCTGGCGGTCCTGCTCTAAGACATAGGCACCTTGAACCAAAGAAGCAACAACCTTCCTCACATGATCTGCATTTTTCCTATGTTAGAAGTCCAAAGAAATTTAGTTTCTTCGGCATGTTTTCTGAAGAGAAACTCCGTAGCTAGACTAAGCTAAATACTCATATATCATCAAGAAGAAAAGGAAACATTGGATTCAAGAGAAGTCTAAAATGCCATATTTTTGAAAGAGAAATGATTACATCACAGTTTTCAATATACTGTGAAAATAATAATCTATTTTGGACCATAAAAAACAAATCATAAATAATTATAAATTGTTGTGGAATCCACATTTTCAAAAATTTGTAACTCACAATAAATTGTTATTTTCACAATAATCCAAAAGCTATTATACTTGTCAAACCCTTTTCGAAAAAGCTTCTCATGCGGTCTGAGCTCAGTGCAGAACGAAAAGTGGGCACTCCACACGTTGTTGCTTCTGTCCAAAAACTAGAACTGGATGTGTCCATGAACCAAATAGAGTATTATATCACACGGCAACCGTGGAGGATGAAGTTACGATATGCGGCGCAATGTTGCGGTCAAGTCAGCACTGGGCGATAACAGCTTATGGCATATTAAAGGGTCATATTCTAGCAAAAACTCATCCTTTTCGGTTTAGTATCGAGCAAAACACTAGGATGAAGTCATCGGAGATATGCGCCCCCCCCCCCCCCCCCCCAGCTTAAATGAATTGCAAGACAAGCGCCCGTGGCACATTAGGGGAGTTCGCCCGTTAAGAACACAAATTAACTACAGAAGTAGATGGAAATCACACCATAGATGCACCTTCTTAGTCAGGCTTTTATTTTTCTCTAGCTATATAACGCCACTCGTTAAGTTATGGCAAAGTTGAACAGCTAGGACAATGCTTAGTTTTGCACGTTCAAAAAGTCCAGTATCACACAGTAACTAGCTATCGCCAAATAATTGAGACAAAAATGTGAAGGAAACTCTCTGGGAATTTCAATAAGGACGCAGCAGAAACTTGAAAGGCATGACTTGGAACTTTTGTTCAATGACAAATAGAGATGATCGGTTTCAAGGTGGGTAGGTTTCATATTCGAAGCCGGAACCTAGAACCTACCCTATTATAATTGGTTCTTAGTTTTTAGACCCTAGAACCTACTCTATTTGCTTGGAACCGGTTCTATCTCGTTTTTCTGATCTGGTTAGAACCTATTTTATTTTTTTGTTCCTTTTTTTGGTTCATTTTTTACAGCAAAATATATGAGACCATGAGTAATGAACAATTTAAAATAAAAGATGAATAATAGAAATCCTAATCTGCCAAAAACAACATATAATTATAAACAGTAAAAAGTCGAAACACCTAACATAAAGCATAAACTATAAAACTCTCATCCATAAAAATTTAGGAAAAGAGGAATGACAAATGATGAAGGAGTACTAAGGTTAGAATTTAGTTTTAAAGAAATTAGGGGTTTGGCATTTTTGTTTATAAAACCGGTTCCGAAACCGGTTCCAAAATAAGGCTGTCCGATCTAGTTTCTAAGTGGGCATTCACTTGAAACTAGTTCTCAGACCGGTTCCAACACGAATCGATTCTTGGACCCATTTTTGAGGTGATCCAATCTGATTTCCAAATAAAATTGATTTGGTTATACACCCTTAACGGGGAAAGAGAGAATTGAAGGTCTTACCAGTTAATGCCAGTAAGGCCCGAGGGCCCCGAAAGGTGAAATATTTGATCCTTGGTGGCCATCGTGATCCCACAGGTTCAATTAAGACTTCTCCTTTGTAACCCTGAAAGCAAAAGTTGTTCAAAATCGAACCATTCCATATGGCAGTTAGTAAATGACAATGGCTAGTGTTGCATTCATGACTGCGCATCCATATTCGTACTCGATTCCCTTCGACGTAATTAAATCTATGTGCTACAAGAAGGATCGACCCGTGTATCTTTTTCAACACATTCAACTATTTTCTTAAGCTGCCTCGTGACGTTTTAAGTTCATCCAAACTATTATGCATTGAGGACCTTCTTTTTTCTTCCTCCATAGTCAGTAAAAGTGGACCTACAAAAGAGGTTCGTGGGAGGGAATTGAGCTGGGCCCAAAGGATTCGAAATTATCTTCTGGGCCCAAATGATTCGAAATAATCTTCCCTCTCCGGATTATGCCTTAGTCTACGTCTTATTGACTTCCACTTATCCCGAAAAGATCGAGCGGATTATTATGCAACAAGGATCCCAAAAAACACTGAGGAAGGAAAAAATGGAAATTTGATTATATAAAAGATCCTTGCCGTCCCCAAGCTATAATTGTTCACAATGAAAATTCAAATTACTCCAAGGAGAGAACTTGCATTGGATTGTTCGTAATGACATCCAATTCATTCCAAACAATCTCACAATCGATATGCACATGGCAATGCAGCAATAGATTAGAATTCAACTAAATGGACAGAAACGGGTTGTGAGAGGTGGACCTACCAATCAAGCTCGAGTTTTTCTAACTTGGCTTTAGTTGATACGGAGTTTTTATTAGACGTATCTGCCCTCTTTTCCCCGATGGATTGCTGGGTCACAGGTCAAACTGGATTTTGTATAACAATGACCATGTGTCCCGAGATATTCCCATTTTCAAACTTTGGAAATGTGGTTTTGACCACCAAAAAATAATAATAATAAATTGGAAACGTTGTTTCGAACATTGGTCTCATCTTCTGTGCCTTGGTAATATAGTGATGACCAAGCATGAAGAAAGAGATCTCAATGAAAAATGAAGAAAAACAAGATGACATCCAAATTCAAAAACAAATCCAGCATACCATGTCCTTTTCAATCAAAAGTAATGCACATCTCTTCGTTGGCTTATACTCTCTTTTTTTTTTATTGTTATTTACTTTCAGATTAGACTCACGGTGTGATTTTTATTATTGTCATATTAACCAAGTGTCACACCCTAAAACCACCAAGAATGGGGATGACATGGCCGTCCTTTTGCCTAAAGGACACAACCTCAAACCACCAAAAATTCATCTCCCCAAAAGTCTCATCATCACTATCACTCTCGTACTAGTGATCACTAGCTGAAAAACCTGAAAAGATTTGGAAAAATAGAGGGATGAGCAACACAGCTCATGAGCAGTGCATATCTCTTTTAAGTAGATTGAGCAACTTTATAAGACCAAACCATAACTCATTGAACGTAAATCCAGAATATAATATACATACTAGATAAAAATATGTTATATTGCTTTAATATAATCATATACATAGCAGAAAATATTCGTTAAATCAATAATATCATAACAAATATCAATAGTCCAACTCATTGATCAATCTCATCAATTCACACGCCAATGGTCCATTTCATTGGTTAATCTCATACTACACATCAATGATCTATAACATCGATCCATCTCATATGAAACCATACGTCAATGATCCATTTATCAATCAATCTTTTACTCAATATCAAATCATGATCATGACACAATGTCTTATGACAAGACAATCAAGATTTTCCCATTAACAAGGTCTCCACCTATTATTAGTTGGTGGCTCGGCCCACAAGGATATGCACATACCCATAAGCCGGTTATTGGGCTTATAGTGATATTGAGCACTAAACCCACATCATCCAATATCCAGAAATTCATTCCACAATCAATCTCATAATCCACAATATATTTAACAAATCAATCATATAACCTTTTATAACTTCATTTCTTTGATAGAAATACATTTTTTTTTCCGCAAAGCATTTCTTATATCATTTCAGAAAAATTCACAATCAAAATCATAATCACGTAACCCGATTTTGCAAACTAAATCGAATCAAATTTTGCAACTCAATTTATCAAACAAAATGTGTTTCTTTCATGAATTCATACCCATAAGTTTTGGCAATTCCTTCACAAAGCAGCATTTGATCAAGGCGTTAACAAATAATCATTTCAAGTTATTTCAAATAATGCCTTTTCCAATTCCTCACAAACCCAAATGTATAACATCTAACAAAAGAATTCTTCTCATAAAGAATTTTATCCATGCATTGCATAATAATCGACTCATAAGCCATTTCCAAATATGCTTTACCGTGCCACTTCACGATCAACAATGTAGTAAATGCTTGATCGACTTTTGTGTAATAACAACGCCATTTCATAATTCATAATCCATAGTAATTCTAAATATGAGTTTTACAAATTCAAAGAAAAGATAACATCACTCATTTGGATATGCCACAAACCAAATAATAAAGCTTACTCAAATCAATAAACTCACATTCCTATCATATAATCGAGAAATAGTATCAAAACCAAGTAAAATGCTATCTTAACTAACGGCTCGATTAAATTATGCATAAAACGATGCTTACATGCTTAAAAAAATCACATATCCAAAGCAATTATTTAACCCATTCACAAGCCTAAGCGCGAAACTTTGTCACTTCATAACTTTCTACACGGAGCTCTGTTCCAAATGTTCTTATAGTTAGTTGAAAACTCTTTCAATATACGACAAGGACCCCAACTCAACCGTTCCAAAATCAAGCCGAAAACTGATAAAATACGGCCCTGAAATTGTTGGGTGCGCATTGTTCATTGCTTGGGAGAAATTTTGAAATTTTGTTTCGGACAAATCATAAACTCAAATCAAGTTCCATAATATCTCACAACTTCACAACATTCTAAACTATGATTTTTGTATATATACGCAATTTAACAACTCAAAAATCAAATTTCGCAACTCAAATTTCACATAATTCTAAATTTAAGTCCTAACTTTGAAAAATAATCCAATTAGAAGAACGATAGGCGCGAGCATTTACCAAGAGTTGTAAATCGGAGTTGAATCGGCTTGACGAGGCGTCCGTGGCCAGAATCCACTCTCTTTTCCTCCTCCTCCTCCTCCTCCTTTTCCTTCCTTCCTCTCCTCTCTTATTCTCTTCTCCTGAATGTGCTTCTTCTTTTCCTTTTATCTCCTCCCTACCCTTTTTCTTTCTTTCTTTCTTTTTCTCTCTTTCCTTCTTTTCTGAATGCTCTCAATTCCCCCTCGTCCTTCTTTCTCTTTTTTCTTCTTTTATCCTCTTTTCTCCTCCGACTTTTCAACCTTTCTTTTCCTTTTTTTTTCTTTTTGGTTTTTGCAGGGTCCCACAAATGCCAATATTACACCAAGCACATCACACACCAAAAAACATGTATAGACAAGAACCGAAGAAGGAACATTTCCAGTCAAAGAGGCGCATAAATACACATTACATAAATTCAACTCTTCTTTCTATTAATTATTATTTTGCATGTATAGAATCTACGTGGACGAATTCGTTAGGTCAAACAATCGAATAGCATCGGTAAAAATGTCGGTATTTCATCGATTAAAAACTCATTTTTTTATTTATATATTCTTTACAATTATCTTCTTTTCTTTGTTTCTATATAAATTAGCCAACCAGGAATTTTAGGAAAAAGGATTTTAGATCTCTTTCCCTTTTCTTTTCTTTTTTTTCACAATTTCCTAAATCAAAATATCATATAACCTGTTTTCCTACTCGTGTGTGCGTTGAAAACTATATTTTATACACACACATATTTATATATGCTGGTTGAACGTTGAAAACTGATATGAATTTGATGAAAAACTACCGACCTCTATTGCGGATTATAGGATATTTTAGAATTATCCTTTGTATATTCTTTGCGATTGTTTCTGTAAAATATCTTATGGATTAGGCTTAATTAGACCTATTTATTCTAGCCTTTTGCCCTAATACTAATGCAGATAGCTTTTTTCTAAACCTTTTCTCTCTAACATGGTGTCACAACAATTGCTCTAGGTTTTTTGTTTCTTTGATGTGATGTATGTTGTCACTACGCTTTTGAGCAGTGTTGTATCATTGGCAGTCAAGTTCACCATGGTTTGATATCGCCACCCGAAGGTCAGGATTCTTCGCCATTGTGTTCTTGTGGTTTCATCGATTTGACAACAGCACATTCATCGTCTCGTCATCGGTGACCTCCCACACTTCACACTCCACTACTCGATGAAATCTCAACGTACGCACTCTCACGCATCGTCGTTATTGGTGCTCTTGAGTGTTTGGTTGTTTTCTATGGTATGGGATTTGGTATGGGTGATTTAGGTGACCGAATTGATGTCAAACTCGATAGCTCAAATTATGCTCTTTGGTGGTTATTGGCGATGACTGCACTTGTTTATCGAGACTTATTTGGGCATGTTGAGGTCTTTGCATCCATCCTACCCAACTCAAGAACGTTGAGCAATCCAAACTCTTCTGAGGCGATTTATCAGCATAAATATAACATTTGAACCTAGACTGTTGCTAATTGAAGGGCCTAGGCCATTATATTCTATTGCGAAAGGCGAACGATCGAATAATAATATAGACAAAAGAAGAAAATAAATTGAACACCGGATTTACGTGGTTCGGTCATAAAGACCTACGTCCACAGGGAGAGCAGCAGCGAATTTCACTATAAATCAAGTAATACAATGAGATTACACACTCGAGTCACTCAAGCACTCTATCGGTGTTTCCCAAGCCCCAATTACATCCAATAACGCACGCAGTGTTTAGCCCCGAAATTCCTCAAGAAATAATCTCTCAATCTCACGAAGGAATTACACACAAATCTTACCACAAGATTTAATTGGCTTGAACACTAAATCTTCTTGGATGTAATTCACGAACATGAACGACAAAGAAAAATCCCTCCCAAGCACTCAACAACGAGACGACGCTTCAAGACCAAATCTTCATGATCAACCCTCTTTCATCAACGGCCACAAGTCTATATATATATGCTTTTTATTCTTTTGTCAACTTGGATTATGTTTCCTAACTTGCCTATTTTAACCAAAATATATCCCTATATATTTTAAACAAAATCCAAATCCAAGTGAAAGTGAAAGTTGGACTTTCCTATTTCAGTGGCCAAACTCTCCAACGCAGATTCAAATTTTGGGAAGTTGATTTTCGGATCTTCTTTGCTCAATTTCGAACATTCGCAACATATCCAATTCGGAATATTCGTAATTTCACATTGGGCTCAAACTCAAGACATATTTTAACATATTTGGCCATCTTGATCACGCCCTTCGCCCACAATTTGCTCACATCACGAGTGCAAAGAATTTCTAGGATCAACTTGCTGACGTGTTTACTCAAACCAGCTCTATCTGCGTCTACCAATAATAGTAGGAAATTGATGTAGCTGCTCAAGGCACTCGATCTATCCATGAGTTTTATAATTATTTGAACTCACTTTTGAATCAGCTTGATGTTCTGTCTCCCATTTATGCTCCACATGTTAGTCTTCTCAACTATAGACACAAGATCGCTTCTGACTTTATGATTTTCTTATGAAGCTCCAACTTGCTTTTGAGGGTGTTTCTTGTCAAATTATTTATCGGAATTTTCCACCTCTCTTCTTGATTCTGTCAAGGAACTTCAATCTAAGGAAACCCAATTGGGTCTTCTCTCATCTTTTGTTGTGCCTCATCCCCTTGCCATTCTCACTGCTACTACTTGGCCCACATCACCATCTCCTACTCCAACCCAAAGTTCTTAACAAAATCTTTGGTGTTTTTACTGCCATCACCGTGGTCATATCGAGTCCCACTGTAATAAGAAGTAGTTCGATGGTCAAAGCTTTTCTTGAACTCCACCTGCTTTTAGGCCAACTTAGCATGTTTCTCTTGCTTCTCCTTTTGTGGATGAGCAATTTCCTACTCTTAAGGCTCAACTAGCCCATCTAAATAAGTTATAGCTTAGCTCTCATTCGTCTAATTTTGCCATTTTAGTTACTGTCACTCCTGTTGATTCTTCTGCAGCTACCGCTTCCTCATCAAGTGGCTCTTCTGCTTAGATTCTTAAGTTAGGAGCCACCAAACACATGTCTGCTTCCGCTGCCTATCTCACTAAGCTTTTTGAGCTTAAGTCTCAAGCACAGTTCTTTACAATTGATGGTTCTCCTCTTATGTTTGGCCACCAGGGGATTCCTGTCTGCCCTCGGGCTTTTTGTGAGTTTTACTAATCACTTTTGCTTTGTGTAGGATCATTTGAGTGGCAAGATGATTGGCAAGGGCAATAGGCATGGGAAGTTGTACACCATGCAGTCTCTCCACCTTCCATCCACCTCGACTTCCTCTCCTCATCCTGTGCTGGCTACCATGGATCTTGTGCAATGGCATCAACGTCTTGGGCACGCTTCCTCTTCTCGCCTTTCTATCCTTTGGCAATATGGGGTGCTATCAGCCATGTGCTTTACCTCCCTGTTCTATCTATCCTTTAGCAAAGCAGTCTGCTCTACCTTTTTCTACGAGTACTTCCAACTCTAGTGCTATTTTTTTTTTTTTTTATCTTGTTCATTATGATGCATGGGACCCTATTCATGTTCCATCCAAGAGTGGCTTCAAATATTATGTTTTGTTTGTTGACGATTATCGTGACATCCTAATTTTCTAATTCTATTTTCGATTGAATAAGTAGAGCTTTTCATCAACGCATCTATAGTTCTTTTCTCTGAGCTGATCATTCACGAGATAATTAATCTATCGGGTGAAACCGTTAAGGAATCTAAACACAATAGACTTGACAATTCGACCAAAAATCAACTACTCGATCGTGCTAATCTGCAAGAGTCAATATGGCACCGACAAAATTGATCAGAGATCAAAGATAGGTTGATTCGACTGAGGTATGTAATTAATGTGTAGGTGATTCTACCTGATTGCAAAATTCTCGTCGAACGGCATTAAACTGATTTTTCTGTCATTTCTATACCATGTGCCTATATTTGAAATCTCGAGATTTTCACAACAACCAAGAGTCGCCAATGAGTCGAAAATGTATAATGTGGCTCAAAAATAATCGATCATGGGTCAAATGCACTAAAAATTCATAAAAGCTACCCGATAGGTTAAGTCATGTTAAAATCGTGTCTGGTTGAATTAACCATAAAATTGAATCCAATTTTAGAAATTGAAAGCTCTATCATGTCACGCTCTATTTTAGGAACGTCGACTCATCTTCCAAAAAAATTTCTACAAACTCGAGTTTTTGGTGAAATTTCAAAGTTAGGCATTTTTGGACTGGGAAAATTAGAGGACTATTTTTTATTGCATTTTTTGGCGTTCAAGTGGACTAATTGGCAAGGAAAAAAGTGGAATGTGATGTGGGCACCTTGGCTAAATTTATGGGCACCAATTTGGGTTGATTTGAGTTGGAATTGAATGAAATTGGAAGGGGAATGTCCAAAATTCGTAGGCCTTGGTGGGGTGCAGCATTTCAGCCCTCTCTTGGCTTGCTAAGGAAGCTTTGAAGAAGGAAAATTGGCAAAACATGGTGGCGGTATGTGATGAGTGTTTGAGATATTATTTGTGAACTTTGGAGGCCATTTGGATCCTCCCTTTAGTTGTTGCCTTCTTCCTCTTCATTCTAGCCCATTTCTCCATTGTTGTGCTAGTTGAGAGCTCAAGAAAACTAGAGAAGACCAGCCAAGCAAGCAGCAGCCGAGCTAGCCCCATCCGAACGTCGCCCGAGTAGTCGCACCCCCGCCGAAGCCGTCGTGCCGTCCCCCACACCCGCGGGCTCTCCTATGCGTCCAAGCCACTCGTCTCGTCTCTTGCTCACTACCTCGTGCTCATACGTACACCATTCAGCCACCTATCGTCGCCATCGAGCCTCCCCACCGCTCGTCCAAGCCGTCTTCGACCCCAGTAGCACCACCTAGTCCCGCCTTGCCATTTCCAGCCACTGGAGCCAAGCTGACCAACCCTTGCAGCCCAAGATCAGAACCAAACCTCACAGCCCAGCTGCGAACTTCGTAAGCCTTTTTTGAGCCCGTCCGAATCTCATTTGGTGTCGTCGTAGGAGTGTTTATCGGCCGCCTTCGCGTTGCTGTTGCCGTAGACTTACCGGCCCACTAATCCGGTGAGTTTACTCACTAAACCATGCTCATGAGGTTAATGATGCTTAGTAGGTAATTAGATTAGGGTAAGTGTGGCTTAGGTTGTTAGTTAGTTGTAATTAGTGATTTAATTGGTTAATTATGATTATTATGTGGTTAGATTAGATTAATTAAAGGCTAGATAAATTGTATCATTTATGTGGATAGGTGTATTATTTTTTAGGTCCGTTTAGGTAGTTAAATTAGCATTTCTGGCCTAAGTTTGCATTTATTGATTTAAATTGCATTTATTTAATTATTTTTGTAATTTTTGTAAGTATTTAATATTTTTCGAAAATTATACCAAGATAGCTGGTGATCAGAATTTCATGTTGATTGCAATGGTGTGCTTAATTTATACAATTGAGTGCAATTGAGTGATGATTGTGATTTTTGAGTTATTATTTGAAAATCGTGAAATTTTGGTATTTAATTAGAAAATACCGAGTGTCGGATTTTGACATCGATAATGATTTTAAATACTATATCAAATAGTGGGATTTAAAAAAAAATGATATCAATTTTTAAAATTCGATCCGATCGTGTACCCACACACGATTATTTTCATTGGGTGTTTTAATACAAAGAAAACAAGCCAAGTGCATTATCTTAATTGAGACATTTGAGTGCAATACACGGTGTTCTTGGCCCCTATATAGGATGCCCTAACAATGGATGCCAGATCACGGTAGAGGTCGGACCCAAGCTCCTTTGGGAATGCTGTCTCTGATGTGTGTCGAGTGGACGTTGCCACGCTCAAGGGATGAGGCGAAGCTTGGCTACACAAAAGGACCGATGTGCGTCAGGTAAAACTGCCTATGCGAGTAGTAAGCAATTGGAACGTGTGATTGATTGAGATAGACGCGCCGAATTATGGGACGAAATTGTGTGGCACGAAATGAGACATGTCATAATGATTTGGCCCTATAATTAGGACCCCTATAATTGCTTGAGATTGAGTGAGACGTTCCAATTGATGTGTGCATTTTTTATATGCATCTGTGATATGAACTGTGTTGGTGTGCAGGAAGGAACTAAGGCGAGGTGAGTCTTGATTGATGTGTGGTTAGACTACTTCTAAGCGTATTTCCTTCCTAATTAGGGTTTAAGGAGTAGACTTGCTGAGACATTATCTCATCCCATCGTGGGTTTAATATTTTCAAGTCTTTAAATGGCAGTCTCTTCTGAATGTTTTGGTCAACCTCGAGGGCTTACCAAGTGGAGCACAGACGTCCTTGTCCCCAAGAGCCATTGGGTCTATAAGCTGGTTGTGACCAGTATCTAAGTCGATGAGTGCCTACCTCAGAGGGTACCTCATTGTTCAAGGCGTGGTTTCACCATGGACTCAATGGGTATAGAGTAGGTCCCCTTTAGGGATTTGATATCCCCCCCCCCCCCGCTCTGGGCGAGGGTGTAGCTGACCCTCCTGATAGGGTTATGGAGGACCGAAGCCCCCAGAGCCTATGGAGGTGGAATCCGAAGGATTAGTGAATGTGTCCGACTAGTAGGTCGTAGGACAGCTTCTTTTTGAAAGCCGATCTTTTTGTAGATAGACTAGTTTGTTTATAAAAGTGTGGTTTGTGAATTTTATTGTTTTGCTTTAGTATCTCATGTAGTGTGTTGTCTGGGGTTTGTTTATTCGTTTCTGCATGTGCAATAAAATGAATGGGTTATCGATACGTCTTGAAACGTCGCAATTTTATCGACCACCGAGGGATGTGTGCGCACTCGAGGTTCGGGGCATGACAATTATTCTTGCTATACTTGGTTCTATCTTATGCGTCAGCATTGTGATTTTCTTACTATTTATCAAACTTCAATTCCTACCAAGTTCTGGGCTAAGGCTCTTCTCACTGCGGCTTATCTTCTTAATTGCCTTCCCTCCCTTATCCTTCATCAGGATACGCCCTTTTAGCGACTTCATTCCAGTTCTCCTACCTATACACATCTTCGAGTTTTTGGGTGCACGTGTTTCGTGCTTAAACACATGAAGTTGACTACTCGATCCATATCGTGTGCATTATTGTGCTACAACACTGAGCACAAGGGATATCGTTGTTACGATCCAATTGCTTAGCACATTTGTATCTCTTGTAATGTCATTTCTCACCAGCATATTCCTTCCTTCTCTGCTACAATTACACCTTCAGTGTTTACTCCTAACCCTTTCATATACTTCCCAGTTGATCCATGCCCTGACCACCTCCTGCCCTTGCTTCTCCTCCTCCAGATATATCTAACCCTCCTTCTTTGCCTAGACTCCCTCCTGCTATTGTCCCTTTTATTTTCCTTACCACCGACGATTCTAATACTCTAAAGCCACATCGTAATCCTCCTTGGGATGGTCGGCCCCTGGTCAATATGTTGTCGCTACTTCTAATTACGTCGAGTTTAGTTCTTTTTTGGATGCCATCCATGATGTGCAAGAGCTTACTAACTACTGCGAGGCTGTACAATATGATGAGTGGCGTCAAGCCATGGCTAAGGAACTTTTTGCCTTATGGAGTTCTAGTACTTGGGAACTTCTCCCTCTTCCATCAGGTCGAGACTTGGTATCATGTCATTGGCTCTATAAAGTAAAGATTTGTTCTGATGGCAAGATTGAGTATTACAAGACGCATTCGATTGCATGAGGTTTCTCACAGGAATATGGCATTGACTATGAGGAGACTTTCGCTCCAGTAGTAAAGATGACTTATGTTCATACTCTTCTGGCAATTACTTTTGTTTGCAACTAGCCTCTCTATGAGCTCGATGTGAAGAATTTTTCTTCGTGGGGATCTTCAAGAAGAAATTTTTATGCAACCATACCGATTCACTTTGGTCGGGTACCCCCAAGCTAAGGGCCAAGCCGAGGAGACCAATAGGACAATCTTACAAAACCTTAAGACAAGACTTCTCCGAGCTAAAGGATTAGGGGTAAGGAGTTCTAAAGTTTTGGGCATATCACACCACTAGCAGGACCCGCCTGGTCTTGCCCATGCCCCTAGCCAGGTTTGTCATCTTTGACAAGCTCCTTATGGCCTCAAACAAGAACCCTGAGCACGCTATATTTGTTCATATTTTGTCTTTTGGTTATACTATCCTTCTTCCTTATGTGGATGATATGGTCATTACTAGCAATGAGTCTGATTAAATTGTGCATACCAAGAGGCATCTTTGGCGACATTTTGCCATGAAGGATCTTGGTCCATTGCGTTATTTTCTTGGGCTTAAGATTGTTCGCAGTTCTTGTGGTATTTTTCTTTCTCAACAGAAGTATGCCGCCAATATTCTCTCTAGGACTGCTCTTTATGATTCACATACTACGGTCACTCATATTGAGTTGAATCAGAAGCTTCAATTGATGATGAGGAGCCTCTTTCTGGTGTGGCTCGTTATCAGGCTTTGGTTGGTAGTTTTGTGTATCTCACCATTTCATGGGTTAACATTGCTTATGCAGTTCATGTTGTCAGTCTATTTGTTGCTACCCTTCCATTTACTCATTATATTGCTGTTATGTGAATCCTACGCTGCTTCGGGGTACTTTGACATGGTCTTTGTTTTTGCCGTCCTCTTCTCCACTTGAGTTGTGTGCTTATTCCAATGCTGACTAGGCTTTTGATGTAACTGATCATGAGTCCATCACAAGATTGTGCATTTTCCTTTGCGATTCTCTCATTTTTTGGCATGGCAAGAAATAGCAAATTGTCTCACACTCCTTTACTGAGTCTGAGTATCGTGTTATGGCCGACACTACTGTTGAGATTGTATGGCTTTGTCATTTGCTTGCTGACATGGGCATCTTGCTCCAAGATCCCACTCCTCTATATTGTGACAACAAATGCGTCATCCATATTGGAGCTAATCCTGTTTTGAATGAGCACACCAAACATATTGTGGTCGACTGCCATCTTACTCGTCATCATCTCCAACCTCGCACCATCTCTCTTCTTTTTGTTGGGACTATGGACCAACTAGCTGATGGTTTTACAAAGGCTTTTCTAGCACCATGTATTCAATATCTACTTTCCAAACTCTCTTTGTTTGATCCTGTAAGGTGAATTGCAAGTGCACAATATCTACCAATACTAAAGTGATGAGTGAGTATTATTTCCACCAAAATTGTTTCTAATTATTCATTTACTTACCGAAGGTGATCAATCCAAAAGTTTAGTTAACCAAGTCAAAAAGGCAAGTAAAACATGAACTAAACTAATTAAAGGACCGAAATATAAAAGAGCCGAAACTTAATGGATTCAAAAGCTAATTCAAATTGCAAAATAAACTTAATCTAAAGTAAATTGAGAATTGGCAAGGCAAATTTTAAGATCTTAACTAAGATCACAATGCGTTAGAGCATCTGATTTCACTTGACCAATCATAATCAATTCTCCTAACTTGTCATGCAATAAATTAATTCCCAATTGTGTTGGTGAAATTTCCCTAAGTTAGATTACAACCCAACCTTGATTTAATGATCCCTAGTTTAACCCACACTAACCTTAGGTGAATTTAAACCACTTAAAAGCATTAAGTTCTTTTGTAAATTTCCATATTTAATCTAAGTAGTCCAACCTAGATCTACTACCGCAACAACAAAAACAACCTAGTGTACCTTGACCTAGATTTAAGTGCTTTTACATGCAATCTCCACCCGGTATCATGCATACATTAAAAATCATTTAAAAGTTGGCCAAACTTCTAAAAACATTAAGATCATGATAGAAAAACGCCATAACCAAAACAATTATATTACATGAACAAGTCTTGAAAATCAATCAATCATGACTAAGATCCATTTTAGCTATAACAAAATAAATTAAAGCTAAACTAACAACAAAAAAATTTTAAAAAAATAATATTAAATTAAAACAAGTTCACCAATGAGTCACAAACATGTTCAGGTTTGCCTCCTCATTCTCTCCTTGACGTGCGCCAATTCTACTAATAAAATAGAAGCATAAAAGCTAACTAAGAAAGCATAAAATCCGGTGGCGGCTTCAAGGCTCCTCTCCCCTCTCCAATATGTGGCATAAGAGGGGTTTATATAGGCCTCCAAAAATCTACCCGAGGTTAGCCTCCCATGAGGTTTTGGCTGGCTTCTTCTTCAAGATAACATATATGGGAAGATGCTGAGATATCCTTAAAAATATTGAAATATTCTTAAAGCTATTAAAATATCCTTAGAGATATTGAAATATTCTAGAAAATATTGAGGTGTAGGGACTCCTCTATAAATCTAGCATAGAGACATGGGAAAATTACGCATTGGTCCTCTCATCTTCTAAAAATGATGTGCACGGTCCCTTATAAATCTAAAAGTCGTATTTCCTACAAAATTCAATAAAATTACATGAATAGTAGATAAATTCTCCCAAAATTTATCAAAGCTTAGCAACTATAAAACTTAAATCAGTAAAAATACTCTATCTAAAATAGAGTTATTAGATCCATCTTGAGTTTAAGGGGGAGGTGTTAGAATATCTCAAGACCATATACATATTCTACAATATTCTAAAGTTATCCTTTGTATATTCTCTGGAATTGTTCCCCTAAAATGTATTGTAGATTAAGTTTCATTGTACTTATTTATCTTGGCATTGAGCCTTAATACCAATCCAGATAGCTTTTTTCTAAACCTTTCCTCTTTAACACACTTAACAGCGAGTGTCAAAAAAGAAGTGATTCCTTATAGATAAGTGGAATCCTCCAAGTGTGTCAAAAAAGAAGATTCCTAATAGGATAAAAGAAGTGATTCCTAATAGTTAAGTGGAGTCCAGCGAGTGTGTCAGAAAAGAAGTGATTCCTAAGAGGAGAAAAGTAAGTGATTCCTAAAAGGAAATTCATTGCTCCTTCGTCTTCCTTATGGCACAAGGTTTTGGACCATGAATAAGGACAACGACACTCAAATATATATTCTTTGAACGAGTGTCTTCTTCACCGACTTTTATAATCTTCTCGACTTTCTTGTAGATTTCTATGGAGGTGCCTTTCACGGTGGAAGATGGTGATCGTGAAAGCGACGTGGTGCTGTCAGCGACCAATGCCGTGCCTTTGATTTCTTGCTTTGTTAGGAGGGGCATCATCGACCATAATGGATTGGTGCTCAGTTGTCATTTCCGTAGTAACTTCTTCTTTTTATCTTTTTTAAACTGTTACATGCTTATCAGTAGACACTCAGTTGCCTATTAAGTCAATCAGTGTAAAGCAACAAGCGGAGGTTCGGATCCAAGGTCATAGATAAAAGAATAAAGATAGTAAAAAGACTAGCATTTCCCATCTTTAGAAGTGTAAAAGCGTTTTGGTTGTCTACTCACTATAATCTCCCGGAGTTAGGATGCCAGGATGGAACTCTTCACCAAGAATCTTCAATACTCCACATGAGCAATGTGCCTTCTACCATATTTAAAATCGTGAAACTTACTCTAGTGCGTGAAAGTTGACATAAATTATCATGTTACAAGATATGATACCATTCATTTTGCTGAGAGTATTTTAGAGATACTTTCCTAAGACTACCTAAGTTTTTTATTTTTTTTTTAAGGTTGAAAAGAACCTTTTTTTTCATTTATGAAGCAATATTGGAAGAACATAATTGACAAGTATTTAAACATAACAAATCTCAAGACTATGTTTAGTCGTTTAGAATTCTAATCATGGTAGGATTGAATAAGATATGATATAAAATTCATGGATTTTACTATATTATCATTGTTCGATGAATCGCAATAATGAAGCCGGATATTTTCATGTTCATTATATGGTATTTACGACTTATCAGTGTAAAATAAATATGAAAATTCAAAAATGGAGATTGTAAAAATATCTTGTAATTCACTATCAAATTTAGTAAAAAAGAAAATACGATCGTTCACTTTTGCAATTACAAAAAATATATTGCTTCGACTTTCTCGTTACTTTCATGAAACTTCAACATAAATAACAAAGTTATGAAGGGAGAAGGAGTTTCCAATCTCTTGCTGCTTTCGTGAACTTCTTGACATGAACTAGAGAGCTATGAAGGAGGAGCTTCAACTTTCTCACCGTTCTTGTGGAGCTTTGACGTGAACTAATAAACTACACATGAGTTGTGAATTTTCAATATGAACGAAAGATATAGAAGAGAAGAAGAGGGAGATGGTGGTTTTCTTTGAGAAATTTCATTGCCTCTCATTCTTCGAGAAATAGAACAATCATTTTCAAATTTTAATTGGTTCATTTAAAATATGGGTTCTTCTACTTCATTTTTGTTTAATTATTTTTTATTATTTCTCCATATATTTAAAAAAAAATTAATTCTCTTCCATCATTTGTTAAAAAATATTCATTACTATTATTCTGATAATACATGATAATATAGATACTAAATATATATACAAAATATATATTATAGAGCAGAAAAAGTTTCAAATATAAAAATAATAATAGGAATTAATGAAAACCAAATTATTTTATTGGTCATTTGATTTTTTTAACATTAGAATTCAAATGACATTTATATTTTTTTATTATTTTAGTTTTTTTTGGTAAAGTTATTATTATTTTAGTTTATTACTTAAGAAGTTTATTATTTGAGAATGATAGCTTTTTTTATGATGAATATTAGAAAATATATCCATTTTTATCTTGACTCATCCATGGGATAATTTTATCTAGAATATATCACTTTATATCCGACTTTTTTCTCTTTTGGGGAGGAACCAAATACAAAGTAAGATAAATATTATCCTATCCCGACCTTAAAAGGAGGGGACGCTTTCGCAATCTAATTGTGAGTTAGTTGGCTTGAAAGACTACTGTAACTCCTTTTAGCTGGGCCAGATAATTGCTCCATTCACCAAACAGATTCTGGAGAGCCCAAGGGCTGTGTCCGTGATCGTGCTTGGGATATCTAATTCACATGACTGTTTCTCCATAAACTTTCTGGATGCCAGAGATTGATCATCATTCATTTGGGTTTGACTGTTGCGGCTGTTCTCTTCTCTCATTAATTTCTTGACTCAAGCGTTTACGGCTTTGTCACTCGGCAGACATGAATGGCTCTTCTTCTTTTAATTTCCAGCTAAGTTCGTGCTTTCCATCTCGATTTCTCGACGGCTTGGGGACATCAATGGGGAATGCATCGTCCATGCTGACCCAATATGGTATTGAAGAAGTTCAAGACCACTGTCATAACCTTTGTGAGTTTCTAGTTCTATTATGGTTTTCTGTATCTTCAACTGGTTCTTTTCTAATTAATCGGGATTCATCAATCGATGTTCTTCTGGTGTTGGTTCAATTTCCCCGCAAGAGACTGTGTCGTTGTACAAGAGATTTTACCAACTTGATCGGAATGCGAAAGGGTTTATCTGAGCGGATGAATTCTTATCGATTCCGGAGTTTGCAATGAACCCACTTAATCGGGTGGTGTCCATAATTGTTGCTATGAGGAGACGCATCAGATTTCATTTGTGAGTAGCACGCTCATACTGCGTTCTTTCTTTACTGACAAAGAGGCTGCTTAAGATGGTGGGTGGCTTGAATTTTAGGGGTTTTGTGTGATCAAGACCGCAATGGAAATGTGTCTTTTAATGACATTTTGGAAGCTTTGCGGGATTTATCGGGTCTATTTATGTCAAATGAACAAAGAGAGGTATTTATCAATGGACTAGAGGTTCTCCCTTCAATATTGTTGGTCTTGTTGAGATTGTCCGACATCAATTGTAAAAAGGACCGGTGGTCAGTTTATAAGTATAAGTGTTGGAATTCGAGTCGGCGGAAGAAGACTTACCTGATTCCGATGCACAAACAGCAAATAGCCCTGGAACGCACATTGAATTGCGAATAAATCACGAACAACACTACCTCACGTTAGTCTGGATGCAATCACAAGGAAAACACCCGATTTCCACGGCATAAATGCCGATTGTTCTTGCAAAGATGAATAGGAACGCCTTGATCTTCTTTGATGAAAATGGAGAGAAAATTTGGTGCGAATGAATTGCCAACCCTCCAACGGTTGTGTTCGGGAGGCTTTTATACGTCTCCCTTCGTACCCCTCCATTAGTGACTTTCCATCGTAACGTATCAAGACGAAACAGTACGTTCCGTTCGCACCACATCATGGACGTACCAACTAAAGCTAAAGTACTACATCTTCCACTCGGACATGATGGGTTTGATAACGCTCTATCAAGGATATAAGGCATTCAACATTCATCAACTTTACAAAACAATTCATACTGGCAAATAAGCCGTTCGACCAGTGAGTACACCTGCACTTGGGAGCTCAAATTATGCACATGTTAGGGATAACATAACGGCTACAACCCCGAATAGAAATAAACAATCAATGTCTCACAGTGCCCCAGACATATTTTGTTACATCAATCCAAGTATACCCATCCCTTAAAGGCTATACTTGACTATTCTCAAAACACCATGTATTTACAATTACATCCGCAACCACATAGGGCGATATAATTGGTCGACCAGTAAATAGATGTAAAACAACAATAGTCTTCCTTCGCACTCATGTCTCTCTTAATTTCAAAACAACTACTTTCCTAGACATGTCCCATAGGCCATATCTGTCGCGACCTCCCCGAAGCGGGTTGGACCACCTAAGGGTTCGGCTAATGGATTGTTAAGCCTAGACTTAACTCGGGCTCTCCCAAGCCCATACTAATTCGCAACTTAGGTTCAAGTTCTTAATATGCAATTGATTTTTATCATGGAGTCGCCACTAATCTATTTTTGGTGGGTCGATTAGAAACCCAAGTAAAGTAATGGGAGAATTACTTCACTCCTACGAACCAGAGATTAAATGAGTTCGGGGATTTGATTACGCTAGATTTCTCTAATGCCCTTTCGGTACCTTTTCTTTTTTATTTTGAGAAATATTTTGCAAGCAGCTTGAATTAATTTTAATTTATTCTCCTAACATGTGAGGTGATCATGCGGTTGCGCAAACCACCAATTTAACACCCAAGAAAGCGATGAATAAATTGCATGACTTACCTCATAGCAACGAAAACATCTGCATTGTTAGATCAGAATTCACATCAACAAACCTAGATATGATTTCTAATTAACAGGCAATTTCCTTTTCTTTTTTTTTTTTACTTATTTAATGAGAATCATGCAATATGCAATGCATGCTACTAATCTAACATGGAATGGCATGACAATGTGTTCTAAACTACATGACATGAGTAAAATATTTTTTTTGTGTTTTCATGCAATAATCAAATATGCAAATCGAAATGACCTAATTATAATGACGGGCAATTTTTAATTAAATGAGCCTAATTCTACATGACGTGCACATGATATTTCTATTCCTAAAAATGCAATTTATCCTAAAAACTGAAACTAATTTATGGGACATGCAATTCTATTCTAATATGCATGATGATTTTTTTTTGTTTGTTTTTCTTTTATAAATATAAAATTCAAAATTTTAAAAATTTGCACACAATTAAACATGCAACCTAAAAACTAGCATCCTAAATTAATTAAATTTTTTTGGGATTTTTTTTGTTATAAAAATTTAAAATCAAAAATCCTATTCTAAATTGACACGTGCAATTCTTAAAAAAAACTAATATCATGAATGCATTTTTTTGGATTTTTATTTTTAAAAAAAAACGAAATAACTAAATACGCTAACCCTAGCCCTAATCTAACTTGCATTTTTTTTGAATTTTTTTTATGCAAAATATCCAATTCAATCAAGATAAGATTAATACCCAAAATTGACAAACCATATCTCGCGCATGAGATCGGGTTGGCCAATTTTAAATTAAATCGCAAATCGAATCTTGGGCATGAGATTGGATTGTCGATTTTTGCTAGAGATCGTGAGTCGGATTTCGGGTGCGAAAATCGGACTCCTAATCCCTAATTCGAGGGGTTATTTTACATTGGAATTTCAATCACGTTAATGAATAATCACACTAAAAAAAACTATATAAAAACAAACTATAAACTATATAAAAAAAAAGATAATAATAATAATAATAATAAAACTACCTAATGTTCCCCTTTTTTTTTTCTTTTTTTTTGTTTTCTTCTTTTTCTTTTCCCACGCACGGCTTACTCGTGGGTCTCCAAGGCGGCACTCCGGAGAGGACCGGCCACAGGCAAATCGGCGAGGAGCGGCGAGCAGCGAGGGTGGTGGTCGCCGGCGTTCCGGTGAGGGTCGGCGGGCGTCGGAGCTCCGGCGAAGGGCGGCAGCCGGTGAACCAGCAGCGGCAGAGGGCAAAACAGCAGTGCTCGAGCGAAGGCGCTGGGTCATGGCTCCAGGCTACAACGGGCGTCACTCGAAGAGGGGGCCGTCGAGCGTCGGACCAACGCAGAGGCGTGCGGTGGCTCGGCAACAGGGGCAGCAGCAACGATCAGGGCAGGAGCAGCGTCGGGCTGAGGCAGAGCATGGCGAGGACAGGAGGCGATGCTCGGGGAGAGTGGCGATGCACGATGACTTCGGGTTGCAGCTCCGATGCGGTAGACCGGCGGTGGTGTCGGCAGAGGGAGCTCCAACAACAAACGGAACGGCGGAGGCCAGCGTGGGAACTCGCGGGTCGCTGTATGTCAAAGATAGCAAGTGCTGTGCGGGGGTTCGGCTCCGGGCGGCGTCGGGGAATGGTGATGGCGCAGGCGTCGGTTCGTCGCGAGGAGTCAAGTGGCGGTCGGCGCAGCTGCTCGCGGGCGAGGGGAACCCTGGTGGTGGCACGGCACGAGCAACAGAGGAGATGCGGGCTGGTGCGGGGGCTAGCTCGGCGGTGGGGCGACGACCGGCTCGGATCTGCGGTCGTTGGGGCGCTCGAGTGGGCAGATCGGGATAGTGGTGGTGTCGCGGAGAGGCGGAGACGTGGCGTGGGCGTCGGGGTGGCGACGGAAGCGCGGTGCGGAGGTGCGGGTGTGGTAGTGCGCGACGCGGAAGCTCGGGCAGCAGGGGTCAACAACAGAAGAAGAACTCGCAAAGAAGAAGATGAACAGTGTTTTCTTTCTTTTTTTTTCTGTTCTGCCGCACACCCCCTTTTCTGACTTCACTTTTTCCCTCCTGACAGACTCTCTCTCTCTTCTTTTGAACGAAGGAGAAGCTCCCCTCCCCTGAAATTTTTTCTTTTGTTTTTTTTCTTTCCCCCCTTGTCTGACCAAAGGAAAAGCCCCTCACAATGGAATTTTTTTTTCTCTTTTTCAATCTCCTCCCCCTGACTTCATATATTCTTCTTTTTTGGTTTTTCTCTGACACACTCCCTTCGCTTCACTCGTCTCATCGAAAGAGAAGCCTTTCACCATGAAATTTTTCCTTTTTATCTCCCTTCACGGTCTTATTTATAGGCCGCCATTGCCTCTTGAAGATAGCCAACTTTATTATGACAAGATGCAGCCGCAACTTTTCCAGAATTTAAGCTGAACTTTGCCCTTTTTTAATCTTCTCCAGTCCTTTCTTTCGGCCACCACTCCGCTCTTCCGCGAGGAAATCTTCTTGCAGGCGCCTGTCCCATTTCGTGCGTGTATGTGCATGCATTAATGAGGAGGTTTCTTCTTGGTGCCACCAAAGCTGACATATTATATAATATTATGGGCATATTATAATAATACAATATGGGCATATTATATAATATATTATGGGCTGCTTTTGCTTCTTTGAAGATTTCTCCCAAATCCGCACTCCACCGAATTTGTGTGTGCATGCGCATGCATTAATGAGGGAGAGACAACGGACGTGTAAGAACTTTCTTCTTTTCTTTTTTTTTTCTTCGCTCTTTTGCGTGCTCAGACCAGCAAAGAGAGACCGTGTTTTTGTGCATGTAATCGACCACGAGCCGCTACGTCTTGTTGCCTTTTAGTATCAATGCAAATGTGACTACATGAAATGCAATTTTACTATTTTTTCTTAGGGGTTAAATATTAATCCCTAAATTTTCATGCAATTAATTACTAAATTATTAGTCAAAATTTAGGTGTCAACAATATCTATTCATAACCGCCCGTAACATGCTAAAGTAGCAACATTGATCTTTCACTTCGAGAACATAGTCAAAAGTAACATAGGGCACAAAGTTGAGGTAAATTATAAACTACCTCAAAGGCTCACACGATGAGTAAATAGGGATAATTTTACTCACCTTTCATTGTTGGTCGTACAATGCACATGTAGTATGAATTACATGCTATAGTGGATTACTCTTTCTATAAGAGCGTATGTCAATCATCAAATATATCCACCATATAGATCTTAGCCTAAACATAATCACGTGCTTCTTACGTACTCATGTTTAACCCGAGTGTTATATCAGCTCGCTTTCTATAGCGCCCAATTAAGTACTCGCATCCGGCATCTTACAGGCATACATGATTGTGGGACTATCATGTTCGGTCTTGTTATAAACCAATTACAGACCTCATCTTGACTCCAATCAAGGCAACATATTTTATGTACCAAACTTGCTCTTCAGCATTTATTTGTACATAATGTCTCATCTCAACGTGCTAACTATAGCACTTGAGGCGATTGCTCGTATGAGTGAGCCAATCATTACCTGCTGACATACTTTTCAATAATATGTGTGTTTGTGCTAGTCACATAGTGGATTTGTACTTTATTGATAAAACATCAAATCACTAATAAACAAACAAGTACAATACATATGTCCACAAATACATAAACCAATGATCCTCTACAATAACAGACATCACATTCTACGCAATCCTAGTGACATCCTATGGGTCAAGAATATGTCTCTAGGAATAGCCTTCGTAAATGGATCAGCAACCATTCTATTGGTTGAAATGTATTGCAGGATCACTTCTTTCTGCGCTATAATATCTCTGATGAAGTTATTCTTTATGTCAATGTGCTTTGTCCTTCCATAATACTTGGGATCTTTCACATAGGCAATGGCAGCTTGACTATCGCAATAAACTGTCACCGGTCTTGGAACTTCAGTGACATTGGCTAAATTTTCCAAGAAACATTTTAGCCATAATGCTTCTTGCACTACGGCAGAACATGCAATAAATTCCACCTCCATCGTAGATAAGGTCGTGCATGTATATTTCTTGCTATTCCAAGAAATAGCACCTCCATTGAGTAAGAACGCATATCCAGAAGTCGATTTACACTCATCCAAGTCTCCACCCCAATCGGCATCTTAATAACCCAATAGGCGTAAATCATTCCCTTGGTAACAAAGTCGATAGTCCATGGTGCTATTCAAGTATCTCAGGATCCTCTTCACTGCTTTCCAGTGTGCTTGACCAGGATTTGATTGATATCGGCTCACCAATCCCACGGCATAACATATGTCGGGTCGAGTACACATCATAGCATACATCAAACTTCCGACCGCACTAGCATAAGGAACAATTTTCATCACTTTAATTTCTTTTGGAATCTTAGGACACGGTTCAGTACTTAGGCCTTCACCTTGCATGACAGGGGTATCAATGGGATTACAATGCTACATATGGAAACGCTCAAGAATCTTCATAATATAAGACTCTTGTGATAAAGTGAGGAGTTTCCTTGATCGATCTCTTTCGATCTCAACTCCTAATATATATGAAGCTTCTCCCATGTCCTTCATCTCAAAATTGGAGGACAATCACTCTTTTATAGTGATAACCAAAACCTTGTCATTTCCAGCCAACAAAATATCGTCCACATAAAGTGATAAAATTACAAATTTATCTTTAGATCGCTTGACATATACACAGTAATCTTCTTCGATTATCGTGAAACTAAAAGTTATTATTGCTCGATGAAAACGAAGATACCACTGTCTAGATGATTGCTTAAGGCCATATATTGAGCGATGAAGCTTGCAAACTTTATGCTCTTGACCTTTAGCTATGAAACCTATTGGTTGTTTCATATAGATTTCATCATCTAATTATCCATTGAGAAATGTTGTCTTTACATTCATTTGATGTAATTCAAGATCCAAATGTGCAACGATGGCTAGAATAAGGCATATTGAGGCAAATCTTACAACTAGTGAAAAAGTTTCCTCATAGTCTATACCCTCTTGTTGAGTATAACATTTTTCCACAAGGCGAGCCTTATACTTTTCAATGGATCCATCCGCCCTATGCTTAATCTTGAAGACCCATTTGTTTCCAATGGCCTTACGATTGGGCGGTAGATCAACCAAGTCCCAGACATGGTTTGCCCTCATAGACTCCATCTCATCTTCCAAAGCTTTTCTCCATTCTTCCTTATCAAAGGATGAGAGAGCCTCTTGAACAGTCTTAGGCTCGGCATCATCCTTTTGAGTAATCATAAATGCTTCACCTACAATCTCAAAACGACGACAAGGAATACTTTTACGATTACTTTTACGCAATTGAATTTCTCTTGAATTCAGTTCATCAAGCAATGCAACACTCCCACTTGGTCTTGTGTGTTGAGATAAATCTTCATTTCCCTTTACAACATCAGTGGGTGTGTTATCAGGATCTTCCATCTCATATAATTAGAAGTCCTTATCAATCTCACCTCCATTAGGAAAATCGTTCTTCAAGAACGTGACATCTCGTGACTCCATTTCGGTCACACTTCTATCAGCTTGTTCACCTATGAACACATACCCTTTGGAGTGTTTGGAATATCTTATAAAGATACATTTCTTCCCTCTAGGACCTAATTTTCGATGTTTACGGGAAGAATCATGAACATAAGCTGCACATCCCCATGGACGTAGACTACTTAAGTCTGGTTTCCTACCAGTTCATAATTCATAAGGGATGGAAGTGACCGATTTTGAGGGCACATGGTTAAGTATATAGGCAGCAGTCAATAACGTAGCTCCCCAATAGGAGATAGGTAGATTTGCTTGCGCCATCATAAACCTAACCATTTCCAATAGGGTTTTATTCCTTCTCTCAGCTACCCCATTTTGTTGTGAAGTACCAGGAATAGTCAATTGTCGTACAATTCCCTTTTCATCACAAAGAGTCTTGAATTGCTCCGATAGATACTCACGTTCACGATCGGTTCTTAATGCCTTTATTGATTTGTTCAACCGATTCTCTACCATTGCTATATATCATCTAAAACAGTCCAATGCTTCTGACTTATGGGAGATTAGAAAGACATAGCCGAAACGTCTGAAGTCATCTATGAAAGTGATGAAATATGATGCTCCATGCCTCGCCCTCACATTCAAATGACCACAAATGTCAGAATGTATAAGATGTAATGGAAATTCAGCTCTAATCCATTTACCGAATGGTTTTCTAGTTGTTTTTCCTGCTAGACAATGTTCACATACGAATAGACTAACATTAGTGAGTGACCCTAAAAAACCTTCTCTAGCTAATGTTTGCATTCTTTGCAATCCAATGTGACCTAATCTAGCATGCCAAGTACTTGCATCAATCTCAACATTGTTAGAAGATGCAATTAAAGAAAAACAACCATCAACATTAACATTGTACTAATCATAGTCAATGTCTTACACCATAAAACCATTCGATACATGACCTGAACCATAATAAACTGTTCCATACAAAATGTCAATACAATCACCATGGAAATTCAATACATAACCTAAGCTAAGAAGAACAACTACAGAGACCAAGTTTCGTCGAATATCTGGAGCATAAAAGACATCATGCACGAATAGGTTTCAACTACCACGTAAGATTAATTTACATGTGCCGATACCCTTCACTTCAACTCTTGAATTATTCCCAACATATATCCATCTTCTTCCAGGCGGTATCCGACAATACTCCACAAATGCTTCTCGATCTCTAGCTACATGGTCTGTTACTCTTGAGTCTACAGTCCACATTGGATGAGATTCAGTAAGCATTACAGTACTAAAAACAAAAGCATTGCTCAAAGTAATTGAGTAATAGGGTACCTTTTTCGCCTCAGTGCATTCACAAGCAAAGTGACCCATCTTGCCACAATTGTGGCACTCCATTTTGGCCTTGTCCTTCTTCCCACCACGCTTTTTGGGTCGAAAGGTCTTAGCCCTCTTGGGTCCCTGATCAATCATCTTCCCTTTGTTGTTGAACTGAAGATTCCTCTTGTGCTTGAAGCCCGAAGCCTTGCGCGAACTCGATTCAGCAACATAAGCATGGGTAGAGGATCTTACAGCCTCTAGGCGCTCATCCTCTAATTCCAAATGACGTGCAATATCATCAAAAGTGACAATATTCTCATTATGCGTCATATTGATCTTCATATGACCCAATTATCAGGAAGATACCTTATAACAGCATGAACTTGCCGTTCATCAGTAAGGGGGTGACCTACTGACTTCAGCTCACGGATCATGTTTGACATCTCCCGAAGATGCTACCTCATCGGTACATTTGGGCGCTTTCGGAATGTGTCAAACTTGATTGTGAGTCTCCTCAGCTTAGTGGCAAATGTACCCACAAACTTATCCTTCAAGGCAACCCCACATAGCTTGAGCTTTGTCATAACTCTCAAACTCACACATGAGATCATCTTGCATACAGCTCAGCAACGTGATGCGAGCAATGTTATTTTTCTTTTTCCAAGCTTGATAAGCTTCCAGATCTCTCATGTGTTGAGCTGAAGTTCCATGCTCAGGTTCATCCATGGTATGGTTGAGGGTTTCCAAAACCTCTTGCTACTCAAGGATATATTGAACCTTTCGGTGCCAACTATCATAATTGTCACTGTTCAGCTTCTCACCCTTATTGAGGTCAGCCACAATGGTCTTGGATGCCGATGCCATAATCAATTGCTATAACACATTGACATAATAAACGCAGAATCAATACTAGCACACTATTCAGAGTAACACACATATTTAATTCACAGTAAAGACAAACTAAATTAATGATAATTCAACAAAAGACACGGAGACAAAAGTTCACTATGTTCCCAATCAACTTCTATGTACAATAGTTCTATTATCATTAATTAGTTTAATTTGCACAAATTTTGAGTTCTAGGTGAGAACTTCTTTCAATTCTACCAACTTACGAACTCCCACTAGGAAAAATAATTACATGATTTATGTAATTTCTACATTTTTCCTTAACACAAAAACATAGTATGATAATAACCATTATATAAACAAAAATCATGCTTCAACTATGCAATTCAACATGTAATGAAATTTCATACCATTGTTCTAATTTTCTAGCAACTAGAAAATTGCAAGTATATTAAAATATATACATCATATCATTGAACTAAGCTCTACACAGCATATATAACATTATTTGCACACAAGAGCTACTGTATTTCCCTAATCACAAGAAAATACAAGCTACAAATGAATAAACTGCATTAAACCCCAAAAAATACGCGTACATAGGGTTTCCTACGCATTTTCATGCATTTATAAAATTCAAAAGTATAAAATAATTATACCACTGTGTAGAGGACACTCATACGAACGCCACCGACCACGCTCCAATCGGAGCTCGCATGCGCCCCCACGCGCCGCCTGAGTGCGCGGCGCGTGTGGCGCACGCGCCAGCGAGCCAAACGGCTCCTGGCCGATCCGACCGGTCCGACCAGTGACCGGTCAACAGTCACGGGTCAGGTTGGGTCATCGGCTGAGTCGGGTTGTCAGGTCGCCAGCCGGCCAACTGTTGCCAGCACTGACGTCGTCGATGACGTCATCCCAGTGGTTACTGACCATTGGGTGATGTCATCATGCGCCGGTTCGCCGACCAATGCATGCGAATTCACCGGCTGGCGCGCATCCACATGTGCCGGTTCGCCAACCGATGCATGTGGCGAACGCGCTAGCTGTGCCAGTGCTTCAGGCACGTGGTGCCCACACGCAGCAGCTTCTGGCCGCGCGTCCAGCGTCGTCTGGCGGCGCTCGACGCACCGCCGGATTCGTCCCAACGAGCTCTTTCACCCAATATATTCAAAAATTAATTTTAATCAAAAATTTATTTCAAAAAATGGCCAAAACCTCATGTGTGCACACGACCCCAAACCCGTTCTTCGCTCCAGTTCAATTTCGAGTTTTTCATAGAGCAACTCCGACTATTAGAGATCCAAACAGTGTAAAATACTATCTCTTGATCTCAATATCAAATGGTAAATGTGAAAACCCGATGAAAAACAAGGCAGAAATCACGATCGGGCTCTGATACCAATGTTGGAATTCGAGTCGGCGGAGGACGACTTACCTGATTCCGATGCACAAATAGCAAATAGCCCCAGAACGAACGTTGAATTGCAAATAAATCACAAACAACACTACCTCACGTTAGTCTGGATGCAATCACAAGGAAAACACCCGATTTCCACGGCGTAAATGCCGATTGTTCTTGCAATGATGAATAGGAACGCCTTGCTCTTCTTTGATGGAAATGGAGAGAAAATTTGGTGCGAATGAATTGCCAACCCTCCAACGGTTGTGTTCGGGAGGCTATTATACGTCTCCCTTCGTACCCCTCCATTAGTGATTTTCCATCGTAACGTATCAAGAAGAAATGGTGCATTCCGTTCGCACCCCATCATGGACGTACCAACTAAAGCTGAAGTACTACAATAAGGAAAAATGTCAACGTTTGAGTTAACTTTTGAGGTAAAAGATGCCCAAAACTACACAACACTAATATTAGAGCTCAAATTTGTCAACAAGTCTAGACCTAACAGTTACAATTTGTCTCACATCCATTGTGATGGGCTGGTGGTTGGTTTACAAGTATAAGGAAAAGTCTCGTCTTTTGAATTAAATGTTTAGGATAAAAGAGGGCCAATACCACCTAATAGGTCTTTCTTTGACAAGATTTTATATAGGACACTGTTGTCTTGCATTTAGGCATCCTCCAATATCATACAGATGTGTTGGTCAAACCTCATATGTACACCTCTCATTTATGATTGTTCTAGTGGATTTGGATAGTTTCCAAAGCAACATTTTATGGTGCATCCTGCTTATTTGTTGTAAGGTTGATGGCTTTGTGGCTCTCATCTACTTGCTTGTGTACTTTCGAGCTAAAAGGTGCTGTGAACATTTTCTATAGCAAGTCTTGGTTCAAGTATTGAAAGAAGTTGGTTACACAACGGAATTGAGAGAAGTACACTAAACTTACCTTAACTTGTATATAATGCTTACTTTAATGTTACAACTTTTTGCTAACTCATTTAAGTGTCAAAAAAAAAAAAAAACAAACAAACAAACAAACAAACAAACAAACAATCACCTTAAGTGCCAACTTCAATCTAAGTAGTTGAAAATCTAACGTAGCAATATTTTATTAATTTCTCAATCTTATGTGACTTGCTAGCATGCCCAGTCAGCATATTATCTCTAAACAACTTCATATAGTAAGTTAAAAATTGATTACTTTAGTACCAGTTGTAAAAAATAAAATAAAAAATGATCACTTTAGTGCCAATTATTGTGAAAAGGTGATCACTTCAGTGCTAATCACAAAAAAAAAAACGAAATGATCACTTTAGTGTTAGTCATTGTAAAAAAAAAAATCACAATCAATACTAATAATTGTTAAAAAGTAATCACTTTAGTGCCAATCTTAATGAAGAAGTGATCACTACAGTGTCAAAAAATGCTACCTAAGATAAGATTTTTAATTGTAAAAGTCACGTAATTACTCTTGCTAAAATATTTTGTCAAAAGCACTTACGTAATCATTTTTCTCCAATTTTGGCACTTAAGTGAGCCGACAAAAAATTAATACACTAAAGTAAGCGTAAGACACTTCTAGTATATTTCTTCCCAAGGGAATCCTATTTATTGTCAGATGACTTTATTAAGGTATGAGTAGCTCATTTTATACCGATGGTAAAAGTTAATGCTAGGTACAACCAATTGATGGTGTGGCTTGATAGTTTTCACTAAAGTACCATGGACCAGAGATCAGTTTTGCCCCCTTTTCATTCAAAGAAGATAAAATTATAATAGAACTTGATTGAGATATGGCTAAATTGTTTCTACGTAATAATGTAATGTCAGAATATTGCATGCATGATCTTTCTCAAAGAGAATAATCGAGTCTCATCTGTCATCACCGGAGTTAACTAAAAGAAAGGTGTAAATTTTAGGACGCTCTGTTTTTTCTCGAGAAAAGAGTATTTATTATATAGTATCTCACGCACCATCCTCATATAAGTGATGCTCTTACTAGCTACTTTGATGTGAACATAATGAAATATCTTAATTGAGTATTGAAGTCCGTAAGAATGCATATCCAGTTTTAAATTTGATTGCACTGACTCAAAGTTTCCTACCTTCGAATGATGATGTAGTATCGGATATCATGACGTACTACCTATCACGTGATGACCAACAAGCAGTTGAACATTATGATGGCTTTATGATGACATATTGCCCCGTCTCTCATCATGCTAGGAGTCTTCTCCGTATCTTTATCACGGCTTAAGCATGGATATCCTTAGCACGTCGGCTGATCCATTCTTGATGAACGTTGAACCAAACCTTTTTTATGATTTTCCTTGTTTTCATGTAGAGGCCTGTGGAGCACCCAAAAATACTAGTAAATATAATGGCATTATCACATTAATTGCGATGTGTCATAAAATTCTGTAATTTAACGATAAAATTTGACGAGAGCTAACGGAGAGTTAATGTGTCATGTGTCTACCGAATTGGGATTTTTTATGATCCAAAAATTAATTTTTGATAAATTTATTACAGATATGCTAATTTAAGGATTTTCATGGTATTAATTAAAAATTTCAAAATTTCAAAATTGACTAGAATAATTATCCAATCCTTTGTCTTCCTTCTTCATTTTCGCGAATTCTCTCTATATTTCAAAAGTGACAAATATTAAATCAAAAATGAAAATAAATAAAAACTCAAATTAGTTGCAAAAGTTCGTGAATTTAAATCTTGGTATTGTTAGATGCTGTCATTTGAGATTCATGCTTTTTTATCAAAACTATTTCCTATAAGAGCTGCTGTTGATCACTTGATTTGTACTGGAAATATGTGAAGAAAAGGACTATCCATTCGGTGTAAGAAAGCACCCATGATCACCCAACCTTTCTTAACGTTCTAAATTAGATCCGACTTATGCCGTGAAATGGTGGGTTTAGCATTTCCATCAAGGGGTTGAAGACTCTATTCCCAACCACAAAAGATGGCATGGTATTTCTCCAAGCTCTAAACAGAAAAATGACACGAGGACTCTCTCTCTCTCTCTCTCTCTCTCTCTCTCTCTCTCTCTCTCTCTCATATAAGCTAAAAACCCACCTGTCACTTTCACACTGAGGGTATATTTTGGATTGCTGATGTTCTCTTTAGGGATCACTTGAGCAGTTTGACCTTCTTCCATCATTGGTGGACTAATTTGTGTCCTGAGTTCAGTGAGCCAAAGTAAGGAAACCCCATATGAAATGCAGTATTCTTTCCAGTTTTGACACCAAAAAGAAAATATGCCATAGAACTCAATCTGGCATCTCTACAGGTCCAGATTTACATTGCAGACAAACAACTCAGCACAGGGTGAGCAAACCACTGCCTATCCAAGGGCTTGTGGAGGTTCAATCACACCATCAGATACAAATGCATATACAACATCAAATGGTCCAACAATACCACCAATACTAACTGTACGTGTAAACTTTGGATTGCAGGTTCAGGTCGTGTCCCCACCACTGGTGAATACCATGAGCCCTCTTGAACTCCGGCGATGGATTTAAATTGATTGATAGATTTGCGGAGGGGATTAGGTGCAAAGGCTCTGCCTGCTTCCCCATCGCGCTCATGAACAGCGATCCAATAGAGTGCTGAGTAGCTAACTTCTCGATAGCTCCTGCTCCGATCTCTTTCATCTTGTTTCGGTGCTCAAAATAGCCAATGTACTCTGAACAGACGTGATCAGCTGCATTGACATACAGTTGAGGGACCCAAGCAGATAAAGCAGCAAAAGAATCGGCAGATTGATTCCTGAGATGCGGAGCCTTCATGGCTAACGTGAGCCCAGCTGTGATCACGCTGGTGGTGAAGCGAATACCGAGCTTCACTTTAGTATTCTTGATCTTCTCAACCGGGGCAGACACATAAGGCGGATTGAAGAGGAAAGACTCGAGAAAAAATCCCGTTTTCGCCATGTTCTTTCCTGCTAGCAGAGCAATGGCAGACCCCAGGGAGTGGCCAGCTAACCAGACCCTAGACTCGCCAGCAGTTGCAACCATATTTCGTACCGCCTGCATGGCAGTCTCAAAGCGAGATGTGGAGTGGAGCCCGTGCTGGATAAAGTGAAGATCCAGCCTAATATCTCGAGAGACCGATTCTTTCTTTGTCATAGTGCCTCGGAAGGCAACCACGAAATGCGGTCCATCTGCTGAGTGGTTACCTGAGGATGATGGAGGCTTATACTCAAAGATGGCACCAAAGATAGAAGAGTCGACGTTATCTACAAGTTTGCGCAGCAACTGAAAATTGAAAAATTCCCACCAAGGAGGAGCAAGAGCCTGGGGACCTTCACGTTTCTCCTGGCGGTCCCGCTCTAAGATATAGACACCTTGAACCAAACAAGCAGCAACTGACCTCCGATGATGCACATTATTCCTATGTTAGAAGTTCAAGATATGTTATTTTCATCAATATGTTTGCTGATAAGAATTGTGGCTAGACTAAGCTAAATGCTCATATCATTGTTTCACTCAAAAAGAAAAAGAAACTCAAGAGCCAAACAATGGATTTGAGAGAAGTTTAAAATGCCATATTTTTTAAAAAGCTTCTCATGCAGTCCAAACTTGGTGCAGAATGAGAACCAATAGAGTATTAAATGGCAACTGTGGAGGATGAAGTTACAATATATGGTGCATGCGCGGGCAAACCAACACATAGCGATAATACCCTATGACATATAAAGGTCACATATCTAGCAAAGTTCCTCCTTTTCGGTTTAGCATCTAGCAAAACTCTGATGAAGCAACTGGAGATAAGTATCCCCCAGCTTAAATAAATTGCAAAGGGAGACAAGCGCCCGTGGCACATTAGGGAAGTTTGTCTGTTAAGAACACAAATCAAATTCAGAAGTAGATAGAACACATTCTTTGTCGGTACTATAAAACTCCTTGAACAGTGCTTAGTTTTGCATGCTAAAAAAGTCCAGTATGACAGTAGTTAACCATCACCAAATAATTGAGACAAAGGTGTAGGAAACTTTGGGAATTTTGATAAGACATGATGGAAACATAAAAGCTATGACTTGAGCCTTTTGTTCAATGAGTAAAGAGAATCTGAAGGTCTTACCAGTCAACGCAAGTAAGGTGCAAGGGCCCTGAAAGGTTAAAAACTTCCCTCTCAGAGACCATAATCTCACAGGTTCATTTAAGACTTCTTCTTTGTATCGGTGAAAGCTGCTCAAAATTGAAAATTCCATGTGGCAGTTAGTAAACGACAATGGCTAGTGTCATGTGCATAACAGCAGACTCCCTTCACTGTAATTAAATCTATGTACTATGAGGATCAACTGTGTATCTTTCTTAGCACATGTAACTCTTTTAAGCTGCCTCATGAAGTTTTCAGTTCCACACAATTGTTATGCATTGGGAACCTTCTTTTTCTCCAATAATCATGTAAAGTTCAGGGAGAAAAGTAATACGCTGAGACACTAATTATTTGGACTGTTGAATTATGAGCTTATATGTCAACGTGTCCAGACCAGTAGATCCAGTCACTAATAGAGCAACTACAAAGAGGTCCGGGAGGGAGTTGAGCTGGCCCAAATGATTCTGAATAATCTTCCCTCTTCAGCTAATGCCTTAATCTACATCTTATCAACCTCCACTTACCCCAAAAGATCAAGCAGTTTATTATGCAACAAAAATCCGAAAAGACATTAAGGAAAATATTTCTTTTTGCAACTTCTAAGTTGTAACAAAATGGTCAAACAGATAAACAAATAGGAAAAGGAGAAAAAGTGGAAGTTTGATTATAGAAAAGATCATTGCCATCCCCAAGCTCTAATTCTTCACAAATAAAATTCAAATTACTCCAGGGAGAGAGCTTACACTGGATTGCTCCTAATGACAATCAATTCATTCCAAACAATCTCACGATCAATATGCACATGACAATGTAACAATAAATAGAATTCAATTAAATGGAAAGAAACGGGTCATGAGAGGAGGAATGGCTAAGCTTAATTTTTTCTAACTTGGCTTAAGTTGATACAGATTTTTTATTAGACATATCTGCCCCCTTTTCCCAGATTTCTGGATCGCAGGTCAAACTGGAGTTTGTTTAGCAATGAACATGTGTCCCAAGATAGTCCCATTTTTAAACATGGGAAATGAGGTTTTTAACATTGTTCTCATCTTTTGTACCTTGTAATATAGTGATAGCCAAGCAAGTAGCAAGACATCTGAATAAAAAAGGGCAGAATAGGATAAACAAAGTGTGATGACATCCAAATTCAAAACAAATCCAGCATACCATATCTTTTTCCATCAAAAGTAATGCACATCTCTTCGTTGGATTATACAAACTTTTGTTTACTTTGAAATTCAACACACAGCATGCTTCTTATTGTTTTCTTATTGTCGCCACATTAAACAAGCATGACGTGCATCTTTACCCAAAAAAAAACAAGCATGACGTGCACCAGAAAATGCACATAGACAGACCTGGAAAAAGGTACATGTGCGCACTCAAACAGGAACGCAAGCACACGAATACTGTCGAAGCCATATTGCGTGCTCTGAAAACTGATGAATTTGAGCAAAATTACCAAAAGTTTGACCTCTACTGCAGCCTACTAATAGAACTGCCTCATCTCAAAAGGGGCATACATACGCAAAACCTGACCTATTCACGATGATTAAATGGAAACCCCCTAAAAGATTAACGAGTTTCTGCACAACCACTCCACTATCAGCCACAGAGATAGAGAGAAATTCCACAACCCTAGTGACATATGCAAAGCCCCACAAAGAAAAACGAGTAACCGAACCTCGTCCATTGCAATTACTTAACACCCACGACGCGAACCATCACACCCACAATGCCATTGCGACAAAGTTCACTCCTTTCACTTTCTGAACTCAAATCAATCATCAAGTATCGGAAATTCAACGTCCCCAAGTAAAAATCACAACCCCAACGCGTACACAGAGAGAAAGGGTTCACGGATACAAATGCAACCCAAAATTAGAAAAACCCAAGAAAGCATACCTCGAAGAGCCACGCAGGGAACGGATCTGATGAGGCGCGACCAAGGGTCAAGAGGGTAGAAGATCCAGAACTCGGATTCGCTCGCACGTCGCGTCAAACTTCGCTCTTTATCAGGTCTTCCTCGAACGAAAGTCTTCCCTCGCGGGTGTTGCAGGGATGTTCTACGTACGCGACAGCGGAAGGCAAGGTTCTTAGAAAAACGCTGTCGTTTGGCGTGTTCCCGTTGGCAGCCGTTGAATGCGACGGCCCCTGTTGGCGTTGTATTGCTTTACGGGGAAGAGTTTGAAGCTAAAGCGACATCTTTTCCAAGTCTAACACCTAAGATTAGCTTGAGCCATTTTGGTAAACTCTGAATGAGACAGGAATAGATAGACAATTTGCTCGTCCTTGCATTTCCCTATCATGGAAAAAATGCTCGTTGGCTTTTGAATTAGTCTTTTCCGTTCGGTACAAGTTATAAAGACGGGTCTTGCCCGCTTTTCTTGCTACTTTTTCCCCCACTTCTTTCCCCCGTCATTTTCTAGATTGGATTAGAGTCAAAATTGGTTGATTATTTTATGGTTTATGCAAGTAACATCCAATTACAATTGCTTCACCTGCTAATGGATTTTATAATAATTGAACAATTCAGTCTTTCGGACGATACAGATTAACGTATCATTGCACACATTACAGACAGGAAGAGATTCAGTGTGAAAAAAAAAAAAAAAATGTCTTCAGCAGCGCCAGACCAACAGCCACGTGGATCAGGTGCCCATTCTTTGACATGTGATTGGCCACCACATTAAATTACTCGAGCGAAAAGAGAAGCTTTACTTAGACCAAGCCACCGCGTCGATTTCGGTTTGAGCACTCCTGTACAACTCGAGTCTCTTCGCAAGGGCAGAACGTCGTTCCATGACTGCCGGATCCTCATTCAATAACGATGAAAGACGCTTTTGCTGCAGAGCATTTGTAGATTCAGTACAATAATGACTTGATGAAAAAGAACATCTGGAGAAATGGTCCCATTCTCACCTCCATTGCACCAAGTTCAGTGAAGAAACGGTCGAGGAGGCATCGTTTGGCTTCCCTTACTTGACAGTGCACAATCGATTTGGGAATGGAGTGGCGCAGGGTTGCACAGACCATATTGACGTAAGACAGAACTGTCGATCCTGTTTTACATTTCGTGAAAAGGAACTTCAACAATCAGTACCAGGTAAACATATTATTTTTAGACCGATCGTCATAGTTTCATCATGAGAATGATTGACAAACAGGAAGTCCACATATCTCACCTATCCTCCTGAGATACGCATCGTTGTATCTGTCGAATAGTGAATGCGTTGGGTTGCCACCCTTCTCGACATCTTGAGGGAGCTTCCGGAAAAAGTCAACAGTTAGGTAACTACATTCCATGTCGACCAGCTTAAGCGTTGCTTTCTTGCTCTCTTCCCTCATTCTCTCGAGCGAATCACAAGCTGCGTTAGTGACTTCCACTCTGAGACCAGGATACTGCTTTAGCTCCTGAAGTAGAGGAAAATATATATAGTGTTAGCCATACCGCCTGTATATGGGCAGGTGGGCACTCTGGTCTTGATATATGTTAAAGGTTTATGTGATGTTTACTAATTAAAGAGAAGTGACAATAGAAATTAAAATTGTGCTTTAAAAAAGCAAGAATTGATAATGAAATTATTAATCTTCTATAACAACAAGATGCTCAAAATGCAAATTAAATTCAGTGTGTAGAGACCAGTAAGTATGCACCAGAAATTATTAAAACAACCAGGGAAAGCGAACACCATCCAACGTCAAAAGCAATCCTCCAGAAGTTGCTTCATAAGCCCAATTCTATTATTTCCCTTCTTAAGGTTGAAAATTGAAGCTTTTGCTTCAAAACAATAGAGACATAGATGCTCCTAATATCTAACATACCGATAAAAGATCAAAACCCATAATATTCAAGATGCTCAAGACCCACTTGATTTACGATTGTTTCCATTAAGAATGTAGAAAACAGGGCAGTGGATTCTATGATAATTGCGGACCCCTCAGAAGGAATACCTGATGAAGTAATTAAGTTCATTATTATCAGGTTTGCACAAAATGAAACGCTATCTCTATCCCTTGACATCAATAAGGTATCAAAATTCCATAATGCTTTGTCATTCTCAACTTTAGCAAAGCTCTCTTTATCCTCAGGTGTCTTAGTGACCCAAGTCCCAAAAGGGTTGAAGAGTCCAAAATGTGATACTGGAGTTTAAGATCCATCCCCAGTGGTCAATTGGCAAGTATTCTCTAGCCCATGTGCCTGGCTCTGGTCAAATTATATGGTGTTTCAAATATTCACAATAGGCATTCAACAACGGAATGTGTGAGAACATGCTGTATCTGTATTGAGAACCCAGAAAGGGGCAACAGTGCTTTATATAAGCTTTGTGCACTAGGTCCTTCAGTAGAAACTTGAAAGAAATATAGCTCAGTAGAAAATGTACCAGTGTTTCACTAATAGCCTTGTGCACTAGGTCCTTCAGTAGAGAATGAACCTGAAGAGAAGCAAAAACATGGGTGACCATATTCAGTGTTCTATGCTTCAGCCAAAAATATTCAGTGTCCATAGCATACACTGCTACAGACTCATAAGCACCTCCAGTATAACACAATATAATAGGCAAATAATGAAATAAAGCTTCATATTTTTGTTTTGTGAAACTATAAAACATATTGTAAATTACTCATGTGGAGTATCTGTTACTCTGAAAATTCAAACCAAGTTTCTGATTCACCATCATAAAACCATGTCTAAGATAATTCTGATGAAGAATAAACCACATCAAGTTTTGCACTCAACAGTTCTTCACATTTTGATCACAAGACAAACCGACAAGACTACCGTATGCATTTCAATACCAATTATTTTATGTAAGCTTCAAGGTGTTAAAGCATACCGCATCAACAGCAGCCTCAGCAGGACCTCTGATAGTTATTAAAGAAGACTCGATCAGACGGCGGTATCCTTGTTCAGGAGCTATTAAATGAGGTTGGTATCCATCAGCTTCTGTAATGAGCTTCTTTATATTTTCCATGGAAAGTTGTTTGTCAAATTGCAGCCTCTTAAGAGCAGCAGGGAGCTGATTATCGAAAACATTGTAAATCTTATCACCTCCAGAGCGCCTGCACAAGAAAATAACATCATCTTTCACTTTCATTATTACAGATATGCATAATAAGAAGGTGGTTAGGCCAAGAAGAATAAACTATGATACATACACGCCATCTAGATGCTCCTTGTAAATTTGATCAAAAAGACGACATATCTCCATAATTGAATATAACTTTCCCTGCATTATAGTGAGATCTTCATCAGTATTACTTCTTGCAGCATTTGAACTTGAGGTGTATAGTCATGCTATTGGCATTCCCTGCCTAAGTGAAAATTCCAACCCGCGAATAGTGTAAAGCTAGCAATGGGATAGTTAGTCTTCATAAAAAGAACCAGTAGAATGCAACTGATAAACTAATCAAGCATGGGAAATAAATAAGACACATACTCCCGCATCTGAAGCTATAGGCTTGCCAAGACGATTCAACTCAGTCTCAAGCTCAAGAATTGTTTTGTTAATAAGGGACTGGATGCCCGGTATTTTGGTCTTGATCACATTCTCCAATTGCTGCAATGAACATGACAGAATTAGCAGATGAAGTTGAATAAACGGTTGCACAAAGAAATGATTACGATTTTCCAACCTTCGAAAGCATTTTTGCTAAATGCTCAGAACCCATTCTGTGTGCAAGATGCTTGTATTCAGGAGTACCAGAGAAATATTCTCGCTCTCTGCGGCGAGCAGCGATCATGTCGACGTTCTTGTTAATATCAGCTTGGGACCGGTTTACTACCCCAATCCAAGGAAATTTAAGTCGATATGCTTTCCCTTCTAATATCTAAGAAGCCAAAGTACATCAACTTCGGTAGTTAGAATGCATCAAAAGGAGGTGCTCATAATTGCAAAAAGAGCACCTAAAATATAAGTCAACATAATAGAGATCTTAAAGCATGAGGACGGTTATGGTTTTTCAACTTACTGCACTCAGATTATCATTATGTTGATTAAATGAAAACTAAATGCAGAGAACAACAAAATATTCCCCATTAAGAGTAATTAATAGAAATCATTATTTTTCTGTAGAAAAGATACTATTCAACTTACATCCACAGCATCTGTTCCCTTATCCATTAGATCAATCTTTGTCAAGACTCCAAATGTCCTCTCCCCTAAAAAAATCATCGTAGCAACTTAGTTACTAGAGAGAAAAAAAAAGCATGGAGATGTAGATAGAATGCTGCAAAGACGGACTTTCATATTTGCACATCCCTGCAAGCGTTACATTGTAGGAGATCTAACGGGAAAACAGGTAACAAGTCCAAGGACCATACACAAACATGAAAATTCAATCATGGAGAGAAGGAAAATTGCGCAGGGAAAGAACAAAATAGAAATTTTACCTGTAGGATCTACTTCACGAGAGATCTTAATTGCATCAGATGTAGCAAGATCTTGATTTGCAGGTGAAATGGCAAGAATTATACAGTTAGGCTGCATAAAGAATCGAGAACTAATAAATTATTTGTTGTCTTCTTTGGATAGTTCCGAAGATACTCATCATGATGCCAAATAGTATGCCTATTTAAGGAGACAATAATCTAAAATTTCAATCATAAAAATCATGAGGGAACAAACTGTTCACTTAAGAGCAAAAATTATAAGTATGCTATAACTTCAATAAAGTACGAATCTAAACATTATGAAGCTGAGAGGCCAAAGTATTTCTTTCAAATACCAAGAGGCCCTTTTAACACTAAACCAAAGTGAACTCTGAACAGGTGCTGCAAAATCTAAGCATTTGGATGCCTCTCCGAATGACAGAAAACAAGTGCTGCAGAAGGCTGCCTACAACTTTTAAACAACAAACTTCACCCTTATGCTATTCATGAGAGGTTATGCAGGATAAATGAAATCAAAATAAAAATAAAAATACTTCTGTTCTTCCTCGTGGACCCAAAAACAGTTCTTATAGTTGATAGCCAGAAGTGTCTTCCAAGCATTTGCTCAAAATTCACCAGCTTACAAGATCAACAATCAGTTGTATGGATGAGAATCCTTACGTTTAGCTAACCTGTGAAACCTTCTAGTAATAAAAAAGCATATTGCAAAGTAAATAACAGATAAAGTATGATGCACAATACCTTCTCAATGTATGAGCGGACCATGTTCTCAATTTCTTGTACAATGCTGTCCGGTTGGCCCTCTTATTTTCCAAAGACATCAATTGGAAGAGACCAGTTAGTTTATGATGAAAACAGTGTAAGCTATTTATGTTGGCATAAATGAATCAAAGTATATGCAGCGGAACAAAAGATGGTGTATGGTTTCTAATATCAGTTCACAGATGAAATTCAGCACAAGAACTGCGATGACCAAATGGACTTGTTGTATCCTTACAGGAACCAAACTTTTCGACTCTAGGGACCATCAAGTTATGGAGAAATCTCAATTCAACTAGCAAAAGGAAAAGAAATTTGCAGCTGAGATAAGATGTGACTTACCAACGGCAACCTTTGTGAGCCCAGGAAGATCAATCAAAGTCAAGTTGACAACTGCCAAAGATAAATGATGCAATAAGCACTACAAACTGATCATGAAAATAAAGGCTATAAAACAACAAGACTTGATTTGAGTACAAGAAGTTGTAAGAGATATGTCATAGCAATTGGACAGAAGCAAAACAAGTTGTTACAATATAATGTCATAGAACAATAATAACACAACCTATAATTAGGTGTTTGGCCAAGGAAAGACATACCATTAGGTGAATATATACTAAGATGGATTGGAACACTTGAAATTTGCTTTGAGCGACCAGTCTCTCGATCAGTTTCATCTGCGATCTCCTTTCTCACAGCAGCTGCATAATTTCAATTGGCATTGGCATGTAAGCATCTAGAAACAATTTTCTCCACCCAAATGAATCTCTCGTTTTTTGTGAGTGCGTGTGCATGTATGCATGTGCACATGTGTAGAAGTACCAACATTGGGGTAAAAAATGTGTGGAAGTACTATGTCTACATGCCTCAATTTGTATCCGCAATTCATGATTATGACACTACTCATGCAAATAGCCAGAAATATAAGCCGGGCTGAGCTGACAGACTGGTGCAATCAGAAGCATGATGCTGTGTATAATAACGCTCTGGGAAACTGGCATTCTGTAGATTCTAATATCCCCACAACCAAGTGAGTCAAGTGCAGTGCATGAGAAATGAAGTCTGTGTGAGCAATAAACTCCAACCAAATGCATATGGTTAATGAACTTGAAATTTATCATGAAGAACTCACAGAAATCAGTGAATCTCTTTCGGGGAAGGTGAAGGAATTCCGCATATTCTCTGCTTCCTTCTTCAATCTTGTGAAGCTGCAGGACAAGAGGACGTCTTGTAACAATACCTGCACAAATCATTCACGCATCAGTTTCCCAAATTCCGGACTCACGAAGAAGTAAATACCAAAGGTAAGAAGAAGAAGCTGTGGTGCCATTGATTTACCAGAGCCACGAGGTAAGAAATCCTTGCCGACAACGCTCTCCAGCACCGATGACTTCCCCGAACTCTGCACGACATCACAAAGCGAATCAGAGCAGATACACGAGGCTGGAATTAGGAAAAGAAGATTGCTTTATCATCAAATTATGTCCTTTAAGCCTCTAGCGACGTTGCAAGGGGGAAACGCATCGGGTAGTATAGTATAGCTCCTAGTTCCTACTCCGGACAAGAAGAAATCTCGAGTAAAAACTCCAACTTCATCAGACGCCATTTTCTACAGTCCTAGCCAGCACTCGACAGCAGCGACCAAAAACACACGAGACACGCGGACGAGGAATCATTAAACTCAAGCGACAGATCGCCCATGAAACGACTGAGAAACCAGCTCTTCACACATCAAATTGAAGCTAAAGTCAAGCCCCCACACGAAAGAGCGTTCGCGCGAATTCAAACGGATACAAAAAGCAGAAGCGAACGGCTCGACAGAAGAAGCCCCGCGACAGGAGCGAGCGATTCGCGCGACGAACAAGGGCGAGGAAACATCGCCAGATCGCCAGACCACAAGCTAACGAAACCGCCGGCGAAAGGGAAACGCGGCTCGACCGGATGAGCTACGAGCTGAAACGAAGCTCGTCGCCCAACGGCAGCGAGAGAGAGAGAGAGAGAGAGATCCGGAGGGGGGACCTGGCCGCCGACGACGGCGATGGTGGGGAGGGAGTCCCAGAGGGTGGGGAGGGCGCTGGTGTCGCCGTGGTCGCCGAGGGCGGTGCAGGCCCTCTGTATCTTGTTCACCAGCGAGATAAGGTTCTCCATCCCCTCCTCCTCTCGGTGCTCGTCGGGCCGGATCCGGATCCGGCGGCGGCAATGGCGTCCGGGGGGGGTCGAGATCGGCCTGGATCCGGCGACCGCGCTCCGCCGGCAAAACCGAGCAGTTCTAGTGAGAGAGAGAGAGAGAGAGAGTTTCGCGTTTTTTGAGTTTGAAAGTGTAGATGAGAAGCTGAGGAGAGTAGCAAGTGGAAAGACTCGATTTTGAAGTTGAAAATTCGGACGGAGATGCAAGAGAAAGAGAAGACTTCGGAACGACTTTTATAGGCGGTCAAGCCCGGTCATTTTATGGGGGGGGCTAAACCTCAAGTTTCTCGGCACTTCTTACACCTCGCTTTGTAAACTCCGTTGAATCCGACACTCAAATGCAACATACTAATCGTAGGCTCTACTACTACAAATGGAGACAATATAGATATCTACTTCTTTTTTTGAGTCATATGGCAGTAGACCCGCCTATCGAATCAAAAATAAGACTCGAATTTATCCATTCTACCAATTTCGACTTATTTTCTATGCAATACAAATTTAATGGTCCGTACTCTACCCAACCCATATTCGTAAATTACTTTCGCATTTTAACTTGATTTGGATAATCCATACTTAAAGTGAGGTGAGAGCTTGAAATGAGCGAAAGCACAAACGAGAGTGCAGAGGAGATAATCGTTCAGATGGATTAGATTTGTGTAAATTATGAATTAATAATCTAACACTTGAATTATTTTGAGTTTTATCATTCTAAACTCATTTATGACCTATTTATGAAAAATCAACTCATATAATAACTCGGTTCATTAAAATATGAGTTAAAAGACAGGTCAAAATGGTGGATGATATTATAATTGTTGAAATTTTACCCTGAACCTTTTTTTCCACTTAAATTGAAATTAATCATAATTCGTCCTTTTGTTTTTCAATATAATCGTTCTATTAAAATGGACGAGACCGCCAATAACTCATACGAGGTCAAACCTAATTATAAAGATTTGATGGCATTGGTTGAAATTGGCTTGATGAAAAAGAAAAATGAAAACTAGAAAGCATAGGCATATACATAGAGAGGGGATCGAGCGGAGATTAGTTTTGCCATATGTTCCGCAATTGAGGGGTTGCTAGACATCAACGAAAGAAAGACGAAGCGTACTCGTTGATGGCTAGGTCGATGGCGGATTGAAGGATCACAATTAGGTTACTCTGGTCGAAAAAAACAGTTTTTACTTATCAACAGTGTTACGAAACATAAGAAAATACAAAGTTCAGAAGGGCAAAATGCAATCGATGTGCAATGACTCAAAGTTGCAAGCAGGGTAAAATTATTTTACCCCAAAAAAAAATACAAAAGATGATTCAAAAGACTTAATTAAACTGAAAAAAAATAAAAATAAAGATGTGACGATATTGAACAACGGCTAAAAACAACACAGCGGCTCGGGAGACTTAAGAGAGTTCGTGTTGGCCGGCGGCTCTGTTCGGATCCGCTTCGCGGTTGTATTGTATGCATGTGAAGCGCAATCTGGCGAGCATTCACGTCGTGAAGATACAACAACTGCAGAAGTCGCTGTCGACCGGACTGATGCGGTGCGTTCGGGCATGGAATTTGGAGGTTCTTTCTTCATCGAATTCTCCAATCCGCACTGCGTGTTCTTCGACTAGCCCTACATTCGAGAATCGAATGTGCATGAAGAACTCGCTTGTCGCACCGAGCTCGCTTTATGCATCCCATCCCATATCCTCTGTCCTTTCAGAGTCCCCTTGCTTTCACGAAAAATATGATTTTTTAGAAAATATTTTTCAAAAATAATTTCCCAGAAAAATGATAATATTTTCGGTGTTCCGTCAAAACCTAAAATTTAATTAGAAAATATTTTCCATTATTTGGTATATAAAATTTAATGTGATTTGATTTTTCTAAATAAACATACACCATTCTAGTACGATGCACTAGTAACTTGCGCTTGGATAGTTGAGGAACTGTGTGCAAGCAATAAAGTCTCAAACTTGGCCTTGATAATTGGTGTTGGAGATCGAGGCACGGGCACCTTGGTCTTGAGCCTGGCCTTGACAGACCTAAGCGTGAGCATAATGTCTAAGGGCCGGCCTTGATGGACTTGGGCATAACTTTTGTAGACCAAGCCCCCGATGTTGGGGATTCGAGCTTGAGTATCAAGATCCTGCACTCGATTTTTGTAGACTCAAGCCTAGGTGCCAGGTCATCAGGCACATACACTGAGACCTTCCAATCTACCTTGATGGACCTAATCGTAAGTGTAGGCATAGGCATGAAGATCCTAGGCCTAAGTGGCAATGACCTAGTCTTGGACACTAGGGACCTAAGAACCAACATTAGATTCCCATATTTAAGTGTAGAGTTTCGAATCTAAGTGTTGATACCTAATCATATTTTGAATAAGGAATTCTAAGATTTTCAATTTTTTAAAGAGAAAGTCATTTTCATTAATTAAATCGCAGGTTTTTTTAAAATCATTTTATGTCGACTCAATTTCATAAACAAACTAAACGTTGCAAAATGACTTATTTTCATAAGTTATCATTTTAAAGTATAATATAAATTGTCCACGGCAACAATTTATATCTGAAAATTATTGTGAATGACAAAAATATGTTTTATTTATTTATTTTCATGAGTAATAAAGTTATTAATTTTAAGAAAATATTTTTCAAATAATTTTTAAAGTCCTATTGAAACAAAGGGATTGATATGACAAGTACGGTGGATGATTTCTAAATCGTTGGACTTGAATTTAACCCAAAACAGAAGAAAAGAACTACCAAAGATCAACACGGATGACGAATATTTTTAACGTGTGATTTCAAACTTCGTAGTCTGCGATTAGGATTAACACGCGATCGCTAAGAAAAATTTCATAAATCCGCCACTCTGCTGCTTAGTTGCTTAGTCAAATCCATGAGTCTCTTCACCCCAACGGCACACGAATGACACAGAATCTGTGGGTTGTAAAGTGAAAGAGGAGAGAGGGAAGGAAAAAGAAAAATAATTGAAATCCTTTGGAATGATTATGGTGAGGAGAGAACTGCACTGTTTGTCTTTCACTTCGCCCTTTCTCCCTCCTCCTCCTCCAATCAGGAGAGAGCCGTTGCGGAGTTCGAACGCGTGGAATTTCAAAAATTCAAACGAGACATCATCTGACTCCGGATGAAGGCATTACCGCCGACCAATTGGAGCGGAGGGGGGGTCATTCATCATCATCGATATCTCCGAAACGACAGCTTCGTGGACATCCCAGGAAAAGACTTTCGGACGGGCATGCCGGCGAGCTCTCGTGCGTCTCCCAAGCGTCGGAAATGGGAAAGAAAGTCAACGGAGTGCCCATCCGGAGCAAACCCTTTCGTCCGCACGCGCTGACTCGGCTAAGCGGTGAGGAACGAGGCATCGGCAAATCGATTCGTCCGGCTATTCCGATGCGAAAGGCACGTCCCGTTCTGGGATTGCAACGTTCTTGTTTTCCCCTATTTCCAACTCGAGTCCACAAATCGTAGAGTACGAGTCCCGCATGACAAGGGAGGGGTCGCATTCATGATAGAGATCACGACCACGAGGGTAGTACCGAAAGCAACCTGAACGACACGATGAAGGGCAGGCTCAATCCGCCATTCCTATTTTTCGATATCTTATCCATTCCTATCATTCAATATCTTATTGCCGACACATTCTGACCATTTGGTGATGATGTTAACATCTATTTGTTTAATCATTCCAATTAAGGCGAAAGATTTGGGCGAATGCCTTATTAGGTTGTACAAACAATAGCCATCGATGTCGTCTTACTCTGACCATTTGGAGATGATGTTAACATCTGTTTGTTTAATCATTCCAATTAAGGCGAAAAATTTGGGCGGATGCCTTACTAGGTTGTACAAACAATAGCCATCGATGTCGTCTTACTCATCATGCATCATCACTTGACAATCGTAAAAAGCATGTCACAGTGACAAAATCCTCTTAGCAAATGCATGTCAGCGGGTTGATCTCAATGGACACACGCTAGAGGAGATTTTCCCTCCATTCCTAGTATTCGATATTTTATACTTGACATATTCTGACCTTTGGGGATGATGCAAACATCTCTTTGTTTAAGCATTACAATTAAGGGCGAAAGATTTCCACCATTGCCTTATGGGGTCGTATAAACAACACCCATTAATTTGTCCTGACCCGTTTGGTTCGGCTTTGAGGACATGCCCTTAGCCAAATGCAAAAATCTTAAGGTAAAGGGGTTTTCAAAAATGCTCGGACATTTAGTAAATTACACATTGGAAAGTGACTTGTGTAAAAATACCGTTGCAAAACTTATTACAAAATGGGCTTTTGCTTTAAAATTTTTTTTTTATCTGAAAATCAAATTTGGCGGCCGACGATGCCCAACGGCCAAATCTAGCCTCTAGATGACCTGATCCGTGCGAGCCGAAGTCGGAGCGCAAAAGCAGGGAATGGACGTGGTGTTGCTCGCGCTCGTCGAAGAGGATGGATCTGCCGCAAAAGAGGAAGGCATCAATGGTGGAGACGGAGGTGGCAGCGAGGCTGATGGAGAACTCGAAGTCGGGGGCGTCCTAGAACAGCGGGGTGGGAGGGCCGTCAGGTTGGTCGAAGGGGGGGTGAAGGCCAGATCTAGCCTCCAGACCACCAGATCTAGCGGCTTGAGGCTTGGTTCTCGCGAGCCGAAGGAGTCGACTGGTGCTACTCGCACTCATCAAAGGGGATGGATCTGTCGCAGAAGAAGAAGGCGTCGACGGCGGAGGCGGAGGTAGCATCAATGACGGAGGCAGAGGCGGAGGCAGCGTCGATGATGGAGGCGGAGGCGGCATTGACAACGGAGCGGCAGCGGAGAACTCGAATAAGTCATGGGGAAGAAGGTGAATGATGCGTAAACAGTAGAGCTTGCATTGGGAGAATGCCAAATGCTCAAAGCTGCCCTACCCAGCATTGGGCTTTGAGTATTTGGAATGCGGGCATTCCAAATGGGCATTCAAAAGCCCTTGCCAAACACCAAAATTTCTCATCACACGACATCACTTGGCAATCACTTGGCAATCGTAAAAAGCATGTCCCGATGAACAAAAAGCTGTTAGCAAATGCATGTCAGCCATTTGATCACAACGAACACGACAGAGGAAATTTTCCTTCGTAGCATAATCGCTAGGAGATTCTTATTGCATGCCGTATCAGGAATTATACATCAAGTCACCAACAGGATATAACAGGTTAAGGAGAAGCTTCAAGCTAGAGCAATTGACTATCTCAAGGGCTTATTCCGAGCATTTTCACCTTATTTTTTTTCTTTTCTTTTTTTCTCTAGCCTAATTTTGTGCCCGTTCTAAGACTCGATAATTGGTGACCTTTTTGTACACTGAAGACTAAATTCGGCAATACCTAATACGAGAATGCCAAAATCCTCAGCTATCAGTCAGTCGAGTCGGGGGATCCATAGCCATAAGGGTTCTTGCTGGCCCAGTTCCATTGATCTCGGCACATCTCCTCAATGCCATATTTGGCCCTACAACGACAGTCAAACCAATGTATGAGATAAGGAGTGTAATAATTAATTCTCTTTAACAGAAATCTAATTGCTGGGCTTCGTTTTTCACAGTTCCAGAGACTTCTTTCACAGATATGTGAAAATTTATCTCAAAGTAAAGATTGAAAAGCCATTTCAATTAACAGGATAGCTAGAATGACAGTCAAGCAGCAGATGCAACTCATTCAATTGGCACTAGAGCAGACATAATGCTTCCTAAAAGTAAGTAAAATCATAGATCGCCAAATACATTCATAAAACCAACAGGAATCCCCAGATGGCATTCTTTTCCAGAGTCAGACTCAAGGAGGCATAGAGCACAACTCAAGCCAGCCCATTTCTCCTCTTGATTGTGGTATTCACAAGTAGAGGTCGACATTAGTAACACTAACCTATAAGCTATGCATAGCAATATTAACTCACAAACTCTTTCATGCAGCTATTATATGGCCCAATTACTTACTTCCAGTTCAATTCGTGTTCAGCCTTTTCTGTTGATGCATATACAATTTCAGCATCACCTGGTCGGCGCCCAGCCTTAACGAGTGGAATTTTCTGGAACAGGAGAAAGGAGAAAACATCAATGCGATAAACAAGTCGATGGAGAAATCAACTCATCTCAAAAGGAATTGCTGAACAAGGAAGACATGATGAAGGTGGACACCGAGAAGGGATCAGGCTCACAATCAGCTCGGATGATTGAGAGTGTTATCAATACATATAAATTTTTATGGGTTCTGCTGCATCATCCCGATCAACTGAAACATACCTTTCCAGATGCCTTCTCAAATGCAGCAACCATCTCCAAGACTGAAGTTCCCTTCCCTGTTCCCAGATTATACACCTCACACCCTGACAACCAAATATGATCAGGAGAAAAGATTAACAAATTGACCTTTCAAGTCAAAGCACAGAATCTCAAAAGAATTAAATTAACGTGTGGATAGATTGTGTAGTGAAACATTCTTGCACCTCCTATTTAGGGCACTTACATGAAATGTTCTGGTTGTGAAAAAACTTCATATTCAAATAAAAATCCTTGCAAATCATGTCATAATTTGTCTTATGCACGGTTTTGAATCTAATTTGTGTGGAGGGATGTTAAGTAACGCCCTAGTTGTGGAGGTGACAAAGGATGGTCACAACCATGCAGACACATCACAATCAAATTTAGAGTGGCCGGCCACTGAATAGAAGCGGTACTTCAAATATAAAAAAAGTACAAGTTCTCATACCTATGCCGGGTTCTTCAAGCTTTTGCAATGCAGCAATGTGTCCATCGGCTAGATCAACAACATGGATGTAATCACGAACCTGAGAAGACACACCCAGACTTGGAATCAGTATGTAGAATAGATGATGCATCAAGCATAAAATTTTTGCTTGTTACTTTCTGCAGATGACATGAGCAAACTCAAATAACAATAAACAATTAAATCAGGAAGACTCTGCATCGACAACTTGAGCACAGCAAAGATCAGTTGTGTACATCTGTTCACTTATATAAATGAGATTGACTCCTATCATTAATGAGGTGCATGAACAAGTTATACAACTCATTATAGACCTCATAAGTCATACTAACCCAAGGGACAAAACCATGGCATGAAAAGACTGCATTAGAGTACTGAAGAACAGTTAATACCATACCCCAGTACCATCCTTCGTTGAATAGTCTGTTCCATAAACTGTCAAAGCAGGTCGTCTTCCGACAGCAACTTGCTGCACAAATGGCATTAGATTGTTTGGGATCCCCCTGGGATCCTCACCAATGGAGCCACTAGGATGTGCACCAACTGGATTGAAGTATCTCAACAACATTATCTTCCATTCAGAATCTGCCCGGTAAACATCACGGCATATTTCTTCAATGAAAAGCTGGAAGAAAGGCAATTGCGCATGTTTTAGATGTACCAGAAATCAGGCAACCAAAAAACAAGTTGGAATAATTTTCCAATAGTAAAGAAACCATACTTCTTTGTCCATTTTCATGTCTGTAAGGGACACGGCATACATCTTCCATTGAGGGTCGTTGAATTTTATTTTATAAATATTAGTTAAGTAACTAGGCTTTTTGGGTGTCGCTTATACTCTATAACTAGAGCCATCAATACACTCTTTCATCATGCGATTTAGTAAAATTGTAGCCTCTGAGTATCTCTCTCCTCTGTCTTAAAGATTCTAAAATACTTATACAGTATCAAAGCTCCCAAGAAAGAGGGACTCCAGTCAAAACCTAGCTTTATCTTTCTTATTGATGTCAGTCTTAAAAATAATAATCATAATAATAATAATAAAGCACCCTCATTCCAGCTATCATCTTTTCTACTTTGGCACTAAGACCACTAGCATTCGTCATTCCAAATCTTCTTTTTTGTCCACTGGTCTTCATCCTCCAGAGCAGCCACAACTGGATATCTTCAAGAGCAGCATTGTCGTGCTTTGCAGTCTCAGATCTGCTCCGGCTGTCTCGGAAGGCAATTCCATCTCGTGAGCCACTCGTCTCCCCATCGTCAGAGGCAACTGTCACCATTCACTGTGGTGTAATCAATCCTGTCACCAGCATCCTAGTGCTAGTGAAGCCTACCACAAGTCAAGCCACTCTGCTCTCTAGCTTCATTCCACTCCGCATCCTTCTCAATTGTGGTAATTGGTTCTGCTTCTCCGTCAAAATCAAGCTACTATCCTTATTACTTTGCTGGTCTTGGTCTTAATTTTCTTTTTCTTGTTTTCTATTCTTCTCAAACCCCAAAGAAGGAAAAAAAAAAAAAAAAAAAACACTTTTAAGGGGCCTCTTAGTGCTCCAATCTGCAGCACCTCGACTTCAGAAACTTCCTATAATTCTGGTCCTCTAAAATCTCAACAAGCCTACTATGGAGTCTGGCATACCTTCATCGAGCTATTAAAGTCAAGCACCATAGGGTGATGTAATTCTGTTTGCCATAATTCATGGAGTCATGTTCTCACGCGATTTTATCATTGTCATCCATGAAAAGAAGGGTGTCAACTTTCCGGACTTGATTTGTCTTCTCAGCGCTTTTGTCAAATCCAGAGTTGACATGAATTACATTCAGTTTGTCGTGTAAGGTCCAACTTGCACAATTATCTCAACTTTGATATCCACATCATTAATTAGTGTGAGGTTCAACTTACATGGCACTTAGGTCACATCCTATCAACTGCAAGCTAGATCCTCCAGCTTGAGGAGAGTTTGAAGTACATATAAAATATCCCTCAGGAGTTAATAGGTGATTCTAAATTAGGTAATAGGTTCTTGGGGGTCTCTTATGCTCTCTATATAAAGTCATCTATGTACTCTTCTATTGAGTCATTTCGTAAGGATATGCCCATCGAGTTTTTTCTCTCTCCCTCTCTTTAGAAGATTCTAGAATATTTACAATTTGTTTAAGTTCTTTCCCTATAGTGCAAAAAAAACACCAAAAAAACTTACTAACCCGCTAATTTATCAGTCTTTTTGTTCATGTGCCATTACATAATTGTGCTATTTGTATGAAAGAATATCTTTCACTCACCTTGGTTCGTCCATATGGATTCATGGCAGAAACAGGGAAGTCCTCTGTACATGGGACCTCCTTTGGCCAACCGTAAACAGTAGCAGATGAGGAAAACACAAGCTGCAATGTTTCACAAAAACCATAATTTGGTTAATTGAAGTGAGAGATCATACAAGCGTGCATCTCTAAACTCACAGATCATGCACTTCGAGTATGCAGAGATGTGGGTGAGACAGAAAGAAAAAGAAGAGAGCAAAGGAAACGTGCACAATAGCTTAAGATTAAGTGAGGACCGCACATGAAAACCTAATTCAGTACTTCTCTCCACATCACAGCCAGCATACCAATAAATTCTAGCATATCAAATACCCTAGAAGGTAGCACTTCAGTTTGTACGTTAACACGAAATCACTTGCCTCTCGAAAGTTTTCAACCAAAATAACAATAGCCTAACAACCAGATTTCTTGAACCACAGTACAAGATAAGGCATACAACTGAACCCCAAAAAAGGAAAAAAAAAACAAAAACAAAAACGACGAAATGACACGTGGTCAAGATAATCGAAGTACCACACCTTCTTACATCCATGAGCAGCCATGACTTCCAGCAAGGTGATGGTCCCATTGAGGTTATTGTTGAAATAAAGCAGCGGCTTCTGCACACTTTCACCTACTGCTTTCAATCCAGCAAAGTGTATGACAGCATCAAATCTGGACAAAACAGGACCCGACCACAGTCAAAACAAGCAACACTAAGGAGGCGCAAAGAAGCCGCCTTTCCAGTCCTCTATCACTTCAAATCTCCTGAATTACATGAATTAGTCGATACAGTTCTACTCTAAGACTCAAATTCGAAGAATAACCTGTGTCGAATTCTAAGGGGCCAATGAAATTACATACTATGCGCATGCCATGGAGGTTCCGAAAACGGAACCGAAACGATAAATAATCGCAATGTCATCTACGGTTCATACTTGGTCGAGGAGAACAATTTCTCCAGCGCCGGTTTGTCTCGGAGGTCAACCTGCGTATGAAGAGCAGCCACTACAGTCAGAAAGCCAATCGCCACCATAAATTCAACAACCGCCATCATAATCAACGATCAAACGACAAGGACTCTCGCAGTAAAGCGTTCTGATACCAGTCACACTCACGGCCCCTCGCACGTCCGAACCGCGAAAATTCAAAAAATTCCTCGAAAAAAATCGCGACGAACGACCGGAGAAGAGAACACGACGCGGCGGAGCCCAACCGTAACGCTTTTTTTTCCCGAACTTTAAAACGGCCGCGCTGGCCGAAACACACGCACGCACGCACGACGTCGTTTTGCGAAGGAACGGACCTCGTGGAAGGAGAGGTTGCGGCCGCGCTCGCCGGCGAGGTCGCGGACGCGGTCGAGGGCGGCGGGGGAGGAGTTGTCGAGGTTGTCGACGACGACGACGCGGTGGCCGCCAAGGAGGAGCTGGAGCACCGTGTGGCTGCCGATGTAGCCGGCGCCGCCGGTCACGAGCACGCTCTTCGCCATGTGCGCCTAGAGATAGAGAGAGAGAGAGAGAGGAGCAAGGAAGGAAGGGACGAGAACTAGAAGGGTCGAATTTGGCGTGTGGGATTGCAGTAGCGTTAGCAGTGGAGAAGACGAGACGAGAAGAGGAGGAGAGGGGGGGGGGGGGGGGGAGCAGATTAAATTGAAAGCGAAAACCGTGAGAAAGTAAAAAGGCGTTTTTCCGCCTAGAGAGAGAGAGAGAGAGCGGGAGAAGATGACGGGTGGCCACGTGGAGATGCGGGTTTTCTTTGTCGGGGGCGGGAGCTGGTGGGGCCAGGAACGTGACGATTCTCTCTCTCTCTCTCTACTTTCGTCTTCTTCTTCCAGCGCCCAGCGCGGCCGGTCGGTCGGGTGACCGAACTTTCTCTGCTCTTTCCTACTTTAAAAAGGGGCGGTCCAATCGTTGATTTTCGACGTTGGGCAATCTTTGACCGAGGTGGGCGTGGAAATTTACAGATGGATAATGAATGCCTAAACTTTAGTTTAATGCGTAACGTGGCCTTCAAAATTTTAATTTATTTAAGATAATTTTTTAATTTTAATTGAATATATAATGTGATCCATAATTTTTAAATTAATTTAATACAATCGATTGGTTTTTGATGCGTGATCAATATAATTCCTGAACTTATGAAAATGTTTGATATTGTACTTCCATTAATTGAACGACAATAAAAACATTAAACATTTTTAAATATTTTAAGGAGTAAATTTAATATATATCAAAAGTTTATGAATTGCATTTATTTTAAGAATTGCACTGCAAATGAGTTAACATTCAAGAATTGCATCATATAAGTTAAAAATTCATAGGTCATATTACAAATTTAGTGAAGGTTTGAGAACCATTTATGTCATTTTTCTTTTATAAATTGGTGTCAATCATAGGCCATTAAAAGATTGGTATAAGTTTATTCACTTGTGTTCACAAAAAAGAACTTAACACGTAATATCTTGTTACCTACACATCTTCCTAATTTGTGTCATTTATCTCTCCGACATTCGGCAACAAATCCAACTCAATTCGATTTTAGGTGAAAGAGGGCATTTATTCACATGTCCTGTCTTCTCTCCGGAGACGAGCAAATCATTCATGTCCTACTTTCTAAACCTTTCTTTTCACTCTTGTAATGTTAGCTTATCACGCAACTTTCACCTTCGTGCACGCCATAATTTCCATTTGAACTAGTCGTTCATTACCTTCATAATTGATAAGAGAGACTAGACGTGTTCGCGAGTCAAGCATCTGCCCTAAAGCAGGGCTCGGCCGGAGTTTCTGCGCCATGGGGGTTTCGCTCACTTCTTACCCGGAAAGCTAGCTCGGCCTGAAACATTAGTCAGACTTGAATCGAACTTTCCTAGAAAGGCGAAAATCACGGGTTCAATTTTCATTTTTATTCTCGATCTCAGAGAACTTTGGTTAATCTGCAAATGACGGATTTGGGTTTTTACCCTTTTGGCAGTTGACGCTTCATTGGCGCCTCAAAATTGAACATTTCAGGAGTGACAGAGAAGTGTTTTGAACTCAGTTCAACTCCTTTTCAGTGGAGAAAAGGTAAAGAGAAAGGGAAAGGTCCCAAAAAGGGGATGCTTTTTTCCTTATCCTGTACACCTTTATTCTCGTGGGGTGGAAAGACCCGGGGCGGAAGAGCAAGCGCGGGTGCCACGGGAGTTGTCCCCTGGACACTTCTTGCTCCTCTTCTTGTTTTATATGCAAGAGGAATCTGTACTTTGGAATTTTCATGGAGTCTTTTTAGCATTATTGAAAAGGGAGAATGAAGTGCCCTGAAAAAGAAGCAGGGGGGAAAGAAATTAAAAGAAAACTGAAAAGAAAAGAAAACTAAAGCCGTGCACTTTCAGTCTATCACGTAACTGCCCTCCGACGCTATGTTCCTCTTTCTCTCCTTTGCTCCAAAGTCACCACCACTTTCTTTTTCTTTTATTTTTTGGGCATAAAGTAAGGCTTTTCTTTGCTTGGATTGGATGCCTCCCCCCGTGGGAAACGTCGTCGTTTCCTCACCTTTCCTTCTACTTCTCGTGTCTTTTGCCCGCGCCAAATCCGGCCCACCTCCGACACCCCATTTGTCTTCGCTTTCGTGTCTTGTTATCCTAACGGAATCAAGGGGCGGTCCCGACAAAATTTTGACGTGGTCGTGCTCATCTGGAAGAGTCACGAGTTCACGTGGAATGGATTCCACCTGAAGATTCGCGTTTTTGGCTCGTCATCCCGAGCTTGGGTTCCCATAAAATAAAAAAGATGATCAGAAGGAAAAAACAAAAAGACAGAAAAAAAAAAAAAAAGCGAGAGCGTGATGGAGGTGCGGGGAATCGAACCCCGTGCCTCTCGCATGCGAAGCGAGCGCTCTACCATATGAGCTACACCCCCGTGACGACTTTCATCTCTTAATTTTTATATAATAGCAAATCAACTATATTACCCGCGGCAACCTTTGCTACGTTTTACATTCTTGTACGTATATAATCTAGATTTCTCGGGCTAGAATGATCCCGACCCCTTTCGCAAGCATCGAAGGCCGAGAGACTTAAAGCCTACACCACGTCGAATATACCCCGGTAATCACATTACTTTCCCAGTGTTAAGGGAATTTGGTGCGTAGATTGTGGACGCAATGCTTATTTTCTCCGCCTTTTCCAGGCCGCGACTGGGGGGACCCGTTAAACACGGCGTGGCCTTAAAAATCTTGTAAATGGTTTAAGACGACATCGGTCATTGCACGGGCCCTCAGCAGTGACTCCTTAGGGCCTTAGGCCTATTTTTTTTTTTAAAAAAAATTCTTTTTTGTTCCAAGGAACAAAGAAATAATAAAAATATATTTGATAAAACTTTTGTTCACGAGAATAAATTTAAAACATAAATAAAAAGTAGAAGAAAGTAGTTTTTTTATTTGTGGAAACAATTTTTAGAATCAACTTTTCTCTATCTTCTTTTTTCTTCTCTTTCTTTTCTACTTCTTCTTCTTCTTCCTTTTGGCCAGTGCCGGCGATTGGCCAAAAGAGGGTTGGCGACCTTGCTGGAGCGTTGCCGACCCCCGAAGACGCCGAGCTATGGCAAGGCTCATCGGCCCGAGTCTCACCGTGGCTTGGGTGAGGTCGACCTTGTCCAGATCTAGCGAGGTGAGGCTAGGCCTCGCCAAGCTAGGGCCAGACCAACCTTGCACTGCCTGAGTGAGGCCGAGCTTTACTAGTCGAGCCTCACCAGTGGCTTGGTGAGGCTTGCTGTGACTAGTTGGTCTCTGGCGAGCTTATCAAATGTCACTCAGCCAATCATCAACCAAAAATAAGAAATAATAATAAAATAAATAATTAAAAGAAATAAAAAAAATTGAAGAATTTTACTAAATGTATTTCTATTTAGGAAATATAAATTTTGGAAAGTTATCAAATGCGTTTTTTTGCAAAGAAATTATTCTCGGGAATAAAAAAAGAAAACATCATTTCTCATAAAAAAATTATTTTCTAAAACAGAATCATTGCTAAATACGCCCTTATTTGTCAGCAGCTATTCATTTTGTATTAGCTGAAGCTATTTATTATGTATTAGCTGAAAGGAACGGAGGAGAGAGAGAGAGGGTGGCCTGGCAAATGAAGTTCGACCTCCAGCCCGCTCGGTACGGAAAATTAACGTGCTCTTTTCTAGTCGACCGTGTTAGGCTACACACAGCACAAGCTCCACCCTCGAGCTCGCAATCTAGGACCCGAAATGCACAAGCGGGTCATCGTTCTTTGTTCAGACAAGGCACGATGCACGATAGTTCGATTGACGCAGCAACATAGTAATCCAGTTTGTCACTGGCTCGAGGAGGTCTACACACCTCAAGAGTAAACAAAAGCAAGACATGGACAAGCTTGCAAAGGGGGAATGATAAACGGAACCGCCATCAAATGAATCAATTCGAAAATCTGCGACATAAATTATTGCTAGAGCTCCAGCCATGTCGATTGTTTATGGAGATCGATGTTGGCACTCTGCCGCGACAGAATTATTAAGTTTATTCTCTCATCTTATGATTCTAATCCCCCCTCTTCATATGGCATCTAAATGCCCGGGAAACAAAATAAGGAAAAATCCGACTTAGTTCTCTCCATAGATCCACTTCTCCGCGTTGCTAGTGTAATTAACCAGTTCCTCTGGCTTGAACCACAAGCTGATCTCGTCCTTGGCTGTCTCCGGGCCATCACTTCCGTGGATGATGTTCCTGCATTGGACAGCCGCAAACGAAGTCATTTTTCGGTGATGAAACAATGCCACCGACACAATCCAAACAGAAATTTCAGAGAGAAAAGGTAACGATATTTCTCTGTAATAGCACACGGGCAGAAAGCGGGTACGTCAGCAAAGTCTGCCAAATTCATGCCCATACCTTCCAACTACAACCGCGAGATCCCCTCTGATCGTGCCTGGTTCTGATTTCTGGGGATCGGTCGCCCCGATAAGTTTCCTGCCATACTTTATGACTCCCTCACCTTCCCAGACCTGGACAGTCACGAGATGGAATCAGAAAATGATAAACAAGATGACGAGACGATTGGGTTAGTAAGCTCAGAATATTTGTCAAACCATAGCAACAACAGGGCCAGAGCTGAGGAAGTCGCAAAGCCCATTGAAGAACGGCCTTTCTTTGAGATCATGATAATGCTTCTGTGCAAAGTCCTTTGTGGGCACAACAACTTTGATGGCAACTAGCTTAAATCCTTTCCTCTCAAAACGTGAGATGATCTCAGAAATCTGAAACAAAGAGAATCATGTGTATTGGACATAATGGCAGAGTCGTCATTCCAAGCAAAAAAACGCATTTCAGATAGAAGAGTTTGTGAACACAGAACCCAGCATATAGAGATGGAATAACGTAAATGCTGAGCCTATAAGTGGATTGTAAACCAATAAACTCACTGGGATTTTAATACACCAACATGAATACAGCTTTTAAAAGTTATTCAACCCAGCTCACAGTTGGAAAAACAGTCGGAAGAGATTCTGCTGAAGCAATAGTTCATAGGAACAAACTACAGATGAAGTGGTTATATTACCAGCCCCCTCTGTACTCCATCGGGTTTGATAGCAATGAAAGAGCGCTCCAGCTGTGTCCAAATCAGAAGATTTCATCTCAGGACTAATAAAGAAAGCAAGAGATTCAAGATGCTCCAAAATTGAAATTAGAGATAGGATCAGATGGTTATTACATACCTCAGCAGCATGAGCCTCCTGCTCCTGGAGCATATAAACTACAAAATAAAAATAAAAATGGAAGAACAAAAAGTGAGATGCAATCCCTCTTTTTTTTTTTTTAATATATATATATATATATATTTTTTTTTTTTCTTTGTTAGAAAGCATCAAAGGATTCTATAGCCAGCACACACAGCCATTCAACAGTTGAAAGCCATTAACTCTGTGTATGCCCCTGCAACGACTCCCTAAGAATAGAAATCCCACCGCATCACCACAATATGCAGACCAGAGACAGAGAGAGAGGAATGGATCGAAAGAGGGAGTAGGAAGTTAATTGCAAAATGCAACTGATCCGACAGGGTTATGTAATGAGCAACGGCAATACAGATTTCGGATAAATGTCAGGAGATTATAAAATTCATCAAGCTAAGAATATATGGAGTTTCCCAGCTTGACGTTGTCATCCTGGTTACCATGCATGAGCACAGCAATATTAATGTAGAAGAGGTTCCGGATGCCAGTTGCCAAATCTCCAGCAACAGACAAGGCTCCTCTTCCTAATTCCTCGAATACCTAAACAATAATTCGCCATTTGAAACACTTGGTTTGACTTGCATAGCAACAGAACAGCGAAGAGGCAACAAAGTAGGGAGTTGATGAATGAGTTCAGTGAGGAAACCTGCAGCAGGAAGTGCAAGAGCTCCAGTGATCCATCCTCTAGACGCATTTGCCGAACCAGCCCGGGCAAAAGTTGAAGATAAGATCGATGACTTCCCAGCAATTGTGACTGCTGCAGCTGCCGCAGCTGCTCTTCCCTCTGCAATGGAATCGAGTATGAGTAAATGCACAAAAATTATATGGATCTAGACATCATGTAGCCATACAACGTGTTATGGAATTAGCTTAATATGCAAACCGGGCCCGTTTGAGGAGCAATGGAGCTAGAAAATTTGGGCAGTGGGTGTAAATTTTTAGCACTTGATACAACACCCAGTAAAATTGGGGTGTCCATGTCTAAGATGGTGGGGTCAGATCAGCAATTCTAACACAATCAAGTACACAAAAAGCGAAGAATGACCCATCCGGGCGGGGGCCACGTTTCAGTCACCTAACAGAGCAAACGTTTGAGTAAATTCCAAAGCTTTTTCATCCCATGAAGCAGCAAAAAAGAATGCCGCTCATCAGCTCGGTCATAAAAATTCAAAGAAGCGAGGCGAATCGCATAAATCCAGAAAAAAACGGCAGAGCATAAAATTCCACAAAGGTGGGATCTTTCATCACTCCGCAATAAAATCTTCGCTACCCATAGCAGGAATCCAGATTGCCTCGAACTCGAACTCGACAACAACAGCTCGCAACAACAAGACAAACCCACGAACCCACCATTCGTTTCCGAATCAATGCCACGTAAAAAAGCCTCTCTTTGCAAACGCCAAACGCCCATACAAACGACGAATCATAATCCCGCCGGCATCCCCATAATTCACCACAAAAAAACACGTCAAACTTCACCTATCCACAGTAATGCTACAGCAGATTCACGGGTTCGCCTCCGAAAAAGCTAACAACCACCCATCCGAGAGAAAGACAAAGAGCGAGCCAAAGCAGGGAGGGCGGGCGAGAAACCGGTACCGGAGTAGAAGCGGGCTTGCTTGGAAGCCGAGAGAAGGGTCCTGGCGGCGCGGGAAGCCGATCTGCATATCTGGGAGCTCATCCTCGCCGGGAGCCTGGGCCGGATTCGAGCGGCGACGGCGAGAGATTCCGCTCAGATTCGCTACGGGCGACACTGAGGAAACGAGAGTGATGATGATGATGATGATGGCAAGAAGAGAGAGAGAGAGAGAAATGAAGGGGACAAGGGGAGGTTGGGTTTTATTTATGTGTGGTGGAGTCAAACCCTAGACCGATCTGATGGGAAGGGGAGATGCGATCTCGTCCGTCCAAACTAACTACCTGTGCGTCAAGCTTCAAGCTCACCCGCCCGCTGACCGTCCAGTTTGCTCGGTTTCGGATGCTCTCTTCCTACTTTCACCCCCGAATCCTAGAACATTGGAATAAAGTAATATTGGATCTTTTGTATGGGGGAACTTTACTCAAAAAAATAAAATCTTAAATTTATTAAATTTATATTAATTCAATCACCATAAATTTTTAGATAATTTGCTAACGTAATCTTTCTTATTGATTTTGATTGGAAACCCATGATGTGGATGCTGTCATTACACACGGTATGACATTGACAATTTAGTATTTTCATAATTTTTTCTCTTTTTCCTTTTCTTTGTGTTTCCTCTACTAAGTTTAGAATAACTAACGTTAACGTCATCAAATTCTGACTAAAATTAACTGGAAAAGTTATATTGACAAATCATCAAAATATTTATAATTTAATTGATAAAATGAAAAGGTTTATGACAGCACAATAAATTTAGGATAATTTTGGTAATTTTCTTTTTATAATATTTTCTCGTGTAAAAAATATTTTACAAGGGCGATGTACCTGATACAAACCCCGCATTTTTTTTTTCCTTTTGAGGATGTTAAAAGGGGTGACAGAACGTGTGCGGGCGAACATGTCAAGTTTGAATTCTTACATATTCTTGCCGCTTTGGGCTTTGGGTTTATCAATTTCCGCTACCATGAACATTAGTCTGCGTAAAAAATCGTCTATACGGTTGGTACACTAGATTCTTATTGCTCCTTAAGTACAAGTTAATCGTTTTTAATATTCGACAGATCATGTAAAATGTCAACTTTATGGATGAAGCTTTGTGTGGCTAGCATTACATGTTACTCTATTTGGTGCACCTCAAGTCCCTTATCATTACAATTATCATTACTACTATTATTATAGCATCATCATCATCACTATTTTGATGATTAAATTCATGCGCGTCCTATTTGCATGTTAATACTTTCACCATTAGTTCATTATTCTTTTTATTAATTGATTGTATTGAAATTTCTTAATTACACCTTTGTCTCTCTTTAAATATGATTTAACGAAATTCCAGAGCCGATCCTTTTCTTCTATGTCTTCTATGAGAATCTCACGAAATATAAAAGTTCCTCCTCTCATTACGTAAGGAATTGATAAAAAGGAATGAAATTGTTGCTAAACTCGTTTACACTAAACAATTACATAATGAGAATCCATAATCTCTCACATGCTGATTATTCTTGTGAAAAATCCTAATCAATACTTTGAAAGTCGATAGGGGTTTAGTGATTGCGAATGAGTTATTTTCATTGGAGTTTGATGATTACAAATCCTGATCTTTCTGCTAAATCTCTAGCTCACGCGTTGCACATTACATGAAAAAGCATGTAAATCGTAAAGTGATCAAAGCGAACTGTTCCTGAGTGTCCCACCTCAGATGAACAAGATCACCGAGGCAAGGCAAAGCTGATTCGAGCGTGTTTTGAGGAGCAACGTGCGTGATCATCATGTTAAGTCACGCCAAGGTCTATTGTCATGTTCCACGATGCTAACCAACATAGAAGCACTTCTCATCATAAGAGGAAGCGATCCCGTATCGGCAATTTTCCGACCATTCGATCGCTATGCAAAACTCATTTGCAGATGCTGCTAACCCCAGAACAAGATGAGAGAAACCCAAGATACTTCAGATTGGAAAGAAACCGTTTTGCTGTCAATTACAAGCTGCAAAACGGCAACCTTTGAGTATAAAACAGAAGTAGCATCTCTTTATTATTGTGCTGCCACCGAAGCGAATGTGTTCTGTCAAGGAGCACAAGAAAGGGAGCTAAAGAGACAAACTGTTTCTTTTGTATTGAGGGCACTTCAAAATTGGAATCAGATGTCTAAGGAGATATACAATTAAACAGAGAGGGAAAAAGAGTCCCGTGTCAACAGTGGAGCAGCATTTGAAGGTGGAATTCCTTGCAAAGTGGGTTGTGAATGGCTTCTAAAAAGGCCTTATTATAGATTTGCTTAATCGACAAACAAGAATGCTATCTTATGTACACAAATGCAATACACATCCTAAGTTACAAGCATTAGACATTGGACTAGAGGTGCACGACTGTCAATTTTGAGCTATATGTACAGCTTGTTGCAGTAACATCACGAATGATCTCCATTGAGAAGCTTCGTATCGGACTTCGACTTGCAGTCGGCTTGTAGGGCAGTCAACCAAGAGTCCACCTGACAACATGAAAGAACCACTGGTCAAGCTATTTATGGCAACATGCTGACGAGTTCTGATGGCCAAGATGCTTTTTACTTATAGTCTAATGAATAGAATAGATGAAAACAATTTCGAGCTTCGCCTGTCCCCACCCATTTACTTGTGTGTGAATCAATCGCAAAACCTCGGGACAGCTAGCTAGTGGAGGACATCAGATTGTCTAACTGAGACTTTCTATTTAATCAAGTAGAGGAAAGAATATGCTTTACCCCACTAACCTTTTTCTCTCCACCCAGAGGTGGAGATATAAATAACTAGAAAAAGCAGATGCACTACTTTTGTTTAGTTGAGAGCTCATCATTCCAGACCTAATCCAAATTATATCCACCATGCTATCTTCTTCAATCTTTGTTGAATTTTATGTACTTGCCGTGCCCTTTTAATCTCCTGATAATAACTCAGGCTTTTCAAAAAGGGAAAAGAACGATTATCTGAAACTTCAACCTGCTTCTGCGTGTTACATTAAATGCTCCTATGCTGCCAATCGGGGCATTATACACTGAATATTCACCAACAACTAATGAATCTGATATGAAGGGAGCACCCATATCTGAACTCAGGGAATTGCAGGGAAAAATGCTCTAAATACCTGTATTTTGGAAGCACTTGAGCACTCGTATCTCAACCCTTGCCTGGTCAATATGTAGAAGGAGTATTGCGTATCTTCTTCTCTTATGAAGCACGGCAAGGAATCCACTTCAACAATATCAGATAGCAGAGCGGAGTCCTGGGGACTTAAATCTGCATAAAGTTTTGTTCAGCGTTGTTAGAGAACAAGATTTATAAATACTATTGAATCCCTCATTTATCTTCTTTCTAGTTTCCACTATAAATCCAAATCTAGATTGTTATGATATGTCTTAGCCTATTGTGAACTGAAATTCGAAGGGCACAGCGGGATGTAGCACAAAGACACAAATCAACTATTATCATACATAGACATATGGATGTGAAATCACAAGCCGTGTCCAGAAAGAAGACTAGTGAAGTATGAAGTATCATCCCTTAAATACAATGGTAGCAGTGAAGAATTTTGAGCATTTAAATCTCTCTGCAATATGTTTACTTAAACATTCATCACATAACAAATTTACAATTTAGACTGCAGGAAGTAAAAAGGCGTCTAGTAACTATCATTTCAAGGGGGAAGAAAAAAGTAGCAGTGCTAAATCATGTGCTTAGATTGTTCCATGAGTGGAACAAGAGCAATGCCTTTTAACGGGATTGCTCAGTCTCTCTACTGGATGTATCAAAGCCAGAGAATTTGTCAAAGAATAGGTGTAACATATAAGATAGCATGAAGGCCTTATCAAAACCATTCACTGAAGATGGACTTAATATCCCTGAACAGGAGAAGAATATGACACGGTACCTGTACAAACCATATAAAAAAAGATGCATGTTCCGTGGAGAACAACAAAGCGTGGAAGCCAGTCATCAACATCTGTATCATCAATAGGAGGAGGTTCTCCTGGCAGTGGCTTCCATCTCTGCCAGAAATAAAAAGGGTTATTAAGAAAGCCTTTAACTGCCGCCAGGTCTACATAGTAAGTAGCACTTTTATCAAATCTACAAATGCTGGGAGTTGTTAGTACAGTTCGGATATGCAGGTAGCCAGACAGACGAGCAAACCGTAATATCTCATCTACATGTTCCAACCTGTGTAACAAAGAAGAAATCTCAGTCACGTACTAAATTATAATAAGTATTGAGGAATGTTTAATTTCTAGCTTCCAGAAGTGCAATGCCAGCATTTACGCATGACTTAGTGGGATGAAGTTAAGAGCATGGTGATTAAATAGAAGAAAATACAATACAATGGCCATGACATAGAGAATGCCCAAATGATGAAAGTCTAAGTTTGGTCCGCCTTACTGTGCTTTCAAGTGGGCCTCCCTTTCTTCTAATTCGGCGAGTTGTGTTCTAAGTGATTCGAGTTCAGCAGCAGTTAGCTCAACCTGCATATACAGTTGCCAGTGAAATTCAGGTTCTTCATGATTGCTAACAGCCTACCCTGGTAAGAACTCATACCTTTTCCTGACCATCCGCACCAGATCCCCATGGCAGGCCCTTTAGATTCAACAAGTTCAACATGAAACCCGCACCTCTAAAACGTTTTTTAGGCCAGAGATAGCTGTCGGACCTATGCTAAATCAGAATAAGAAAGCTGAAACTAAACTGAACAGATCATAACCTTTTCTCTTTTTCCAAATTCTTTCCCTGTTCTAATTTAAATGGATGTACCTCAAACAATTTTCCGTCCTTGGTGGCGATTTGACTGGAGGTTTGTTTGGAGGAGAAGAGTCTTCACTTGTTGACGGCTGGAAATAATCTGGGATAACCTTTATTTTCCCAATATCATCATCCATCAAGCATCAGATATTTCCACAATAAGGTAAGTCCAGACGACCTGAACCAGAAGATAACAAGCAAAAAATGAGAGAAGTCCTTTCACAGGACATAAGCCATTTCCCACTTTGCTTTAAACTGCCAATAGCTCAACCAAAACCACATTGTTGACTCCTCACTTCAGCAAAAACTCTAATGTGGATGTGCTGAATGGGGAGTTGAGAAAAGCAGATTCCAGAGGACTGAGGCATTTGAACGTGTGGCACCAAGTCATACCCAAAAACTAGATTTATCCCTCGAGGTTTAGTAAGTTAGTCCCATTTCCATGAACCTCTCTGCAAATTACCTAAATTTAGGATCTTTCTTCAGAAACTTGCATTCTAAAATCTATATTCTCAGATAACCAGAAGTTATCAAAATTAACCCTGTCATCTAAGCCTCCCATCAATACTGAGTTCTTCACTGTGTCAAAACCTCATAAACTAATTGGAAAATGGGCAGCTTTGTAAGCTTTTATACCATTTGATTTGGTACATACCAAGTCTTTTATGTGTTGTGGGACTGGGGCCTGTTTCTACCAGTTAGACTTAATTGCCCCACACTTCTGCACACAAGATCTGTCATTATCATTTATAGCATTAACCTTGAAAATCATCAATTCCCCCTCTCAGGATGTAAATGAGTAAAAGCGAGTCGCATGAGAAATCATGCTAGATTGAGCTCAAGTATCTAGCCATGCATAATTGCCTCGAGTTGAGCTTGAGTATTAATTTGCTTCAACTCAATACAGATCATAATACGACTTCAGCAGCATTCACTGATAGTTCCAATGCTGGAATTCTTTCTAGTGAAGTTATCCAGTATAGGTTTGCAGATAATAAAACCAATAAGCTATCATGTCCACTGATGGAACCAAAGGGAAGCTGGCACATCCGTCACCCCTGCAGTACTAGGTTCTACAAATTATGAAATCTCAGGTAATATTTCTCTGCTTCAAACGCACCCCTCCTCTCAACAGGCCGCGAAGGCTAAGGAAAAAAGGGAAGAAAAGCACGTAGATATCCTCAGGTTTTTATCTCCCTCCCCCGCTCGGCAATCTGAGTTTCTGCATCTGCCCGATCTAATTCTTTTAGATCATCAAAAACACCAAACCTTCTACAATCTATGCATTTACCATATGAGTCTTTTTCTTTTCTGATCCACAATCCTACATTGTCTTCACCCATCGGACAATTAAGTACGGCACACCGACAAAGCAAATTCCGCACGATACCTTATCATTAGAATAGAGTTTCACGAACCGAGCAAATGAGAAAAGAATGCAATCCTCGTTCCGAGAACAGATATACACTCTACCCGACACCAAATCCGTCAAATCGCTTCAACGAAATTAATAGCGCCGGACTAATTCGCCGGTAATTAAAGATGAACTTCAAGGGAACATGAACTCAACTAACATACCAAACACAGCTCATCAGCAAGTGCACAACTTGATAAAGGAAAACCGCAAATCATGACACGAAAAAGGCGGATACAGAAAGAAGAGAGCGATCGACAAACTCACAGGAACATCAGCAGCAGGATCCCCCCCGGAAGCTCACAACTCACGACTTGACCCGATCGGCAGCGAGTTCAGATCAACCGGCAGCGACCCACGATCCGGAAACCCCTGGATCGACAGGAAACATCGAAAAGATATCACCTTGGAGACGTGAAACGGAGCTGGGAAAACGTGATCCGTAAGCAAGACACTAGCACCAGGACGAAACGAAACCCAGTAATTTCACGCAAGGCAAATAAATCCAACTGGAAAAAGGAAAACAAGAGAAAAGAGAAGAAAACAGGGACAGGGCGAAAGGGGATAAGGGGGACCATCGTACGAGCTGGAAAGAGACCAGTTTTTTCACCGCGGCGGCAGCGAAAGGCGAGCTGAAGAGAAAGCGAGAGAGAAAAAGTTCGGCCGTCTGAATTTCCGGGAAAGTGGATTGACACGACCACCCGCGAGAACGTGATGGAAAAGCCGCAACCGCAGGTGGACTGTTCGGTACAGTAGTTTACGAGGTTTTTCCCCCATTGGCCCGTGCGAAATGACGGGCGTGCCCCCGACCAGGCCGTGCCTGCCCGACCCATATCCGATGCGACACGTCGTTTTCCGGTCCCGGCATTGGAGTCGGAGGGACTGAGGATTACGCGCATCGGGATGAGAAACTTCGCAACTACGGATGACGAATTTTGTCGTTATCTATAATAATAGTAATAGCATATGTGTGAATATTTTTCCGAGCTAATTTTCAAAAATTTGATAGACTATCGAATTTTTTTAAAAAACATTTGTTTTTAGGTTGTTGATTTTCTCTGAAACGAATTGAGTTTAGATATATAAGGGAACCAAGTGTTTTTGTGATTGGCTTTTGAAAATTAGATTATTCTTCGTTAAGTAGTTTTGATAGTATTATAAAACAGTCATTAAGAAGATCTTTTGAGAGTATTAAGATAAAATTCTACCTATGAGAACACCAATGCCGTGTACAAAGAAAGAAAGCCTGAGGCAATTATTGTAACTCACAACTTGTCGCTTTTTGGTTGGTTTGTCTTGTCTCTCAATTTTTTTGTTTTCATTTTTCATATTAAGTTTGTAGATGAAGTGAGAAAAAACAAGAAGTGTTCCAGTTCCCTCCTATCATTTTGTTATTTTTGTTCCTTTTCTTCGGTTTTTTCTTTTTTCGTTTTGCAAATCTGTTCCTTTTCAAATGTAAACTTTTCCTCTTCTATTATGATTTCATTTTGTACGGGGGAGGTTACGTGGCGAAATAGCTCCTAATCGTTCTTGAATAGCACGTGCTCCAATAGGAATCTCGTAGTCCTTGAAAAATATTTGTAACAATCAAAAATAAATATGAAAGATTCATTCCATTTTTCTTGATCCTATTTATAATGTGAAAGTCAAATAAAAAAATACTTTAAATTTATTGCGTTAATATAACTAATATAGAAAATCTTTATCGGTTTGAGGTTTTGCATAATATTAATTCAATTTAACTAAAATTTTAAAAAACAAAATTGTTACAAATATATCATATTAAAGTTTTTTTATAATACAAAAAATAGCTTGTGATAAATTTGTCACATATGCATTAATATGAAGTTTTTCGTAATATTAATCATTCATATTATTAGGTAGATATAGTTAATATATATATATATATATATATATATATATATTATCCTGATTGATCTATTCTCACTCATATGTGTGTCTAGGAGGGGTTGCCACCTATTTGCCACGTTTCACTTTCTTATTTCTCCTAGCTTGCTAAAATAAATTTTGTTTGCATATTTAAACCTATTGTTGTTTTGTAAATAAGAAGATAAAGTTCATAATTTTTGCAGGAAATTAGTTTTCTTTTCTTATCAAATTGGTTCGATCCATCATCCGCAATCGAAATTTTTCCATAATCGGGTCAACCCGCAATCCGACCTATCGGGGGCCCATACAGAACAGAAGCGGGTCGTGAAAAAACCAGTACAACACGAAGGCCCGCCGCAATCCAACGTACCACTTCCCGTTTTGTACGCGCGGGGGCTCTTGTACTGGTTGGGTATTCTCTGAATACACCACAAAAAATCATCCAATCACTGAGGCACGCTCTTGTGGCCAGGATTTAAAAGGGACAAAGCTTTCGCCTATCCCTGTCCTGTTTTATCAACAATGGCTTCCACTCTCCCAAACCTCCACCCTCCTCCTTGCCTCCAGTCCGCATTCCTCGGCCGCGGTGTCACCCGCCTCCACAAGCCGTCGGTCGCATTCTCAAGGCACAGCCCGTCGGCGATCCCTTCAAGGCCGTGCGCGAAGTTCGACCTCTCTGAGATACTCGGTGGGCGAGGCCTTTGCAATGGCGAGAAGGGCATCGAGCAGGAGCTCAAGCGGACCGTCGGAGAACCGTCCCCGTCGTCTGATGTTGAAAAGCCTGCGGAAGCCGAAGAGCCGTCCCTCGCTTTGAGCAGTGGAAAGCCCGCCGGAGATGCGGCGGCATCGGCGGCGGAAACCGTCCCTGAAGACGCTTTCGACAAGGAACTCATGGGGTTGACTGGAGGATTCCCTGGCGGCGAGAAGGGACTGCAGTCTTTCATCGAGAAGAATCCGCCGCCGCCGAAGAAACCAGCTGAGAAGGCGAGCGCAGCAGCAGTGCCAAGCTTGAAGAAGCCCAAGGCACCGGAGCTGCCGATCCTGATGCCCGGAATGATTGCACTCGTGAAGAACCCGAACAACCCGTATTACATGTACTGCGGGATCGTGCAGAGGATCACCGATGGAAAAGCCGGGGTGCTGTTCGAAGGAGGGAATTGGGATCGGTTGATAACTTTCAATTTGGACGAGCTCGAGAGGAGAGAGAAAGGACCTCCCATGAAGAATCCTAGGTCTGTGATCATTGAGAATCTCCTTAAAAATGAACCTTGAATTCAAGTCCTTTTAACATCTCCACTTGAGTACGTATTGTATGTATACTACTGAGAATCTGATGTAGTTCTTCGCTGTTCAAACTTGGAAATATATATTCGTCTCCGACCGTTCGCAAACATCATGCCTAGAGTTAGAGAAATGGTTTTAAGGAACTTTATGAATGATGATTATTCAATCGTTCAGCTGATGAGCACATCACTGGATCATTGAGGAACCCTATTGTACGAACTACAATGAACATCATGCATGATGGGCGTATCCAAATTTTGACGCTAATGAGATGAATTTATCAAGTCATCTATGTTGCGTCCACATCCGAAATTGCCACTGGGTGTTCTAGATATCACAAACAACAGAAGATGCAAGTACCAACCAATGGAGAGTACAGGATGACACATTAATCATCAAGAATTAAATTCCAGCAACATCAGCAGCTCTCTGCCAGCTCCATTTTGCGATCAGAAGGAGCCACCCAACTGCCAAAAAGGCATTCCCAGAAAATTCTTATCAGCCATCCGATAATAAAGAAAAAAGATCGAGGAATTAAATTGAATCACTTCTTAAATGGGATGCAAGAAAGGTCATGGCACATGAAGATGTGCAGTAGATGGAAAACTGTGCTGCGCTTCCTGTTGGACCAGAAAACAGGGGTTGCATAAAACAAGACAAATTCAAAAGAGCAAGTTTTCAATCAGTTTGCTTCTCTTTTCAATTCAGAGAACACAATGTCTTCATTTGCTTTCTTTGGGGTTTGCTTACTCGGTTTAGCTTGGTAAGTTGTCAACAATAACTTTTGACTGTAACATGGGAGTCATTTTCAGGCACCACTTCATTATTAGAGCAGCGACTATTAGCCACATGCAGCTCTCACTGAACAAGGTGCTATGTAATGTCAGAACGCATTTTTCAACTTGTGAATTATGATTTGGAATACTTCAAACGGAGCAGTCCACTATCACGGCAGGAAGATGGAACGCATCCTACCATGCACGATTGACCAATAAAGAATGCGTCCCAAAATTTGCTCTCTTCTTGAGTATCTAAGCAGCAAGTTCACCAAACATTTATGCATAAAGCATTGCCACGTTAACACAACTATTCCAAGAGGCTTTGCTATTTCCTAAATGCCTCTGCAAAAGAAAAGTAGGTAACCATTCTTTCTCCATTCATCGATTTCAGCAAAGGAACTCGTAGTACATTTTCACAATCAATCACCTGAAGAACATTTTCAACAGTCGCAATCTGTATCTCACTAAGATTTTGAATTGATTACTCAAGAAAAGACCACTAACTAAAGTATCGCTGTTTCTTATCGTAGCTTCTTTCCATTTATGGTGATGAATGCAGTTAAAGATTAGATAGATCACTTGAAAGGCAACTGAAATGTTAGGTTCTGAGGAGAAAAAGAATTTAACTGACCAAAATAGCCTCGATCTCCTCCTGGGACACAGCTGTTCGTTTCGGCTGAAGTGAGGCCTTTCCTCCAGTAGATGTTGAAACCTTTGAATTCGCAAAGAATGTTTGAACAGAGGGAGCAGCAGATGCAGATTTAGGCTCGGATACAGTACCTGCAATTTATTAAAATCCTAGAGGTCAATAAATAATGTTCAGTCATTGTCCAGAAATAATGCTCAAAATTATTGACAATGGAAAAAGAAGCCACAAGTCTGCCAATGTACAAGGACACCGGTAAGTGAGGCTACTAAGATGCAGCCAGAAGGATTCAGACTCGAATATTTGAAGGGTGATGCGATATACAAGGATTTAAAGATAGCATTGATGAACCACCATTTGATAGATGTCATGAAGTAAGCAAGACATATAACAAACAAAAAGAATCCACACAAAAGACTACACATACAGGAATAACACATCATGAGCCATAATATAAACTTTAAACAACTAAAACAGAGGCTGTATTTAAGGTGGAAATGAGCGGTTTGCACATTAAAATGTAACTTCAACATGTTAAATATTTGATAAGTTCGTTGTACCATTTTAAGGAGTAGGAAATATCTAGTTTTTGATCCTATACTCTCACGTTTTTTTCTAATCAAGTCCTTGTATTTTTAATTTGTCTAATTAAGTTCTTCTACTTTCACTATTTTCCTAATCAAGTCCCTTTGACACTAATTCTTGCCAAATTCAACTACGTGGCCGTCGGACGACATCATAGTGTGACGTGGACAAAAGTTTTCCAATGTGGGTCCACGTAGGCATCCACATCAGCTGAATTTTATCCACATCATACTCCACATATGATATCCATGTTATACTTTCACATTGTCCTACAGCCACGTCAGCTGAATTTTGTTGGATTTGATGTTGGATGGAGTTGATGAAAAAATTTGTGAATGTAGAAGGACATGATTAGCCAAGTTAAGAGTACGGGAGCTTGATTAGAGAAAACGTGAAAGTACATGGAAGAAAAGAATAATTTTCCTAACGAGTAAGACAGTTGTGATTATATGGACTATTGAAGTGGCCTAATGCCAGCAGCAATCAAGCTGCAAGGGGCAGCATTAATACTGATGAAAATATGTCAACATGGAGCTTCCAACAAGACAATAATGATGGAGGTTGAAGAAGCATTGGAAAGGGCAGTAGATACTACATAGCAGTGCAAGGACTTGACACAGATAGACGGACAAGTAGCCATTCAGTGGGAGCATGTATCTGTAGTTACTAGCAAAAACCAATCAAGTGGACGACACAGCAACTAATTCATCAAAGAAATCACATAAAGACACAAGCCAGATCGTCATTCCATATAAAATGCTCAAGTGACCAATACAACAAGCAACATAAACTTCACACACAGCAGCTCAAAAGAGACCAATGCAGATTAAAAATCTCGGGCATTCCGAGGAGCGAAAAAGCTAGCACTCAGGCATTACGGGAGAGGCAGTATCCTACGATGGCTTTGTCTAATTAAAAGATTCTGCACAAAGAGGCTGCCTCCTAAGCTACCATCAAATTCTAGCCATGTGAAAAACCAGTTGGCTACACAACCCGACTTTCAGCAGCACCCCTATTTCTTCTTTGGTATAGTTATCGACTCCCCAGAGACTTTCCTTTGGCAACAGATGCATTTCTCCATAATGCAATCCAAGCATTCCCAATTCATTCTCCGAGCTAGCCATTGCATCTAGGAGCCGCAGCTTCATCCGATCCCAAGCAGTTCTGACCATATTCGAGCAACGGCAGAGCTCGATCACCTCATTTAAGCATCCACCCTACTTCTCCGCCCAACCTAATTTCCCACCGCCCATCACAGCTTCCGCCGCTCGATCGCTCTCGCGCCCCATCACCAATCAAAGTCGCGGAAAGCTAATCACACACACACACACACACGGAGAGTTCCCCACAATCAACGCGCGCGTCATCTTCATCGAGCGACCCGCAGACCGAACGAAATCAACGTGCCCTACGGGGCTCACTTCGCAGCGATGCCGAGGCAGTAACGTGCACGAAACGACCGGAAATGAAGCAGGCGACGATAAGGCGAGAAAAGAAGAAAAAGCGAAACGAGCCGAGGCGAAGGGAGTCGGAGGAAGGAAGGGACTGGAGATTACCGGAGGGGTTCGGGCGCCGCTGCGGGAACTTGATCCTGGGGATCCGCTTCAGCGCTTGGCCTCCGGTCATCTCTGTCTTCTCTCTCTTTCGCTCTCCTCTGTCGCTCTGAAAGTTCCTGCCTTGCGGGAAGTGGAACTTCCGACGACGGGGATGGTAGGTGAAGACGCCATCGTTACGGGCCGAGCGGGCTTGGCCCAGGCCCGGAACTCTTTTGCGTTATTGGGCTGATTTGTTTGGGTTCTCTTTTGGGCCCGTACCTGTTGTATGGGCCGAACTTTCAGCCCGCCCCCAAGTTTATAAAACGAATTATTTGTTTGATCATCGAGATTTCTAAACCCTCTCTTTTGTATAGTGCAATTCTTCGATTTTTTTTATTTAAATTTTACCAGTTTACTTTTAGTTTCGTCCGTGACCATCTCCATTTTCGCGGTTTACGTACTTTTTTTGCAAATATTAAATTCTCACTTTTCAGACAAGACTATTACAGACGCGTCCTTATATGCTGTCAATTTGTCTAGCCTTGGCTCGACTGTGCTTTTTGCATCGGCGAGCCTAGATGCCCGATTGAGCTCGCGACTTCCATCCAAAGCCCCCCACTACGAATAATTTCGAGCTTGGCTCGAGCCCGCCTCGAGTCACCCTAACGGTCAGGTCTAGATGGAGTTGGGACATGAACTCGACTCAGCGTCCATTCGCACTATCTTTATGCTGAAATCCCAATGGCCTTTCGTATGATTAGACCATTAAGATGGGTTATTGGCTTGTTTCTTAATTCATATGAGTGTTAAATAGATTATAAATCGGTTTAAACATAATATGGATGTCAAATAGGTCATACACGAGTTTACAACTTACCTAAACTCAACTTACTTTTATGACTCACTCTTAAATTTTTATCACCCTCACTTGATCTTGGAGACACTCTCATGTTAGTATGTGTATGATTTTTCATAGATTGGGTTCGATATGAAAGTATTTTAACAATATGAGGATGCATTTGGTTAGACTTTTATGAAAAATCCTTAGGAAAATGTAAAGGACTTTAAGTTAAAGGAGCTTTTTAATATGCAAATTACGTTTGGTAAATTGTAATTTAAGAGTTCATTTCGAAGTAGCTTTGAGCAAAATAGTGTTTGGATAAGTTATATTTACAAAACCTTCATTATTAAAAAAAAAAAATTATCCGGGGAAGAGTAGCGGCCTTTGGTGACTGTCGCTGGAGTTGACGGTTGTCATCTAAGGTTGCTAGACCTTAGGCGGTCCCCAGAGACCACCGGCGAGGACCACCTGAGGTTGAATGATCGTCGATAGGGGTCAGACAACTGCTGGCAACCTAGGAGAGACCTTGCCTAAGGTCTCGCAGCCTTGCCAAGGGCTATCGGTGGTGGGTGACCCTCGGCGAGGGTCACGTGACCTAGCTGAGACCCTTGTTAGGGTTGCCCTTGGCAAGGGTCTTGCTTGGGTATTGAGACCCATGGCAAGGGCCCCGATCACTGGCGGCCCTCGCCAAGGCCGTGACCTCGAGCGAGGGTCTCACTTGGGTTGTGCGACCCTTGTTGGGGGTTGTGCAACCTAAATACCCGCCAGAGGTTGCATGACCCACTAGCGATGGTCGCCTTGGTCACTGTGATTGTCACCGACCTTTCTCTAATCTGTTGTCTGTCCTTCGCAGCCCTGTGTAATCTGAACATCCGCCTCAAGAGGTGCCTTGAGCTTTTAGCTTTAAGAAGGCCAACTTTCCTCTAATGGGGTTTCTAAAATCTTTCTCAAACACCTAATATTTAGCCAAAGGCCTTTAGGTGTCCAAAGCCCATTGGAAATGCAGATTCCAAATGCACCTTAAGTTGGATTGGGTATAGGTCACTATATTCATATTACATGTAGATAAGTCAAAATTTGTTAAATTGATCTATTTGGATCGAATCATTTTGGACTTGACCCCAAACCCGACTTGACTCATTTGTTTGATGAATTTACATATGATGCCAAAAATGACTTATTCATATGAACGCTAAGGTACGTTTATTGGGTTCATATAATTATTCATGCTCTCGAGAATAATTTGAGAGTTAGCATGTCACCGGAGTAAGTATGCTATATCTTGTCCTGGACAATTGAGGGAAAAAAAAAAGAAAAAATTATCCAATTTGAACTTCGAACGACGGTGCATGCACACCATCCACTATCCAATAATAGTGATATCGATGGATTTTGTTTTCGTTGGTCCTTTAAAAAAGGAAAAAAAAAACTCTTTTGGGCTTTGATTGACCGATTCCAAATTTTATGTGATTCAAAGAAGGCATGTGGTAGTGAGATGACGAGCCTATGATTTTTTTTTTTTTTTTTTTTTTTTGGGGTGCCTTGAGGTGGCCGTTTCCTGATCTTACATTCTTACTACATCGAGAATGGGACAGATCAGTGTTCGATGGGAAAGCTCCGCATTCCCTCGGACCAAGTCAAAGTCTCCGCTCCGTCTGTCCAAAAGAGAGACGATTAGAACAAGATCGAACCTCGATTCAATGGGAAAGATATGGTTATCGCTCCGTCGATGAATTCAACTCTTATGTTGCCGTCCCCTTCCATCTACCAAACGTTTTGCGGTCTCACAATTCGCTTGACTCAATTGCCGCCGCCGTCACTATCGTCGCAAAGTCCATCGGCGATAGTTCGTGGTGGCCGGAAACCTCCAATAGTCGTGGGGGATAACGTTGCCGGGTGAGGACAAGCGCGGTGTCGTTGGACCAAATGCTTTACTTAAACAAAGGAGAGATATCATGGAGAACCGGAGCTTTGACTTTCTAATTTGCGTTCCGACGTTTGAATTTCCCTTTTGGTTTTAGGAGTCACAGGCTCTGGGAGAAGCTTCAGAGGAGGGCTCGGAGAGAGAAGAAGGAGAAGCTACGACAAAAAGTCTACTACATGGTGTGTAAAGAATCGGATATTTCATGCACATTTTTAGGAAAAAAGTATTATTAAAAATCATAAAACATAATTCAGTAGCCAATTCAGTTCCAAACTTTTTAATTTGATTAAGTTAGTTTTTAAACTTTTTAATGATTTGCCAATTTAGTCTTTCCGATCAATTATACTCGTAAATCAATGATGTGAACGCTGGCCATCGTACGTGATACGATATGTGTTAACGTGGATAATTTTTGTAATTTTTTTTTTTCTAATCTCCTATCATTCACACATTGGAATTTTGTGTGCAGAGATTCTCGAGCATATGTAGTTTCGTAGTCTTTCATTCTAACGATCAACGTGGATCTTACGTTAATGTGTTGGAGACTAAGTATGCGGTTTCCAACTTTAGACTAGGCCCGGCATGTATAGAAATCTTTTAGGCTGTCACCTTCTTCTAGTAAAGTGAAGTCAATTAACGTAAGAGAATGGCCATAGAGTCATAGACCAAGAATTTAAATATGGTGTATCTCAATTGAAATCAACGGTGAGGAAGTGCTATTAAAGAATGTTCTCCCTTAGGGCCGGGGTGGTTTTTTTAATGGAATTGTTGTCAATGAGTCGCCTTGATTAAAAGAAGTTTTCTTTTTGCTTGATCTATTTTGATATAGTCAGTTTTACTTTTTGAAAACCGTTCCGAAGACTGAGATTATAATGACAACAATGAAAAAAGGGGTGAGAATACAGAGGATTTAAAAGATGGATTTGCTGAAAATGTAGTTTTATCCATGATAAATCCTCAATTCAATAAGTGCGCCTTCATGGATCAAATGACGTGCAAATCGAAGTCCAAGTGAATTAGCGTTAAACGAGGAAGGGTCTGCGCTTGATGTGCAGTGGTGAATCGAACATGCGTTCCAAGCCTAATGCATACCCACATATTTGATGACTACCCCTAAACCTATCTAATGAGATTAGCACAGCGAAAGTTCGGTAATTAATAGCATCTTGTCTATTTGTTCTTAAAAAAAACCTGCAAGTTTTGACTAATTCACATCCCGGTTGCCTCCCCGATTATTTAGAGGCTGACTAATTCAATAAGTGCGCCTTCATGGATCAAATGACGTGCAAATCGAAGTCCAAGTGAATTAGCGTTAAACGAGGAAGGGTCTGCGCTTGATGTGCAGTGGTGAATCGAACATGCGTTCCAAGCCTAATGCATACCCACATATTTGATGACTACCCCTAAACCTATCTAATGAGATTAGCACAGCGAAAGTTCGGTAATTAATAGCATCTTGTCTATTTGTTCTTAAAAAAAACCTGCAAGTTTTGACTAATTCACATCCCGGTTGCCTCCCCGATTATTTAGAGGCTGACTTAGACAAACTTATTTTCTGTAATGTCATTAGAATTGTTTGACTTATCAGACCCGCAAAAAATGTCCTTATGACCCGCAAAATGATGGCACCGTATGGGAAGCTTTTCATGCTCGCACCAAAGGGAATCCGGTTATAGTTGACAAAGTTGGGTATGCAGCGTTTCCTCCCCCCCCTAAAAGTATAAATTGTAAGAAGAAAGGCACAAATTATATTTCAAACTTCAAAAATCATAAACTAACTTTCTAGTACTGAATTATCTTAATCTTGCGGGATTCTTGCGGGATTAGATTATTCATGCCACGTCTCTGAGTTCGCTGAAAATGATAGCACTTTTGATTTTTTTTTCCTTCCTTTTTTTTGGGATTGGTAAGCCAATTTAGTGCGCTCCAAACTAGTTACGAAAAGGGTTAATACCCTAAAAAACCCCAAACTGGTACACTTGTGACAAGTTTACCCCTAACTATTTTTTTGACCACCAAAAACCCCAAACTGGTATACCTTTGACAAATTTACCCCAAACTGGTACACTTGTGACAAATTTACCCTCTGTTAGTTTTCGTTAAATTTTATTCTCAAATTATTAAGTTAAATGACATGTGACAATTGACCGGTATACCAATTTAGGATTTTATGCTCATTTTGTCACAGTTTACAATTTTTGTGATTTTTTTGTGGTATTAATCCAATTTAGCATAGGGTATATTTATCACAAATTTACCATTTTGGGGTTTTTTACAGTCGAATAAATTAGTTTTGGGTAAATTTGTCATAAATGTACCAGTTTAGGATTTTTTATGGTCAGTCGGGGTAAATGTGTCACAAGTATACCAGTTTGGGGTTTTTCATGGTCAAAAAAATAATTTTGGATAAATTTGTCACAAATGTACCAGTTTAGGGTTTTTCAAGGTATTAACCCTTACGAAAATGATAGCACATTTAATTAGGCTAATTTAATTATAAATCTTTTGATGATTTGCTAATTTAGTTATCATGGCATTTTTTACTTGGAAATTGATGACGTGAACTAAAGGTAAGCATGGTCCGGACAAGTGGTTCCCACCTTGGAACTAGAAACCATCCACTAAGGATCGGTTCCAAAAAATTGGAATCAAGAACCGGTCCCCAATCCCTTCAAATTACATTCATCAATTAATATCACAACGAACATTGTTTCTATTTAGAGCACCAAAGCTTGTTCGACCTTAAAATAAAGTTGAATTGTGAGCCATCAATTTTGATTAATGATTGAAAACTATAAGATGGAATGAATGGACAATACTCTTTAGCTAAGAACTTAATTTCTTCGAAGGTCATGATATAGTCCTCTTGATTTCCCAACATCGGGAATATATGGAAAGTTAGACTCTATGTTAGAAGTCCTAATTTCCACAAAAGTTAAAACATTAATCACTTAATTTATCTTTTATTAACGTCAACCTAATTTAATCAGAAAGATGGCTAAAGAGAGACCTAATTATGCTCTTAAAATGAGCCATTGGCTTTTAATTTTATATCATGACGACAAAGTATGGCAATATTTATGGACATCTCCAATCGATCCTCTCCTTCCTCTTTGTTTGTTTATTATGTTTTGACCAAGAAAACAAGTAAATAGATTAATAGAATGAAAAAAAGAAAAAAATAGGGAGTTAATTCTATTACATACCCGACAGACAAAATTAGTCAATAATGTCCAATAACTACAAACATATAATATATACTAGTCGAAAAACTACAAAATAAATAAGCAATTGAGATGGAATTCCTTTTTTTAAATATAGTTTTATTGATCAAGTCCAGGTGGGCGGTTCCACGTTTAGAACAGAGAACTGGACCGAAACTCAACAATTCTACAAAATTGGAATCAGAAATTGGACTGATCTCCATGGGAACAGCCAATTCTTGGGCGGTCTAGTTTGATTTTGAGCAGTTTCTGATTTCTTTGTACACGCCTAACATACACACCAACTATCCAATGGGGCACAACATGCACTGACGTAAGTCATTTTCACAATTTTTTCTTCTGGACTTTCATCATTCACGCCTTGGAATTCTCTGTGTGGAGACTTTTGAGCATATGTAGCATCTTCGTCTTACATTCTAACGTTCAACGTGGATATTACGTTAATGTTTTGGAGAATTAAGTATGTCGTTTTCAACTTTAGACTAGACCCGGCACAAGAATAAATCTTTTAGACTATTACCTTTTTCTTATAAGGTAAACTAACGTAAGAGAAAGGCTATAGACCGAGAATTTAAATGTGATGTATGTCAATGTAATTCAAAGGTGAGAAAGCGCTATGCAAAGCATGTTGTCCTGTAGTGCCATGGTGGGTTTTTCTTTCTTTCTTTCTTTCTTTAATGGGATTGTAGTCAATGAGTTGCCTTAATTAGAAGAAATCTTCCATTTGCTTGATCTATCTGGGCATACTTTGATTCTTTCTGAAAACTAAGATTATAACGATGCTAATGAAAAAACAGCAAGAGAATAGCGGATTTGCAAGATGGATTCGATGAAAATGGAGTTTTATCTTATTGCAAATCCTCAATTCAATAAGCGCGTTTCATAAATCAAATGACATGGGTGTTGAAATCTGAGTAGATCAACATTAAGCAAAGAACGGTTTGGCTTGATGTGTGGTGGTGGAGAATCGAAACGTGTTCCGCTCCTACTCCATACTCACATCTTGTCTATTTGTTTCTAAACAAGCCTTTCAATTTTTGACCACTTCACCTCCCAGCAGCTTCCACATTATTTAGAGGTTGACTTAGACAAACTTATTTTCTGTAGTGTCATTAAATTTGCTTAACTTATCAGATCCACAAAAAAATGTTCTTGCGACTGTACAAGTTGTATCCCAAGATCTTCGTGTTCGGGTCAAAGGTCAGTCGGTTATAATTGTCGAAGTTGGACGTGCCACTTTTTTTGTCTAAAAGTGTAAACTATTAGAAGAAAGGCACAAATTAAATTTCAAACTTCAAAATTCATAACAAGCTAACTTTGTAGTACTGAATTATCTTAATCTCGCAGGATTGGATTAGTCACGCCGCGGCTATGAAATCGCTGAAAATAATGGCGTCTTCAATTTTTTTTCCCTTCTTTTTTGGGGGATCAGTAAGTCTAACTTAGTGCGCTCCAAACCAGTTATGGCAGGAGGACTATTGCTTGCTTTCGGCGGCATTTAATGCTCTTTGGCAAGAAGCTCCGACGGTCGCATTGGCCCCTGGTCAACATCATCTTCAAAGGAGGAGAAGGAATCTGACAGCTGCACATAATTCCAATGACAGGCCAAGCACCAGTAAAGAAATCTCGAGGAAAACCCATCAGCCCCAAGTGCCCCGTCCCCCAAACATGGACCGTGAAGCAGATTTTTAATCTCCTCAAACGTAAATGGCGAAGACAAGATGCTGGCGTGAAAGCGTCTGGGCAGCCTGTGCTGCATCACATCAGTCGATCGAGGGAGAGAAACAGCAGAGCGATCAGGTTCGGTCAGGAGAGCCTGCGAGGCCCTTTGAAAAGGACGTTGCTTCCCTCGGTCAGTTCTTGTACCGTCTGCAGAGAGCAGGAGGACCCTGGGGGCGTTCCTGGAAAATCCCAAACCCTCGAGAGATCTGAGCCATTTTACTGCTTGTGTCCTGGTTAAAAAAAGACCGAATGGGAACGCGCAACGCCCTCCCCGTTTTTACCACATTCGACCCGCTCGCTGCATTCATTGCTAGTCGCGTTTTCCATTTCCCGTGCGGGACGCAACGGTGCAAGTTTTGCCATGAAAAGATTTCTACACGACTCGACCTTCGATGCACTTTTGTTCGGCGCTGACCGCTGTTCATAGTCGTTTCGCTCACCTGTACCGCCCCGTCATTTTCTTGGCCCTCTCCAATCAAAACCCACCACGGCACAAGCCCGCCAAATCATAACTAGTGAACATTAATTACAAACCAATTCTTGTCCCTAAAAAAACGCTTCTCGCATTGCTGCTAGTCAGTATTTGAAGTCGGACGACTTTTCTATAGCCTCCTTAATCTCTCTCTCTCTCTCTCTCTCTCGCTGTAGCTAAGTTTTAGCTATTAACTTCCTCATTATCAACTTCCTCGGTATAGTCTCGTCAGAAACCCCAACACGATGCACGCTTCGGGACCCTTGTTCTTAATCTTTCTTCTTAGATTCGTTTCGGCTCAGAAGACAACGGCCGACCATCCCTGCCCTTCACCGTGCCATGGGAGCGACCTCTCCGTACAGTTCCCGTTCGGGCTCACCGGGAGCCGCTGCGGCTACCCGGGCTTCGACCTCTCCTGCAATCGCCAGCGCCAGACCATCCTCAACCTCCCCTCCTCCGGCGGCTTCGTCGTCCAGAACAGCTTCGTCGTCCAGAACATCGACTACGCGGCCCAGTCCGTCTGGCTCAACGACGCCGGCAACTGCCTCCCGAGCCGGCTCCTGAACTTCACCCTCGAGGGCTCCCCGTTCAGCGCCCTGAGGACCAAGAAGTACACGCTCGTGAACTGCTCCGGCGACGCCGCGCCGGCGGCGAGGGCGGCGATGCCGACGATGCTGGTGATCCGGTGCATGAGCGGCGAGGACTACCGGGTCATGTCGGTGGAGAGCCGGTTCTACCGCGGGTCCCCGTCGCGCGGGTGCCGCGAGGTCGGGAACGTCAGCGTGCCGGGAGCGTGGCCGGCCGCGTCGGATCTGCACGAGGACCTGATGCTCGTGTGGCGAGAGCCCGACTGCAGGTCGTGCTTGGCGCGCGGCGGGACGTGCGGGCTGAGGGACGGCTCCGGTTTGGAGATCGCCTGCACGAATGTTCCGAGCACTGGTAAGTACTCCGATCTCGGGGCGACACCATCGTTCCAGTTTTTGACTCCTAAATTCATTTGAAGTCACGTGAATATCTTCGAAATTCAACACAATTTCATCTTTGACGTAACGATCTTAAAAGACTAATAAGTAAGTACCGCATGGAGTGAAATTAATGAAAACGATGCTAAAATTATGTCGGGAGTATTTTACAATAAGTGCACATTTATTTTTTCCCTTAACTTTAGTAATAAAAAGTCTAGCATCTAGATTGTCGTGAACTTTAAGTCAAATGTACCACTTTTTTTGGTGCGTTTTTCTTTGAGTTTCTTCTCTTTGTATATGCATAATAAAGTTTGTCACAATCAAAGTGGTGCTTAAATTACTTAAATTCTCGTCCGCCCTCAGACTTTTTAATAATCCGGCATGTAAGCATGGAGATCGGCTACCTAACAATCCTTTCAATCCTTTAAATTTTACATATATTTTTAAGAAGTTTCACCTGAATTTAACCGCGGTCATTTAAGTCCAATGTTCACAAGAATTCTTCGTTTATGGAAGACGTGGGAAGGAAATGGTTGGGACGGTACGCGGTAAAAGACAACGCCTTTTCTTTCTTCCTTACGTTTTTATTAAGGTCGGAAAATAGCGTTTGAAAGAGAAGGCAAGAGGTCCCTTTCCTTTTGAAGATGCTTTCGTGGCAATTGGACTAATGACTCGGTACGTGATTTTGAGCTTAGACTTCGGGGGCCGTGATGTGAAAATAATTATTTTCAAGTCCTCGAGGTGAAAATTCCTCGAGTTTTTGTCCTTAATCTCAAAACTCAATGTGGGATCGTCAAATGATCATTTCCAGAAAAATGGGTTCGACATTTTCAACTTAGTTTGACTTCTTCATACGCAAGTATACATCGTCACCTTTGATCTTGGGTGATTCTTTGAACATACAAGTCAAGGATTTCTGCACTTTGTATGGAATTTTTCAGGTCTTCCAAGAAGTGCCAAATACGGCATAATCATCGGCCTCGGCATCCCGGCCGTCCTCTGCCTCATTGGGCTCGCCGGCTACGTATGGGGCCTCATCAGCAATTACAGCCGGCGGTGCCTGCACCGGCACCAGCAGGAAGAAACTAACACAGAGTTCCCCACCATCATCTTCCCGCAGTCTTTCGTCATGACGGGGCTCGACGGGCCGACCATCGAGTCCTATCCGAAGACGCTGCTCGGCGTGAGCCGCCGCTTGCCCAAGCCCAGCGACAACACTTGCCCGATATGCTTGTGCGAGTACCAGCCAGAGGAGGCGTTACGGACCATACCCGAGTGCAATCACTATTTCCACGCCGACTGCATCGACGAGTGGCTCAAGATGAATGCCACATGCCCCTTGTGCCGGAACTCGCCGGAGGGGTCCGTTTTGTTCACGCCATCGGTCGTGTCGCGAGCATCGTCATCGTCTTCGCCTTCGACACCAGCTTAGGATGGAATGGAGCTTGTCGTCTGTATATATCGAGATCGCTATGGCGTGGGGGTTCTCGTGTTCTTTCAATCATTGTGTTTCTTGTATTTCAGATTTTGGTGAGATTTTTATTTTTGGATATCATCTTAGAAACATAAAATCTTGTTCTTGATCTCTGTATGTTTTGATATCGTTTGCATTGATCCGACCCGATTCCCATGTCCAAGTTCCTAAAAAAATACCCACATGATGATTTTTTTTCCTCTCTCTGCCAATCTTCTCTTACACCCGGTTTGGAATTAGGAGTGCCGTAGACCACCGATTTTACAATTCATTTGCCCAAAGAACAAATTTCTTTTTGTTCCGCTAGATTTCTAAAAGAGTCCGCAAGTATGAAAAAATACCCCGTTAGTGAAAAGATTACTAATTATTCAGTTTCTCGATAATTTGTTGGTAACTTGTCTATACTTTCATGGATTCCCAACTCTTTGTGACCGTTACCAATGACCAACTTTTATCATCTTTTGATCAAATTTTGTTTTTTTTTTTTTTTTTTATCACCCACACAAACTTGTCAAGTATTATACAAATTCACAAGTTTTAATTTGAGTGCTTATTATTTTTTTTGACTAATTACCAACTAGTTTTGGGTGTTTAATCAATTACTTACCAATGTTTATTTGGCTTTTTTTTAATAAAGTTTATCTACTATTGTTTACGAATTTTTATACGTTTTTCTTGCTTACCAACTATTTTTGTAATTAAATTATCAACTAGATTGTATTAATAACTCTTATTTAAATAACAGATAAAAAAATTGCTTTTAAAGTGAATTATCAACTGGGGGTTCGTCCCAGTGACCACCCTTCAAACTTGGAAAGAGGAGATAGGGGGTTCAAATCCTCACATTCTCAAGAGGGATTGGGGTGGGAACGATTTCATTTCAGGAGTGAGTTTCGACTCCCACGCCCTGCAAGGAGGCAGGGCAAAAGTTTGAGAGTGAATGTTAGAGTAGGACTAGAGTAAAACCGACCAAAATATATATATTTGGTATCGCCAAATTTTCTTATTTCTAACAAATAAAAAAAAGGAGAAAATTCGGTAACCTTTAATTTACCATTATTACCAATACTTTAAATGTACTAACTATTATATGAATTCATAAACCTTTTATTGATGTTTCTTGGGGAAGTGATTATATTTATCGGCTGTATCAGCAAAAGGCTCTGATGTTTTTCTCACCATCAACGTAGACACCAGTCCTTGATGTTTGACTTGTTGTTTCCTAAGGGAGTAGTTGCCGTAACATGTTCATATTATAAAAATTGCAACATGAACATTTTTTCCATAAAACTCCAGAATTTTTTGACGTATAATGGATTTTCCTCTTAATTAATCTTATTCCTGATGAGTTGATATCACCCAAACATTTGACACAATTTAGACTCCAAGACGGTTAGAAATCATTTTTAAAAATGATGAGGTGATTTAGGTGACTAATGACCAGATAATGTATCACGATTTCAAGAGATTAAGAAGATCTCGATCTTATTTCGGCCCATCGATAATTAATATTGCCAATGATTGTCTTTAGTATGTTCTGTTTTGACCTTTTGCTGTAGCATTGGTTGCATACACTTTTCCTAGGAAGCTCCATCGTCACATCCATATTGCTCTGGAGAAGAAAACTAAGCATTTCCGCTGGTCCTCACTACTAAAAACCCTGTATTCTCCAACTCGCTCACCTTGTGATCTTCTCAAATGATCTCCCATGGCTCCCTCACCATTCTCTTCCATGTCCTTATTTTTCCTTCTCTTCCTCCAAGCAATAACCAGCAAAATCACCAGCGCTAAGGCCTGTCCGACCGAAAATTTGTTCGACTAGAAGACCTGAGATGCGCTTCCCGTTCCGAATTAGGGAAGTCCAAGGCGAACGCTGTGGGTACGAGGGGTTCGAAGTCTCGTGCGACAGGCGAAACCGAACGATCCTCCATTTGTCTGAAGCAGTGGACTTCGTCGTGGACAGTGGACACCATCGATTATGCCCATCAGTACATTCGAATGAAGGACCCGGACGATTGCCTCCCGAAACGGATTCTGGAGGACCGCTTCCTGAGCCCATCCTCGCCCTTTGAAGCCCGGGACTACGAGTACTTCACGCTGGCGAACTGCTTGTCCACGAATTCCTCCACTGTCGGGCCAGTAAGCGGCATCGCGAGGCTCGACTGCCTCAGTCCGGCACGGGACATGGTGGTGGCCCTGGTCATAGACGATGAGCTCGCCTTGTCATGGTTGATGCAGCATGAGTGCAACCTGTCGATGATCTCGGTCCCTCGGCGGGGGAAACATCCGACGAACATAATCGAAGGCATGTGGTGGAGTTGGTTTGAACCCGATCGCATATCATGCGAAGCAGCCAAGGGGAGATGGGATCAGAGTATATTTGCATAAGCAAACACATATTACACGCAGTGTATTTTTTGAGGAAAATTACCAAAAGAGTCTTAAACCTACTGTAATTGTGCAAATTCAATTATAAACTATTTTTTGGCCAATTCAGTCATAAACCTTTTATATTTGTGCCAATTTAATCTATCTGGCCAATTTTGGTGGGGTAGTATCGACGTGGAAGCCCATTAGCACAACCTGTGAGCCAATGGTGGGTGAGCCTCACTAGTGGCCAGCAAGGTCGACCTCATCGGCCCTAGTCTCTGGCTGGTCCTGCAATCGGCTAGAGAAAGAAGAAAAGCAAAATCAAATAAAGAGAGAAAAAAATGAAAAAGTACTTAAAAAATTGTCACATTAGTTGACGTCCATGTTAGCACTTGCCAGAAAATTAGTTGGATGGACTAAATTTGTATAAATGTAAAAGGTTTATCATTGAAATGACAAAAAAAAAAAAAATTTGAATTGACACAATTATAATAGATTTAGGACTCTTTTCGTAATTTTACCTCAAAATTCAATGTGGTCCTTGAATTTTTATATTCAATCTAATCTTTAAACTTTCCAAGTTCACTCAATTTGTTAAAAATTCTAAAACATATAGGAGATTTGATTATCATTTCTGTTAACTTGATGTTAGATTTATCATATTGGCGTTTACATGGGTTTCGTATGACCTCTTTCTCTATTTTGGGCCTAACATAACAAAAGAATTACATTGAGCAATTTTTTAAAAGTTTCGAAATTAGATTGGGAAAAAGGAATTTCAAAGGTCATATTGAATGACTATTAATGTTATTGCCCGTGAATTTTGTTTAATAATGAATGTTACCCAAACTTTCAATTAGACTAATAGTACGGATAATTTATCAGTTTTTACAGAGATGCACGCTATTTTCAGACCTGAAAGAACAGTGGACGCAGCTTGAGCTTCAAAAAGACTGAACATTCTTGTTCCCTTCTTCTTTGCGGAGTTCTTGCTCACATTTTTATGGCATCTCCTATTTTCTTAGGCTTATCAACGGTCGCCCGGATCGCCATGGCTTCGCTCTTCGTGATACCATGTTCAATGTGCATCTATGGATGCATATGCTTCTTAAAGGTTCAGGTCTTCGTCCGTCCCCGTCTCGATCGAAATTAGCTCCAACCGCGTCCCAGGTTCAGCTCCACGGAACGCGGTCAGCGGGGAAGCCGTCGAAATGGCCTGAAGCAAAGCTGTTGGCGTGATGGGCATCAGCTCGCCCACCGTCGAATCTTATCCGAAGACTCGAGTCGATGACCTGGGGCAATTGCCTCGGCCCGACGATGACGTTTGCGCGATTTTCCTGTCAAAATATGAGTGGAACGAGATGATCCGGACTATTCCCGAGTGCGGACATTACTTCCACACGTTTCGCATCGACCAATGGCGCCGGAAAAATGCTTCTTGCCCGTTGTGCCGCAATTACAAAGCGTAATCTATAATTCTCTCGACTTTTCATCTTTTTTGTCATTCAGGGTTTTGATATTTGAGGCTCAAAAGTACCATTCAAACAAAGATTGGCTAGTCTAGATTATCAAGTACGATCTAAAATGCTAGTGCATCAGCTTACGATGGATGGTACAGAAGCCGTCCCTGCATGCTTTCACTTGAGGTGGCAGCTCCGTCCTTGCCAACCTTTTTTTTTTTTTTTAAATTTCTTTTGGAGGGATTGAAATTAATGTCTACAATGGGACAATCAACAAAAGATTTTAAGAAAATTTGAGATCTTGATAGGTTCTTTTTTTCACGTCATCGATAAATATGAGTCTACTTTAGGTTAGGTCTTGTTCCCGATTGGTGTAGATTAACTTCCGATCGAGTCCATCAAGCAGCTTGATTTCGAGTAAAGAAAATGAGATCTGAATTGTTCACGTACCCCCTTTGTTCCGCTTTGGTCGCGCAGGTATACTGGGACAGAGGTCACAGGTAACTGAAATTTGAAAGCTTGCGCTCGGCACAGAAACAGTTAAAGCGGCCTTTGCTAATTCGCAGGAAGATTTCGTCCCTCAAGATCTGGACGTGGTCGGTTCGCTTACAATTTGCAGAGCGCTATTAGGTCAACTGTTTAATCAGCGGTCGAGGGGGATAAAAAAAAGTGGCAAAAAGAAAAGGATGGAAAAGAGAAAAAGAAAAAGGGAAGGGCCAGAAAATGCAAACAAAAGTTTTCTTCCGGCAGTCGTGTGTTGGACACAAGGGAAATTGTCTAATCAGTTGTAAATGTATTGTACAAATATTAATTTAATCATAAATCATTCAATTTTATCAATTTAGTCATAAATATTTATGCCAAATTCTTATGTAGTTGTTTTGTCTAATTTGGCATGAGATGGCCGGCGATGACTGAACTGCTACATCAACAATTTCTTGTCAAAATTGACTAGCAAACCTACTTTAGAATTTCGTGTAAAGGTTTAGGATTAGATTAACAAAATTAAATGAATTAACAACTTGATTGATTAGGTAAGTCTTTTATTGTACTTGTGTGTATACACATGGATGTATATTGAGATTATTTGGAATTGAAATTAGAAAGTTACCAGAAAAATTACAAAAGAAGTCCTAAACTTATTACTATCGTATCAATTTAGTCTTAAATCTTTTGTACTTGTGCCAATTCAGTCCATTTGACCAATTTTAACTATCCGACTGACGCCAATGTGGACAATTTTTAATAATATATATTTAATTTTTTTTCTTTTCTTCCTTCTTTTACTTTTCCTCATAGTGATTGGGGAGCCTCCAGAGAGGGCCGTGAACTCCAGGAAGGAGTTCAAGACTTGCTCCCAAGTGGTTTGGAGATGTCTCAGGGTGAGGTTTGAATCCTAGTTCTTGTCATTCTAGAAAAACCCCTACTAGTTCATTTGTGGAAAGGCTTGGGACGGAGTGAGACTATAGCTCCGGATGCGTAGGCATTGTGGTTGGGTTACGGTGACGGACTCACAATCTCTACGCATTGCACGTGCGAGAATTCTAGTTGATTTAAATAAGATATTTGGTATTAAGGGTGAAAATCCTATTACAACGCTCAAGGGAAGTTATTAAAACTTGTGACCCTTCATACCTTATGTCAACTCAGGTTTAAACTTTTTAATTATATCAATTGAGTTTTAAATATTTTGATGATTTGCCAACATAATCCATGTGGCCATTTTGATCGGAAATTGCTAACATGAATACCGGTGATCCTACGTGACATAACTGACGCCACATTGGTAATTTTTAAATATTTTGTGTAATTTTAATTTTTTTTAATTTTAATTTTTTAACAATTCTGAGCCAGCGAGATTGTTGGCCAACCATTGCCGGGGAGGGTTGCAATCCTCTCCCCATTTCTATATCTTTCATAAAAAAAAATCACATTTATTTATGTTTAAATACTTTGATTTACCCTTTTTATGTACACCTTATACTACCAACTATTTTATAAATTACCAAAATTTATTTGAGTGACTTACTAATCTTTCTCCACATTAATTTATAATTTGTTCTAGTCACTAACTTTCATTTGAGCCACCTACAATTGTTTATTTGTCTTGGTTAAACAGATATTCTCTTAACAATAGTCTTTTATGTTGTAAAATATTGTGTTGCGAATATATAATAGAGAAGAGATTGAGAAGAGAAAGCAAGTGAACACTAGAGATAGTAGAGAAAGCCAGATATTTCACTGTATTGTGATTGTTATTCTATTGTACATCAAAACTAAACTCCTATTTATAGGAGAATAAAAATGTACTTATCATTAATATCAATGTATCGAATGATACATGTATTAGATAAGGGAGGTGAACATTCATTGTATAGAGAGATGTACTTAGAATATATGATACAAATGTACCATAATAAGTACATTAGATAAGATAAATATAATGAATATTCATTCATGTATTCTATTCATTCATGTATTTCATAACACTCCCCATTGAATATTCATCATATTCATTACAAATGTGCATCAAATGATACTGCTTCATTAAAAACTTTAATCCGGAAAAACGCAGTAGGATAAAAACCGGACAAAAGGGAAAAAGAGTGTAGAGCACAAATGTTATGATCTATCTCTTTTATGGATACATTAATTGTCTCGTTAAAAATTTTAAGCCGGAAAAACCCTATAGGAAAAAATCGAACATAAAGAAAAAAGAGTGCAATACATATATAGTCACTCCTAGGGCTAATCATTATTGCATCTCTCGCCGCATATCAATGCTGCAATGCATAGTTCATAATATCTCCCCCTCAATTGAGTCATATAGCCACTTTTGGGGCTAATCAATCTTGCATCTTATGAACTTGCAGCATACCAATGTCATATACTAATTTCTCAAAACTTGATGTTGGTAATGATTTGGTAAAAAAGATCTGTAAAATTATTTATGGATCGAATCTGTTTAACAACAATTTGTCGACTTTCTTGAGGTTCATGAATATAGAAAAATTTCGGCGAGATATGCTTGGTCCTATCACCTTTGATATATCTTCTCCTGACTTGTGCAACACAAGCAGCATTATCTTCATAAATTATAGTGGAAGAATTTGTAACAGGTATTAAGCAACAAGAATTATGAATATGTGTTATAGCGGATCTTAACAAAACACACTCTCTCCCAGCTTCATATAAAGCAATAATCTTAGAGTGGTTAGAAGATGGAGCTACTATCGATTGGTTCGTAGAGCGCCAAGAAATAGCGGTGCCGTTATAACAAAATAAATACCCAGTTTGAGAGCGAGCCTTATGTGGATCAGATCTATATCCAGCATCAGCATATCCAACTAAACCAGAGTTAGTGGAATCCTCGGAATAATATAATCCTAAATCTATGGTTCCTCGGAGATAACGGAAAATATGTTTAACTCCATTCCAATTCTCCGAGTTGGCTTAGAACTAAAACGTGCCAATAAATTTACTGCAAAAGCGATATCTGGTCTCGTACATTGTGCTAAGTACATCAAAGCCCAAATTGCATTGTGATATGGTACTTCAGGACCAAGTATCTCTTCATCAGATTCTCTAGGACGAAATGGGTCTTTTTGGGGATCTAGAGACCTTACAATCATAAGGGTGCTCAATGGGTGAGCTTTGTCCATGTTAAAAAGTTTAAGCAATCTTTCAACGTATGATGATTGATGGACAATTATTCCATTTGCTTTATGCTCAAGCTCTAGACCAAGACAAAGTTTGGTTTTACCCAAATTTTTAACTTCAAACTCCCTTTTCAAATATTCAACAGTTTCAGCTAACTCTTTTGGAGTTCCAATTAAATTTATATCGTCGACATAAACTGCTATAATAGCAAATCCGGTTTTTTATTTCTTAATAAACACGTATAGGCAGATAGGATCATTATTGTACATTTCCTTAATTAGATACTCACTTAAGCGTTGATATCACATGCGACCGGATTGCTCTACCCTGTACAAGGATCTTTGCAATTTTATTGAGAATAAATTGCGGGGAGTGCATGATTCAGGCATTTTGAATCTCTCAGGAGTTTTCATATAAATATCAGAGTCTAATGAGCCATATACATATACCGTCACAACGTCCATAAGATGCATTTCTAATCTTTCAAAGATTGCTAGGCTAATGAGAAAACGAAATGTAATCATATCCATCACAGGTGAATATGTTTCATTATAATCAATCCCAGGTCTCTACAAGAATCTTTGGGCAATGAATTGGGCTTTATACCTGATAATCTCGTTTTTCTCGTTTCTTTTTCGGATAAATACTTATTTATATCCAACGGGCTTTACATTATCGGATATACGAGTTACAGGTCAAAAAACCTCTCGTTTAGTTAGGGAAGCTAATTCAGCTTTAATTGCTTCCTCCCACTTAGGCCAATCTTGCCTTTGATGACATTCAATAATAGATTGCGGCTCACAATCATCATCCATAATTTTATGAGCAACTGCAAATGCAAAAGTATTATCAATGATGATTTCATTTCGATTCCAAATTTCATTACAATATATAATGGAATTCTTGGTATTCCCGGGGCTAGTGCTCCTTTCATGGGTTTGCGCCTCTTCAGTGGCAATAAACTCTTTGGGTGCAAGCACAACGCCAGGCTCTTTTGGAGCAGATTCCTGATTCTTTCCCTTTTGTTTTCGAGGAGCAGTATCTTTTGATCCTATTGGTCTACCACACTTCAAGTGCAGGGGATTTTGATCCATTTTAGCCTGTCATTCGGGAATAGTTATCCTAGCTGGAGCATTTGTAGCTGAAATATGAGACTTCGTTACCTTAGTAGTATCATTAAATGCGTCAGAAAGTCTATTGGCCATAACCTGTAAATGGATTATGCGCTGCACCTCGTTTTCACATTCAGAAGTCATTGGGTCTAATTGAGATAAATTTTTCTCATTCCAGATTAAAACCTTAACTGGGTTTTGTTTTGCAGTCATAGAAGTTGTAGGTATCCCAATTGATGAAAACCTAGTCTTATTGAAATGACAATCTGCAAATCTGGCAGTAAAAAGATCACCAGTAGTTGGTTCCAAGAACCCAATGATAGACGGCGAATTAAACCCAACATAAATGCCCAAACGGCACTGGGGACTCATTTTCATTCTTTTTGGCGATGCTACAGGCACATGTACTGTACAACCAAAAGTGCGTAGATGTGAAATATCTGGTTCATAACCAATAACCATTTGAATGAGATATTGTAAAAGACTAGCGGTGGGGCGTAATCTTATTAGAGCTACCGCATGCAAAACTGCATGATCCCATATTGTATTGTTGAGATTCGTTCTCAATAATAGATTGCGGGAAATGATTTGGATACGTTTAATCAATGATTCTGCCAATCCATTTTGAGTATGAACATATGCAACCTAGTGCTCAATCTCGATTCTGAGTGAAGCACAATATGTATCAAAACTCTTTGATGTAAATTCACCAGCATTATCCATCCTTATGCTCTTAATTGGATAATCAGGGAATTGTGCCCGAAGCTTTATAATCTGCGCAAGTAAACGTGCAAATGCGACATTACGCGTAGATAATAGGCAAACGTGGGACCATTTACAGGATGCGTCCACTAATACTATAAAATATCGAAATAGTCCACTTGGTGGTTGTATTGATCCACAAATATTACCTTGAATTCTTTGCAAAAATAAAAGAGATTCAAGATTAACCTTTGTTATAGAAGGTTTGATAATGAACTTTCCTTATGAGCGAGTCTCACAATTATAATCTTTGGACAACAATACATTTATATCATTTAAAGGGTGCCCTTTTGTATTTTGAATTATTCTACGCATCATTGAAGCGCCAGGATGACCAAGGCAATCATGCCACAGTCCAAACTGATCAAGGCTTACCAATCTCCAGGATGTGATGGTGTAAGTTTCAACAGCCTTAATCATGACACAATACAAACCCATAGAAGAAGCTTCTAGCTTCTCATTGTTGACACCTAAATTTTTGTATAATTTTTGGGTTAATTTTTACTAAAATAAAAATAAAAAATAATAACATGGCATATAGTTTAGGAACATTTTTATTTATTTTATTTTATTGGACCGTCGGCGAGTGCAAAATTCTTCACATATTTTGTTGGGATTTTCATATATTTAGGCAATATACACCGAGTAATGTATTTTTGACAGAAAGGAAATTTTCGAATGAAATATTTGAAAATATTGCGCGGGATAGAATGACATATTCAATAGTATCGTGCACAAGCAAAATTAGAAATGAAATATACCACGAAGATACAATTTTTTGGCCTATAAAAGGAGTCCTTTCCATCGAGTAAAGGGGCGGCACAATTGAGCATACGACGGAAAATTGAGAGAGTAAACGTGAGGATTGAGAGGAAAAGTGGAATTGTAAGGGAAATTGCTGCCGCCAAGGAACTTCACGCGCGCCTGCAAATCAGCTTCGTGAAGTTGTGGGGGCCGTGAGGGGGCGCCAGCTGTTGCTCCTACGAAGTCAAACCAGTGACTTCAAGCGGCGTCAGCAGGAATTCCACGCACGCCTACAGCTTCTCCTGGCTGTTTTCATTGACCATCACGCCGGGTCTTCAAGCGCCAAGCGTTCTCCCATCGATCTGCCAAGCCACGTGCTTCGTGGACAATCCCATCGTAGCCCAACATTGATGAAATCCAAACCCATCGACTCCACCCCCACATTGACTAAGAACAGCAGTATTGTCTCCACGTTAATCCAAGGGTGTGTCAAAGAGGGTTGAGCGGCATCACAGCAATTTCCCAACGTTGGGGGAGTCCTCGGCAGCTACACCACCATATTTGCCGAGCCCTGTCTTTCGCCGTGCCGCGCCCACCATTGGCCCATTCTACCGATTGGTTCTTTCGAGAAATTCAGATTTAGGTATAGTTCTATTTGATTTTGTTAGGTAGGTTTGATTTCTTAGGTAGATTTGTTTGTCTTCTTTTAGTTTTTTTTTGAATATTTAATCGCTTTGTTTGATTTATTTTTCGATGCTTGATTGAAATTCCATGAGATAACACCAAATTTGCAACCGCACGGATTTTTTTATTTCGTCTATAAGGCTTTAGATGAAATAATTAGTCAAGCGGGAATAAAATTGATATTTTGATCTTTAAGGCTTAAGATCAATTTATCGATTTTACTAGCGAAATATTGTCCCTTGATCTGAACGATGTGCGATATTTTTTGGGTAATTTTGAATGGTTTTGATTGCTTTGTTTATATTGAAATACGTTTGAGTTAGAATATTGCATGTCTTAGGGTTTACATATTTAGAATAGGAATTTTATTTCAAATTTAAGAAAAAATCAAAAAAATCAAAAATAAAAAAAATCAATTTAGGTTGCTAGATTTTAATTTAGGTTGCATGTTTAATTAGTTTGCAATTATTAATTTCGAAAATTAATAAAAACAGCAAAAAAAAATCATCATGCATATGTCATGTAGAATTAGGACATATTTTGCACGTCATTGCATATTAGGGTTAAATTGCACTTAGTTTAATTTTAGATAATATTTTTTAAAATTATTGTAAGTCTAGGTATTTTATCAAATAGATTGCATTTTAGGATTATTTAGGTTAAGATAATATTTTAGTTCAAATTAGGATTTGGCTCAACCTAATTCCTAATATAAACTAATTAGGATCTTAATCTAATTAGGTAATTTTCACATTTCACCTAATTTCGAATTTCATGAAAAATACAAAAAATGCCATAGGTTGAATTAGTTTTATTTTCTAGGATAGATCGCATTCTTTTAGGAAAAAGAAAGAAAATGAAAGAAAAGGAAAATGTCACATGTACATCATTAGGATTAGATTCATTGAAATGCATGTCATGTGATAGTTGTTGCTAGGCCCATTCAACTAGAAGTTACATGTCATTAGAGTTAGGTTATTTAGTTAATATTGCATTGCATATTGCATAATTTTCATTAAATAAGTGAAAACAAAAAAAGAGAATTTGCGTGTTAATTAGAAACCATATCCAAGGTTGTTGATGTGGATTTTGAATTAACATTACAGATGCTTTCGTTGCTACGAGGTAAGTCCTGCATTTTCTATTTGCTTTATTGGGTGTTAAATTGATGGTTTGCGCACTTGCATGATCGCCTCACATGTTAGGGAAATAAATTTAAAATCAATCAAAACTGCTTGCCAAACATTTTTCAAAATAAAAAGAAAGGTACCGAAAGGGCATTAGAGGAATCTAGTGTAATCAAGTCCCCGTACCCATAGTCTCTGGTTCGTAGGAGTAAAGTGAATCTCCCGTTACTTTACTTGGGTTTCTAATCGACCCACCAAAAATAGATTAGTGGCGACTCCTAATTGAAAAATCATTTGCATGTTATAAACTTGAACCTAAGTCGCGAATTGGTATGGGCTTGGGAGAGCCCGAGTTAAGTCTAGGCTTAACAATCCATTAGCCAAACCTTAGGTGGTTTAAACCCCGAAAAAATTGGTCACAACACTCATGAATGGTCTTCAGGCCCATCTTATAAGAGGAAATGCCAATATATTCCTTGTCTTGTTCATAAATAGTCTCAACACGGTATCCATTACGGCATACATCTTTGAAACTGAGCAAATTCCTTTTTGATCTGATGCTCAGAAACGCATTCTCAATATGTAGGATTGTGCCATTTGGCAAAATAATTATGGCATTCCCAAAATCATCAATAATCGGAACAAGACCTAATATTGTATGGATTTGTGCCTTACGCAATGTCATACTCGAGAAAAAAAGTGTCTACTACGAAATATAGTATGTGTTGTGGCACTATCAAGCAAACAAACATCTTCATTTTTCTCTGTATTTTCCATTTGCATTTATATTGATAACTTCAAGCGTCAAGTATCATAAAAGTTGCATATTAGTTATATAGTCAAATAAAATTTCAAAAATAAATATTATATAAGGTTCATAAGCATTTCATAAAAAACAATAAAAAGTAATACATTTAAAGCGAAAACAACATAAAATTCGAAGTTCAAATTATCATCTACCAATTTGATGCCTCATCAAAATAATTAGAGATCCTAAAAGAAATCAGAGACATCCAAGGATGCATTTGCTACTTCAGGAGCAAGAGAAGTCCTACCAACGGAGATATTGTTGGAATCAACAGTGGTTATGGCAGTATAATTGATTTCAATGGCATGAGATTCATCACATTTGCCCATATTCTTTAAAGATGCTTGGTATAGATCAACAAAATGTTTTGGCGTACAACAGATACGTGACCAATGCCCAGTCATGCCACAACGATAACAAATACTTTCATTGATCACATTCTTTGACTTCTTTTATTTGCCATGATTCAGGCCAAAGTTTGATTTCTTAAGGCGGTTAAATTTCTTGCCATCCCTTCTAGGATTATGTTCTTGCCTACGCTTTGAGCCAACAAGTCTAAGATCATGATTTTTTAGTAGTAATTCATTGGTTTGTTCGGCAGTAAGAAGCATAGAAATTAATTTAGAATATGTGGCAAACTGACGTTGCCAATATTGCTGTTGTAATACAATATTCGAAGCATGAAAAGTGAAAAAAGTTTTCTCAAGCAATTCCATATCAGCGAGTTTGATACCGCATAACTCAAGCCGAGAAACAATATCAAATAAAGCGGAATTATAATCAGACACTGATTTAAAATCTTGCAGTCTGAAATTTTGCCAGTCATATTGTGCTTGAGGGAGGATAACAGTTTTGATATGATCATACCTATCCTTCAACCTCCTCCACAAGATATGAGGGTCTCGAATGGATAAATATTGAGTCTGCAGGCTCTCATGCAAATGACGGCGAATAAAAATCAGCGCATTTGCTTTATCCTTTTCATTTGAGGTGACATCCTCTGTAATTGTATTAGCGAGACCTTGCCCTTGGAGGTGCATTTCCATGTCAAGGTACCGGGATAGATAATTCTTTCCACTCACTTCCAAGATATAGAATTTGAGCTTTTTTAATATTTGTCATAATCCTTACAAAAATAAATCCTTATAAATTAAAAAGATTTCCAAATATTCACCGCCACTTCAGGAGCAGAAGGATACTTTTAGATTTGAAATTTGGCTTTAGGCTAAGAAAAATAAAAATGAAGAATTGATAGAAGAAGATGAAGTATAAGTTGATTAATAAAAAGAATACCCACCTTGCAAAAATTACTTACTCAGTCGGTAGATCTTCGTGCTGATGATGTGTTGTAAAATATTGCGTTACGAATATATAATAGAGAAGAGATTGAGAAGAGAAAGCAAGTGAACACTAGAGATAGTAGAAAAAGTCAAATATTTCACTGTATTGTGATTGTTGTTCTATTGTACATTAAAACTAAACTCCTATTTATAGGAGAACAAGAATATACTTATCATTAATATCAATGTATCGAATGATACATGTACTGGATAAGGGAGATAAACATTCATTGTATAGAAAGATGTACTTAGAATATATGATATAAATGTACCATAATAAGTATATTAGATAAGATGAATATAATGAATATTTATTTATGTATTCTATTCATTCATGTATTTCATAACATTTTAAACATTTAATGACACTTGTTAAAATTTATTGTGGCTTGACTTGCAAGTACGAATATTTTATGTCTTGTATATGTTTGTTTTGTAGACCTACAACTTTTGAAAAAAATTAGAAAAGAAAACTGTCTATTGATGAGTAAATGTTTACGGGAAAGTGACAATATCTATCTGTTGCATAAGCAAAAGATGCTGATGTTTTTCACCTTAAACGTAGTAATGCCAGTCCTTGTTGTTTGACCGGTGGTCTCTTAAAAGAGTAGACTTTGTAACAATATGATCATATTACATATTTCGTAACATGGCCATATTTTCATACACTTTGGAATTCTGTAACCTTCTATACATTTTCTTTGAAACTTTATTCCTAGTAAGCTGACATCTCTCAGACATTCGACTCTAATTAGACTTCGACACGGTCACAAATCATTTCGACAGAAGATAAGACAATCGAGACGACTCATGAACAGATGACACGTCCTGATCTCAAAATAATTAATTCAACCGACTTACTTTTCATGAATCAAGAAGATCTCGATCTTTTCTCGGCACGTCCTTCCAACGATTGTACCGAATAATATTCTATTTCGGGGATCAAACAAGAAGGTGTTACTTGGTCGCGTACGCTCTTCCTAGGAAGCTCCATCGTTCCCATCCATCTTGCTCTGGAGAAGAAAACTAAGCAATTACCACTAGTCCTCAATACTAAAAAACCTCGAATTCTCCACTTCCTCACCTTGCGATCTTCTCAAATGATCTCTCATGGCTTCCTCACCAGCTTCCTCTTCCATTGCCTTATTTTTCCTCCTCGTCCTCCAAGTAATAACCAGCGAAACCGCCAGCGCTAGGACCTGTCAGATTAGACAATGTTCGCCAAACGGACCCGATGTTCGCTTTCCGTTCTGGATTAGGGAACGCCAAGGCGAAGAATGTGGGCACAAGGGGTTCGAAGTCTCGTGCGATGACCGGAGCCGAACGATCCTCCATATGTCCGAAGCGGGGGACTTCATTGTGGACGCCATTGATTATGGCAACCAAACCGTTCTAGTGAAGGACCCAGACGACTGCCTCCCGAGACGGCTTCTCGAGGACGAGTTCGTGAGCTCGTACTCGCCCTTTCCGGCCCCAGCATACAAGAACTTCACGTTCGGCAACTGCTTGTCCGAGTACTCCTCCCTGATCTCGCCGGGAAGCGGCATCGAGAGAGTCGACTGCCTCAGCCTGGGGCGCGGCAGCATGGTGGTGGTCTCGGTCGCGGACAATGATTTCGCCAGGTCATGGATGTCACAGCACCGGTGCGGCACATGGACGGCCTTGATCCCCTGGTGGTGGCAACCTCCGACGAGCCTAGGCGAAAGCATTAGGCTGAGATGGGACGACCCCGATTGCAAAACGTGCGAAGCGGCCGATGGGAGATGCGTGCTCCAGGATTCTAAGAAGGGCCCGAAGCTTGTATGCGCACACAAACACGGTAATGTCGTATGTCCTTGTAGCATATTCTCTCCCCTTTCCTTTTCCGTTCAAATCTAATTTTGGTAATCTAACTTGAAATCGGGTCCGACTCATTCCTCTAGGACAAACATACCCTGGCTTTTCGAACGCTCGAAAGTTACTTAGGAACTTCTTTTCGAGGAACACTAATGCTCACCGTTAAATTTTCCATCTAAGAAAACTTTAAGTGGCACATGGCCTAATCAATAGCGACGTTTTGGAGATAAAAGTTAGAAGTGAAAAGAGCTGTATTGATCTCTTCAAACGTCTGTGAAGCAGATTGGACCTGTTAAAAGGAATTAGAAACGGCGACGTCTTAGAGTTGGAAAATGGTACGATAGACACTTATGTGGTAAGATGTCGTCATGAATCAGTGTAGTATATTTATCTGGTAGGGTCATGAGTTCGAACATGGTACAATAGATTATTCCTAGAAATGGCACTTTCTAACTTAAAAAAGACGGTATGACAAAAAAAAAAAAAAGAAACTTAAAAAAGACCCTATGCCCTAAAAGTATTTTCCAAGTAGATGAAACTTTTATAGTGCATAGAATTTTTTACTTTCCTAACGACGATTTAACGACCTTGCGATGCTAATTAATTCACAATCAATTGTAACAAAGATAGTCTTCCATGAAACTTTTTGATAGCAAATGCAGTAATTTAAATAGACAAGAGATAATTCATATATATTTTTAGGATAATGATGAAATGATTCTTGATCTTTTTTTATCATTCAATTTCGTCCCTGAATTTATTCATTTTTTATTTAGTCTTTTAACTTCCCAAATTTATTCAATTTTTTAACAATCCTAAAAGGAATAGCTGACGTGACTACCATTTCGCCTAACCTAGACATTAGATTTATCTTTGCTGGCGTTCGCATGGCTCTCTCTCTCTCTCTCTCTCTCTCTCTCTCATTCTCATTGTTTTAGCCCAAAAAGAACAAATTCACTGACGTGGCAATACAATTTACAAAAATAAAAGTGATGTGGCGACACTATTAATGAAGGAACATATTAAATAAATTATTAAAAGTTCACAGCTATAGTAATTATTGAAGAAAATTTAATGAGTACCATATTTTATACCTAATTTTTTTTTACTAACATAGTGTATTCGAACGTTCCATTAGAATGATCATAAGAATGCGTAATATGTCGATTTTACAAAGACGTAGCTATTTTCAGACTTCAAATAACTGGGGACGCAGCTTAAGCTTCAAAATGACTGAATATTCGTAATTTCTTCTTCTCTGTGGAATTTTCCTTAACATTTACCTCCTATGTTCCTAGCCTTTTCGACAAGCGCCCAGTTCGCCATAGCTTCGCTCTTCATATTGCCATGGTTGACGTGCATCTTCGGATTCATATGGTTCTTAAAGGTTCGGGTCTTCGTTCATCGTCGTCTCGATCAAATTAGCTCCAACGGTGTCCCAGGTTCAGCTCCACCGAACGGCATCAATGGAGAAGCCGTTGAAATAGCGCGGCGCAATGCAATTGGCGTGATGGGCATCGACTCATCCACCATCGAATCTTATCCGAAGACTCGGATTGACGACCTAGGACAATTGCCTCGGCCTCACGACGATGTTTGCGCGATTTGCTTGTCGAAATACGAGCGGAACGAGATGATTAGGACCATTCCCGAGTGCGAGCATTACTTCCACATGTACTGCATCGACCAATGGCTCCGGAAGAATGCTTCTTGCCCGCTGTGCCGCAATAATAAAGGGTAATGTTTACTTCTCTCAACTGCGTCATTATTTTCGTCGTTCGAATTTTGATATCTGAGGCTCAAAAGAACCATTCAACAAAGATTGATTAACCTAGACGATCAAGTACATCATAGAACGCTAGTACATCGTATTTTGAGGGACTAGACTTAAGCCGGTCCTAGATGCACTTACTCGAGGCGGCTGGCCCGTCCCGGATGACATTTTTTTTTTTTTTTTTCACGAAGGGACTGACATTAACGTCTATGACGAGACAACCAACAAAAGATCCTAAAAGAGTCTACTTTTAGTAATGTCTTGTTTACAATTGGTGTAGATTAACTTCTGATCGAGTTCATCAAGCAGCTCGATTTCTTAAAGAAAATGAGATCTGAATTGTTCACGTACTCGCATCGTTCCGCTTTGGTTTGCGCAGGCATTCTAATGCCGAGGATGCAAGCAGTTGAAAGCTTGCGCTCAGCACAGAAACAGTCAGAAGCGGCCATTGCCAAATTCAGAGCAAGATTTTCATCCTCCAGGTCTGAACATAGCCGGTTCGCTTACAATTCGCAGGGTGCAACCAGGTCGACATGTTCATCAGGGGGATTGCAAAAGGCGGCGAAAAATTAAAAAGGGTGGGCTGAAGAGGCGAAAAAGAACAGCAGGGGGCGGGGAGAAATGGAAACGAAAGTTTGCTTCCTGCAGACAGAGGTGTGTCATGTATGCACATGTGAAATCTGATGCGTATTGAGATTTATGCTCCATTCGTTTCGCGGAAAACAACTTCCAGGAAAATATTTTCCTGGATTTCCGGTGTTCGGTGGACGGAAAATTCATGGTCAAGGAAAATATTTTCCGGTCAACGGAAAATTCTCTCTTGACTTTGAGGAAAATGTTTTCCTCTTTTGAAAAGAGGAAAACATTTTCCTGGCCTCTCACGCTCGCCCTCGCGCTCCTTTTTCCTTCTCATTTTTGCACTCTCGCTTAGGGTTTCTGATCTCCTCCTCCTCCTTCGACGCCGACGATGGGCGAAGCATCCCTCATTCTCCGCCCTCCCCGGCCGCTCCTGCCCGTCTGCTCCGGCCGCGGCGCTCCGCTTCCCCGGCGGTTCGAAGCCGCTCGGGAGGATCCGACTCAAGAGGGAGCACAGCGGCGGCGGAGCTCGCAGCTCGCGGCTCGCCGATCCAGGAGAGCTCGAGCTCTGTAGCCAGATCCGGCGAGCTCGGGTGAGATCGGCCGAGCCTTGAGCTCACCGGATCTGGCCACCGGGTCTTGGTCGGCCGCTGGGCAGCCGGCCATTGTCAAGTAGGAAGGAGGTGACGGCGGCGGAAGGAGGAGGAAGAAGGAGGAGGAAGGAGGCGACGGCAGAGGAAGGAGGAAGGAAAAGAAAAAAAAAATTGATTTTAAAAATATAAATAATTAAAAAATCATTTTAAAAAATATAAATAAATAAAATAATTTTTTTGGTCATTTAAAAATATTAAAATTCAATTTTTGATAAAATTTTCCAAATAATTAAATGAGCTAACGAACGGTGGAAAATATTTTCCATTGAAATTTTAGATTTTGGCCAAACACCGGAAAATAGAGTCATTTTCCTGGAAAATGACTTCCAGGAAAATATTTTCCGGAAACATGATATTTTCCGCGAAACGAACGGAGCCTTAGTGGCGAATTAGCACCTCGCGGGACCAGAATTAGGAAGTTGGAATGACAAGTATGTGGATCAATCTCCGCCTTTCGATTGATTGTCAATTGACTTTCACTTTTTACCATTTTGTTTAATTGGGATCTCATTATCCACGTGCTTAAACTCCTTTAAACTTAGAATGACTAAAAATTTCACAAGATGCAAACATCAACCCATAAATTTACGTTTAGCTTTTGTTTTTGTTTTTTTTTTGGTAAAGGCTTTTGCTTTTATTTATTATTATTATTATTATTATTATTATTGGAGGAATCGCCTCAGCCGGTAGCCGAAGCGTAAACCCCCAGGTGCTATGTAAGCGGGAGGACCCACTACCCCCGGCAGCATACTTAAGTCACCAAGTAACTCCTCACCTCTCTCGCGAAGGTTCACTGAAGCTTACCTAGCTGAGCCACCACAGCCGGTGGTTTTGTTTTTATTTTTTATACTCGTAATTTGTATTAAATATGAAAACGAACGGACTTCACATAAGGCGTATACTTTATAGCGTGTCTAGCGTGTTAGTGCTGGGTTCACATCCCGATTGCCCCTTGTTCCCTAAATTCGTATCATAACAATCAAGGGAAGCAGTGAAACCCTTCTCCACCTTGAATATTTATCTTCGTGTACTGTAAAAGGGGTCTTGTACGCCCATGCTTTGTATGGGTTTGTTTTTCAACTTAGAAGAAGATATATTACGTTTGGAACTCTAATGTGTGATAACAATCGTGAAATATAGTAAATGAGATAACTAAATATCGCGTTAAACCAACATATATGACAATTCAAATATCGGTACAGTCTCTCTTGGAAAAGAGATGTTGCCTTCCCTGCCTTTAATTTTCCCAAGGGAATTGGATAAATTGTTCATCCGGTTTCTTTGGGAAATTTGGAATGAAATATCAGTTATTGGGAATTTTTTTAGTCCCTAAGTAAAAATTTTTAAATGTCAGTATAATAAAAACAAAATTAGAGAAATTATAAACTTGAAGAAAACCCACAAAACATCCATAACAATACAAAATTTATGTTTTGTAACGGCTTCGACCACCATTTGAGTTGACTTAATTGTGAGCTTATATCGAGCAACCATGACCTCGAGCTTTGAAACTTGAAACTCCAGTGGTTGTGGCCATCGCGACTATGGTTGCCGCAAGCTTAGAGCTTGAGCTCACAGCTATGGTGGCTGCAATGGTCCTCCATCTCTCTCTCAATTTTTTACATTGTTTGATGTGGTGCCTTTATGTCTCATAATAATTTTCGGTGAATCATAACATGACGTGTGTTTTAGCATGACATATGTATTCACCAACATCTATATCATTAATTTGCGATCCGTGGCAAGTAAGAGGAAAATTATAACGGAAGGACTATATGTTGACATCTTCTAAAAAAATTTAGCGACGTTTTTTAATTTAAAAAAGAATAAAAGAAGAAGATAGAAGGATGATTTTGATTTTCGGACAAATAAAAAACAAACGATGGCGATATTATTCCTTAAATAATAAAAATTAAAAAAAACCTTCATTCCATCGTACGTTTTCTTTTTTATCTAGCTTCCTTGTTGAATTAATTAAGGTTACCAAATATAATAATGCATTGTGTAGATTCCAACGAAAGTCCAATGAGTTGCCCATTTCTTTTAAATGGAAATTTTGGGCCACAATCCAGCGTCATCGTCTTGGATGACGGTGACTGCTAGGCTAGTGTCACGGCCCGAAAGTTAGCATGTCCAAGAGGTTTCCATGGCATGGGCGTGACACGTGATGACCCTCGACCTATGTTCCCGAGACGTACAGTATTCTCCTAGGGGCGGGTGATACCGTATTTGTACGCATACGTTATAAATGCGAGTAGCTGGTAGTTGGCCATAAATGCATATAGCTAGTAGTTGGCTATGAATGCAAGTGGTTGGTAGATGGGGAGGTGCAATCTTCACCGTTAGATCTAAGGGAGATCTACGGGTAGGGTTTGCCTTATACTTGTATATAAAGGGGTGTCCTCCCTCATTGTAACTCATTCACAACATATATGAAAATCCAGAGCTTCTCTCTCATCAAGTGTTTATCTCTCTAGAAGTTCGTTGTGAGTCGAGTGTGAGAAAGGCTGCTTAGGGGTAAAACCTTAAGGCCGCACGAGTGAATCGAGAGTTGATCGAGAGTTGATCGATCGGCCCGTGACAAGTGGTATCAGAGCTGATTTGCGATCCAAGCGCAAGTGCAATGGCTGATCCACGATCTGATGAGGCGTTAGTCCTGGGTGATGACTGCGCTGATCGTGGGCGAAACGCCGAGAAGAGCGGCGTCAAGGGGAAGAAGAACCGTGGTGGTTCAAAGGAGCCTATGGGGGATCTTGCACAACGGATGGCGAAGCTAGAGTTGTTCGTCTCCGATGTCCAAGGATCGGTCGACGACCTGACCCAGACCGTGGACGGAGTTGACGCCGGAAGGGAGGAGCTGGTTGCGGAAGTGCAAGAGCTCAAGACCGGCATGGGAGAACTCCGCCACGAGTTGCTGGGGACCCTACAGGAGGAACTAGCCCAACGGTACGAACCCTTTGAGGCTACAATGGCGGCCATGCGCGCGGAGATTGCGGAGCTTACGGGTAAGCTCGCCGAGGCACAAGCTGCACGCGTGAACGGTGTCATCACGGTGCAAGGTCCACGGGTGGACACGCCGAAGCCAAAGGAATTCCGGGGCTCGCGGGTGGCCAAGGACGTGGACAACTTTCTATGGTACATGGAGCGGTACTTCCAGGCCATGGGAATCAACGACGACCAAACACGGGTAAACACTGCATCTATGTACTTAGCGGATAGTGCTTTGTTGTGGTGGCGTCGTCGGTCGGATGATAGGTGCGGGAATCCTATCGCGACCTGGGTAGGCTTCGTCGAAGAATTCCGACGAAACTACTTTCCCGCTTATGCGGAGGAGGAAGCTCGTGACGAGCTGAAGCGTCTCGAGCAAAAGAGTGGTGTGCGCGACTACATCAAGCGGTTCTCGGAGTTGCTACTCCAAATCCCCTCAATGAATGAAGTCGAAGCATTTCACCAGTTCATGGGCGGTCTCAAGCCATGGACAAAACAAGAGTTGAAGCGGTACAACGTGGGAGATCTCACTACGGCCATGACCGTAGCCGAGTCGCTCGTGGAGTACAAGGCGTCGCCTTCCACATCCCGACCGGACACCCGTCCAAGGGACAAAGGCACCGGTGGGGGAGATCGGGGTAGATTCAACAATCGCCCGACTGGAGCTAGACCGCCGAATGGTCCTCATCCTCACCGGGCCAATGCTGGACAAAATGGAGGTGGTCAAAGGAAGGTACGTTCATATAGCTGCTTCTTCTGCGACGGCCCACATATGGCGCGGGATTGCCCGAACAAAGCCAAGTTGGCCGCTCTTTGCAAAGAAGACGAGCCTAGGGAGGAAGCACGGTTGGGATCGCTGCGACTCCTTAGCACGATCAAGGCCAAAAAGGCAAAGGAGCCTAAGGGCTTGATGTTCGCGGACGTGAAGATCGGAGTGACCACGATGAGTGCGCTCGTGGACACGGGAGCATCCGACATCTTCATCTCGGAAGAAGCCGCGAAGAAGCTTAACCTACGGGTTGAGAAGGGAGCCAGCTGGCTCAAGACCGTGAACTCAAAGGAAGTCCCTGCGATCGGGGTTGCAAGGGACGTGGAGCTACAACTTGGTTCATGGAGAGGCAAGGAGACTCTAGAGGTAATTCCACTTGACGACTACGATATTGTCATTGGAATTAAATTCCTAGATAGGATCCATGCTGTTGTAGTTCCCTTTGCGGAATGTATATGCGTGTTGGACAAGGGTAGCCAATGCGTGATTCCGGTCCATCGCGAGTCGGAGCGTGATCGAAAGATGATCTCGGCCATACGACTCACAAAGGGAACAAGAAAGGGAGAGGTGACCTTCCTGGCGACCTTGAGGATCGAGGACGACAAGGGCGAAGGGAAAGAAGTCCCGACAGAAGCAACCCAAGTCCTCGACTCGTTCAAGGATGTCATGCCTTCGGAGCTGCCGAAGAAGTTGCCACCCAAGAGGGAGGTGGATCACCGGATCGAGCTTGTGCCTGACGCTCGACCGCCGGCCATGGCGCCTTACCGTATGGCGCCACCCGAGTTAGAAGAGTTGAGGAGGCAACTCAAAGAGCTGCTCGATGCGGGCTACATACAGCCGTCAAAGGCCCCGTTCGGTGCGCCGGTCCTATTCCAAAAGAAACACGATGGGTCACTCCGGATGTGCATCGACTACCGGGCGCTGAACAAGCTGACCGTGAAGAACAAGTACCCGATCCCGCTCATTGCGGATCTCTTTGATCAACTTGGGGGTGCTAAATGGTTCACCAAGCTGGATCTTCGATCGGGTTACTACCAAGTTCGGATCGCCGAGGGGAATGAGCCGAAGACAGCCTGCGTGACGCGGTACGGATCCTATGAATTCTTGGTTATGCCGTTCGGTTTGACCAACGCTCCGGCCACCTTCTGCATGATGATGAACAAGGTACTCCACCCTTTCCTAGATAGGTTTGTAGTGGTTTACCTAGATGATATCGTGATATATAGCCGGACGTTGGAAGAACATGTCGAGCACATAAGGCAGGTCTTCCAAACCTTGCGCGAGAACGAGCTGTTCGTCAAGCGCGAGAAATGTGCCTTCGCCCAAGAAGAAGTTCCGTTCTTGGGGCACATCGTCGGGGGTGGACGAGTGCGGATGGATAAGGCGAAGATTCAATCGATCGTCGAATGGGAGCCGCCGACGAAGGTACCCGCGTTGAGGTCGTTCTTAGGCCTCACCAATTACTACCGACGGTTCGTGCGGAGCTACTCGAGCATCACCGTGCCACTCACGGACCTACTGAAGAAGGAGAGGGCATGGGAGTGGACGGATTGATACCAAAGAGCCTTCGACCGATTGAAGACCGCCATGACCGAGGAGCCGGTGTTGGCGTTGCCCGACCACACCAAACCTTACGAGGTAGAGACCGACGCATCAGATTATGCGATCGGTGGTGTTCTTATGCAGGATGGACATCCGGTGGCGTTCGAGTCCCGAAAGCTGAACGACACCGAGCGTCGATACACCGTCCAAGAGAAGGAGATGACCGCGGTGGTGCACTGTCTTCGGACGTGGAGACATTACATCCTGGGATCGAAGTTCGTCGTGAAGACGGACAACGTAGCCACGAGTTACTTTCAGACCCAAAAGAAGTTGAGTCCGAAGCAAGCTCGGTGGCAGGATTTTCTGGCGGAATTCGACTACGCGCTGGAGTACAAGCCGGGGAAGGCCAACTCAGTGGCAGATGCGTTGATTCGAAAGACGGAGCTGATGAGCCACACGGTGAGTCGACCAAGCTGCCCTTGGGTCGACCGCATCAAAGAAGGGCTGGAGCATGATCCAAGAGCCCAAGCTCTCATCGGGTATGCCAAGGAAGGTAAGACCCGACAGTTTTGGTGTGAGGACGAACTCCTCTACAGTTTTGGTATGTGCCCTTCTATGGGAAGTTGAGGAAGGAAATCTTGCGCGAGTGCCACGACTCGAAGTGGGCGGGTCATCCAGGGATCCACCGCACGTTGGCCCTCGTCGAAGATCGGTACTATTGGCCACAAATGCGCGACGACGTGGAGGCATATGTGAAGACTTGCCTGGTTTGCCAACAAGACAAGTTGGAGCAACGATCGTCGCCAGGTTTGTTACAACCACTTCCCGTTCCATCCCGTCCATGGGAAAGCATTTCCATGGACTTCATCGTCAACCTACCCAAGTCCGAAGGGTGTCGGACTCTAATGGTGGTGGTCGACCGGTTCTCCAAGTATGCAACCTTTGTGCCTGTGACAAAGGATTGCCCGGCCGAAGAAGCGGCCAAGCTATTCATGAAGCATGTGGTGAAGTACTGGGGGGTGCCACAAACGATCGTGAGCGATCGGGATCCCCGCTTCACGGGACGTTTCTGGTCCGAAGTGTTCAGATTGCTGGGGTCGGAGTTGAACATGTCAACGAGCTTGCATCCCCAAACCGACGGTCAGACGGAACGGGTCAATGCACTCTTGGAGATCTACCTCCGGCACTACGTGAGCACGATGCAAGTGGATTGGGCGAAGTTGATCGACGTAGCCCAATTCTCCTACAACTTGCAGCGGAGCGAGTCGACCGGCCAGAGTCCGTTCGAGGTTGCAACTGGGCAACAACCGAACACCCCGAGCACCATTGCTCCGGGTTACCGGGGGAGTAGCCCGCCCGCGTACAAGTTCGCCAAGAATATGCAAGAAGAGGCGGACTTGGCCCGGGCGTGTTTACACAAAGCCTCCAAGCGCATGAAGAAATGGGCGGACAAGAAGCGACGGCATGTGGAGTTCCAAGTTGGAGACCAAGTGCTGGCCAAGCCGCACGTGGTTCTTCGATACAAGGACGTGCACAAGGGGTTGATCCGTCGCTACGAAGGGCCATTTCGAGTGCTACAACGGGTTGGAAGAGTCGCATACAAGCTGGAGCTACCGCCAAAGCTAAAAGTACATCCGGTGTTCCACGTAAGTATGCTCAAACCCTTCCAAATTGATGAGGAAGACCTGGATCGAGGAGAGTCTCATCGGGCGCCGCTCGGGGCAAAGACCTCGTATGATCGGGAAGTCGAGAGCATCTTGGCGGACCGAGTCATACGGAAACGGTATTGTGCGCCCAAGCGCGAATATATGATCCGATGGAAAGGTCTTCCGGAGAGCGAAGCCAGTTGGGAGCCCGAGGAGAGTCTTTGGCAGTTCAAGAAAGAGATAGAAGATTTCCATGCCGAAGACGTGACGAGGGCGTCGCCCGATTAGGTGGGGGAGAATGTCACGGCCCGAAAGTTAGCATGTCCAAGAGGTTTCCATGGCACGGGCGTGACACGTGATGACCCTCGACCTATGTTCCCGAGACGTACGTTATTCTCCTAGGGGCGGGTGATACCGTATTTGTACGCATACGTTATAAATGCGAGTAGCTGGTAGTTGGCCATAAATGCATATAGCTAGTAGTTGGCTATGAATGCAAGTGGTTGGTAGATGGGGAGGTGCAATCTCCACCGTTAGATCTAAGGGAGATCTACGGGTAGGGTTTGCCTTATACTTGTATATAAAGGGGTGTCCTCCCTCATTGTAACTCATTCACAACATATATGAAAATCCAGAGCTTCTCTCTCATCAAGTGTTTATCTCTCTAGAAGTTCGTTGTGAGTCGAGTGTGAGAAAGGCTGCTTAGGGGTAAAACCTTAAGGCCGCACGGGTGAATCGAGAGTTGATCGAGAGTTGATCGATCGGCCCGTGACACTAGCATCACCCCCCGTGCGCATATGATCAGCAACGGTTGCTAATCGTTGTGCATCGTGCCCAACGTGCACGTTCGGCAAACCGTTGCTGATCGCCACTAAAATGACGGCGATCGGCAACGGTTGCTGACGAAAGACAGAGAAGATGAGAAATGGGTGTGCGCAACGCTGGTTTCGTGTGACCAAAATTTCAAGACTGCTAAAAATTGTCTCTTGAAATTGCTAGCACAATCATAATGATCATTACTCACAATTTTTTTCTTTTGTTCGATATATGATTGGTGGTGTGTCTGAACCTAAAGGTCGAATATTTGTGGGGCTCAAACTAAGGAATATATGAATCAAGTCGTTTAAAGCATGCTTAGAGAGGTAATCCGTTTAACCCCTTCAATATTTTGATTTTTTATTAAAACGCATGAATAACGTTTTTGGAGATACATGTATAGTAAAATTTTATCTTTGCTTCCGCTGCATTTATCGTTTAATTTTACCTATGCATGTTCCGTGAACCCCAACAAGACCATCCCTTGTGAACTAAGTTCAATCACAATCCCTTGGCGTTGTAAACCCGCGTGAGACTCGGATGATTAATGGATATACGCGTGATCGATCTAGTCATCGCAGACCGGGACGATAGAAATATTTGCTCAGGAGAAGAGGGAAGGAGCAAATGGACCGTGATCTCATCCCTTCGAGCTTGTTCTCATGGAACCAAATGACATGACGCGATCAGCATGAAATTTCGCATCCTCCCTTTCATTATATCGAAGCATGCCTATCTGTAAATGACGGAGTGACGGTCAGTTAAGGACCGCATATTTACAATGAAAACCGATTGACTTTTTCCATCGGTTTCCATATTTTACCCAATTTTTTTTTTTTTTTTAATTTTCATGTTTTGTTTTGCGTCCAGAACGCGGGCATAAGCTGCCTCAAGAGCAAAGCGGGGCTGTTCTTCCGAGTAGACATGAGACACCTGCTAAGTTCGAACACGGTTGAAGCGGAAACGAAGTTGTGGGAGAAGATCGTGTATAACGTCAAGCTGAACATCTCGCTGGGGTCATTGTGCCACTGCAGTGAGCCGAGATGGTTCCGGAGACCGCCATGAGGCCATTAGTGGTCAAAGGTGCAACAAGCCCATTGTCGGGAGGAAGAAACATCGTTATTATTGTTTGTATCAAACTATATACTTTAAAGCTTAAGAACTTTTTTTATTAATAATTCTAGTTAACATGACGTAATTTTTTCATATATTTGTTATTAGCTTGATAGCAGTTTGCTAAACTAATGCATGTGAACTTTCTTGTAGAAGAAAACAACCCCCGATTACTTTATGCGCATTAACTCTCCTGTGAATTTGGATCGCACGGTATGGTGTTTCCGAATTATTTTTCAATAATTATGTAGAATCATTTGGAAATTTATGTCATAGCATCCATCAATTGAATTAACGTATACAATTTGCTAGGATGAGGGTACAAGGAAGTTCATTGGTTTTCACACAATTGGTAATTTGGATGAGATAAGTGCTCGACCCAAGCGACTGTTGCTTGAGGTCACGCGACCTCAGGTGCTGCTTGGGTCGTGGTTCAGGCAATGGTCACCTAGGTCGCACAACCCATGCATTGCTTGAGGTCTAGCGCCTGAGTTGTGCGATTCAAGTCGACGGGTTGCATGACCTAGACATCGCTTGAGGTGCGACAACGGTTGCTCCCAGGCAATGGTCATTAGCATGCATGACCCCTTGGCTAGCAGTTGTCGACCTCCGATAAGCTTTTCCATGTGGCGGTCTTCAGAGAAGATGAACAATAACCGAGAGCCAGGACTTGTATTCCGAAAATGCAATTTCTAAAAGGACCTCCGAACTTGCTTTGGGCTAAATGCCCTTAGAGTCCTTTAAAGATGCAATTGTATTTCTCCAAAGTTAAGCAAAAAAAAAAAAGAACCAAACGCATTTGCATTTTGCTAGGGACTTTAGAGTCCCAAAGCCTATTACAAATGTTGAACTAAAAATGGCCATAATGGCATTAACGATTTTTTTAGTAGGTGATAATATTTTTTACTTGTAATTATTTATATTTCGTTATCTAATTTATTTTTTCTTTCATCATATTTATAAAAATTTGCTGCTTGGACCTCCTGATGATTTTATCTATCAATTTAAGTTTGTAATAAAAAAATAAAATAAAAAGAAAAATTGGTACAAGATGGAAACCGGTTGGAAAAGCCAAACGGTTTCCATCCAAGATGTGACGGTCAGCTAGGCCGGACTCTACATATTATTTCCATTTGGCCGGCTAATTTGACTTGGGCCGATTCGATGTTTGTATCCTTGAGAAGATATAAATAATCTCTCTGAGAAAAGGACTCGAATCTTTCTCTAGGAAAAAGAGAGAGAATAAACATCCATTCGTAGGCACAATCCCAGGTGCATCTTTGCTATGTGCCTCTGATGGCTCCCTCCGTCCTCTTCTTCTCTTTATTCCTCGCCCTCTCTCTCCATGTATCTGCTGATAACCCTAACGATATATGTCCAGTAAGCTTTTGCGGTCCCGGCGGACCCGAGATCCGCTTCCCTTTCGGAGCAAACGACTCCTATCTCGAGCGATGTGGCTATCCGGGCTTCAATCTCTCGTGCAACACCCAAGGCCAAGCGATCCTCCAATTGCCTAACTCACAAGACTTTATCGTTGACCTCGTCGACTATAAGGAACAATACATCGTGCTCAGGGACCCGGGCAACTGCCTGGCGAAGCGGCTTCAACACTTGACGTTGTCGAGCTCGGTTTTCTCAGCGCAAGAGTACGGGAACTTCACGTTTGCGGATTGCGTGATTGATTTGTCGGGTTTGGGATTCGAACGGGTGGACTGCCTCAGCGATGGACAGCACACGGTATATGTTGCTGCCCCCGGTGCATTCCCTAACTACTTCTCGTTCATCAGCCGTCGTACTTGGACGGTGTCGGTCCCGGTGGCCCGGCAATATCCCACGGATGTAACTAAGAGTGTTGTCCTGAAGTGGGATGCGCCGGACTGTAGATCGTGCGAGAAAAGCGGTGGGAAGTGCGGGTTCAAGGGCTCCGCGGGCTCCGATGTTGGATGCTTTGTTAAACATGGTACGTACTTAGATTTGCTATTTTCTACCTGAAAATGATAACTAATCTTTGTTGTTTAGTTATTTGAATCAGCGCTTTTAGAACATTCACTAATAAAATCGTCGTTGGGGTTTAACTTTCAAATTAAGAGATAAGGGCATTTTAGGCCATGCACCTTTCTTTTAGAGATTTTTGAAGGGAGACTATAAAATGAAAGTGTTTAATAACACATCTCCAACTTTAGCCTTCATATTATTTCCTGTTTTATTATTATTATTATTATTTTATCTTGTTGTTAGATCTTTAAATCGTGTGTCTCACAGAGTGGTTGTTAAGAGTTTTTGAATTTTACTCCCGTACTTTCTGTTGAAGATAGCGAAGCTTCTCTCTCTTCATGGTTTTTTCCGTTTTGGATTTTCCACATAAATCTTGCTTCTCCTATGACTTCGATCCTTTCATCCTTTGTTATTTGTGCTTCTATTGGTGTATATTTTGGTGTTTTTCCGCAACAATCGTTTTCATTAATTTCCATTGAACTCTGAGCTTGCCATTTCAATGGCATTTGGGTTGATGGAATTCTCTCGTCATCGGTACCTCTGTATTTATTTTTCCAACTCTTAACCCCATAAAGAATGGGCTAATGATTTAGGGCTTTCAAAGCGGGCCAAGTTGGGGATAATACTCGGCATCCTGTTGCCCTTGCTTCTTTGCATCTCCGGACTCGCATTCTACCTAAGTTCACGCGGTCGAGTCTCCGAACAACGTGATCCTCACGATCAACCTCCTAACAGCAACAACGGCGAAAGCAACATCTCAAATATCACATCTCCTTCAAGCTCCTCTAGAGAAACTCGACACGCCTCTTATGGCGTGGTGGGCATCGATTTAGTCACGATAGAATCTTATCCGAAGATTCAAGTCGATGATGATGGACAGGTGCCCAGGCCGAATGACAATATTTGCGCAATTTGCTTGTCGGAGTATCAGCCCAAGGAGACGCTCCGGACCATCCCCAACTGTGGACACTACTTTCACGCGCAGTGCATCGATCAGTGGCTCGGGCAGAACGCTTCTTGCCCGTTGTGCCGCGATCACAAGGCATACGTGTAAAATCTTTTTTCTGTGGCTACCGTCGTCAAAATGGATATGCTAAATTCATTTTACCACAAATTTTGAAATTAATACGTAGGATCATGTCGATTATTAAGGTTGTAATGTTGTTCCATGATAATATCTACAAGCTTATTTCTTCTACTTCAAATGGGTTCAGTTTTTTTTTTTTTTTTGGGGGGGGGGGGGGGGGGGGGGGGGGGGTGTTGGAGGTGATTAGAATTGCATGATAATATCCCGCCGATCCCATAAAGCTTCAGTGGCAAGCCTTTGGCGACATACTGTCGACAGGAATTTCCGTCGCTAACAATAGTTGGGGCAGTTTTTTAAGCTTCTATGGAAGCCGTCGCCTGCAATTCCTTTTTAAGTAGTGCTGCTTTGAATGATGAGCTCGTTTCGTATGCAAAGTAGTGGCTAATTCTGAAACTTTGATACCTGGACTTTATTGATTTAACATAGCTTTCTTGCCAGTAATTTGGCAATAGTTTAAATACGATAGTATAATAACAATCTCTGTGGGTAATGCAGGTCTTCCGACTCGTTGACATCAAGCAATTGAAATTAAATTACCATGTAGATTGCAGAGGAGCATGGTAACGCACAACTCTTGGCAGTTTTCTCTTTGGAAGTTCATCTCCTCACGCATGTAAGTACATATGCACAGGCAATGTACGAACTCACTACACAAGTGCGATTCAATAATTCAATTGATTCGTATCTGTCATACCTTTGCTCTTCAGCTTGTTCTCCCAACAACACTTAGCGCCTCAAGTACTTAATCCATGCATCACATGATATCCTTTTGGACTGGCCATGAATTTTTGTTTGAGATATGTTCCCGTAAATGCATGCTGGGTTTCGTGAAGAAAAAAAAATTAAGCAATGTGCGATTAAAGAATTACTAAAAGCAAGATGTGCGTCCACCGTCTTTTTCACAACAGGCTATTTCGAGCTAGTAGCATCATATGGTAATTTCGTCTCTAAATTCCATTAAATCAAGGAGGATTTTTGTGTGCACTACAAATATGTTGCTTTTATGCACTCGTAACACGATATGTGCTGCGTAGGTCAGATTTAGTTCTCGCTATAGTTGGTCCATTTGACAAATTGATTGTTAGAATTCCTCACAAGTCGTTACTAAAGGCACTATAATAAACTAAGTTGTATGAGGAAATGCGTAAATTGCGAGACTTTAACATTTTGAAAAGATGGGTCATTTATATTGTACGCAAACAGCGGAAAAATAAGTAGGTTTTGGACAAGAAGGAGGAACTAGGTCGATGGCGTATGCTTCACACATAACTCTATTCCCATTGCATGCTCATTAGCACTTATCACCAGTTCGGAAATCGCCTATGAGAATGATCTTTCCACTGGTCATATCTAGCGGTGAGATCAGCTCTTGGCGAGAAGACACGGTGTCACTCTCGAGCTCGACTTGACTTAAAAATTCGTAGTTCAAAACTTGACTCAATCTCGATTGCGTACTTTTTCCCCTGCCGAACTTTTCTCAGTAAAAATCTTGACATACTCGAGCTCGGCTCGATTTTAAGTATAGAAAACCCAACGTACTCAGATGTTCCAACTTAATCGAATAGGACTCGGCTCAAAATCCATAATTTCAAAATATCTGTACAAAAATAAAATAAATGAGATACTCAATTAGCCTTGCAGGCCGATCGACTCAAGTGCCTTTAGGCTCAAACTCAGCTCGATAAGCCTCGTATCCTCGACACAAGCTCGGAAAAAATAGAGCCGATCTCAAGCAGCTGACGGATCAAGCACGAATTGTCCACAAGTAGCTTAACTCGCTTGCATTGTTGCCCTAATCCCTATGGAAGATTATTTTGATATAGAACAAAATTTGGAACCTGACCAAGCATGAGCCACTAAACTCCTTAAGCCCAAGGAGGCGCTTTGGGACCATCCGAGGGAGATTTGAAATTAAAATGTACGACGGATTTATGGTATTGCTTTCGCAATTTTTCTGCTTTCGTGTAAATTTTCATGGTAAGTTGTAAGAACATGGTAGGAAAAAAAAAAAAAAATTGACCCCCCCTCGATGTCAACCCTTGAACCCCTTTAATATGTTGTCGCAATCTCTGAAGAAAGTAAATCGTAGATGTCAATTCACCAACAAGAGTCCGAATCCCTGAAATATTATTATAAGAGGATCAATCGAAAAAAATATATATGATTTTGTTTTGTCAAATAATGAATGGAATTATAAAGATAGCTAGATAAAATCACAATCAACCCATAAGTAATCAGGCATTCTCTAGCTCCACGAGTGCTACTCTGCTAATATTAGTTACGATAAAATTTTGGAAGAATGGCCCCTAGGTGCATGCTTTGTCTCACGAAAATATTGCTTCAACTCCATCCTGCGTGGTACTTTTTATTTTCTTGGTCGGAAAGTGAAGCACTTCATTTAACAAGGCCTGAAAGAGGGGCATCAGTACTTAAAAGATCCCAAAAAGTTTGGAGGAGAAAAAAACCAATTCGAAAGTAAAGAGTTTTTCCTACTGATTTTAGCAGCTCAATCCACAATTAAATTGACCTCTCTAAAACAATAGACCACCCGAATATTTTAGAAGGACAGTAACATATCCTGGCACTTCATGATAAGGCCGTGAGTTTCCTATGTAAAGTTGTAGACTGATTTGCGCCCCTTAACGCGTTGACCAAACCTGAACCGTCAGTCCCCACCGCTATATCCTCGTGTCTAAGAGAGAATAATTAGGGCATCAAAGAGAGTCCTTCTTTTATGCAAATTTTGACTGGCCATGCTGTCGTCGTTAACATCAACCAAACTCAACAAGTAATTGTTCAAAAGAAAAGTCCACTCCAGATTTGACGTTTCAAATGTTTAGAACATATATGAAACTTTCAAAGTTTTTTCCACGAAAAAGATATACAATTACTTCAAAAGACTACAATTCTCCTCTATATATAAACTAGTGGTATCAAGGGGTCAGGTTTTCATAATACTCGACCGGCACGTCCTAAAACCCGAATATCATATAGTATAAGAGAACGGGTTGAGTCGGGTTAGAATATCATTAAATGGTTCCATTGAATGGCCAAAATCGGAAACTTTTTTCAAAGCTTCTCTATTCAGGGGTGTCAAAAAAGCCCATGCCGGCCTAGCCGGAACCCAACCCTATTAATACCAAAATCTAAAAATCCTTACTAGAGAAAGACTAAGGCCTAGCCCCAAAATAACCTAAATTTTAGGGCTATGCGGGATCGGGCTGACGCAAGCTTTTTTAACATCCCTTATGTAAACTATGCTTTCAAATGGTATGCCAAAATCGAATCGATACAAATTAAAGCAAAGAGAGTGGGGTTGTCTCAATTTGAAGATACATGCTAGGAGCATGGACCGTCCCTTGTGAAATGGGGTTCGATCACAACCCCTGGATGCTGTAAACTCATGTAAAACTCAGATTATTGATGAACACAGACCAGATCAGCATAAATATTTGCTCGAGATAAGAGGGGAGGAGCGAAGGATCGTGATCTCAAGTAATTGTCTCTCTGAGCTTGTCCTCATGAAACCCAACGACATGATGCGATTGGCATGAAGTTTCGTATATTCCCCTCATATATGATCAAAGCATCCCTTTCCGAGGGCCTGCATATCCACATCCATTTGGGTGGCCAATTCGACTACGGCAGATTCAATGTCTGTATCCTTGAGAAGAAACGTCAGGTATCAATTCTCTCTGGAAGGGACTTGAATCTTTCTTTAGTAAAACGTGTGAGAAGAAACATATATTTATAAGTACTATTCCAGGCATCTTCCCTATGCGCCTCTGATGGCTTCCTCCATCATCTTCTTCTCTTTCTTCATTGGCCTCTCTCTCCGCGTATCTGCCGATAACCCCGACTATATATGTCCAGTAAGCTTTTGCAGTCCTGGCGGACCTGAGATCCGCTTCCCTTTCCAAGCAAGCGACTCCCATCCCGAGCGATGTGGCTATCCGGGCTTCAATCTCTCGTGCAACATCCAAGGCCGAGCGATCCTCCAATTGCCTAACTCGCAAGACTGCATTGTTGACCGCATCAACTATAAGAAACAATGTATTGTGCTAAAGGACCCGGGCAACTGCCTAGCGAAGCGGCTTCAAAACTTGACGCTGTCAAGCTCGGTTTTCTCAGCGCAAGAGTATGGGAGCTTCACGTTTGCGGATTGCTTGTCTGGTTTGTCGGATTTGGTATTCGAACGGGTGGACTGCCTCAGCGATGGACAGCACACGGTAGTGGTTGCTCCTCCCGGTTCATACACTGGGCACTTCTACCGGTTATGATGCCGTACTTGGACGGTGTCGGTTCCGGTGGTCCGGCAATATCCCACGGATATAACTGAGAGTGTCGTTCTGAAGTGGGATGCGCCGGATTGTAGAGTGCGAGAAAAGCAGTGGGAGGTGCGGGTTCATGGGCTCCGCGGGCTCCGATGTTGGATGCTTCAGCAAACGCGGTAAGTACTTAGATTCGCTGGTTTCTACCTGAAAATGATAACTTGTCTCTATTATTTAGTTATTTGAATCAGCGCTTTTAGAACATTCATTGGTAAAATCGTTTTCCTTGATTTCCATTGAATCTCTGCGCTTGTCATTTTAATGGTATTTATGTTTTCCAACTCCAAACCCACAACTTCTTACGTCTTACCAAAAAAAAACTCCAAACCCACAAATGATGGGTTAATCATGCAGGGCTTTCAATGGGGGCCATACTCGGCATCCTGTTGCCTCTGCTTCTTTTATTGTCCGGACTCGCGTTCTGCCTAAGCTCGCGCCCTCAAGTCTCCCAGCAACGTGATCCTCGCGATCAACCTCCTAACAGCAACAACGGCGAAAGCAATGCCGCAAACATCACATCTCCTTCAAGCCCCTCGAGAGAAACTCGACAGGTTTCTAATGGCATCGCAGGCATCGATCTAGTCACGATAGAATCTTATCCGAAGATTCAAGTCGATGATGGTGGACAGGTACCTAGGCCGAAACAATATTTGTGCAATTTGCTTGTCGGAGTACCAGCCCAAGGAGACGCTTCGGACCGTCCCCAAGTGTGGACACTACTTTCATGCACAGTGCATCGATCAATGGCTCAAGCGGAACGCCTCTTGCCCGCTGTGCCGCAATCACAAGGGGTACGTGTAAATTTTTTTCTATAGTTAACGTCGCCAAAATGGAAAATAAATAAAAATATAACTTTAAGAACGGGATGAAAAGTCCCCAGATATCTTGAGTTTATTAATAGAAGTTAGCTTTCTCCTCGGTAATTTGGCAATAGTTCAAACACGACAAAATAATAACAATCTCTGTGAGTAATGCAGGTCTTCCGAATCGATGACAGCAAGCAATTAAAGTAAATTACTATGTAGATCGTAAAGCAACATGGTGGCGCACAACTCATGGCAGTTTCTCTTTGGAAGTTCACCGCCTCACGCAGTGTGAGTATAGTATATGCACATGCAATGTATTGATTCAACAATTTAATTGATTCATACCATCATACCTTTGCTCTTCAGTTTATTCTGCCAACAACATTTAGCGCATTTAAGTACTTAATCCATGCATCACATCCATATGGACAGGCCATGAATTTTTGTTTGAGATATGTTCCAGTGGGAAAAGTACCAAAAAAGTCCTAGACTATTGCATTGGTATCAATCAGTCCTAAACTTTTCAATTGAACCAATTTAGTCCTAAACCTTTTAATATTGGTACCAATTCAGTCCATCAAGCCAATTTTTGGCCGGTGACCAGATGCTAACATGGCAATTTTTATGATTTTTTTATTAATTTTTTTTCTTTTTTTTTTCTTTTTCCTTTTCTTTTTCGACGGTGGCCAACAAGTCACTGGTGAGGCTCGCTGGCCATTGGGCGAGGGTCGCGAAGCCCTCGCCTGCCACCGACGAGGGTTGCGGCCCTTGCCCGGCCTCTCCTAAGCCGCCGACAAGGCCAGCCTTGACCAAGCCTTGCCACGAGCGAAGGCGGCCTCGTCCGTGGCTGGCGAGGCCATGGCGGCCATCACCAGAGCGGAGGCGAGGGCCGCAAAGCCCTCGCCAGCAGCCGAGGAGGGTCGCGGCCCTCAGCCCTCGCCTCCACCTTGGCGATGGCCGCCTTCACTACCAGCAAAGCTGGAAGCGCAGCGCAACGCAAAGCTTGGATTTTTCCATCCTGCAAAGTGAACTCGCAAAACCCATTCCTCCTCTCTCCCTCGAGCGCCTTTGCTAAACCCACCATCTCCCACAGAAGCTTCAAGAAATGGCGGAAAGCCCTGATTGAACCGAGAGAACTTCTCCCTTCTTCTCGCCGCGGATTGGAGGAGAGCAGGTGGTGGTTGCTTGATCGGGGGGGAGCGATGGGGGACACGAACGCCATGGCCAGCAACCTAGCCCAAGCCATCGCACCGCCTTGGACTGGAGCTCCGCTCCCAACGCTCGCCAAGCCGCCGTCTCTTTCCTCAAATCCATACGCCCTTTCTACCCCTCGCCAGCCGCAGGCGAGGCTGCCTTCGCTCGCGGCAAGGCCGGCCTTGCCTAGATCCAAGCGAAGCCGCCTCACCGGCAGCCTGGGGGAGGCCGAGCGAGGGCCACGAAGCCCTCACCTGCCACCGACGAGGGCTTCACGGCCCTCGCCCAGTGGTCAGCGAGCCTCACCAGCCACCGCCAAAAAAGAAAAGGAAAAAGAAAAAAATCAATAAAATTTTCAAAAAATTTTCAAAAAAAATAATTTAAAAAATCATGAAAATTGCCATGTCAGCGTCCGGCTAACCTCCACGTTAGCATTGGCCAGCCAAAATTGGTTTAATGGACTGAATTGGTATCAATATTAAAAGGTTTGGACTAAATTGGTCCAATTGAAAAGTTTATGACTGAATTGGTACTAATACAATAGGTTTATGACTTTTTTGGTACTTTTCCCTGTTCCAGTAAATGTACGCTGGGTTTCATTTAGAAGAAAAAAAATGAAGCAATGTGCGGTTAAAAAATTACCGAAAGCAAAATGCGCATCCGGCTCTTTTTCATGGCGAGCTATTTCGAGCTCACGGCATCGCATGGTAAATTCATCCCTAAATTCCATTAAATCAAGGTGGATCTTTGTGTGTACTACATACATGTCGCTTCTATGCACTCGTAGCACGATGTGTGCTGCTTAGGTGAGGACGAGTTCTCGTTATGGTTGGTCCATTGGACAGATTGATTATTAGCATTCTTCACAAGTCGTTACTAAATGCTAGAAAACTAAGTTGTATGAGAAAATGCGTAAGCCTAACTTTAAATATTTTTAAAGGACATTTACTGCGAGGAAGTCCATAGGGGTATGAAACTTTGGTATCGTGCTTTACTACCGTATTGTAATCCAATATAATACTAATAATCTGCCAGGGTTATGTATGTCTTCCGATTCTATGTCCGCAAGCAACCGAAAGTAAATTGCCATGTAAAGGAGCATGGTAATCCGCAACTTTTGGCAGTTCTCTTTGGAAGTCCATCTCCTCACGCAGTGCTGGTATATGAACAAGCACAAGAGCATCTCATCAGTCAAAGTGGAGAAGAAGGAAAACCATGTTTGTTTGGTGGCGCCTTCAGGAGTGTGGTTGAACAATTTGATTGATTCGTATTCACCTTTTTCTCTTCAGCTTGTACTATCAACAAATTTGGCACCTTAAGTAGAACTTTTGTTTGAAATATGATTCGATTATCGCTCTGGTTTCGTGAAGAAAAAGATCAAGCGTTATTCACAAATAACAGAAAGCGACGGATCCACATTCACCACTCTCGCTATGGTTGGTCCATCGGAAAGTTGATTATTAGCGATTTTTCCGGCGCCATTGTTAATCGCTAGACTAGGCTAAGCTGTATGACAAAATGTGTGGACCGTGAGGCTGTAAATTGTATTATACGCGAGTAGCAGAAAAATGAACAATGGACATGCAAGAGAACTAGGTGGAACTCCTTTTGCTCCTCCGCTTAGCAGCCGTTTCACACAAGTTTAGAATTCTAACTCTTCTAAAAGTACCCCTCGGACGGAGGGTTATGGCCAATGGACTAGTCAAATAAGCCAACATATTCATCTGCACAAAAAGTCTGAAAAAAGAATAAACACGTGAAAAATGCAATTTTTAAGACTTGAATAATTTCAAAATTTGAATTTGATTGTTGACGTTGTAGATATAAGATTTGCGGGGTTTTACTTAATTTAAAACTTCAAATTTACGAAAGTTTAATCCTAGATTACTTCAACAAGTATCCTGAATATGTAAACTATGTTTTTTTTTTCCGTAAATTAGGCCGAAATCGCGTCGATGCAGATCAATGCGTACAGAGTTGGGTTCTATCAATTTTAGGAAAACGTGTTTGGATCATAATCCATGCCTTTCTGAACTAGGTGTAATCACAATCCCTTCATTTTATAAATTCATATGAGATTCAGATGATCATGACTGTAATTGACCTACTCAACATCGATTGGGAGGAGGGGACAAATGGATTGGGATCCCAAGTAACGGTCAATATGGGCTTGTCCTCATGGAACAAAAAAACACAATGCGATTGTTTAAATTATATTTGCAAGGACACGACGTTTCGCCTTTTCCCTTTGATTTTTCAACATATGCCTTTCTAAAGAGTACACATATTCCCATCCTTAATGCGTACGGAGTTGGGTTCTATCAATTTTAGGAAAACGTGTTTGGATCATAATCCATGCCTTTCTAAACTAGGTGTAATCACAATCCCTTCATTTTATAAATCCATATAAGATTCAAATGATCATGACTGTAATTGACCTACTCAACATCGATCTGGAGGAGGGGACAAATGGATTGGGATCCTAGGTAACAGTCAATATGGGCTTGTCCTCGTGGAACAAAAAAAACACAATGCGACTGTTTAAATTATATTTGCAAGGACATGACGTTTCGCCTTTTCCCTTTGATTTTTCAACATATGCCTTTCTAAAGAGTCCACATATCCCCATCCTTAATGCGTACGGAGTTGGGTTCTATCAATTTTAGGAAAACGTGTTTGGATCATAATCCATGCCTTTCTAAACTAGGTGTAATCACAATCCCTTCATTTTATAAATCCATATGAGATTCAAATGATCATGACTGTAATTGACCTACTCAACATCGATCTGGAGGAGGGGACAAATGGATTGGGATCCTAGGTAACAGTCAATATGGGCTTGTCCTCGTGGAACAAAAAAACACAATACAACCGTTTAAATTATATTTGCAAGGACATGATGTTTCGCCTTTTCCCTTTGATTTTTCAACATATGCCTTTCTAAAGAGTCCACATATCCCCATCCTTTTGAGGGCCAGCCGAATTAACTAAGGGACTGATTATGTCCGTGTCCTTGAGAAGGTACGTAAAAGATATATTATTGTCCCTTTCAAAAGGGAATAAATCTCTCATTAGTAGTAAGAGAGAGAACCTTACATCCCTAATTACAATCCTAGCTACTCTTTGTTATGTGCATCTCATGGCTTCCTCTACCATCTTCTCTCTTTCTTCCTCGGCCTCTTTCTCTCCATGTATTTGCTAATAATTGTGACGATACATGTCATCCTAGTGGGCTTGATGTTGTGACCTACCCCCTAAGGGAGGAAATAGATTTAGAGGTATAACCTAAAAGACGGGCCCTTGGCCCATGATTTAAATGCGGGCTCTCCTAAATCCATGCCTCTCGCGATATTATGGTGTTTTTAAGAATTTTGTAATAAGGAGTTGCCACTAGCCTATTAGAATAGGCTGGAAACCAAATGAAACATAGGAGTATACCTCACTTCCTATGCAATTAGAGAATCTAGAATCAGTGACTTGATTACACTAATTAACCAATTAATGCACTTTCGGTACCTAATCTTCATTTTTTTAAAATAAATATTTTTTTTGCCAGGTAATTTGGAGTAAATTTAGGCATATCCATAACATGTAAGGTGATCATGCAGGTACATAGTCATCAACATAATAATCGGCTACTAAGGAAAGCATTAAAGGCATATCATGGGATAGCAAATATTTAACACTAAGGAAAAGATAAATGTTAATCCTACCTAGACTAAAGGGAAGCCAAAATGAAATTTAGAAGATCTGAATTGTTTCAGAAAATGAATTTGATTGTTGAAATTGCAGATATAAAACTAGGGAAATTTGTTTAATTTGAAATTTAGCACATATGTAAGATTTGTCAGATCCTATTTCCATGAAAATAGATTTACATATTACTTACATATGTAAAATATGTTGTTGGGCATCAGGCCAAAATTGCCTAGCTGCATATTAATGCGTACAGAGTCCAATTGTCTCGATTTGGGAATACATGCGTCGATTAGGATCCATGCCTTGTGAAAGAGGTGCACTCGCAGCCTCTCGATTTTATAAATTCACGTGAGATTTAGATGATCAATGACTGTGATCGATGTAGACAGAGCAAATGGTTGCGATCGTTCGTTCGCATATACATGTTTCCAATTCCCTCATGTAATTGTCTCCAGGGGAATGTCCTCATGGAACCAAACAACATGATGCAGTTCTATGTTACCTTTGTATAAGGACGTGATGTTTTGCCTCGTTCCCATTCATTGTTTTAACATATCCCTTTGTCAAGATCTATTTGGCCGGCTACATTGACTAAGGCACATTTTATGTCTGTCCTTTAGAAGGCACATAGTATTTTAATTATCTCTTTTTCAAACGGAAATACATCTTTCTTTAGGGGAGAGAGAGAGAGAGAGAGAGAGAGAGAGAGGAACCTTGCTACCCTAGGTTCAATCCTAGCTGCTCTTCTGTACGTGCCTCTCATGGCTTCCTCTGCCATCTTCTTCTTCGCTTTCTTCCTCGGCCTCTCTCTCCATGCAATCGCCGATAACCTTAACGACTTATGTTCAGTGAGGTCTTGTCATCTCGGTGGACCTGAGATTCGCTTTCCTTTTTGGATAAGAGGCGTCCAACCTGAGCGATGCGGCTATCCGGGCTTCGATCTCTCGTGCAACGACCTAAGCCAAGCGATCCTCCAATTGCCTGACTCGCAAGACTTCGTAGTCAGCAACATCAGTTATGAGAAACAATATGTCGTGCTCAAGGACCCGAGCAACTGTCTGGCCAAGCGGCTTCAAAACCCAAAGTTTTCAAGCTCGATTTTCATTGCGCAAGGGTACGGGAGCTTCATGTTCGCAGACTGCCCGGGTAAATTTTTGCCCAATTTCGGACTCAGGCCCATGAGCTGCCTCAGCGACGAACAACACAAGGTGCTGCTTGCTTATGGCGATTATTCCAACCGGTGGTACCTCAAGAAATTCGGTTGTCGTACTTGGACCGTGAAGTTTCCGGTGGCCCTGCAATATCCGTCGGATATAACCGAGAGCGTAACCCTGGAGTGGCATCAGCCGGATTGTAGATCGTGCGAGGGAAGTGGTGGGAGGTGCGGGCTCAATGGTTCCACGGGCTCTCAAGCTGCATGCTTCCGTAAACCTGGTACGTACCTAGATAACAAGAGTCGCCTATGAATCATTAGATCTTGCTTTCCTTAACTGATGATTCATCTTTCCATTCAGAGATCACTCCTGAATCACTTCTCTATTCATCATAATCAATTATTGATCTTGTAGGGCTTTCAAAGGGTGGGGCCAAGTTAGTGATATTTCCTGCCGTCATGGTGCCCTCGCTCCTTTGCCTGTCCGGAATCGCGTGTTACCTAAGGTGGCGCACTCGAGTCTCCAGGCATGGCGGTCGTCTCGGACAACTTCCTAACAACAACAGCGAAAACAATGTTACGCGTATCTCATCTCCTCCGAGCCTCCCGAGAGAAACTCAACTCACCTCCAATGACGCCGCGGGCCTCGATTCCCTCACAATAGAATCTTATCCGAAGACTCAAGTTGGTGATGATGGACAGGTACCTAGGCCAAACGACAATGTTTGCCCAATTTGCTTGTCGGAGTACCAGCCCAAGGAGACTCTCCGGACCATCCCCACGTGTGGACATTACTTCCACTCGCAGTGCATCGACCACTGGCTCGGGCGGAACGCTTCTTGCCCGATGTGTCGCAATCAAAGGGGGTATGTAAAACATTTCTTGCGTATAGGGTCGTGTCAATTACTGTATGCTGTAACATGGTTCCTCGAGAGTTCAGATATTCACAAGCTTATTTCTTCTATCAAAACGGGTCCGGGCGAATTTTGCTAAATTGTGGTGCTTACCCTTCTTTTGGGAATGTCTCGGGGACCTTTGGGGATTAGAGTTGCAAAATAATGTGACTCTACACTGGCCGCTCCGCAGTTTATAGAATACCATGTTTGCACCACCTAACGAAATCATCTTCTTCAATACAATGAATAGGTGCATTGCTTTAGGAACAGGATGAACAGTCCCAAGACACAGCAATAGAGTTCCAAGGTCAGATTATGTTGTGTACTAGGACCTCTAGACACAAAATTACCGCCGCTGATGATTAGTTTTCTGAACTACCGGGCTCACTAACAGTCCCCGGAAAGCTTCGGCAGTGGCGGCATAGTGTCGATAGGAATTTCCCATCGGTACCGATCGCCGGTCAGTTTTTTCAGCTCTTAGGGACTGGGGAAGTCGTCGCCTGCCATCCTTTTCAAAGTAGTGTTACTTCTAATGATGAGCTCATTTCCTGGGTAAATCACGACCGATTACCGCAAAGTATGCTCGTGTGTACGTCCGAAACTTTGACGTCTTGAGTCTATGAAGTACGCTTGGCTTTCTACTGTAATTTTTTTAAGTGATTCGATGTGATAGGCATAATCTGCTTGGGTTATGCAGGTCTTCCCATTCCATGACCGCAAGAGACTGAAATAAAATCGCCATGTAGGGAGAACATGGCAATGCGCAACTTTTGGCGGTGTTCTCTTTGGATGTTCAACTCCTCACGCAGTGCAAGTACATGCACAAGCACAAGAGCATCTCATCAGTAAATACAACGGACAAACTTCTAGGTTTTTTATTTGATGATTTTTCTTTTTGTGGAGTGTGATTGAACGATTTAATTGATTCTTACATATCATCTACCTTTTTTCTTCAGCTTGTTCAACCAGTACTTAAATCATGCATCGCATCCTTATAGATTTGCCGTGAACTTTTGTCGCTTACCGCTTCAATTTTGTTGAGAACAAAGTAAAGGAACGTGCCATTACAAATTAACGAAGTGATGCATGCCAGTTCACCCCTCTTTCGAGACAAGCTATTCCGAGCTAGCGGAGTTTGGCTCATACATCATATTATCATTTTTTCCCTAAATTCCATCAAATCAGGTAGTGTTTTGTGCGTGCTACAATAATGTCACTATTATGCATAGGTAGGGAAAAGTACCAATAAAGTGATAAACTTATTGCATTGGTAGTTGGTACCAATTCAATCGAAACTTTTTAATTGAATCAATTTAGCCCTAAACTTTTTTGCATTGATATCAATTCAAATTATCCGGCCAATTTCGACCGAAAATTATTGACATGGACTCCGGCGATCTTACATGACACGGTCAACACTAATATGCAAATTTTATAATTTTTAATATTTATTTTTATCCAGTATTTTCTTCTTTTTCTTTTCTTTACCCTCTTGGCCAACAAGGTCACCAGTCGACCATCGTCAGTCACAAGCCAATGTAGTTGAGGGGTCCTCGCCCTCACTAACCATGGATGAGGGTCATCTGCGTCCTTGCCAACCACAAGTGAGGTTCTCCACACCCTTGTTAGCCATAGGCAACAGCATGAAGGCCCTCGCTTGTGGCAAGCGAAGAGGGCTAAGCATGTGGGACCACCCAAACTGGGAACCACCTAGATCAAACAAGATCGATCGGTTTGGTCCAGTTCTTGTAAGGATCGATCTGATTCCTAATTTCATAAAAATGGAACTGGTGATTATCAGTTCGGTTTCCGGTTCCGATAGAGAACCAAATCGGATTGACTCGTTTTTAAGAATATATATATTTTTTAGTTTCTTAAAAATAGCAATAAACCTTAAAAATAGTAAAAACTCTATTTTTTTATTTTTTTATTTTTTTGCTATGTGATTGGTTTCATGGGACCAAACCAACCGGTCGGTCCGATTCCTGGTCCCAAAAATTGAGAACCGATCCTCCCGATCCAATTCCCAGTTCCTAGGTGGAATTGGACCGAACTGGGAACCGATCATCCCCTACAACCGAGGGCGTGGATCAAGTCAAAACACTTTTGGGCTCGAACTAGACTCTTGGCAAAAAGCAAGCCGATCTCAAGTAGCTGTCTAGTCGTGCACGAGGAGCTCACAAGTAGCTTGAGTCGCTCGCATTTCTAGCCATGTACCCCAATAAATACCGTTTGGATGTCGAACAGAGTCGGGAACCCGCTCGAACATGAGCCGAATTTTTCACCAGTTCACTCACGCATAATCCCGACTTTTGGATTCTTATTTCGTGACAACCAATCATGGCTTATCGCTCGGGAAAACAGCTGACCCAAGTGGCACGGCCCATTCAATTTGAGCCCAATCTTGAAGGGCCCAACGAGGATTTCTCCTCGGATCGCCGTCGTCATCTCAAAGCTCAAGATCTTATTCATGCGAACGCCTCGAACTGAGGCTCTGTCGTGAGTTTCTCAACCTAGTCGGAGAGACGACGCAGTTGCCGGCCGTCTCTCTGCTTCTCAGGTCGGGTCGATCGATCGTCTCCTCGCTACGACATCCCGAAGCGAGTTTCCGCGGATCGCCGGACGTTCGTTTCCCGGCAAGCTGGAATAATTCAACGGTACGTTCGCTCAAGCCGCTTTCGCGCTTTCCTTTAGCGAGATTTATGCGGGGTTTTGGTCACTGAGAGGCCATGCATGCTTCGAATTTGAGCTCGCGAAGTGAAGGGCTGCCCCCGCAAAACAGTTCGCGTTTCGGTGATCTTCTCGCGCTTTTCCTCGTTCTAGGTACCGCGGGAAATGTTGTGGGTTTCTCTCTCGCTGCGCTATTTACTGAAAAGTTGTGCGCTCTTGCTGATGTTATGCGGAATCGTGTTTTTCTCTCGGTTTGTTTCTATATGTGCTGTGGCCAAAAGCGCACGGTAAAAGATCTGGGTAGGGAATTTTGTCGAACATCTGGCGGACTCGCCAGCTTACGCGGGTTCCTTAGCGATTCTGAGCTCCATTTTTTAAGTGGGTGGTTTAAGCACATTTATGCTGTTACGTCGTGCGGCTGTCTTATTAATATTAAGTCTGCAATTTGATGCATTGACTCTTTTTGTGTTAGGGAGAGTGCACTCCTGTTGGCAATGGCCTTTCGACATAGCCTCTGTAAGCGATCAGGCCTGGTTGCTCAGCGGTATCGTGCATCATTTACCTATATTCCTCATCGCGATGAGGATCATGGAGGTAACACGCTCGATGTCGATGCAAATCAAGGGATGCTAAATAATGTATCCCAACGGAGGTCCTTTACAAATAATGTCAATAAGTCAGCTGGATTGGGGGCCTTTTTCAAGAGTGGTTCATGCTCAGCTCGCTCGAGTCTCTTGTTTTCATCAAGCATTGGGATTTCTTCTTTCCATCGGCATATGTCAACCACAGTTGGTGAAAGCGCAGATAAGATAGAACTTATAAGTGACGTAGCGGAAGCCATTACAGATACTACAATACAAGCAGTTGCTTCCCAGGCACCTGCTGTTAGTGAAGTGGCTGTAGCAGCTGCGGATTCATACTTGCCTGTACAGGCCTTGCAGTATGTGATCGACTATGTGCACCAGTTCACTGGCCTCAACTGGTATGGATGGATATTTATTTCCTGATGTTTGTTTTCTTGGACCTGTTGGCAAATCTCTAATGATGTAAAGTGGCATCTCGTCCAGAAGTTTTCTTCAAAGAAACACATATGGTTCAATCAAATGCAATGGGCTTACATATTTAGAAAATCATACACCAGTTTTGATGGTGGGTTCAAAATCCTGCTAGATAAATCGACAAAATCTTGTAAATTAAGTGTTTGACTTTCCCTTCATGGAAAAATTTGTAATTGCTTTGCCTTTAGAAGGTGTTGATTGCTTGTTGAAGCTATTGAAGACGGCAATAATTGATACTTGACTAGTTAGTATTCTATGTATAAAGCTAGGATTTGTCTTTTTGAATGGGGAGCATCCACTTTCTAATGTGGGTGATATTATAAGGCAGGTATTACAATATCTTGCAGGCAGGTTTTACAATATCTTGCACATGTCTTTCAGGTGGGCTTCCATTGTGGTGACAACTCTCTTGATTCGAACTGTGACGATTCCTCTTTTGATAAATCAACTGAAATCTACTACCAAACTTTCTGTAAGTTGGACTTCTATTGCTACATTTTCCATGTTTTGCTTTATGTTCTTAGTAAACAAAGACATTTAATTGCAATGCTCAGTGTAATCGCCTGTTGAGATTGTTGCATTTCATCTATTAAGAATGAAATCTTCTGCTCAATTTCACTTAACACGGACAAACATTTGATAGCAGATTAATCATGTCTGATTTGCTGTTCGACAATTCAGCCCTAGTTCAATTCAGTTCATCACTCAGATGACTTGACATTATAATATGAACTGCTAATGAGTAAGACTTCTATTATGCTGAATCTATCAAATTTAAGGCAGTTAATGCATTTTCTAATCTAGATGAAATTGTCAATGTGAGTTTTCTTTGAGCCATCCAAGAAAGCTTCTGAAATTTTCTATTATTTCAATTTTTGGAAAAAGCACTCAGCCTTAGGATGTTTAAATTATTTCTAATATACTACATTGTAGTCTTTCTCGATCAATACTATCATAACTGCTCCACCTCTGTCATACATGCCGCATTAGCTTCTGTGTCATTAGCAGCCCTCACACTCAAGACTTTCGATTATAGGCTACTAATCTGCTGCACTTAGATGAATATATTGTTCAGTATCGTCTATAAGTCATTCTAGACCAACATGACATTTTTTAAGCCAAGGACTTTCTTATTGTCTATTTGCTGTTAATAATCTTTGCCATTGATATATCTTCTTTCCTTTTCCGTGGTTACTTATGTTGCTGTTACTCCAAAATTAAGCATGAGATTATGACAAGCTCGGCATAATCTTATGTTTGGGAGAATCGGAATATTAGGAACTTTAATTGCTGTCTGTGTGACAATTGGAAGCAAATAAATTTGTACTTTTACCATTATCCAACCATTTTTTTGCAGCAAAGAGAAAACATTTAAAAGCTGTTCTTATAGTCACCTTTCAAATGTTGCTTAAAAAGTTTGCCAACATAACATCGAGTAAGGATTATGAAGTTCCTTTTTTGTATATAGCAACTGTTGCCAATATTCCATTTTTCTGGAATTGCAACAGTTGAACTTATTGATTTGCTCAAGCTGTTTTAATCTCCCTTGGTGCACATTGAATTTTAGTGCTAGATCGATGAGCTGCCTTTTGCAACTCATGGTGCAGACAGCTAGACATGTTTTTTGAACTGTTTCCTGCTTTATTGCGTATGGATCCATGTCCCTTATAGTTGATGCTATCTTTCATTTTCTGTAGATAATTAAGCCACGCATGGAGGAGATAAAAGCAGAAATGGATGCAAAGGTATGATTGGCAGTCTTGTATTCTGCATGACATTTTACCCATGTTCCAGTATGCAGCTGTTTTTGTCTTATTAGGACATGTATTGCTGCAAATTTTCTACTTGGGTTTGAATTTCCACTGTATGCCGGATTTGCATGTGAATACTTGTGTGCCCCCAAAGTTGCCGCAATCATGAAACGCGTGAAGCTCGGTGGAGGAGATTCTGTTTGAGTTATCTCCTCCTTCCTTGCCCCTCACATCCTCACTTGTCAATTAAGTTCAAGATCTTTGTCTAGCGTGGCATGACTGGCTCCCAGTAAGCAGACCGCATATCTACATATACTGTAGTGTGTGTGTGTAATTTCTTTAAGGAGTTTAGCTTGATGAGCTACCTAAGACTGCCGTTTTCCTATGTGGGGCAATATCCTTGATTTTCTCAACTCTGCAGATTGACATATGGGTGGCCTTACGTGTGTGTGGACTGTTTCACGTGTTATTTTTATATGACTGAACATTACAGCAATTGTCATATATGGATGGGTTTTCTTTTTTTCCAAATAAAATTCAAGGGTTTGTTCTAGATGAAAGTTACGTACTTGTCTTCCTCATGTCTTTTAGGGTATGGATCCAATTGCTGTGGCAGAAGGGCAGAGAAAGATGAAGCAATTGTTCAATGAGTAAGAAACCCTTGTGTGCCGACGCCATTGAATCTCTTGTATTAGTTGCTTTGCTGCCAATCATCCCCATAGTAATGTTTTATGTCTAGAAAAGATTAAGGAAAGGAAACCTCATTTCAGGTGAAAATTGTTAAGACTAAAAAAGTCTTCTTGGACGGTGACTGGTGGGTTTTGAAAAGTGCACCAGTTTTTCTCACAATTATTTAGCTCTGCGCTTCAGTAAGAAGCAAGGTTTTCCACCCTCTAAACTTGCAGGATAAAAGGGTATACATTTCCGAGCCAAATTGTATGCTATGGAAAACCTAATAAATTACATTAGTGTCATTATCATCGTCCTCCTCATGATCTTTACGATAGGAAGAGTCATTTCAACATCCCCAAAAGCTTCACTATTTATTCCCTCCCTGTTTGCTCGACATTGTAGCCCTTTCTTGCGACTCTTCACTGACCACAATGGCCTCTACGAGGCTCCAATATTTTGAGCAACAGTCTCCTTAGAGTACATCAACATGCTGTTAGTAAAAAACTTAGAAATGTGGAAGCTGTCTTGTCCATTAATTATGAATCAAAAGACTTTCAATTAGAAACATTGTTCAGCTTAGACAAATAATGTTTGCACAGTCTACTCTCAGAACTCAAGTACCTGTACTGGATTATGTATTAAGCAATCCAGTTAGTCAAAGGGTAGATTGCTTGGAGGATTCTATGTGTATTTTGAAAAGTCCTGTTCATCAAGTCTGCCATTTAACAACTTCTTTTCAGCAACTCCTCCTCTCACTATTAAGATTACTGATTTATTTGCTTAGTTGAGAAGCTTTCTTAAAGCATATATTGCGTCCTGAAAATGGAGAATCAATTCTCAGAAATGCCTCTCGATAAAAGATTATCCACTGTTTTTCTTGTAAAGAATAGGCTGCTCAATTCACCTCTGTGTATGTTCTAGAGATCAATACAGAGTCTCAAATACTAGATAAAGCGAGTCAGTAAAACAAGGGATCTTGCTTGATTGTAAATTATGTGGAAAAGTTTCCCCTTCTTAAATTTCTGAATTGTGGGTCATCCTTTTAGTGAACGGAAGTCTATAACCGTGACTTCTTATTTAAAACTTTGCAGAAGTGGCGTCAGTCCGTTTACACCACTGAAGGGAATTTTTATCCAAGGCCCTATTTTCATCAGTTTCTTCCTTGCTGTAAGACAACAACCGCTTTTGCTTGTATCATCTTTTGTCTTTCCCTTTTCATCAATGTTTAGAATACACATTCCTCCTTTTTGTAGGTATCAAACATGGCAGAAAAAGTTCCATCGTTTAAAACTGGTGGAGCGTACTGGTTCACAGACCTCACTACCCCAGATGCTTTATACGTCTTTCCAGTTTTGACAGGATTAACATTCTTGATTACCGTGGAGGTATATTGGTTTAGCGTGGATTTAGTTTTTCCATTGATCCATTCTTGAACCACTTCTTATGGATGTTTTGGCATATAACCAAATTATCTTTTTGGCCATTTGCAAAATAACGAGTATAACATTGCTTTCTATGACCTTTTACCATGAATGGCCCTCAGTTCCTTCAATGAGCTCTCTCTCTCTCTCTCTCTCTCTCTCTCTCTCTCGTGCACATTCTATTTTGTGAGTAGCTGGTCTATCTCAACATGAAATCGACCTTTTCCTCATACTGAATGTGAAGTGTACGTGGTCTTATCATTGCTTTATGTTCTTTCCTTCTCTCTTCTCATTTTTGTGTTAGTATTTTGAATAGCTGGTTCTTGGCCTACTAACCCCAAGCCTTTACTCAGTCCAACGCACAGGAAGGCATGGAAGGAAACCCCATGGCTGGTACAATGAAGAATGTTTTTAGGGCCTTTGCTGTTCTCACTGTTCCGTTTACGGCTTCTTTCCCCAAGGTAAAATTCCTGCTTCTGGTGTAAAGATCTTGATAGCAACACCACAAGAACAGTGTGACCATGTTTGGCTCTATTTGTTACTCGTTAAATAATTCCATATGTGGAGAAGATAGATACTGATTGCAGAATGTTTTGTCATCTTGCTCTGATCATCTGCATCTCACCATTCCAAGTTGCCTGCACTGTGATGTAGGAGCATCTGAAAGTTCAAATTGTTTCCTTTTCCCCTATAAGAGAGTATGGCCTTTAATATATAAGTGATGAGGCTGTAACATTTACCGCGTTTTCAGTTATTTCTGTAGACTCTCATTTGGACTCACCTGCAAATATAGATACTGGAGACACCACAAGTTTCTTAAAGCATACAGAGCCAAGGCCATACTAAGTTTGTACTGCCGGTTAATCGCATGGATAGTGATGAGATTATGTTAACTAATTCAGAATGTGGTGCCTTATGTCACCTCATCTTAGGATCAAAATCTTGAAAATAAATTTAATGTGATTCGGGAATGCTTTTACGCATGCATCTTCCATGGAAATTGATGGTTGAATATGGGCAGAACAGGCACATCTGCTTTTTCTGGTTTTCTTGTTTCCTGTTATCTCGAGATACTTTGAACACTCCAATAGATAAGTTTCTAGTGACTTTCAGATGGAAACAAACCATTTATTCCCCCGGACATTACCTTTTTCTGCAGGCCATCTTTTGCTACTGGATAACCACCAACTTTTTCTCGCTCGTATATGGACTTGGTAAGTCCTCTCTGCATCCAAAACATTAAGCAAATAATTGAGCTACTTCTGACACCGATGTGTTTTTGCTTTTAATTTATTCCCAAGCATCTGACCATGTCAACAATCATTTCAGTACTCAAACATACAAGCTTCAAGAAGATCGTGGGTGTCCCAGAGTTGCCTGTGGCTTCGAAACCCACGCAAAAACAACCTGCTTTCTCTATATTCTCTGCACTCAAACAACCAACTTCATCAGTGCAGGAACCTACCTCTGCTCCTGCTCAACCGTCCAATTTGAACGACAGAAGGATATCTTCTTCTTCAGTACTTAGTCATAGGCTCAGGAGTCTGGAGAAGGAGGTGAAGGGACGAAAGAAAAGCAAGAAAAGGTGAAGAGATTTTCAATTTACTCATAGTAGACCCTTTTTATTTATTATTAGGAGGTGCTGAGTGGTGTTAAATTCTTCGGACTTTTCCTACTTTTTAACATCGATTACAGAATATGGTGGTGCCACCACCTGCCACCGGTCCTCCACCGGATGGCATTATGACAGAGAGTTGAGAGGAGATTGGGCCTCCTATGTATCTGATTTTTTTCGTAAGAATAATCGCCTTGGCCTTCATTGTGAGTGCCAATGGAAAATTTTGGCGGTTCCGCTGAATAATCTGGTTGAGCACACTGATGTATGAAGCTGCATTCTTCCTGATGAAAGGTTTTATCATTGGGTTAAAACAGAGCAATTTCAAGTCTGCCTCTAGTACTGTGTACTTTTTATCATTTCAATGCTGACGGCTTAACAGTTTGTTCGTTACTTGGAGGACAAATGCTTCATCGATCCAGCTATAATGAAGGCTCTTGCTTTCCAAATTTTCGTCCAAAAGATGGTGTCGGACCGGTGACCCCTCTCTCTTACATGTCTTGTTAACAAATGCCCTAGGAATTTGTTAAGCATATTTAAATTATGGATTAAATTTATCTTTGAATGACTTCTCAACAGGAACCGTGATGGCATTTTTTAACAAGATGTCTCTTTAATATTGTAGGGATTAGGTTAAAAGCGTCTCTAGACATCTGTTAAACAACCAAGTAAGGAAGTATTGTTAATGCAGCCTCTCTCATGTTAATCATAAATCATAATCTTGCATAGCTCTCTTTGACGGTTAATCCAGTAACAACTAGCTGATTAAGCAAATCTGTCTTTAAGCCAAAAAAAAAAAAATAAGGTAAATCTGGCTGAAAGTTGGTGCTTCCCTAGAAGAGGAAGCGCATCAATAATCCAAATAAGCCATAGCGAAAGCAAACAAATGAATAACCAAACGAGCACGCTTAGGATGACCATGCCATTCTCAACTGTTCATCACCGAAACACTGGGCGAACCATTGATCCCTCTCCTCTCTTGTTTTTTGCTCGGTAATAAATCATGAAGGCAAAAACTTCATGCATCGACGCTTGAGCAAATGGGGACCCTGGAATTCTGTCAATTTCATCTCTGTTACTGAGGATGTTCCTACGATTTCGTGACGGAACAACAGCAGTGAAGAACAACAATCTAGGCTTCAATCTGTCAGCATCTTGAAAATTGCATCATCCCTATGATTCAGCTGAAGAGATAGAGGTGCGTACTGCAGCGTGAGTAACTCTTCTCTGTTATATTTCAACCTTTGATCTGTTGAGAAACAAATCGAAAAGAAAATAAATAAATGAAATCGGATGCAGATACTAAAAGCATAGAGATTCAAGAAAAAGCTTTATTCAGTCAAGAGAGGAAAGACTCGCCTACAAAAGTTGGGGACAAGCACAGCTTTTCCGAATTGATATTCACCGGTGGGGTTCTTCTATTAAACTGTGATTTAGATGGAAAATTAGATGGGGGACGGTCTGAAGCTGAGATATGAATGAGTTCGTGCCTCAACTCAATCCGCGGATATTTTCTATGAAATAGCAATATGGCATCCTCGGTTAATAGCCAGCAACCCCTCAGATCCAACAGTTCCAGTGCTGCCGGGGGTTTGAATGAATCAAGCCCACGATTCGTCAGCACGGCATCACGAAAGCCAAGAGTTTTCAGGCAATGGAGGGATGACCAGTGGTGAAGGGACAGGTCGGTATGATAGCCACTTTGAAGGAACAAGTGCCTCAACTCTGGAAATTCCAGTAAAGAGCACAGAGCATCATCCTGGAAATGGATCTGCTCCAAATTTAAGCTTTCTAAACTAAGACTTTGCAGAGCCGTCAAAGAATAAACCTTATCTGGTTCAGCATCTCCGTAGTCGATGAAACCTGAAATTTCAAACGACCTAAAACAGTTAGCCAGCCAATATCAATTCACAGCAGCAGCCAAGAGAGCATTCATTTGGCTCATAGTTTAGATAAACTACAAAATTTGGAAATTCAAGCAGAGAATAGGATTCAAATGAGACATTTTCTCCATCAAGAGATTTTGCAAACAAGATTTTTGGTCCATGGATTTTCACATTGCTAAAGAGCAAGCAAGAGTCCTAAATACTAGACGCCATTCATCAGCAGCATTGGTTTTGATATGAACTTCGCAAGAGGAGATAAAAACTAATTTGCAGGGCATTGCTATGCTAGAGTGGAGGAAAAAACAGAACCATTCAGCATGGAATGGGCTGTTTTGGACATTCGAACATCCAAAGTCCTCTCTGGCTCACTTGTAGTTGATCACTACAATGCTCAACTCATTTACAAATCCTTAAAAATATCAGAAAGCTTAAGTCTGATTTTTTCCCTAACATCCATTTTCATTCGGAACTTGAGCTGAAAACAGGTAATAGCAGAAACAATCGACAATCTCCTTCATTTCACTTCCCAGTTTGCTCATATTAAAGAATCTGATCTAAAGGTTCTTTCGCCTTTTCCTTAATACAATTGTTTGGGATGTTTTGACAGAATAATATGTCAACGCAGACTAAAATAAGAGAATTTAGAATCTTTGCTTGCTTTGTCTTATGAAACGTCTGCATATTAGCAATAATCAGATGCATCAAATAGAACAACCTTATATGATTGGGTCCATGAGAAGTACCTTTAACCTTTGTGTGGCTTAAGTCAATAGCCTTCAATTTAGGCATCACGCCGATATAGGCAATGGCAATGTCATCGACTGATGTACGAGAAAGTGAAAAAATCTCAAGATTTGGAACATATCCTGCCAGAATACCCACACCTGAAGAAGTCACTCCTGTGTTGTTGAGATTCAGATTTCTCAGGTTGCCTCCTATCTGAGCAATTAGCTCAACTGAATCATCTCCAATTCCACTAGAACTGAGGTCCAAGCACTCCAATGATTTCATGGAAGATAAGAAGTAAAATCTGGGAATCCGAGTGTGAGAAGCATCTAGAAAAGTCAAGAAGCTTGGCTCAAGATGCATAAAGGCTTCGGCCTCATTTAGCAATGTAGCTCCAACAATTTGGAGCTTTACTAGAGGGGCTTTATCACCAGTTCCTCCAAGGATGGATTTAATTGTGCAGTTACTCATGTTAAGGCATTCAAGAGAGGACAAATATGGCAATGTCGTCACCTTGGTCCACGCCAAACTCAGGAAACTCAATCTAGGGAATTTTTCAAGAAGAATGACACCGTCGTCTGTTAAGTGACTCCCCCAGAGGTCAAGATGCTGGAGTTTCGTCAGTCCCTAAAAACAGGATATATGACAAATCAAAATCCCAGTATCGTAGCAAAGAACTGCCAAAGCAGTAACATCAGCTAACAAAGACTTGCCAACAATATATAAGATCAACTCGAGTTACAGCAATTCTAAAGACTTCATGTGAAGAAGAATTTCGCAGAGCTGATCCTCAATAATCGACAAAAGGTCCAGATGAATAAATGGTCTGAATTCTATCCAATCAGATTTGTACGTTATTTCCTCCCAATAACCTAGAAAACAAGGTTTACTGATAGAAGAAAAACAGAGTAAGCAAAAATTCTTAGGACTTGCCACGATTTCACTGCCATGTCTAAAAATTAACAATTGCAATAAAAATAAGATTGAAAATATATATATATATACCTGAAGTGAATTTAAAGCCTTGTCAGTGACAGGCAGGCCACCCAAGTCTAACACTGACAAGTTTGAAAGGGAAGCCAGAAGTGCGATGCCATCGGCCGTGAGACCAGTTTCTGAGACCCTCAGCTTTTCCAGAGTTGAGATAGACAGAAGATGCCGAATGCCGGCATCGGTGACCTTCACACATCTGGAGAGGTCCACCTCCTTCAAATTATCCATTCCTTGAACCAAAAGAAGTGGACAATAAGCTTGATGCAATTACTAAATTTCTATAAAGAAACGGGGTATCAATGATTAATTAAAAGCAGAAAGATGCTCCGGGAACATATGAATTGACATGATTCTCAAACTAAAGGTCTGATGCCTCCACTTCCTTGCATGCAAAGTTTCAATATCATCATTCTAAGCATTTTGTGATGTACAAAGACCTATTAAATAGCAACGATCTTGAGGATGACCAAACAAATATGAAAATTGAAATGATCTTAAGCAAACCTGAAATGGCCCAAAGAGCAGAACTGGTAATCCTATGGCAATCTGCAACATTCAAACAGCGCAAGTAACGGAATCCTCCCAAGTATGCCATCCATTCTGCATCCACAGAGATCTCCCCTCTTAAATCAGCCTCCTCAACACATCTTTTGAATACCCTGTTGAAGCAAGTTCAGTTTAGCAGATGGCCTAGACTAGCATAAAAGAAATTAAATTAGAACATGAAAACCACATTTCAGAGTTCAAAACAGCAATCCACGTGCTCAAACCAAAAGTGAATAACACATAATGTTATCACACTTCCCCGATGATATGCTTGGACTCTTCAACTTACTTTTCATATTCAGGTGAACCACATCGTTGCACGGTATCTAATTACCATCCATTCCTTTTTCTCTGTCTTCCTTTGTCATTCGAGAAATTAAAATAACAAAAAACAGAAATGACCCTGTTGCAAGAGCTCACACTATAAATTTGAAAAGGCTTACTGAAGCAGGCACATATGAAGAAACCAATTGAACAACACCATGTAATTTTAAAACCCATTTGGCAAGTTCTGGAAAGAGGCGGCCATTGACAGGTGAAACAAATCCAGCAAATATAATGACCTCTTTGCATTTCCATCAAAATGAAGCAAGTCTGTCAGTATCATTGACGTCCCTCCCAAGTTCCCTCAGAAGAATCAAGTGAAATGACCAATAACGACTCTTGCCTTTTTCTGCATCGACCAATTTACTTATACAAGATGTGCACTATAAGACAACTGGAAAATTTTGAACACTGGATTTCAAGTCCATCTGAACAATCTCTATACCATATCACATAAGGCATCTCTTTCTGTTATTTTTTAAAGCAGCGAAATTTAAGTAAACGAATTACAAGGAGAGAATAAACATTGAGTGCATGATTGCAGTTTGCGGATTGTTCAAGCAGCAGCGAGACAGCTCATATCTCTACGACATCATTATTCGATTTTTCCTTCTCAAAAGGTAAATCGGAACGGACAGGAGACTTTCTCGAAGCAAAGAATCTCCAGTCAACGAGCACAAGCACAGTGCAGCCACCGCGCATTGCTCTCGTCACGAACGGACTAAACCGAAACAAAACGGACGCGATTCGCGCGCGATCGCAGGTTCGATCGACCAGCAGAAGCGACCGATATCCTCCCTCTCGACAACCATCTCGTCGCTCCCCTCTCACTCTATCGAGCGCACAAGCGAAAGCGGAACGGGCGACGGCGACGAGGCTTACACGAGCAACGACGGGGAGAGGAGGCGGCGCTGCAGGAGGCGGCGGAGGAGGGCGTCGGCGAGCGGGGAGGGGAGGCGCTCGAGGGTCCGCCGCTGCTTCCGCCACCTGTCGACGGCGTCGCCGCTCCGGCAGGCGGACTCGATGCAGAGGCGCAGCAGCCGGCTCTCGGTCTCCATGCGCGAGATCTTCGTCTTCTCCCTTGGGAAGGTTGACTCTCTCTCTCTCTCTCTCTCTCGTCTCTCTCTCTAGTACTGGTTTGATCTGAAATTCGGTTCAATTCGGTAAAAATGGAAGAGCGGAAGTGACAGAGGAAGTTCTGCTCAAAATTGAGAAGCTTTTCCTTTTGCGCTTACGTAACGCCAGTAGCACGAAGTTACTCTGTCCCTTCCACGATACGCGAGCTACCTCCCTTTGAAAAATGTCACAAATGATCCTTGTACTATTACTTAATATGCAATTTAATCCCTAAACTTTCGATCGGCTCAATTTGATCTTTGAACTATCAATAAATATTTAATTTGATCCCTGAACTATTTGATAAATATTTGATTTGGTCCATGAACTTTCGATCGGCTCAATTTGATCCATGAACTATTAATAAATATTCAATTTAGTCCTTTGTTACTTTTTTCCTTTTTTTTTTTTTTTTTTTGCTTCTTCTCTCTTCCCTTCGCCGGCTCCGGTGGAGGGAAGCTGGCGTCCGGTGAGGGTCGCCCTCACCGGCTAGCCCTCGCCCGACGCTGGGGTGCTCCTCGCCCGACGCCGAGGAGGGGCTCTCTCGCCAGATCTATGAGGGAGCCCCTTGCCGGCGTCAAGCGAGGGGCTCCCTCGCCAAATCTGTGAGGGAGCCCCTCGCTCGACACCGACGAGGGCCAGCCGGCAAGGGCAACCCTCGCCGAATGCCGGCTTCCCTCCATCGGAGCCGGCAGAGGGAAGAGAAAAGAAGCCAAAAAAAAAAAACAGTAACAAAGGATTAAATCAAACATTTATCAATAGTTCATGGACCAAATCAGACATTTATCAAATAGTTCAGGGACCAAATTGAGCCGATCAAAAGTTCATGAACCAAATCGGACATTTATCAATAGTTCAATGACCAAATTGAGCCGATCGAAAGTTCATGGACCAAATTGTACATTAAGTAATAGTATAGGGATCATTTGTGACATTTTCCCTTTCCTTTTTGGATAAGCTTATTCAAAGTCCTAAAACTTGTAAACAAAATGTATTTAGTCTTAAAATTTTTAAAAAGTACAATTCAATTTTAAAATCTATCAAATTGATCAAATCGAGTCCTTTCATTTTAGCACTTTTAAAAAGTTTTATGACTCAATTACACATTTATGATGAGTTTTAGGATCTAATTGCTCTTTATGAAAGTTTTATGATTCTATTACACTTTCTTGATAAGTTTTCAGATTTAATTACACTTTTTGATAGTCGTAATAAGTTTTAAAACTTCCAAATATGATTACCATTTCTCTTTTTACGCTCCCCGATGCACTTATTGTTACTACAAAGAACCGCATTTTGGAAATCAAATTTTCCAAATTATATATTATAAGCACCTCAAGATACTTGTTAATAATATGCATTTCTATGTTATCCTTTCGAATTAAGTCTTTGCCATGGTTATTATTGCATCCTCATCATAAATCTAAATTTCCATTTTGATAATTGAATTGAGTTGGGGCATATCATGTACTTGGGTTAAGGTTTTTTTCTTTTCTTTTTTTTGTGGGCAGAGTCAAAGTGTCATTTCATTCATTTTCATAAAGATACCAAAAACGAAATTTCATAATCCAACTGCAAATCAAGATAAATCCCGAATGGGTTCAAACCAAAGCAAGTTCCAGAAAACAATATAAATCATCATAATAAGGTTAGGAGTCACTTTTTCAATACAGAAGGGATTTGCAATGGAGGAAGATGCTACAAAATCTTCTCAAGTCTATAAATCTCCAAATGTTGATATGGCTTCATCCCAAAAATCAAAGTCGTTCGAAGTAACGAAGTTGCACGAGCATAAATACGACACTTGCAAAAGCAAAATCTTCATGAAACTTATTCGATTTCCTTCGAAACTGGATTTGTTCACCAATGAAATCTAAGGAAAGCAAAATCCCGATATCATATAATACCGCAAAAATTATGATAGCTATATTACATCGAGATAGAAACCTCCCTGAAATGGGAGAAAGAAGCTTCCGTAGAGTGTTAAAAAAAAATGAGAAAATGAAAATAGAGAATGAAATCAGCTTAAGAAAAAGGAAAACATGGAGGAGGGAGATCTAACTCAAACCCTCTCTTTCATCTGTGGTGTATGCGCCGCCCTATTATTATTATTATTATTATTATTATTATTATTATTATTATTTAGCAACGCCGCCCTATTATTTCACGAGTAATAATATGAATTTTTTTGAAGTTACAAACTAACCGAGGGACTTAAGTTGTCAATAAAGTATGTTTTTAGATATTTAACTATTTAAGGCATCTACAAATCAAACCCCTCGGTTGCCTCGCTTTTTACTTTTCGTAAAGTAATAATATAGATTGTTAAATTCCATCTACCATTCAAATACCTACCCGCTCCACTTTTTCTTTTTTTGTCGAACTACCCGCTACTTGAAAAGCAATTATCTGCCCGCATGGCTTTAAACACCAGTTTAGATCTAAACAAAAATCGAATTTTCAAGCAGTAAAATAGAAGGTCAAGTGATGATAGTTACTCCGGACAAACGTATAGGATCCATTTATTTCACAAAAATTAAATAATCAAAAATACTTTTATCTTGAAAATAATTACTTATATTACTTACAAAAATGAATGAAAGGAAAATATTTTCTTTTTTCATTCACAACAGTATTTAGACAAAAATCATTACCAGTAATGAAAACATTTTTCATAAGATAATTATTTTGAAGCAATACAAATAACAAGTTTTTGGAAAAATATTTTTCAAATTATTTATTTCGAAGCCTTAAAGAAATTCACTTTAATTAAAGAAATATCTCTCAGCGGAGACAAACTGGGAAAAGAGGAAAAAGAAAGAAGTTATTGTGTCCCCCAGACTCTAATTCACAGCTTAGGGCCTGTTTGGCAACTTGCCAAACAGTGCCAGATTCTGATTTTTTGTTCCCAAAATCAGTTTGGGACGAGAATCGCGTTTGGTAAACTTTTTGTTCCCGGGAACGATTTTGGACAAGATTTGAGAATAAAAAAAAATTTGATTCTACGTCCGAGAATCAGAAAAAGAATCAAAACGGTAAAACCCTTGTTCTTCTCTTTCAACATCTCGGTTGCCGTTCGCCATCGCCCGCCGCCATCCGTCGCCGCCCACCGCCGCCCGCCGCCGCCGCCGGTCGCCGGTCCGCCGCCGGTCGCCGGTTCGGCGAGGTTGCCGGAGGCTCGCCAGGCCATGGCGAGGTCCGGCGAGCTCGCCGGAGGCAAGCCCAGCCACCGGCGGGGCTGGGCGAGCCTCGCCGGCAGCTGGGCGAGGCTCGGCCTCGCCAGATCGGGCGAGGTCGAGCCTCGCCGGTGGCTGGGCGAGCCTCGCCCAGCTGCCAGTGAGGCTCGCCTGGCCACCGGCGGGGCCTCGCCGAGGCTGGGCGAGGCCAGCCTGGCCACCGGCGAGGCTCGGCCCCGCCAGATCTGGCGAGGCTGAGCCTCGGCGGGGCTGGGCGAGCCTCGCCCAGTTGCCAGCGAGGCTCGGCCGACGAAGGCCGACCTCGCCGAGGGCCGGCGACGCTCCGGTGAGCGTCATCGGCCCTCGTCTGGCCGGTCGTCGGTCCGGCGACCGGCCAAATGAAGAAGAAGAAGAAGAATAGGAAAAAAGGGGAAAAAAAGAAAAAAAAAAAGGAAAAAGAAAAGAAAAAAGTAAAAAAAGTAAAGAAATTATTTAAAATTTATTTAAAAATCAAAAGAAATTAATTTGGAACATAATCAATTAATACGGTACCAAACGCAATTCTATTCCAGAATCAAAAATTTTGAACAGTTACCAAACGCGCTTTTTTACTCAGAATCAGTTCTCGGGAACAGAATAAAAAATAATCATTTCTAGTCAGAATCAGCTCCCGGGAACAGAATCGTTACCAAACGCGCCCTTAGCGGCGCGCCATGCTCGTCGCGCTCTGGGCTCGAAGCCAAGTAGTCAGGCCCATCATCTAGACCCAGCCCAGAAGTTGGCCCGTCAAATATCAGGGCTAGGCCTCGGGCCTTACGTGAACGTGAACGCGATGTATAAATAAACGAGAGCTCCTTGCTTCCTCGCACGAAGAGCCGGTTCGTGGCGGCTCATGAGAAATTATTACAAGCAGTTCACCACATGTATCGAACTGAGCGTATGCCGCACTGAAAATGGCAAACCCGCTCTGTCCGATCCCACCAAAATTCGAATGGAAATTTGCGGTACCCGACACCGGTTATGTCAATACCAAAAATGGCTCAGCGGCCGTAGAAAATCAATAAGGCCCACCACGCCCAAAGTAGATGAACAGGCTCGCGGCAGTCTGCATAGAGCCACCGTCGTAATTACCGATGGCTCAGTACCGACCACCGGTCGAATGTAAGAGGATAAGGAGGAGGCTAGTTGCCGAAGCGCTCGGTATCAACCACGGATAAGTCAATACAATTATTGATGGAACATTGAGTATCACGGGCAATTTGAAATTAAAACGATAACCATCAAAGTGGTTGTTCTTACAACTTGGTTATAAATAAGTGAAGAAAAGTCATTGTGAAAGGAGATCGGACAATTGAACAAAAAACCAATGCATTCATTTTTTTGGCTATCATTCTTTATTTATCTCTATCCCGCTTTTATTTTCAGTTGTATTGGATTCAATTTTTATTCACCGCAATTAAAATAAAATTCATAACTTCCTTTTCAAAACGACATGATACACAATAACCCCAAGAGCCAATCTTTGGTGAAAGATATTTTGTTCAAAAACAGTCTCAGTGAAACAGGTTTAGGTTCATTATAATAGCTACACTAAGAGTCCGCATGATAAAATTTCTACTTCTCTATTTCTCGGAACAAGTTTGGAACAAAAATCCGTTTGGAAACGCAATTTGATTTTTCTATTTTTGGAACATTTTTATTCCAGAAATAGATTTTTTTTAAAAAAGAAATTAGAAACTAAATTTTTTAACTTCTCAATTTCTGAAATAGAATTTGAGAAATCAATTTCTGATTAGAAATCAATTTCTGTTTTAGAAATTTTATCACCCTGAGATTTGCTGAATAATTTCTCAACGATTGATATCCGGGACATTTATTCATTGGTTTTTTTTGTTTTTTTGGGCTGATGTGGAAAGCCAAGGAGCACACCCCACGTGTCGCCCTGTATTGGTGAAGAGATGGCTCATCGGGGCTTTGCTTATCGAGGCAGTTGCGGAGTCACTGAGGAGCCTCCCCCCTTCCCTCAAAAGATCAGCATTCATGTTTGATTGAGAAGACCGGGACAAAGAGCCCTTGATGGATGGCGAATGGTCTATGAAAAAGAGGACAAAAAAGCACGGAACTGGGAACGGGAAACGTGATGTGAGAGAGTTGCGAAGTGGGTGAACATCTTTCTCCAGGAAGTTCCAACTGTTCAAGCTTATCAAACTGCTCTTGCGCCTGGAAAAGTATAAAAAATTGTTTACGTGATCCCGTTAGATCACGGTGCGATCACGCACGTGTAATGGCATAGATTCGAAGGCGTTGCCGTGACTCCAACAGGCACGCAGTGGTGGCAATAATGCGACCAGTATTTTAGTGAATGAGGTGGGTAAGAATTGGCACAAAAAGCTTGGGATTACTCTAACATATATAAGGAAAGCCGAAGGCAAGAGACAAATAATTGATGCGAATTTTGCTCTTAGATGAGCCATGACACTAATCCAAGCTATCAAAGGTGAGCAATTCCAAGTTTATCCAAATTGTATTCCTATTATCAGGTTAAGTTTCCTATTCGGGAACTTAAATCCTAATTTATCACAAGTTTCAAGATCTACCTAGATTCCACGTGTACTATTAATTGAATGATTAGAGTAAATCATTATTATTATTATTTTTGGTAAATGTAAGAATTTATAAATAGCTTAACCAACCATACAAAAAATTGGCGTCAAAAACTTTCACTCAAAACAATAATAAAACATAATGAGTGGAAGGAAACCGATGTAAAAGAAAGATACCCGAAGGAACAGGGAGTCGAAAAAACACTACTAGAAACGAACAAAAGCAGGAAACAAGCAACAAGCAAAAGGCAAGACAACACTAAACAAGAGGATCAAAGATGGAAGAGTCAAGTCCCAACATCGCTGGAGCCTCCTATTCCTAGTGTTGTCCACCACATTGGTGAAGGTAAGCGCCTTGTCCTTGACTATTTTGATGAAGTGATTCTTCAAAGCTGGCGACTCCAAGGTCTCCCTCCGAAAGATAATGCTATTGTGCTTCTTCCATATCAAGTGGCACATGGCACTAAAAGAAAATTGGGCAATGCAATGGAAGAAGTCCTTGCCAGGAAGGAACTTCAAAGTCCAAATAAGGTTCTTAGACCAAGATTTGTTTCTCCAAGGAAGATTACATCTAGCGGCCCAAAAAAATGCAAGATTAGCCGAGATGTGGCAATCAAAGAATAAGTGATCAACAAAATCCGGTCTAGCATTACAAAAAGCACAAAGGCCATTATCAATTCTACCATAGAAAAGAATGAGAACCTGGGTAGGTAAGCGATTCCGAATAATAAGCCAAAGGATGAATTGGAATCTTGGAGCAATCGAATCAGTCCATATGAGCGAAGCCCAAGAAACACGATCCTTCTTCCTCCTAATTATATCCCACACTGAGACTACCGCGAAAACACCAAAAAAGCTCCCACGCCAAGTAAACCTATCTGGGGTTCTAGAGAGGACCGGAAGAGAGTAGTCACCAGCTTCCAATACGATCCTGAGCGCACCACCATAAGGGGAGAATAAATCCGCAAGCATCGCCTGTCTAGAAAAGTCTGAAGTATCAATGAATGAGTCCGATGAAAATAAGTTTAAGGGGCCTCTCGGGTGCCCATGGTCAAACCATAAAGACATAGAAAAGCCATCTCCAACTTCCCATAGGAAGGATAATTGAAACTCCCGCCTCAACTGCAAGATCTTTTTCCATGCCCAAGAGCACACAGACAGAGTGCGAGAAATCCAAAAATTGTCCTTCTTTAAAAAGGTTGTATGAATCCACATACACCACAAGAATTCCTTATTAGTGAAAAGAATCCAAATATACTCGAGCTTTGCAACTTTGTTGCAATCACGTGATCTGCGAATGCTCAATCCACCTTCAACTTTAGGGAGACATACTTCCTCCCAAGCAACTTTCCCCCCCTTGGCCAAGCTTTGTTGCAATCACGTAAATCATTATTTTTAATAACCACAATTTGTTACAAAATCACAACTCACATTTATACATACGGAAATTTTGAAATATTAACAAAATAATAGCCTTGATAATAAATATCACTAGAAATGAAAATTCAAACTATGAGTTTGTGATCACATACTCATCATTGAACACAATGAAATGTTACTAGATTATGTGGAGACATAGATAAAAAAAAAAATACAAAAACTTGTTTCGGGTTCCAATCGGAACCTAGAACCCACGTATTGGAACAAATTTCTCAATTTTTGAAACCAGAATCTGTCGTGCATATTTTAGAATCTAGAATCGGACTGGTGGTCTGTGGAACCATACTCACCCCTATAGGTTATAAATATAATTTGAGAAATGCTTGCACAACCGTTTGTCCATTGCCAAATGACAATGTAAAACGGTCAGAGGGCAACTACAAATTTATTTTGAGGAAAGTCAATAATATTGATTATGCGTAAAACAAATTGTTCGATTATGGATAGAACAAAAAATAATTTTTTCATCTAAAGTAATAATATTTAAGAACATTGATTCCGTTAGCCCTCATCTAATTTTTGTCTCTAGATTTAAGTTCACAATAATCTATTTAAAATTCGAATTGTATACATAGACATATATTCTAATTTCTCGAGCCGTACAAAGAGAAAGCTTCGTATACGTTTTTAGGGGTTCTAGTTTATCTACGTCTATCCCAATGAGCCGTAAAAAAAATTAAAATCGGTTTAAGAAGTCTACCGATTTCCTCAAAATGAGTTTGTGTGGCCATTGCACTGTCACTTTAGCGGCGGACAGTCCGGCTAGCTTACCCCCATGTATCTTATAATCGTAAGAATTATTAAAGTAATTTCGATAAAGATAAGGGTTGTGTTATATTACATTATACTATACAAATATATATATATATATATGTATATGTATATATATAGAACAAATTTCCAAACTCAAAATTAGAAATCGGATAGGATGGAACATGAGTAAGAGAAAGGTCCAATGAAATTATTCATTCATTATTATTATTCCATCGAGAAAGAGAGATGGCGGACACGGCCCGAACAAAGGGAGACACTTCTCGAGCGCTCGCGACCGCGACCCGCCACGTCACCGTCGCCGCCAGGCTCTCCGCCCCACACGTCGTCGAGCCCCGCGAGCCGTACCTCTCCCCCCACCCCGGCTCCCGCCAGAAGAACCCTTCAAAAATCCCTGGCGCCACGTACCGCCGCCGGCCTCCCAATCTCGGCCGTCCACGTCGCCGCCACGACCGGTCCACGAAACGCCCCCCGCCGTCCCTCGGCCGCCCCACCTGTCAGCTTCCCCCGGGCCCCCACCGGGACCCACACATCCGACGGCCCACGTTCGTCCCTTTCCTCCCCCCCCTCTTTTTAAGAGCTTACCGGACGCCTCCGGTCATTTTCACTTCCCTCCCATCATTGCAAAGAGCGAATGATTGCTGGCCGCAAGGTTCCCCGGCGGGCCTAGACGGACGGGACGGAGCGTCGGCTTGTTCGCCGGATGGAGAGCTTCGTCGAGCCGCCGGAGCAGGAACGCCTCCTCGCGCTGGACGGATGCGCGCTCAAGAGGAAGCGGGGAGCCCCGGAGCTGGCCTCGCGCGAGCCCGCCGCCGACGGTCCGAATAAGAAGATAACGCCGGATGTTTCGGCGGAGGTGACGTCGTCGGAGAAGGTGGAGGACGGGCCGCTGGGGCCGGCGCCTGTCGGCGGCGACGGAGGAGTCGGGGAGGGAGATGCGCGGGGACTGACGTGCTTGTCGCATGGGTCGATGTCGGTGATCGGGAGGCGGAGGTCGATGGAGGACGCGGTGACGGTGGCGCGGGGCGCGGTGGCCGGGAAGCTGGGCTGCTACGACTTCTTCGGGGTGTACGACGGGCACGGCGGCGCGAACGTGGCGAACGCTTGCCGCGACCGGCTGCACAAGCTGCTGGTGAAGGAGATGGAGGGGAGGGCCGACGTCTGCGGCGGCGACGGAGGCGGAGAGAGCGAGTGGAGGAAGGTGATGGAGGCGTCGTTCGGGAAGATGGACGAGGAGGTCGGAGGGAAGGGGGTGGACGCGTCGACGAGGATGGCGGGGTCGACGGCGGTGGTGGCGGTGGTGGGGAAGGAGGAGGTCGTGGTGGCGAACTGCGGGGATTCGCGAGCGGTGTTGTGCCGCGGCGATGTGGCCGTGCCCTTGTCTGTTGATCACAAGGTGAGCTCTCGCTTCGTGTTTGTTTGTTTCCACTGAAGCTGTGTAGCTCAGGGGATCTCTTCTTGTTCTTCTTCCCCTCAAAAGACACTTCATTTATTCATATATTTTGCCCAGAAATCTTGAACCGACTAGACCAATCTGATCTACAAGTCTTATCCTTTTGTCTACTTGGTGTCGTTTCTGGGTAATACTTCCAAAAGATCACTTGGGTGTTCTCTCAAAGGTGCTTAATTTTTCTTATGGTTTTGGTTTTATATGAAAGGATGTGCAAGAAATTCATAAAATGTCTGATCCAGATTAGGTTGACTTTGGGGTCATGCTTCACAAGGTTGACATCCTATGATTAGGGGAACTTACTACGCTCTGGCATTCTCTGTTTTTTGTTTATGGTTATGTAGACAGGCTGAGGCCCGTCTTGCCCTGTTGGTGTAATCAGTGAACTAGAATTCGTCCCTGTGATTTTTTGTGGTCCTCCACACGTTATTCATTCTGCGGTTCTTTGATAAACCACTGCTGAAACCACTTTAAGTAGCCGTGAATGGGTGATAGCTAGCTGTGGCCCATCGCAATATGGCACGTTATTGGGTTGATAGATGAACGCGAACCTTTTAAAGCTCTTGCCAGTAATTTTATACCGTCTCTTCATCAGTGACATATCTATTTTCTGATATTGAAACAGTAGCAAGGTCTTCGGCCAGTGAAAGCGGGTAAAGTCATCTTCATATTGAAATGGTACAGTTTGAGTTGTGGGAAGATTTTCCTGAGCAACATCTTTAGAGCATTTGTCATGGTAGATACTCGATTAGTTGCCAATGCTAGATTGCTAGCAGAATAAATTAGTTGTGCTAAAGTGAAAATAGTTACATCCTGTCATGCGTCATACCCTTGGGCTAAATCTCTTGGATTTTGATTAAAATGGCTTACTGACTCCCCTGAATAGCCTGACAGGCCAGATGAGAAGGAGAGAGTGGAAGCAGCTGGAGGAAGGGTCATAGATTGGAATGGATCCCGTGTCCTCGGTGTGCTTGCTACATCGAGGTCAATAGGTACGCGGAACTTCGTCTAGCAAATGGCTCTAATGACGGACTTTATTTGATGCTTTTTTGGAATATATACATAATCTGTGCATGAAATGTTGTTTTCCAATTGCATTCGTCACTTCAGCAAGTGCTGAGTAATGTGGTTAGCATTAGTACACTTGTGGTGCCGGTCCTCTACACTTGAAGGGAACATGTTGGATCACTCAGATTCTAGTTTGGTAACAATTTGTTTGAGTGCACCTTAGAATTGTTAACTGCAGCCTGTCGACATGTACTTCAAACAATGCTCAAGGCTGAATTACTGACAAGGAGCAATAACCAGTACCTGTCATGCAAAAGTTTTAGGTGGAGACTGGCTTTTCTTCTGTGTGCGCGCCATTTGTGTGGTGACTGTATCAGATAGCAGCGTTTACTTGTTGCAGGAGACTATTATCTGAAGCCATTTGTGATAGCGGAGCCGGAGGTCACGGTAAGCAAGAGAACAGAGTTGGACGACTTCCTCGTGATAGCAAGCGATGGGTTATGGGATGCACTCTCTAATGAGGTTGCCTGCCAGGTCGTGAGGAGATGCCTCAACGGACGAATAAAGAGAAGGTTCCCTGAGGAGCTGAGAGGAAGTAACGCTGCTGAGGCAGCGGCAGTGCTAGCCGAACTGGCCATGGCTCGAGGTAGCCAGGACAATATCAGCGTGATTGTGGTCGAGCTGAAGAAACCAAACTCGAAGAGTCCTTAAAAAGAAGTTACCCTTCATTTGGGCGGGTTGCAATGACCTCCCGGCACCATGTAAACTAGCAAAATTGTAAATAGGTACTCTGCGACTGAGAACGTTTCTAGTTGGGCTATCGATGTTCAACTTGTTTTTTCCCTTGTACTGACTTCAAGTTGATATTAAAATGCCACATCCTTCATGTTGTTTATCGTTTTGATACCTCAACCGACAAGCTTCTATCCCAGGATTGACAATTACGGCATCAACATTGTGTTGGAGACTACTTGCTAATCTCTACTTGTGACAGAGTGCTGGAAATTCATGAACAGAGTCAACATGGGAAGAGCTCTCTCCAAATGAGCAAAAGTAAACTTTCATACCTTAAATTCCTCAAAAACAAAGTAGATACAACTGTTTTGCAGAAGACTATATCCTAACAAACAGAGAAATTGTTGCAAAGCTTTTTAAAAACACAATCACAAGAAGGAAAAATGCAAGAAACAAAAAGGGCTTCGCGAACTATAGGGAAGCCCTTTCTTTTCTCACTTCTCAGCAAACCATTCTTTGCTGTAGCACATCTCAGACTCTTGTAGCCGGCGAAGTAGAGGGGAAAGAGGATGAGCACTCGTTTTATAATGTCTCTTCACTCCTTTCGTCCTCCGATCCTCGCCCTTATTCAGCTTGGAAGCAGGTTCCGACATCGTGAAGCGAAGACGAAAATTTTCGAAAAGAAAGAAAGCGAGAACTTTCCGAGGCCGTATCCGATGGGTATGGCTGCACAATTCTTTACATCCCTGAAACCCAGAAAAACCGTGCAATTACTTCTGAAGCTGGAGTATCTCCCTATGCCAGAGTGTAGCTTGAGATGGAAATGTCTGCTTGAGGCGAAGCGTGGATGTACACGAACTCGAGGCTCTTCCCAGAAGGCAAGGATTGGATCCAGGAAGGGAACCCATACGAGTCGCCAGACTTGGTTAGTCCCCACAGAGGACCATAGAGCTTGGAGATCGACAGGTTGACATATTTCAGCGTCTTGGCCGACTTGTTGGTCACCACCGTCGAGTATCTGTAGTAAGTTTTCCCGTTGGCAGTCCATGAAGCCGTTTGCTTCTGCTCGATGGACAGCTCGTTGGAAGCTGTTACTGGAATCAAGAAGGCGACATTGGAAGAATGAGGTAATGGAATCACAGCACTAATCAAGGAAAAAAAGGTAAGGCAGAGGAAATCGTACCAGGAGCCGGACTCGGCTTGGCGACAGCTGCTTTCGGCGCAGGAACAACCACTGCATTGAATAGAAACCCATCCATCAGATGCCGAAATATGTCAAGACATTGCTTTTGTCTGAAATAACAGCAATTTTCAAAGATCAAATACCTGGAAGGAGCTGATTGTAACCACTGTGACCACCACTCAACCGGGCTAATGTGCCGAGGAGAGGAGCATTGTTGTAAGTAGCCGGCTCTGTTTGCTCGTAATTGTCTCTTTGATCAGCAAAGTTATCATATGCATCGGGGCCGCCGACTATAGCACCAGCGAGGAGATTGGGGTCGCTTGCCTTCCGGCTAAACCATGTGGCATAACCACCTCGGCAGGTCACAAAGGACGAATCCTCCTTAATGGACACGATGGAAGCTGCACGGTGATGGACTTGCCTTGGGTAGTTGTTCCCGTAACCGACCATGTAGCTTGTGGCTCTGGGGTTGTCTCCCAGGATATAGTCCACCTGCATAATTCAACATTCATGGCAAAAATATTATTCCATTGGATCTTGAAGCTAAGGAAAGAATTCGAGATTTTCCAAGTGCAAACATCGAATTGTCACATTTTCCTCGACTAACTGATTGTATCAGTGGCTAAAACACGATCAGACAGATTGTATTACCTGAGATTTCGCAAAGGAGAGGAGTTCTGATGGTTGAACGCTGCCGGATGAGCACTGCAAGCTCTTGCCTGAGGAAGAAAGGTAGTCGGAATAGACGGTCGTGAGGAACGAAGCGCTCGTAACGAACTGCATATTGTTCCAGCTCTGGCGGAAGATGAGGCCGCCGGGGGTCTTCTGGACGTTCCTCGAACCCTTCCCAAGGCACGAGCACATGAAGTAGTCCGCCTTTTGCTGGTATTTCTCGAAGACGGATGCATAGTGACCGGCCTTCCCCTGCATCAGAAACTGAAGCAAAAAGGGAACAACATTATCATGCGATGTTCGAGCGGAAGTGAAAATGTACATAATTACGCATCGAATTATACAACACTTGGGACGTTCTTTTCACAACGCGAATTTGAATAAGCAATGAACCATGAACGTTCAGTAACATTGTCCTGTAAATAAGACCTTATGATTTCGAGAGAAGCAAAACGAATCACTAGGAAGTTAGGCCACAGTATCAAGTGGGGGTACCTTGGCGACGAGTGTCTGGACACCGGCATACTTGACGTCCCAGCCGAACTCGGTCATGCCCCAACCGGTTCCGCCCAACGAGTCACCATTGTTGGCCAAGTAACCGAGGTAGTACTGGTTGTCGGTGGCTTGGTACAACCATGCTGCAGCCCACAGCAACTCATCCTTCACACCACCAAAACAAAAGAAAATATCGAAATTCAGTAAAACCTCAAAGAACAAATCACGTAATTCTAGCAAATAATTATAAAAAATAAAAACCTTGGGTAGTCTATACGTACATTATATCCGCTGATTGATCTGTAATACTTCTGGGCCACGGTAATGCTGCCGTCGTATTTGCCCCTGTACTTGTCCGCAAACTCAAAGAGCTGAAATCCAAAAGACGGTGCACAAAACTCGGATCAATCATACGAATTTCGGCAAAGCATTCGTTATCAGGAACAGATGAAAAGTTCAAAACTTTCCAACAAGAACGTCCATTTTTCTGCTGTCTTCTCGAGAATTAATTGATTTTCACAACATATTGAAGTAGCTACCCGCACCACCGACATCGATTAATCACGTGACACCGGTCACGTGCCGAGGTCATCACCACGATTAGACTAAGCTAAAATGGGATGGAATTATATTATAGGCATGACAACCCGGTTTGAAGTTTGAACACGAAAACCAGTGTACGGTCAAAAAGGACAGAGACCCGTGATGGGCGCAAGAATCACTTCCCGCGATCCAACTTATGCGCCGGGCTTGCGCTTGGATCAAGCTGCTGGATCTGCAACTCAGGTGTACTCTGCTCTCGATTTACGCTAAACAAAAATCACGCAACGCCACCCGACAGCTGCTAGAGCTCAGCAAAGCATCAGAAGTTAACCTAAATCCCATGTCCAAGATGGGTTTTTTAACGAAATACTTTTAAGAGTTGTCGACCATGGATTCGACCCATTTCAGGATTTATGGAAATGTTATTTATTTACTGTAAAAAAGCATCAGAAGTTAACCTGAATCCCACGTCAAAGTGGGTTTTTTAACGAAATACTCGAAGAGTTCTTGACCGTTGATTCGACCCATTTCACGATTCATGGAAATGTTATTTATTTACTGTTTACTGGTCTCAGTAATGCGACACGCGTGAAAGCGGACGAAGCGTGCACCGACCCACCTGACAAGATGGGCTTATAGCTTTATTCCAACTTCCCTATTTTACCTACTGACTCCTCCACCGCTCTTTGCTAACGCTCGCTGCTCAGCTAGCTACCCTATTGACGGCGGGATCAGGTGAATAATATGGCCGGAAAAGTTAAAAGTGTCGAAAGGTGAGAGGGACGAGATGTTGGGGGGATGGGACCACCTTAAAGTTTCTAGCTGCTAACGTGCGCTAAACATAACCTACCGCACCCGTTTACAATTGTCGTTCTCGGTCTCCTCTTTGGAATTTTGGCGCTAAAGCCTCCGCTCCTCTTTCGGTCGCTTTCGTTATCTGTAGTTTTCAAGCTCTCCCTCCATTAATTCAAATTATCATTAGTCAGATTATTAACAAGTTAATAATGTAATTTGTTTACATTTTTAGCGTTCTAAGGAAAGCAGCTGAATTACTGTGGTGAGTAATCTGAGGACTGTAATGGTTTAGACATTTTATAGAAATCGTTGGAGGACTACGAGATCTGAGGGTGAGTCAAAGAGCGTGGAACGAACCTGCTCAGCATGGCGGAGAAGCTCGCCGGAGTAGGCGGCGTTGGAGTGGCGGAAGACGATGGACGCGGCGGCCATGGCGGCGGCGGTCTCCCCGGCGAGGTCGGACCCGGGGTTGCTCTGGTCGATCCGGTACGCCTTCCTGTCGGTGGTCATGTCCTCCGGCCTCTGCCAGCAGTAGTGATCGGTGTTCCCATCTCCCACCTGACCACGCATTTGGACCGTTAGATGAACCGATCAGAAAAACGCTATAAACCAAAAACATGGCTTCGCTTATGTCTCTAGTTGCGAAAAAGGGAAAGGTAATCCCATTGAAAGCGACATTAGACTGAATTTAAAACCCCAGCTTTGCAAAAGTATATTTCATGATTCCTTCACAATAAGTTGAACCCCATTGACTCTCTAATTAACATTTTCTCTGTCCGACGAATGAAATTGAAAAACAGATGGACTGAATTAATGAGGGTGCTATATACCTCTCCATAGAGGACGTTTGGTTCAGGGTGAGCCTTGATGAAGTAGTCAGTGCCCCACTTGACTGCATCTATGGCGTGGCTCAGCTCACCGCCGGCGGCCATTTGCTTGCCATACTCCAGTATGCTCCAAGACATCATCGTCACGGTGAATGCCATGGGGAGCCCGAACTTCACATTGTCCCCCGCATCGTAGTACCCTCCCACCAGATCCACCTGAAACCATTTAAATCCCAATTTGAGGAGCAAGACCATTTTGTTAGGAGCCTATGAGATGTTGGAAATTCATTATGTTTAGTATAATGGGTATCCGAGATTTGTTCAAAAAGACGGGTTGGACCTGCCCAAATTGGCACGAGCAATAGGGAATTGAAAAACAGAGTGTATTCGGAACAGACTTGCTCTGCGTGAGAGCGACTAACTTACCCCGCTAGCTTTTCCGTCACTCAACCCGGAATTGGCTCTCCATGTGACTCTCTGCGTGCTGGGAAGGTAACCAGATCTCTGAGCCTCAAAGAAGAGGATGCTCTTGGACAGAGCTTGGCCATAGTCATGCCCGCCAAGAGCCAGAGGACTCCAGAGGAGCACGAGAAACAGAGGACACAGAGCAAGTGTCGACTTCTCCATACCAGGAAAAAAAACAGAGCAAATGCGAATGTGCTGCGCCACAACCGAAGCACTTTTATGCGTATCAGCGGAGAATGAGATTCTCTCCCAAGCTTCTAACACACAAAAGAGAATCAATCCCACTTTGCCCCCCTCCTGAGAAAAAACCGGTAATGCGGCTACAGTTCGTCAGCTAAAAATTTCTGACGGACCAGCACACCGAAGAAACAAGATAAGCAGAGACTCTACTACAGCTCAAGACAGAGTGTGAGAGCTAGAGAGAGAAAGGGAGGCAGAGGAAGAGGAGGGGTTGGGACGAAATGGAGGGGCGCTCGAGCGTCTTTATAATCGACAAGGCCGAGAAGAAAATGGCAGGCCTCAATAAATGCAAGCAACAAAAAAAAATGCATTTGCTCTTATTATTTATTATTGCTTAATTACCGAATTTTGTCCATTCACTTCTCAGAGCGGTGGCGAGAGGGAAGAGAGGAAGAAGAGGAAGAAGAGAAGCAGCCATGTGAGGGGGCCCCCCCTTGGAGATGGGCTTTTTTTACAGCGAGGGTCGGTGCGGATTTTAATGCACACATCAGAAAAAGAGAGAAGAGACCGCTCGCTCAACCCCCCGTTCATGGCGAAGAGAGGGTGCGGATTCATTTACTGCTGTGCTCGAACTGGTAAAATTTCATCCGTTTAAACCTGGATTTGGAGTCGATTTTGACTTTCACGTGGAGGAAAAAGTCCAAGAATGACGGTAAGATGGATTAAAAAAAGGAAAAATGTATATAAGTTCGGTGTTCGACCAAACAAAAAACATTGGTTCGGCGAAAGAGAGATGGTCGAAGTCCACGGTTCGAGTCCTTCGTTAGGGCCGTCGATCGAGGAGCGATGGAGCAGATCGTCGTACCCGAAGTTTGAATGGAAGTTTGACCGTTGAGGAGCGCGGATCGCGACGTTCTGGTTCGGTTCGTTGGCGTCGCGTTTGCATGGGGAAGTTGCGAGGCTGCCGAGTCAATGCGATCGCCCCCAAACGTGAAAAAGAAGGGTTCGGTGCGGTCATGGGCCTCCACCCAAATCTTCCGTGCGATATCGGCATGTCCTTCCTGCTAGAAAATGGGGTAAATGGCTTTGTGGGACTACTGGCTAAAGTCGCCTCTGCCCGTCCTAAAGGGAAAAATAAGTTAAAAGTCGTGCGTGTCGGTGAGGTAATTCGCGTGTGAAAATGCCTTCGCGAACGATAGAATTTTAAAAATATTAAGTTATACTTCCATCTAATAATTTCAACTTTTAGTATATTTGACCGTGAACCCACGAAAGTTTAACATCCGCTTAGTGTAAAATTCACCTGAGAAAGGACAGCCCGTGCGCATATTCTTACTCGCCTATCATTTTGTACGTAGAAATCATGGAGCCAAATGCGCCGACACGAGCAAGCGGTGTTTTCAAATTTAAACCGTTTTCAGCATGCTCGATTGTGAATTCATGGGATTAGTTGTGACCCAATCCTTAAAATTATATCGTCCGGACCATCGAACAGGGACTAACGTTGTAATTTGTGGAATGACAGTCCATTGGGCGTATTTGCTCCACATGAAATTCTGAGATTTTATTATATAGGGCTGAACGCTGCTCGTATTTTCCATGCAACTCTCCCTCTCCTTCATGTTTAGATCGTGGGGGGCGGATGGGGGTTAATTCTCAGAGCTTGAGATGCGGTTGAGCGGTCTGCATCGCCGCTCGTGGGCGGGCCAAGGGAGAAATCTTTAACCCAAGAAGAACGTTTAAAAAATGGTGTTCGGGAGTACTCATGGGGTCTTATCAAGTGTACTTTACCGAATTTAAAATTCACTGGTCGGAGTAAGTGATTTTGTTACGACGTGTGTTTCTTCCGTTTTCAAAGTACCGTGAGAATTATTATTTTCATTTTCTAATTAACTCAACCAGTATCCCAAAGCTAAATACCCTCACAAAAAAAAAAAGAAACCACATGTCACCTTAGTCAATCACGTCATACAATTGATTGACGCGACACTATCCATCTAGGCGAATGCCTTTGTTCAACAAAATTTTAAGTATCGGCCAAACTGAGGATACTTTGATGGACATTTGATTGGTTGAGTGTGATGCATGTCCCCGCATCAGCATATCACATGGGATAAGCGATTTGGTTCGTAATGTAGATTCAAGTGGAACATGCATTTACAAACCCGTCTTGATCTAATGCTCTCAATTCCACAAGTATACCATGCAATTAATGACATGGCCAAAAGTTCCCCCTAGAGCACTAAAGATACTAAGGTCCCAGTTTGATACAATTGTCTAAGATGAGATCTCATTCAATGGACCCGTCCAACCATTTTGGTGGGATCTCTTCATGGTAAGCTATAAAAAGTTGTTATGTTAGCTTTATAACTAGTGAATGATCTCTGCTTCAAACCTACTACAATTGCAAGTGGAAAGTCAGAACAATATACTTCCATTTAGCCAAAAAAAGGAAAATTTTGAGAAATTATTATGTGAACTCATGTTACCACATCGAATCGATAAATAACTTCATGCACACCCATGTCACAATTCTCCATTTTGATCAGGGAAAATTTCAACTAAAGACATGAATTGCTCTCATTTTATCAAATAAGAATCTAAAATGGTTATGATTATTTCAAATAAAAGTCTAATATTGCCAGCTAGTAAAATATTTTTGTTGATCAAGAGTAATTTGGTCCAAACACGTTTTAAATTTGAATTTTAATCAAATTAGATTTAAAACAAAAAAAAAATTAAAGCAAAAATGCGAGCAGGAGGCGAGAGGGAGCCCTCCCCCCCCCCCGCTCGTTTCTTTTTCTTTTTAAAAAAAATTTAGTTCTTTTCGTTTTACAAAAAAAACAAAAGAAAAAAATAGTAAAATTTAAAAGACGAAATTACCCTCCATCAAACGATGAGTTCATATTATTATTTGAGATTGATATGACTATTTCGGACCTCTATTTGAAATAAAATTCACATCAAGTCCTTATTTGAAAAAATAAAAATATTTTAAATCCCAATTTAGAATTTTCTCTTTTAATTATACATTTTGAGAAATTCACTCCTGGGTAAATTTATACCTTGAATAATAGTCTGGTGCCTGGAAAGAAAGATTCATGACGTGCAAGTCTCAAAATATGATAATGCTACTATGATGAGAAAGAGAGAGGGAGAGAAATTTATGATGAGAAAGAGAGAGGGAGAGAAATTGGTGTGTTTTTCCTCTTCCAATGGAAGCCAAGGCGACATTAACATGTTCCGTAGAACGATCTCGCCAGATTGACCTGTACGCATTCCCAGGAATCGAAACCCGACAGCCCGACAAACAGCACACCATCGCTCAGCAATATCTCTTTTTTTCGTTTCTCGAAAAGGAAATTCGATTTTTAAATTTCTAAAAGGGGGCCCCCGAGTCCGCCGACAGCAGCCGGTAAAAAACCTATTTGTTTACCGGACAGTCCTGATCCGCACCGTCGGATGGCACTCCCCGTGATTTCGACCCAGAACCGTGGGCACTTTCGTCGTGGTATTTCCCCCTTCAATATAGAGAGAGAAAAGACAAAAAAAGATGCGGTCAAAATTTTTTAAGAAAAATACGGATGTGGGCCCCCACGTTCGGACCGCTTTTTAATGTGTTCCAACCGCAATCAACGGTCTCCGCCGAAAAAGACGTTGGAAATCTCAGTTTTCTACTTCCTCTTTTCTTTCTCTTGTTTTGTTTTATTTTACGCTTTTCTCTTTTGCTTTTACGAAAGCAAGTGGGAATTAAATACTGACCGGAGACCAAAAAAAAAAAAGAGATAAAATTAGTGGGGAAAAAGGGAGGCGGGAAAGAAGGAAGATAGTAGCCGGGGACAGACACCCCGCGCGTGCGTGCGTGCGGCCGTGGCGACAAAGTCAAAGTGGAAGCACGGCTCCGCGATGACCGGTCGGCGCCGGTTTTGTCACGGCCACGGCGGGCAGCTCAGGCGGGGCTGTGCCCACCGGCTGTCAACGGTAGTTGCGGGGTGAGCATCTCCCCCGCATTAGCACCTCTCGCGAATGAGAATAATAGTTAAGTAAACTCTCTTGATATGGAATAGAGCACATTGTTATAACAGAACTAGACTTCAATACGAATGGATTTAGATGTAGATAGTCTGTTTAATTCGTGTTTTTTAGTGGGTTTCTGCCAAAGCTTTTGTAAATGAATTCAACCTCTTGATATGGTGCGATTTCATGTAAAAGTATAACATTTCCATGTGAATATAACATGGTCAAATTAAGATAAGTACTCTTTTATGAGATCAAATTATACCCTTTAATAGAAATTTAAGATGTTATAGCTGAACCATACGTTAAATTGGAGATGATTTCGAGACTACTTAGTATAATTTCCCTCTAGTAGGTTCGGTTATGATGAGAGGGCATCGCGGTAACTTAAAAAGATGTATCCCTAGACATACAAACTATAATACTTCACGGCATGATTACAATCAATCGGTGCCCTTATAAGTTGCTTAATTTATAAGTCTTGTCTCCAACAGGTCCCTACTTCGAGTACTTTTAGGAAACTTTAGTCCGCATGGTGGAACGGTGAAAGTCAGTACAAATTGTACCTAATGAGTGCATCGGCGAAAAGTGTAGGAACCGAGTAACACGAGAACTGAAAGTGTTATGCTATTTGTTAAGGTCATTCCCTAATAACACGAAATTGCCAGTGGACATGCACTTTGGAGACCCTCCTTTGGGTATTGTCAAGTGGGAAAGTGGAATCCTATCGGTGTTCATGTCTAGCGCAAGTCGATCTCTTTGCTAAAGACCCTATCAACATTCCCTACACCAACATGACCTTTCATTCGTCAATGCGTTGCAGATAAAAAGGAAGTTAGACTCGAATTCGATTCGATCTTTGAAGAGCACCCTCGAGCCAAATCATCGGCATTCATTGGCAAAACCCCTTTTTATTGCTGGGATACCTTCCGCTCCGAGTTTACTAGGGTTTTGCAATCGCATGCGCTTGTGCAAAAGTAATTTTTTTAATCTGAACTTTCTTGCACGAAACGGAGTTTAGGCCGCAAATGAACAAAGGCATGTGGGCAATCTGAAACGACGACCCTCGCGCTGGAGCGTGCCTAACCCGTTCTCGGGGACACTGAAATTTCGTCCCGAATTCCTAATAATCAAGTCAATCTAGGGACGTTGACTCGCAGCTCAATTTCAAATCGAAGCCAAACCCTAGTTTCTTTCAGATTCCGTTTCTTCTACTAATGATTATTTTTCTCCCCCCATGTTATGGACCGGGATCTAATTTGTTCGGTATTTCATCTTGCGGCCGACGTCACTTTTTGATTAATCGGAATTTGATTTCCCCTCGTGGTCACTTGCCAAATTGCGGAATTGTTTCGGGGTGCGATCTTAACAGATGCTTCTCGGCAAGGACGGCCTGACAAGGGACAGCTCTAATAGCCCCTGAAACTGCAAATTACGTGAAATTAAAATTTGCTGACAGGAGACAGCCTCAGGTACTGATTTCCTGTCCACACGAAGCTCCTCAGAAATTGCTAAGCCACGGGGATCGAAAAGAATTATATATGACATGGTCAATAGATATTCAGATTTAGGTGTAAGGTGAGATCGTACCAAGGATGTGATTTGAACCCTTTATTTAGGGTACGGATATGTTTATATCGGAATTCATGCGAGTGGAATGATACCAAGTTAAGATTTCGAGCCTTCTAAAAAAAATAGAAAGGACTCATCATTGATTCCGTACAAAAGTGATAGTTGAATGAAGGCTTCTCTTGATCAAGGTTGAATTACCATTGCTCTATCACCTCCGTAGACCTCATCATTGCCGAGATTGATGTTGCCCTAAAGACAGTTTCGGTGGAGGAAACCAGCTGTTGACTTGGCACAATTAGGCTGGATCTGACTAATTAGAGCAACTACGTAATTTCGAAGGGCAAAACGAAAGCTATATTAAAAAATTGGGAAGATTTCATCCCACCTCATCACATGTCAGCCCAAAATCAGCTGCTAAAATTCGATTCAGTCCCGCAATTTCCTTGCATCTCTGCTTCAATTAGAAATCTGTCAGTCCTTCCCCCCCAACCTATCTTGAAAAAAACCAAAGAAAAGTGGGAGAGAACATGAGACATGTGGGTCAAACGTTGACTAAGGCAGTCGGAAAGCCATTAGTGGAAGATGGTCACTAAAATTCAAAAGGGGAAAAGAAAAATTGCTGAGTTTTTCTGACATTCGATGCTCGAATATGAATGCGACATTTCGAGTCCATGCGTTTCGCTCGTTTTCATGCGCTGGCCGCTGAGCGCAAATCAGGGCAACAGAGAAAGAAAAAGAAAGGCGCAAATCAAGGAAGATTTCACTTTCCTTTCTTAATTTGTTTTTTTACCTTTTCCCTTTTTTTTTTGGGTTTTCCTTCTTTTGTGTCTTGATTTTCGGAAAGCAAATAATAAGACGAATGGGAAACGCATCTTGAATTCAAAATTCGACATTTGGCACTACAAAAAACAGCGTTTGCCACTTGTCATCCAATCACTTTTTTCATGAATTTGTCTCCATTCTCAAATGATGCGAATGAAAGCGGAGCCAACGGAGAACATTCAATCGTCGTGCTGTAGGAGTGTCAAAAGGAGCCGCCCAAACTGAATCTACATAATCTAGATCCATCAAAATGGGATCTATCATGGATATATTTCTTTAACACATATTTGGTGGACTGAATTGTTCTAAAAGTTGATTATATTCAGAAAATAAGATGTAAAGCTTAAAAGAAAATATAAGTATCAAATAAGTTCACTACTTATTTACACCTATTCATTTTTATGATTATCTCTTCATCATTTTTTGCGTTAACGCTATCTTGCACTTACTCGCTCCGCACTCTCACCCACTAATATATTTTAGTAATATGAATTGGATACGTATCAAGTCGGGTCTAAGTTAATAGATCTGTATTGTATGGAAATTGGACAATTTGAGACACATCATTTGCGACATGACTCAAACCAACACATTCATTTGATAATTGATTTAACATGAATTTAAAATTTTGGAAACTATCGTAAAAATAATTTTAAAAGAAAAGGAAAAAGACCCAGCCCAAATTGTCGCGGAAAAAGACCAATGATAAGATCTGATTTGGGCGGCTCTTTTTGACATTCCTAACCTAATTAAGTCAACATAGTCATAAATGGTTTTTCCCCCCGCTTTTTAAGGCAATTCGGAAAAGGGCTTCGTCATTTTCCACGGCGGCTGCTTGCAAAAATCCAAGACGTAGAGCTTCGTCCATTCATTGACAGATAAAAAGAAAAGGGAGAAGGTCTTTACCAAAAAAAGAAAAGAAAAGGGAGAAGGGGTCGGATTTTTCCAAATTCTGATCATTACAATTCTGGCAACCACGCATGGTTTCCATAAGAATCCGACAATTAAAAAAGACCCTTTTGCTTTATAAACGAACGCCATCGTGGGGGTCGGAATTTTTAAGAAATTAAACTATCTAATCAAGGGTCTTGATTAAATTAAATGGTTCGCTTTAATAATATTTGTTGGAGATCATTAGCAAGTATGCATGAAATGCTAGAGACAAAATTTCAGGATGCAAGCCATTATGATTAACCCCTTTTAGATCTTCTTGAATTCAATTCACATCGCAATCAAATCATATCAAAACCGTTAGAATTGACTTCAATGATAGAGTTATCGAGTGAGACAAAAAATTACTTGTCGAATTCAAATCCGTAGTGCACGAGTGGATAACCAGATGCACAATGATTTTAGTTTTCCATTCCCCTGATTGATGAACTCGTTCTATCGGCTTGACTCGTGCTACCCCCATCTCCTTTTATTGTTGTCACCAATCTCACAAGTTGGGTGAAGTAGCACTAAGAGCATAAAAGGGAACAAGGATGAAAGACATAGAGAAATTGGATGGAATGGGGATGTCCATTTCCAATTGTTGGTTGTGCCGAGACAAGATGTTGAAATGGAAAGGGGATTACTATGAAATGTCGGATACGTTGGTTAAAAACATAAGACTTGGAACTTTACCAAAAAAAAAAAAAAAAAACATAAGACTTGGAATGTCATTATCAAAGGCATCATGCTTACAAGCATTGGTTAGAACAGAGTTCTAGCTTAACGGGGATAGACTGGAAATTTGAACTAAAGTTTAGGCGAGATTTACAAATTTTTATGTGAAAATACTCAATCAAAATATTTTGAGTAAAACTAAAAATACAATGATGACCTAGTGGTTGTGGATATCCATATATCTCTCCGTCGAAAGAATAGATTTTCAAGTGCATATGACAATTCCATCCCACTTTTTTTTATTAATATCATTTTGAAAAGAAAATGTAATTAATAGCACTTGGCAAATGATTATTATTTAGATGAATTGAACGTCAGGCTTTGAAAGCTTTTCAGTATATTCCTCCATAATGGTTATTTGTGAAAATATCTCGTCACAAGGGCATTAGAGGCTCAAAATGTAAATGTGCAAACTTAAGCAACATCCTCACGGGAAAAAGCCCAGCCGAACTATATTTTGTACGTGAAATTTAATACTATGTTAGGCTTAGTTGACATACCATGCGTGAACATTGATCCCACCCGATGATCACCTTTACTTTAAATATATTTGATTAAATATTTTGGTGGTAAATAATAGCCAATCGCTGTTGAAATCAATGGACATCCACCATGCAAAGGATAATAAATTTCATTTTCGGAAAAATATCTCGGAGATGTGACATCGAACTCAAATACCCTAATGAATGAAACATTCACCCTACCTATCCCATAGGCTCTGGCAAGGCTAAAAAGTTTGTACTTCTCTAAAGGCTGATTCATTTTTTTATTGTTTTTTCAAAAGGACCAAAATTAAATATTATTTTTTCAATCTCTTTGTGGGACGAGTTGGTGGATTTACCAAAAAGGGGTAGGGCCTTACAAACACCATCGGCAGTTGGTGCGGACGTTACGCAGGAAGATTTCGGTGTCGGCTTTTCGACGCTCTTCTCCTGTCCCGTTTCAGGACATATATTTTTTTTTTTAAACTACCACAAAATCTTTTGCGAGAAGATCGTATCGAGCCCCATCACCCCCTTTTTTTCCTCTTTTCTTTTAAATTTTTAACGCACGGAAAATTCCCCACCGCACGACAACAAGAACACGAACGAGAAGATGATGTGGGGGCTCTAGGAAGTGGAGCGGGCCTTTTTTTTTTTTTTTTTTTGGGTGGTGTTTATTTCATTTTTATATGTGGGTGGAGTTAAGTTTTTTCTTTTAATGGTCAGGGCACGAAATCGGATGGCGTCAATGCGTATCTATAGACTATAGTGGCCTAATAGGGACATGCGAGTCATAAGTTGGGGGTCAACTTTTATTGGGTGCTGGTTCAGCGGATTTTGAGCAATTTCCCTTCCCCCATTCGGAGGCGAAGATGAGGGGAGGGAGGAGGAAACGTTTTTCTTTACTCGCGTACTTGCATTGACTAGCAGTGTCGTATTGATAGGAACATTGCCGTCGAAATGAATTTCTGCGAAAGAGAGTGAAATTTAATTTCTGTACTCGGATGCAATAAAGGGGGAAAAATTAGAGCTTGTAAAAAACTTGACTTTAAGCTTGACTGATTTTCGATCCGTCGGAATTGGACTCTTAATTGTTTCCTTCCAATCAAATTATTGTACACGAGTTCATGTTACTAGGTATTTATATGTAAACAAATGCCCACTTTGTAGGAGGTGTCACCCTTTTAAATCGCGCCAAGCTTTCCGCATCGAAGAATGGAATCCAAATCTCTAGAAAAATCAACAAAAAAAAAAAGAAATCCCTAAAGGATAAAATCAAGTTTTTATAGGTCCATATCTAACTACCTCCATAAGAGCGTGATTCTTATTAAATCATAAAAAAAATATGCTGGCAGCAGGAAGTAAAGGGAAAATTTATATATTATTGTAATCGTATCTTATTAGCATCGTCTACTGACTGGTTAGAATTTTTCCTAATTGTGTTTTTTTTTACAACTCAATAATTAAAAAAAAATTAAAGAACAAGGAAGCGGATTTTGTTTTCTCATCTCTCCTCTCTTTTTCCCCAGCCACGATTTTCTTTTTCACGTAATTCCAATTCCCTGCTAGACTCGATGTCGGCTGACAAGGACTGTTCGTGAACGACCCAAGTGAGAATTTTTTTTTTTTTTTTGGGTCTGACCCCAGTGAGAATTAAGGAGGAGGAGGAACGGTAACGTTACGATTACCAAGAATGTCGTTTACCGCGGATCTCAGCCGTCAATCCCTCCGCGAGTTTTACCGAAGCCCGGTGGGCCCCGCCCCTCCTCCCTCGCAGCGCGCCACGTGCCTCCTCCCTCGGATCGCAATCGACGGTGGATCCGCCCCCTGCCCGCGAAATCCGGAGACGTGTGCGTGGGGGTGGGGACACGCCTCCATGTTCGCCGGTGGGCTTGTTCGCACGCTTCCTCCCTCGCGGTCATGTGAGCGCACGTGCGCCCCCCTCTGGGGTGGGGCCCGCCCACGTGATCGCCGTCCCCTGTCGCGGTCCGAAATGCAGGCGCACGTGCTTCGCAGCTAGGTTCGGAGTCGGGACCAATGGGGGGCGGACACGATTTGAGGGCGATGATGCGACTCGTCACATGCGCTTAACTACCTGTTACTTAGCACCAGACCTCGACCTAGCTCTCTTCTTTTTAAGGTATTTATTATTTTTATTATTATTATTATTATTTATTATTATAAACATACTGATTGTAAAGTATATGGCTGAAAATGGACGATGCTTTATTATTATTATTTTTTGTGAAAACGATATAAATAATTTATAATTTTTGGCTTAATATGTAATGCGATATTTGAATTTTAAATTAATTTACGATATAGTTGATAAAATTTTAATTTATTTAATATGATTTTTTAATTTTTTATATATGTTTAATTTAGTTTATAGATGATGTGAATTAGGAGTGATGCAGTAGAGAGCTTGCAATAATCAATCCATAAGAAGACAACTCGTTGCCGGCTAGCCAATGCTTGTTTGAGGTTTTAGAGTGACAATTTCAAAAGAAAGAAAAAAATAACGTGTTCAAAATTATTAATGAAATCAATCGAGAAGGTGACAAGTGTCCATCTTTGTACCTCAAATCTTGCAAAAGCCTGGATAGACAATAGGCACGTGAGTACAAATGGACATGAAACCTAGAAAAGATGAGAAACATTACCCATTAGGTTAAAAATTAATAACTATTTGTATCATTACTTTTTGTCTTTAGAATAGATACATTTCCGCGTGATAAAATTTATTACAATGACAACTAGGCAAGCCTTGAAAGTAAATCCTATCTCAAATACTTTACACCTATTTTTCACCTTTATTTTATTGACAAAAATTTCTAACCTCTCATTTAAATATTTATTGGTTGGAATATAATTTTTCGTTTTATTTTCGTGACAAGTAATATTTGTAACAAGATAACAACTCCTGACAAAGTACGATTTTCATATCAGTGCATGCGAATCTGTGCATGTGAATCTTTATCCTAAATTTCATGCAAGACAACCCTCCATGTGTCATGATCATAGTCAAGGCGATAGAATTTATATTAATTACATCGGCATGGACGGTTGTCACATTTGATTAGGTTCGGATTAGTACGGTAAGAAAAACAATAAAAGAGGCGAAACCGGTCTGTTTAATTACGTTATCCCTGTGTAAAAAAGTACACGCGCCTCGTGTATTCTTTTGCTTTTCTCGATTTCATGTCTAATTGTAGTCACATGGCAATCGTCTATCCAGGGTTTTTCCAGGATTTGAGATACGGAGATCGACACTTGTCACCTCTTCAGTCGATTCGATTAAAACACCTTATCTTTCTTTTCCTTCGAAATTGTCACTCTAAAGCCTCAAGCAAGCATCGGCAAGCTGACAGGTGGTCGTCTTCTTTATGGATTGATTATTGCACGCTGTTTGCTGGATTTGCTTCTAATTCAGTGAGGTACATTATAGGATATACTAGAACCCACGCTCCTTGACCTCCTGGTGACAAGTGTCCTAACGAGTTATCGTTCTCTCTGACCATGCTTTGGAATTTTAATGAGAAATCGTATGAAAGTTGAGCTCGATCAAAAAGAGGGTTCGGTTGGGTGATCTTGTGCCGACCCGGCCCGAGAAAAGGCCCGATTATTCGGGCTTACATGGTCGAGCCCGCTCTCCAGAAAGTCTGCCTGGCTCAGGCGAGCCTGACAAGGGGACCGCTTAATTGGGCACTAATGGGCATAATTGTTTGAGCCCGTCCACAGGGTCGATGGGCCTATACTTATCAAGTTATCATGCAAACAAAATTTAGAATCATGATCGACATTGCGATACCATGTTAGCATGAGAAATAATATTGCCGATGATTATGACATTGAGGGCCTCTCGGATACTTTCTTGCATCCCCACCACGATTCGATTGCTCGTGGTTTGTAGACTCGTCCCCGTATTACGAATTGGTGTGGTACTTCCTGTCGTGTAATAAACGAAACTTAGGCTCCGTTCGTTTCGCATAAAATAATTTTGGGGAAATTTTTTTCTAGATTTTCCGGCGTTTGTTTCACAGAAAATAAATTCTTTGAGGAAAACATTTTTCATGAAAGGAAAAAAGTCTTATAAATTAAGGGAAAATGTTTTCCATTTTTGAAAAGTGAAAAATATTTTCCTCACTTGATCTCTTATATATCACCTCTACTCTACAAATCTTCACTTCCTCCTCCCCTTCTTTTTCTTTTTTTTTAGAGTAGATGAGTATTTAGCGACAATGAAGGAACAAAGATATGAAGTAAGTTTGCCTGGATTTAAATGCAAGTTTATATTTGATGGATTTAATGGTCAGTAAGTGATGCATGCTTGAGTGGTGAAATCTTAGAAAATATTTTCCTTACTTAACAGTGAAAAATGTTTTCCGAAACATTTTCAGGTTTTAGCCGAACATTAGAAAATATTGTCATTTTCCTGGAAAATTACTTTTGGGAAAATATTTTCCGAAAATAGCCAATTTTCCAAGAAACAAACGGACCCTTAAAAGAAAATGACCTAGTCCGTGACAATTGATAAGTCATGTTGGCCCAGAGAAATGACTTGAAAATCATCACTTTTATGGGGACACAGAATTTTGTCAATTTTTGGTTGGGCCGCTGTGTTCGTTCATGGACAAGCTCATTAGTGTAAAGCAAATGTTTCCACGGGCCCAAATTGGCGGGCCTCTCAAAGCAATTAGGGTTAGTAAGAGAAGAGTGCCAAATCCCATTAACGTTGCTCATAAGAGGGAAATATATTTTTTCTTCTCCTTTTGTCTTTTCGGATTTTGCTTAGCGCGTACACAATGAGAAGTTCGTAATCACCACTATTTCGTCTAATATTTATGAACCCAGAGCATATCGACGGTCAAACTATGTCGAGCCCACAAGGGCTTATATGATTCTACAGCTGAGATCAATTGATGATTGCATAATGAAATTACGCATGATTAGGTATTTGCATTTATTTTATGTCTTATTGAAATGCTCGACCCTACCAATGTTAAGCAAAATATTATTGGTAGCTCTCTTCACAGAGTCAACGTCATTTTTCACGAACTCTTCACTTGACAAAAAGGTCATGTCATAATTAAGATCTTTAACCAACCGGATCTTTAATCAATCTTGGATTCTCACACCACACCTCAGGTCCTCACCTTCATCATAATAAGGGTAAGTTTTTCATTCAACACTCTCTATTCTCGATCAGGTTCGTTAATAAACAGCACATGGAATCTGAACTGAGCAAAAGAACATCTAGAAAAGAGTCAATTTAACAGCATTGAACGTCAAGATATGGAGAAACCTGTCTACCAAACTTGGCGAAATAGCCGAGTCAAGCAAGGTCGAGATTAATCGGTTTTAGAAGCACAACGAGGCTCAGCCTCATTTAGGTTCACTTCACTCGACCGATATCAATGTGTTCGAGCTCGACTTGCTCAACTAATGTACACAAACTTCTCATAAGCTTACGTCAATCTCAAACTTGAAACCTAAATAAGATTTTCTCTATTGTGCAAAGTGCAATAAAGAGGGGAAAATTAGGCGCCTATCTCGCAATTATTCGGAGCATTCTTTTCCCATGGAAACATGCCCGATTGACCTATGAGTGCACACTTTCATCCACATACCTAATTCAAGTGCATTAACATTCCACGTCTATCTACAAGCGAGTGCAAAAAGAGCGTGCAAACATGAGAATTCTACTGATACTATCGACACTTCACTAATTTTTTCCAAGGAAATAATTCCATTTCACCTTGAATGCACGATTAATTCCTCTAAAAGCTTGAAGTGGCATTATACCTATATTCTAAAATTGCTTCATTTACGCACCACCTACCTAAACCTCCCTCCATAAAGTGAAGGGCACATCCATGGACGATAATCCATCTCGCATGGAGCCGGTGGTGCACGCCGGCCACGCAGCTGGCGTCAAAGTCAACTTACCCTCGATCCAGGGATCTTGCTCTTTCTTCGTCATCCTAACCATAATGAGAGCCATCACCGAACCGCCATTATTGCCGGGACAAGCCTCTCGACGTCCACCTCACCCGTCATCGAAATGTCTCTTCGCTTTCCATCGATAGAGAAAAACCCCTCCAAAAAAGAAGGAACAGGGAGAGTTTCTGGAAGGCGACGGGATGTGTTTTGATGGCGGAATCGTCAAACCGACCGGGGTCCAGCGAGCGACGAATTCCTCAAGAGGATGCGATAAAACGACTCGAGATAAGTACGACTTCGGACCGATTCTTGCCCACGGAGGGACACAGCTCATGAGAGTGGGAAGAAAAGGAGAGACTTGACATGACCTATGGTCGAACTCGATGTTGTTGACTAAAAGCTTTCCTTTGAGCCATCATCCGCCGAGGATTGATGATCACGAAGGACTGGTTTGAATGATGAGTCCTAACCAAGAAGCTCCATCATTTCGGTCTCGGTCCATGCCGATGTATATGGTCATCTCGTTTAGGTGGGTTAAGGATTCGAACTTTGTGCCGAAACCTTGAGTATAGTTTTTAAACTTATCCCAATATTATTGGGTCTGAATTCGGTCACTTCGCTACAAAGTTCATCGGAAAAGGCATACGTCGAGAGAAATCATTCACGCAAGGTTTATCGCTGCCTTCGCTTTCTTCTTCCCCATTTTTACTTGCCAACATCGCCTTTAGTCTAGTCAGGTATAGTAAACACAATCATGCCGGCATCGCGTTTGATACATATACCTTGTGGTTTGATCCTTGGGCACCATAAGAATCCCTCAATGGAGAATCACTTCATTGACTCGACCATGTCTACGAGGTCCAGCAAATCATTGTTATTGGATGCCACGAAGCTAATACGATCAATGGTTGATATTCATCCATGCCAACATAAAATTGGTCGCTATGGCGTGGTCATTTGCATTTTTCAACATGACCTCAAACTTTTCAATTGGCATGAGATACTAGACCCACACACATCACTATCAATAAAGCCTTAGCGAACATCTTTTGTTTTATTTATTTTTTCCCCTTTCTCACTATGGGGAAAAGCTATAGGTACTTGCATCTAACCTTGTCATTTAGGAAGAACTCCATCGGAGTCGGATCTGGCTCGCAAGACAAAAGGACCATGAGGATGAATTTTCTCATCCCTACCATTTTTGACTTCTTGCAAATGCGATAGAAAGGTCCTAATTTTCAGACCATGTGCAGCCCATGTTGCATGAAGACACCATGTCCTCTAAGGCATGTTCCAAGTGTACCGCCAATAAAGAGCAACGCCGAAATCCCCGATAATTCACATTATATATAAATCTACAGAAAGCGACTGATTATTCGATAGAATCAAACCCATTTATTCTTTTCTTGTACATTACATAATTAGATTGTAGTTCGAATCAATAGGATCCTATTTTTATTTCGTGTTCCTTTTTTTTTGTCAATTTTTTTCGCAAAGTTCCCAATGCTAACGATGTTGATTCATGTTAGTCACTCAACAATGAGCCTCATATACTTTTTATATGTCACAAAATCTCCTTTTACATAATAATTTAAGTTTTAGGGTTCAGCTCTCTAAATAATGAATGAAAAGTTGTGTGATGACATGATAAATATTTTTGAAAAAGCAAAAAAGGGTTGGATGGAGGACGTTAATTTCACATGTGAAAAAGCAGAGGATGCCACTCGGAGCCTGTGAATCCTGACGACCCGGTTGACCCAAGCCCTTTGGGCAGGACTCCATACATCACGCTGGCGTCACCCTTACATCATATATCCTTTTTTCTTTGGGAAGATGTCACAAATGATCCCCTAAACTTTCATATAATGTTCAATTTCATTCATAAATTTTCGATTTGCTCATTTCCGTTTGTTCAAACCGTATTAATTGATGACATGAAACTAAGTTAGATTACTAGAATTATGATTCAATATATATTTTTAAAAAGGAAAACAAATTAGGGGTCAACTGGAGATGAAATCACTAATTGCAAAAGCAGATAGAAGAAGTGGTTTTGTATCTTTGTTTTGGACGGTTGCCACATTTTGACCTGTTTTAAAGGTAATTTCCATGTGAATATTCCACATGTCCTTTTTTTATTTTATATTTAAGAGACTAAAAGCTATGTGAGCCAATTCCGTTAACTTTAACTAACGGAAGGACGAAATTGGTCAAGTTTCAAATAATCAGAAATTAGATTGGACACTTATCGATAATTTAGGGATTAAATTAAACAAAGTTTAGGGATGAGATTGCACATTAAGTGGAAGTTTAGAGTTTGTGACTTTTTTTTTTTCAGTCGAAGAAAGAGGAAAAATGGACCGAGTGATGGGAAAAAAAGGCAAATTTTGCGGCACCCCATTGCATCTACAATGCTGCAATGGTATTGACTTCAAGAAATGATGCACTTTTAGGATTAGAAATTGCTTGACTTTTTTTTCTTTTTATACCTATTTTAACTTTTAATTTTATCTTATCTCTTTACAAAACGTGCAAGTTGAACACCATATCTGAAACTAAACATTCATAAAGAGGTGATGAATTGACTTCCTCATCCCCTTTTCACATAAAAAGGATGACCATTGAGGAAATCCAAAGTAATTTGAAAAATGCTCGATTGGAAAAAGCTAAAAGCTTCACCATTGAATTAGAGTTCATTTTCAAACCTGACCAACTTTGTTTCTTGGTAAGTATGTGGAACTCGAGCTGTCCAATCCGATGCCAAAACCTGTCGGTACTGCAAGTGCAATTAAGTCAAGTTACTCTTGAGGTGTGGGCTCGACTCGAGATTTGCTTGCCCGATATGGAGTCACACTCGAGTTCAAAATGCTCTATCGTCTTGTCGAGTAGAGCTTAAGCGCCTTAGATCCCGATAAACTCATGCAAGCTACAATTGACTTGGAAATTATTATAATATATATAGCATTTGAGCTAATCAAGATTGAGGTTGAGTTATAAATTAATTACAATTGAGTCGAGTTTGACTTAAATTAAAACTCGATCGAGCTCGAGTCGTATTTCACGTGCCGGGTACGAAAGTTGAGTAGAGAACGGGGATACGCGATCGTTCCGGAGAGGATCCTTCTTTTTGCCGGAGTCACGAGATTTTGGCAGGTCCAAAATATCGTGGTCCGAGAGAAAGGGTGGGGGGGTGATAAAGCGACACGTGGTGAGGGAAAGCGCGGAGGGCGGCGAGAACGGACGGTGTCGGCATCAGCGAGGAGGAGGAGGGGGTGGGGACCACACGGGGGACAGCCGGCGACCCACGAGGTTGTCCGATAACTGCCAAAACTCTACTTTTTTCTCTCCTTTGCGGGAGGTTCCGTGATTGCACGGCAGGGCCCATCTGCTCCCGCCATCTTCCAAAGCTTTTCCCATTGCCAATATTATCCAAAGTGGGGAAAAGAATAAAATTCTTCGATAAATTGTTCTTCGAAAAAAAATAATACAATGTGTGACTGTGATCCACCTTGTGCATGCTGATCCCGACCGAAGAATTCAAATGCATTCGAATGTACGTGTTTCGATACGTCACGTCATTGTCGCATTCCATCTTTCAATTAAATCGATGTCATTTTCTTTCTTTCGCAAAATTGGATATATGATGCTTTTGTAAAAGTTGCTGAAGAAGCATGGGAGGGTGAGAGCCAAACACGTTAATGGTAGGAGTTTAATTCTTTTCGTTTTCAAGTATATTAGTCATTCTCCCAAGCAGCTAACTTCTTTTTACTAAGCATGACATGTTCTACTTTCTCAATAGTATCCTAAACCTACCGAGAAATGCTTCTCTAGACATCTTCACTGACTAACTCACGTTTAATCATCCACGTTCGAGGGAAAGCTAACGTAGATAACAAGTCTGCACATTTTTATTCATCTCTCCATCGGTGTAGAGACTAGCCATGACAACAAGTTTCGAGCAAACCTTTATAACTTGGAACAATATTTTCCTTGCAAGCAAAAGACATATTCCTATCCTAACTCTCTTTAACACTTTTAACACTTAGGAACGATGCCATTAGATGTAATGAGTATGCTCGACAAGGATGAAGAGAGACCCATGCGAAAGCTGTCTCTTTTAACACTTTTAACACTTAGGAACGATACCATTAGATGTAATGAGTATGCTCGACAAGGATGAAGAGAGACCCATGCAAAAGCTGTCTCAACTTCCACGGGGAGAGAGAGAGAGAGAGAGAGAGAGAGAGAGAGAGAGAGAGAGAGGTGAAGGTGAGCCCGGTGGAGGGCAGATTTGGGATGACATTACAGCGACATGGCAGCAAAGAAAATTGGTGGGGGAGAAAAGAGAGAAAAGCACGAGGTGGGGTTGGGTTTGGAGGGAGGTGAGCGAGATCTGAAATGTGATAACATGAGAGAGTGATGGCACTGCTTTGAGGATTGACTTTGGGACCATGCTGGAGAGTTAGGTTTGCTCACATGCATCCACACATGTCCCTTTTCCTTTCCCCTCCTCCTCCTTCGAACACACATTGATGAAGTCGAAGATGGTGAGTGTCCTTTCACGAGCTTTGTCTTCCAGAAAACAAGAGGATCACCCTCTCGTGGACATCTTTACGTCTTTAATGATGGGAGACCCCACCCACGAAAGATGAGAGATCCGTCATCTTCTCCGAGTCCAAACAAGGGTCGAGAGAGAGAAAGACGAAGATATAACGTGTGTGGATCGCGTTTTGGGAGCCACCGGTTACGTCATTATGTTGATCTAGGGTTTCCTCTCTCGATGATCTCGCCCCATGCACCCGGATCGCGTTCCGAGGAAAAGTCAAATTGCATTCAGTTTGTATTTCTTCTTATAGAAAACTATGAAGACGGTGAGGAGAGGGGATCAACTTTGATTGCCTTTCTAAGCTTTTTCCTAAAGATCCAATTTTCGTTAACGACGTTCGATTCAAGTTGTAACTATACAGAAAAGAAATAGCTATTGGTGCGAACTCGATCCTATCCTCTCTAGTCTATGAAATGGCTGGCCATCAAGTGACTCCATAAGTTAGGTGATTTTTCATAACCTACAAGTATGGAGCGATGTAGCATGTGACGAGGGTAGGGACAAGGTAGCATCTTCCTCCATCTTTATATTTTTTACGCCTACAAATTCAGAAGGGTTTGCCTGCACAAATTCGTGCAAATGGACTCCTCGTGGCTCGTCTTTGCATGTGACAAGCTCCATAGCAAATTAGTGGTGGAGAAAGAATTGCTTGCGTCGGGAATGGATGTGAAAACTATTGATGTGTAAGATCGTCAACCTCTAGCCTTGACTTCGTCTCCACTAACCCTATGGTTCTCCAATGAATTGCGCTTTCACTTTCGATCTATTTTTGCTCATCTTGCAATTGAATTGTCTGGCCTGTTTTACTACAAGAAACGAAATTGCATGTGATGATATATAAGTCCAATCCTCCGATTCCTTCTCAAGCTCTTTCCATCTTTTGGGTCACCATCGATATGTAATTTTATGTGTATAATTGCATGCTCAGAGCAGAGATAAAAGCTATATTTAATTTGGTATGAACTCCTTTAACTTAGCAATCAAATCGAACCAAATCAAAGGAATGCCTATACTTAACAGAGCTAAATAGTGGGTTTAGCCCTCCCTATATAAGGGAGTGAAAAACCCTAATCTGAATACAAGACTAGATATTTGTTCTTTTGGTCACCCCCTTCTAACACACCTTGCGTTCGATCTTGATCCAAAGCCAAAATTCACTACTCCAGGGCTTTTTGCACTCCAAAGCAAGTCACTACGAGGTCCATAGATTAAGTTGAAAAATCAAGGAGAATCGAGACTTATCATATTGAGATGGGCGATATTATTGTTGTATTTTTAAGGAGAAGGTATAGATACAATGTGTGACATTGGCAGGTCAGTTGTAGAAGAGGTTTTGAAGTTCAAACCTAGAGCTCTTGTTCATTGAAGCCCCAATGAAATTAGAGAGGAAGAGCTATAATTTTAATCTTACACAATAAATTGGTTCTGTGAGCATATCTTCCATTTGCCATTTTGCCGTGAATTCCCCGACCTAGAAAATTTCTGAGGGACATGCATTTATAATGTCAGAAGACTAAAAAGCGGTCCCTTTCAAAGGTTGAAGAACTATATTATGGGATCGCTTATTTGTCCACACACATCGCAAAGACAATCGTGATTACCCGATGGTATAGAATCATTCGTGCAATTAATACATAAACTACTCAAGGCAAAAAAAAGAAGAAAAAGAAATTTAAAGTTCTGTGCATGTGAGCAGTAGACGCGTGGCGCAAAGATTATGAAGCTGTGGAGAACTTTTTTTGGGGGGAGTTTTTTCAAAGAAAGTTAGGTCGAATTTGAGGTGACTTGGTGACATTTACATCTACATACACCTACACACATATACACACAAACACCAGCACAATAAATCGAAAAAGTAGCTTTTTAGCCCAGGAGTACGGATCGAAACTCTCTCAGCCTTTTGGGACCACGCGGAGATCTAATGGAGTTTTCAGGTCCTGATGTGCAAAAAAACCAAAATGGAAACACCCAAAATGAAAAATAAATAGAGAAAACTAGGAGGACTCCAAGCTCCATCTCCCCCACCTTCCCAAGATTTTTTACACTCTAGGGAAAGGGGGACACGCGTCCATTTGAGGTTTGTGAAATCCCAATTTTGCCCCCATCCCTTTAGAAGGCGCCGAGTCGGTTCGCACAAAATCACGCATACCATAGAAGTCGCATCACGCCACGTGATCGCATCTTCCGTTGAGAATATTTAGCCGGGCTGTGATGTTATGGCGACACGTTATTCGATTAAGGAAAGTGGTTACGTGATTTTATGACCACTTTGCTAGGAGCCAATCATGTGTTGCATGTGGTATGTTGATGGCATGGGATGGATTGTCAAAACTCATTTCAATTGCGAAGGACAAATAGTAGTTCGGGAGCAAACTTACAAACCCATCATGTACTCGAACTGGTTGAATGTAGTAATTAATATGACAAGTACATCGATCTAATTTTCAATTGGGTGTAGCAATTTGAAACAATAAAACTCAGACGAATAAAAAGATGCATTCCGATTTCAAATGTATCACCTAATGCAGTAATTTTTTAAGTTAATTCGTTTGTCAATTCCTCATAATTCTGTCACATTCCTTTTATCTTTTTCTCGATACCCCATATTCCTATATACAAGAAGATGCCTAATTGCAAATGAGAAAGCCAGAAGGGTATAAGAGTCACTCCATAATAGTCTTCCAGGTTGTAATTGCAATAAAGATGGGAAGGAAGACAGTTAAGAAAAAAAAATCTAAAGGAGAGAGTTTTCCCACCGCAGCTATAAATAGACCCTGCTGAATCAAAACCAGGCCCAGCATAGTAAACCCAAACACAAAACACAAGATGCCTTCCCCTCAAGAACTCCAAATGTCTACTGCTCTCAGATGCTTCTGTTTATGCAGAGACTCTCCCTTTCAGATGATGATCCTCCACCTGTGATTTCTCAGCCTATGTTTCTGTAGCTGTTTTCCCACCTCTCTGCTCACAATTCTCTGGTTCTTTCCTACTGCTCCTTTTTTTTTTCGTTGTGTTTCTTGAACACCATTCACTTTGCCACTTTGGCCGAATCCTAGTGTTCAAGTTCTTTTTGCATATTTTGCAATTCTTGAACGGTGATTTGAAAGCTCCTTTGTTTGCTTGATCCTAGAGGAAAAGAAGGGCTAGTTTTTTTTTTTTCCCTGACCGTTTCCTCCACTCCTCAGATTAGACTTCACTCCCTGCAAAAACCCTGTTTTTAACCCCCGGGGGAAATAAAAAAGGGAGGGAAAGACACCGGTTTTTCCATAACGAAATGGAAATGATTCAACAAGACCAGAACTCATCCTCACAAAACAACATTGACATCGGATCATCGCTGTCTCAACTGATTTTAGCTGGCGGAAGCAGCACCATAGACTCGATCTTCTCTTTATGTTCATCAACATCACAAACACCGACACCAGCTCCTACTGCACTTCCAAGCACAATCACCAGCCCCTCTGTTTTTGAGCCACTGGGCTCCTCCGTTTATCTCCTCCAAAGAGATCTCCTCCACAAGTTCACTCAGAGAAACGGGTCATCGTCAAACTTCTCTTACACGTCGACCCCGCTTCGGACTTCGGTGTTTTCGACCGGTTACCCGAGTCCATGCAAGAAGAAGCTCTACAGGGGTGTGAGACAGAGGCATTGGGGCAAATGGGTGGCCGAGATCAGGCTCCCGCAGAACAGGATGAGAGTGTGGTTGGGCACGTATGACACTGCTGAAGCAGCTGCTTATGCATATGATAGGGCTGCTTATAAATTAAGAGGTGAATATGCGAGGTTGAACTTCCCGAACCTTAAGGATCCGAGCAAGTTGGGGTTCGGCGACGGCTCGAGATTGAACGCTTTGAAGAGCTCGGTGGATGCTAAGATTCAGGCCATTTGTCAGAAGGTGAAAAGGGAGAGGGCCAAGAAGAGTGCAAAGAACAGCAGCGGTAGTTCTAATGGCGGTGTTGGTGGCAAGAGCGAGAGCGAGAAAGTCACGAAAGTTGATTCGTCCTGCTCTTCGTCGACGTTGTCACCGCCGTCGCCACTGTTTCTTGGCGAAGAGGATTGGACAAGCGAGCTGATGGCATCTGACGTTTCGGAGGATGGGTTTTGGAAGTGTGAGAATTCGCAGCCTTCTTGCTCGGTCGATGGCTCGGCGGTCGTTGCTGAGGAGTCGGAGAGTGAAGGATGCTCGCTTGCTAAAATGCCGTCCTTTGATCCGGAGTTGATCTGGGAAGTGCTTGCAAATTAGATGTAAGGAAACTTTTCTTGGCATGAATAGCAGAGGAATTTTGCGCTTAGTAGGAAGGAATCTTATCTACATAATCGGAACTTAGTCCGCTTCAATTGTAAATTCATGGTTTTCTTAGGCTCTTAAGGTTGTCAGGATGCTCTCTCTCTCTCTCTCTCTCTCTCTCTCGTTCTCGTTTAATTTGGGCATTGAATGTGGAGTACCAGTCCTTCTGTCTCGTCTGGCTCTCTCGTGTATCAGGACGATAACGTTTCGTGTAGTAAGCCCTCCCAATTACACGGAAATATAACATGGAGTATCTGTCGAGTCCCTTATATATTCGATTTCCAAGTGTTGTAGCGATCTATCTTTTAGCGTGAACCGATTGTTATATACTATGCTGTTACAGATCTATGAAATCTGAATCGTTTTGGGAAAAACTGTGGCATTTTTCTTGAGGAGGCCTCCGCGGAGGAAAAGGTACACTGTTGGACAGGAGGGTGGAATTTATAGGTGCTGCAGCATTATTAATCCTAAAATGAGCTCAGCCACGGTAACGACTGATCCTCCACGCATCTTTCTGATGAGAAAGCAACATGTAAACAGGTTGTCATATTAACAGGTTGTGGTCCTATCTCTGATCCTCTACTTGAATGAGATAGGAAAGACCGAGTCTCCATATCCAGGCCCGTCTTTCGGATCGATGACACAGCAAAACTAGTTCCGTGCAATCTTTTCTTTTGGGACCAACTTGACGATGCTGTGACACAAGGACATGAACAATGCAAATTGGGGGGAGGATGGGCCACGCATCACGCAATCAATCTTAATTAAGCGATACCCAGAAAAACTCAGCGCATTCCATTTCGTTCAGCACGATTATCTGTCCTCCATAATCTTGATGGTTGGTGAAAAGAGCATAAAGTGACTACTTTTTTGAGAGCGTTAGGACATATGCTGCATTCACAAGATGAAAAACATATGCAATGAAGCACCCTTGGTTCCGTACAATGGAAATTGATATGGGATGGCTACAGGAAAACTCTTGCCGCTCCCATTTTCCTCGTTAAATGCACGAACAACCAGGACTTGTGGTAGCATTCCAGCAAAAGGAGCGCCAGAGGCAAACAAACGATGGACGCTTATCAACTTAAGTTATTCCTTGATTGCTGCAGTCGACTATTGTATGCACTTTTCTATCTCCTCTGCAAGAAACAGAAAGCATGTGGTTGATGGAATGTTCTCGAATTGAACGGATAATCTACTGCTTCCCCTTGTTCAAATGGATGTTCGGACAGATAATAATATCAGGGAAAAGGTGCACGGAACAGCGACCAAGTGACCTGCTTAGAACAGGACTCGCTAGGAACTGATCAGACTCTCTCTTTCCTTTATTAAACGAGAAATGCAAGTGATCATGATTAATGAACTGCAAGTGCAAGTCAAGATGACTCCAGAAAATCCTCATTTGAAGGGGGTCAGAATCTTTCATTTCTCAATCTATCTGTAGAATAGTGCCAGAACCAATTGAAATAACAGATAGTGAGTCAAAACGTAGTCCTATCATCAAACCAATTCAATGGTTGGCAGGATGAAATGCAAGTCTCAGTAAGGGCTGCAAAAATGATGATCCGAAGCATCACGCTGCTCTTCCAAGTTGAGGTTCTGTCCAGTTTTGGCATGAAATGGAAAGTGAAACATGCGTAACTGCTAACTGGTCACACGTGGAAACACGAAAAGTTGATAATTTATTTTCTTTCCATCATCCATATCAGCTCCTGTTGAGTTCTCGCAGAAGTTGTAAGGCAAAAAAGCTCAAATAAGAACCCGCGAACCAGTACTCTTTTGTTTTAGAGAAGAGCGAACCCATGGGCACACGTCATTCTATCTACATCTGTGACATCTGGAGGATATTATAGACACTGTAATGCCGGACCAGAAGATATTCTGCACTTATGAATGATTTAAACTTGATTTATTTGTCTTATATACCATCAGAAAGCTGAACGACTGAATGATAGGCTTTATCAATCGCTATAACTGAAGAAGCATGAATTTCAGCTTGAACAAGTACTCAATACAAGGTACATACATGACGGTTCATGAGGAAGACGAACGGAAAATGTGAAATATGCTTCTCTCACCAGCCAGTGTTCCAACATGAGAAACAGCAGCTAAGAAAATGATTCTTTCGGAAACTACAGGCACTGAACTCTGATTATTAATGGCTAACTCATATTGAGGCCTCATGGTCGCGGAAAAATGGATGACTCGGGAGAGATTAAGTTCCTAGCAATCAGTATTGGTCAAGTGTACGAAACTTGCCCGGCACTGCAGTAGGTCCGTATTCCTCGCAATTATTCGGGTCAATTGGGACAGAAACGTGACCTGGCTTAAAGGGAAAATAAATGAAGTGATATTACTAAGGACCAATTTGTTAATGATATTGAAAGATAACGTGGACGTGGAAAAGGAAAAAGACATGATCTGAGATTCCAATAAAATTGCCATTTGTTTTCTAATGCCACTGCACCCGTTTTCAGCTGTACACAAAATGGCGCCTTTAGCAAATGGTCCATGTGTTCAGAAACCTGCAGGTCAATGGGTCAGAGAATAGTCAAGTAGGCATGCAAAGTTACCTGAAAGTCTCCACTCGCCAGCTAGCTTATATTCATCTTATAGTAAAATTGACATACTATTCGAGGGAGATGAGTTTCTGAACAACAAGAAAACTGAGCTTTAAATTATCTCTTCAATGCATATCCGCAGTCCTTGCTTATGCTGCAAAGAAGAGGCAATATATGTCTGAGAGAGCTTGCATATAGGGGTCCAGTTTCCTGAAGCATTTGATGCTCTTTATCCAGATCTATCATGAAAATACAACTTGTTAGCCCAATAGGATAGTTTGCTTCAATAGCAATTCCAGAAAACGAAATGAACTATGGGATAAAAGAAAATCAGGAAATTAAACCTTATGAGATCATGTTAGATGCCGTGACACACGCGGCCATATTTTCTAATGGGGTCAGTATTTCCATTCCAGGAATCAGAAGCTGGATGGACTCTAGAGACAACAGCGACAGCATAACAAACATCTCAAGTTTCTCTTGATAGAAACAATGACAATTGAAATTTAATTGTCTATCAGCATGCATGTGCATGCCCCACTTCATGGGTTCACAGACTCTGGTATATGGAGGATAAGAAGAGTCCATGGGACATCAAGGAAATAGTGCAACCGACAGACTGACCAATCTTGCATCATCAGCCAACCAATTGACTCGAAAAATTGACTGTGCAGCAGTTTGTCTGTATATTCTCAGTGCCCTTCATCAAAACAACAGAATTTCTTTTTACTCTACCGACTGGACACTTATACAATAACATGCTTTAGAAGTAGACCAAAGCCCTTTTCAAGGACATAGCGCTCCTGAGTAATTTTTATGCACTCCCACGTCTGAAGCCTTTTTAAAAGGTTTCCTATTTTGAATAAATTTCCTAATTAGAGTACGTTTCCTAAGGAGAGTTTTCCTATTTCAGATTTTGATAATATTGTCATAATAGCTAATAATAATTCATATAGTGTTGATTATGTTTTGTTTGTTATTAAGGATTGTCGATTGACGGATGGATTGGAATTTTTGGTTCTTAGTTTGATGCTATACCAAATAGGACCTGATTTACTACTTATCAGTGCATAGATACTAGTAATGTACAGTTGGAAAACAACGTTGAGTGTGATGTCGTGGATGTTGGTAATATTAGAATTAGAATGCATTTTGGTATCATGAGCACATCGACTATGGTGAGGCACATTCCAAGTTAGTAATATTAGAATCAAAATGCATGACGGTATCGTGAGCACATTGACTATGGTGAGGCACATTCCAAAATTGAAGAAGAACCTAATTTGTTGAGTACCCTAGATTTAGCTAAGTGTTGGTATGCTTTAGAATGTGGAGTTTTGAAGAGTGTTCAAGGTGCCTTGGTGAAATGAAAAAATAAAAAATAAAAAGTCAAACATAGTGGCATATATAAGCTTCAAGGCGAGACATGACAAATTTCATCGCTAAGACTTCGAATGCATCTTTCGAGAGTCTGAATTGTAGCTTATGCATTTGGAATACATTAATGATAGAAGTTTGAAGGTTCTAAGTGAAAGGAATCTATTGAGTGGTTATGCTGTTGATGAATCGAACATATGCAGGTGCTGTGATTTAGATCAATAGTGGAAAATGCATTTCAGTACTACTGTCGGGTTAACCACGAGGACTGCAAAGTTTTTCACTTGGATATATGCAAGTTTCGTGATTTCCTTCAAGAAAAAGTGCCATATTTAGGTTAACTAGATTTTCTTCAAGAAAGAGTGCCATATTTAGGCTAAGTACATGTGCGAACTAACAGTAATATGGAGTTTTATTTGGAGTTGTTAGAAGAATTCTACATGAAGGAAGGCAAAGTGAAACATCACACCAGCACTAGTAAATCACAATATGTTGCGGAGTTAATGAGCAAAATATTACTAAAGATGGCCTATAAAATACTCTCTAGCGCTAATACAACTAGAGATTTCTGGCAAATGCGCTTAATACGATAAGCTATTTTGAGAATAGATATCCTTCAATTGTGATTGGATGTTGGACTCCCGAAGAAGTGTGGTTAGATTATGTTCTTATAATAATTGGTTGTCCATATTAGGTTCGAACAAGTGATGGTAAACTTGGTGGAACGGCAAGAAAGTACATTTTCCTAGGTTATGCACAAGGTGAGTGAGGCTATTGGTTGTGGTGCCCGAAATTAAATTCAAATGTTATTAGCAAAGAAGTTACATTTAACAATTCTTCATTACTTCTTAGTAGGAATGTTTATAGCAGTGTTCATACGCATTTGAATAGTGTTTAGCTCAAGATGGAGTTACAACTAAAAACTTCTAAGGTAGCGATAGTTCTATGCTTATAGCGAGGTGAAGCCTGAAAAGCCAACAATTATTGTAACTGTTGAGTCTAACGAGTTGAGTATTTGATCTTCTGATACATATGCATGAAACAATAGTTTTACTTTATTTGTGGTAGAGAAAGTTGTGTTGGAAAATATTTGTAGAACAATTAAAGGTGCAGGTGGAGTTGGTATTTTAATAATTATTGCGAAGTTCAAGCGAGACTTAAACTTAGAAAATGTTTGTGGCAATATATAGGGCTGTGGCAGAATAACAAATATATTTGAAATCTAGAGAAGCGATTGTGACTTTACTCAAACTTGAGCTAAGGTGGAGATTGTCGAGATATGTCTCAAGTTTGAGCCCGAAAAGGAAGGTTTCTAAGTCAAGTAGGTTTTCCATTTTGAATGAGTTGCCTAATTGGATTACGTTTTCTAAGGAGAGGTTTCCTATTTTTGATCCAATTCTTACGCATGCATGCACGCACATATATGAAGTGGATTTTTTTTTTTTTTCTGAAGAGTATCAAAGAGAGTTGCTACTTGTGAATTACACCATGAAAATATTCGAGTGCGTTGAAATCAATTAAATCTTGTAAGTAAGATTTGTGAATTCCTTTGCAAGATAAAGAGATTATTTTGTGAAGAATTGTTAAGCTAAAACATTATGTGAGTTATTGGATGTAATTGAGGCATAAAAAACACTTAGAGTGTTAATGACTTGAGTGTGGTTGTAATTTATGTTGAATCACTTGATCTATAGTGGAATTTTTAGCTATTACCCCTATGAATGTGGATCATCCAACCAAAACATGTCTTGTGTTCTATCTATTTTTTTGTTCGATCACTTGTTTCCGCAACATAGTGATAGAGGAAGTAAAGTTTGGATCTTCTTGAGGTGTGCCGATTAATAAGTAATCGTAGCCCCAAAAAAAAACATTGAAGATCATCACTTTTATATGGGCACAACATTTTGTCAATATTTGGTTGGGCCATTATTGAAAATTTCATGGACAAATTAGTCAAAAGGGAATCTTTTCATGGATCTAAATTATTGCACCTCACAAAGCAAATAGGGTTAGCAAGAGAAGAGTGCCAAACCCAATTTTGTCCGTTGCACATGAGCCTGGAGCTTACCAACTGTTGAACTATGTCCACCCATGTGGGTCTATATGATTTTATGGCCAATATCTATTGAGTCCATGTGCTCTAGGTACATGTGATGAATTATCTCCAAGAGGACTCATCTTGGAAATGAGAAGTAGAGATCACTACATGGCGAATTTAAGCATGTTTTAGGTATTTGGCATTTACTTAATTCCATTGGGGCAAAAGCTCAGAGATCCTACCAATGCCAAGCAAAATCCTATTGGTATTGTTTACCAAATCTTCACGAGACAAAAAGGTCATCTCATAATTGAGATCTAATCAACTAGTGTTGTTGTTGACTATCTATAGCCTACAATCTTTGGATTCACACCCCACGCCTCACCTCCATCAAGTTTTTCCATCTAACTCTCAACATTTTCGATCAGATTTGTTCGGACACTGCATGTGAAATCTAAATTGTGTGGAAGAACGGCTGGGAATGAGTCACTTCAATAGCATCGAACGTCAAGATTATCAAGAAGTCAGTCGACCAAACTCGGCGAAATAGTAGAGTCGAGCTTGACCGTTTTTATCATGGACTAGACTTTGGCTAGAAGCACAAGGCTTAGCCTCATTCAGGTTCACTTGACTTGATTGACGTCAGCATATTTGAGCTTGAGTTGCTTGATTAATGTATATCAATCTTCCATAAGCTTAGGTCAATCTCCAACTTAAAACTCAAGCAGGATCTCCTCTACTGCTCAAAGTACAATAAAAATGGAATATAAGGTGCATATCCAGTGCGCACTTACATCTGCACACCTAATTCAAGAGCATCAACATTCCACATATATTTATGAGATATTACAAAAGAGGGTGTGACATGAAACTTATATCGATATCACCAACTCATTACTGTATTTTTCTAAGTAATTAATACTATCTTACCTTAAATGCATGGCCGCTTCCTTTAAAAGCTTGATGTGTCTATACATCTACATTCTTATTGACTTCACTATTGCACCACCTACATAAGCCTCTATCCATAAAGCAAAAGGGCGCATTTACGGATGACACATCTCGTGCGGCGTCAGCGGTGCCCGTCGGCCACTGTGCGGCGTCGAAGGCAGCTTACCCTCGATCTAGGGTTCTTGCTCATTCTTCCACATCCTATCCTAACCACAATGAGAGCCAAGTCTGAACCACCGTTATTGCCACGAAAAGCCTCTCGACGTCAGCCTCACTCATCATCAAATGTCTTTTCAAAGTCTCTGAAAGAGCCCATTCGAAGAGACCCCCCGGAAAAAAGGAGAAAAGGGGGTTTTTGGAAGTGATGGAATGGGATTGATAGCGGAATCGTCAAACCGACGGGGGGTCCAGCAAGCGATGACTTTCGAAAGACGATGCAATAAAACCTCCAAAAAAGAGCAAGTTTGGATCGATTCTTGCTCGTGGAGGGACAGCTCATGCCCGTGGTGGAAGAAAAAGTAGAGGCCTGACGTGACTTGGGGTCCCATATGACATTCCCATTTATTTAATTTTTGTGTTAAGCTTTGACTAAAGGCTTCCCTTTCAGCCAATCGTCCACCAAGTATTAATGATCACGAAGGACTGGTTTGAATGGTGAGACCTAACTAGCAAGCTCCATCATTTCGGATGCCGATGTATACGATCATCTGGTTTAGGCGGGTTAAGGATTCGAACTTTGCACCAAAACCTTGAGTAATGTTTCTAAACTTCTCTTAATATTCAATGGTCCGTATTTAGTCACTATCTTCCTTAATCTCAATTTTATCAATATGTCCAAATGCCAAGAAAAATCATTCGCAAGGTCTATTGCCGCCTTCACCTTCTTCTTCCCCTTTTTTCGTTGCCGCCACCATGTTCACTCTTGTCAAGTGTTGTAAACATAGCCATGTCTCATGTGATTTGATCCTTTTGCATTGTAAGAGTACCTCAATGAGAAATCACTTCATCGACCTTGTCCGCTGAATCATTATTATTGGTGCTATATAGCTACTATAATCGTATGTTTAAATTCGTTGGCAGCAACATAAATAGTAGATATTGCATGTTAAATCACAATTTTTCAACATAATTTTCAACTTCTTGATTGGCATGTTTTGCTAAACCCACGCACATCACATCAATAAAACTATAGATGCTTTTCGCATCTTATCTTGTCATTTAGGAAAAACCTATCAGTCTTTAGATCTGACTCGCAAGGCAAACGGAACATGAGGATGAACTTCCTCATCCCTACCATTTTTTACCTTTTTGAGGAAGAAATGGCTACAGGAACGCCCTAGTTTTTAGACCACGTATGGTCCATGTCTCAAGTGTAGAGATGTAGAAAGTGAGTGATTAGTCGATAGAATTAAATTCGTTGGCTCTTTTTTTTTTTTTTTTTGTTTCCTCTTACATCACATGATTTGATCGGAGTTCGAATTGAAACAAAGTATTATACTAACACCGTCTTAGCCACTATCTCGTTTTTGTTTGTTTTTTTTTTTTTTAATGTTCGACAATGCTAATAATTGTCGAAATATCCCACATTACTTAACAATAGATCTTATATGCTCTTTATACATATGCGATTTTTCTCCACCTTATAATTTAAGTTTTAGAAGTAAATTTTCTAATAAAACTTAAATAAATTTTCTAATATAATAATCACGAAAAGTTATACATGTCAAATTCCAGCCAAAGTATGAACCCCCCCCCAAAAAAAACAAGAGTCTAGCCAAAGAAAATATATGATAAAAAGAACAAACAAAAAAGTGTTGGATGGAAAGGATGCCATTCGGAACCTGTGACTCCTGACGACCCGATTGACCCGAGCCCCCTTGGCAAGACTCCATACATCACGTTGGCATCACCCTTACGTCATAAGTCCTTCTATTTCTTTTTTTTTTATCGACAAAAGGGGAAAAATGGATCGAGTGATGATAAAAATGGCAAAATTTGGGGCATCCCACGAGCAAAAATAAATCAAGTTACACGTAAGTAGTTAATTGAATCCCTATTGTTTTTTTTTTCTTCGACATATTTAACAGGCATAAAAATTGATCCAAAAATTGTTAGAGTCCATATAATACTCGACCTTAATTAATACGAGTAAATTATAATCGAGTTGAGTTAAGTTATTCTCTAGTTTCTTGGCACTCCAATGGAGCCAAGCTTATACATAGAAATCAATAGCCAATCGAGCTTAAGTCAAATTTCAAATACCGAGTACGAAAAATTGAGTAGAGAACGGGATAGGCGATCACCATACCTCGACACGAGAAAGAGAGATTGAGAGGATCGATCTTTCTGACGGAGTCACGAGATTTTGGCACGTCCAAGATATCGTGGTCCGAGAGGAGGAGGAGGAGGGGGAGGAGGGGGGGTCATAAAGCGACACGTGGGTGACGGAAGCGCGGAGGGCGGCGAGAACGGACGGTGTCGGGATCACAGGAGTCGGAGTCGGAGTGGGGACCACACGACAGGGGACAGCCGGCGACCCACGAGGTTGTCCGGTCACTGCCAAAACTCTACTTTTTCTCTCCTTGCGGGAGGTTCCTAGATTCCACGGCAAGGCCCATTTGCTCCCGCTGAATTCCAAAGCTGCCGACTGATGAATTGATGGCACATCGCCAATGCCCATCTTATCCAAATTGGGAAAAAGAAAAATTCGTTTTAATAAAAATGTTCTTCGGACAGAATACATTGTGTGAACGTGATCAATACCATGCATGCTTATCCCTAAGCGAGCGTACTCGGTTTGGATAGACTCGACTGAAGAATTTGGACGCATTCGGATATACATGCATGTCGCATCTCGTCCTCCAACAAAGTTGGTGTAAGTTTGTTTCTGTTGTGAAGTTGGCGTGCATAGTGTATGTTTATTTCTATCCATAGAGCCAAACCCACGGATGGCATTCTGCCAAGGTTTCTACGGATTAGAGTACTCTCGGCCGGCTCGGTCGATTTTGATTTGTTTCTTTCAAATCACTAGAAGTTTACTAAACAAGATAAACAATCCAATAATTTCAATATCGAGCGTTCTTCTCTTTAATAGTACCCTAAACCTACCGAGAAGTGCTTTTCTAGGCATCTTCACTCACCTATCTATGTGTCATCATCCGTGTCACAAGGAAAGCTGGCATACATAACTGAGTGGCACATTTTTATCCGTCTCTCGATCGGGGTCGCAACTAGCTGTGACAGCAAGTTTTGATCAAACCGCCATAACGAGGAACGATATATTCTCTTCCACAAGCAACCCATGTTCCCGTCCGAACTCTCTTTTCAAACCCCGACACTTACGAACGATGTCATTAGACGTAACGAGAATGCCCATAGATTAACCAACACAGATCAAGCTAGAAGGAGAGATGGAGATGAAGAAATTACGGTGACATCAAAGCAGACAAAGTTGGTGGGGGCAGAAAAGAGAGAAAGGCACGAGGTGGGTAGGCGGGAAGACGGGCGAGATCCGAAACGTAATCGCAGGGGAGAGCGACGGTACTGCCTCGAGGATTAACTTTTCTACTTCTCCCAACACCACCGCATTGATGAAGTTGAAGATCGGAGTGTCCTTTCACCAGCTGTGCGTTCCAGAAAAAAAAAAGGATCGCCCCCTCGTGGGAATCTTTACGTCTTTAATGCTGGATGGCCCCGCCATGAAGACAAGACCGTATCCAAAAGGAGAGAGAGAGAGGAGAAGAAGAGGATATAACGCGTTTGCAGAACGGTGGATAGGTTTCTTCAATGATTTTGCCGTACACCGGATCGTGTTCCGAGAAAAGGGCAAATCACATTAAATTTGTAATTTTTCTTTTCGAAAACAAAAAGGCCAAGGAGAGCCAGTCGACGTTGGCTGTCCTTCTAACTATCGTCGTGGAAGAAGAAAACCCAAAAAAGAAAAAAAGAAAAAGAATGATAAAAGTTAAAAAAATTAAAATAAATTTTAATTCAAAAGGAATTTGGGATTTTACAAACGTATTTCTATTTCGAAATAGAAATTTTAAATAATTACCAAATACTTTCAAATGTTCAAAAATTCGTCTATGAAATAGAATAAAAGAAATTATTTTTAAGAAAAAATTGTTCCAAAAACATAATGATTATTAAACGCATCCTAAGCTACACTCTACAAGTAGAGAGCTATATAGCTTGTGATGAGCATACGGACGGGGCAGCATCTTCCTCCTTCTCTTTATATCTTTTAGGGTTAATGATTCGAGAAGGTTTGCCTACACGAATTCGTGCAAACAACTCAATGTGAATCGATTTCACATGGGACAAGCTCCATGCCAGTTAGTGGTGGTGGAGAAAGAATTGGTCAAACGGGGAAGTGGATGTGATAAATCGTGAATCTCTAGCCTTGACTTTTGTTTCGACTAACCCTAGGGTTCTCTGATGAATTGCGCTTTCACTTTCGATCTTTTCCTGCCCATCTTGCATTTGCAATGTCTGGTCTATTTTGCCATAAGAAACGAAATTGCATGCAATGATATGTAAGTCCAGTTCTCCGGTTCCTTCTCAAGCCTTTGTTTTCCAGCTTTTGGGTCACTATCGGTGTGTAATTTTGTGCTTGTAATTGCACGCTCAATGCAAAGACAAAGCTATATTGAATTTTGTATGAAGTCAGTTTAATGAAGTCAGTTTAACTTAGGAACCGAATACAACGAATACCACTACTTAAAAAGAGCTAAATAGTGGACGTAGCCCTCCTTACAAAAGGTTGTGAAAAACCCTAAGTTGAATGCAAGACTATAACATTCGATCTTTCAGGCATCTTGTTCTAACTCACACAATGTTCAATCTCGATCCAGAGCCAAAATTCACTAAAATTAAGTAGCTACAAGATCCATAAATTAGGTTGAAAAATCAAAGTGAATCAAATGTTCAATATCAAGATGAGCAACATTATTGTTCTATTATAAAGGATAAGATATAAATACAACATATCAAGTTGACTTGTGAAGAAGCAGGTCAATTACAAAGGAGTTTTTGAAGTTCGAACATAAAGCTCTCTTTTTAGAAAGTCCAATGATATTAGAAAGCAAGAACTATATGGTTAATTTAACACTATGAGTCAGTTCTACCATCATGCTCATCTGCAACCATTCTGTTGTCTGAAAAATTCTGAAGTAGTTTTATGATATGCATTGATGATGTCGGAAGACTAAAAAGTAATCCCTTTGAAATGCCGAAAAATCGTGTTATGAAATAGCTTGTCGCGGATTTCTATACATGTCACAGAGACAGCCGTAGATAGCCGATGGTGCCAAATCATCATGTAATTATTACATAAACCAAAAAAATTGAAGTCCTCTGCATGTGAGCAGGAAACGCATGGCGCAGAAATTGTGAAGCTTTGGAGAACTTTCTTCTTTTTTTTTTTTTGCTTTTTCAAAAGAGGAGTAGGTTGAGTTTGCCATGACCCTGTGACATTTACATCTACACCTATACACACAGAGACCCAAAAACCAGCACAATAAATCGAAAAGGCAGCCTTTACCCTAGGAGTGCGGGTAGAAACTCTCCCAGTCTTTTGGGACCACGCGGAGATCTGATGGAGTTTTGTGCAAAACATTCAAAATGAAAACAGCCAAGGAACCAGGAGGCTTTGGACTACCTAAGCCAGCTCCGTCGTCAAGGGGTATTCCATCCCCAATAATTCCCTAATGAGGTGCCCGTTGGAAGTGAACATTTTTCTTCCCCACTACCGAGAATACCAACCATTTTCACACCAAAAAGAAGCAATGCGTTAGTAACTTCTCACTTCGAATCATTCCCACACTGAGGGTCATTGAATGTGTTCTCCCAATCTTTTGGGATCACACGGACATTGATAGAGTTTTCGGGCCCTGAATGTGCAAAAATTCAAAATGGAAACACCCAAACTAAAAAATAAATCAAGAAAAGCGGGAGGACTACTCCAAAACTCCATCTCTCCATGTTCCCAAGAAATCTTTGTCGTACCCTCTAGGGAGGAGGACACGTGTCCATTTGAAATCCGTCAAATTCCAATTTTGCCCCATTCCCTTTCGGAGGTGCCTAGTTTTTCAGAATGCCAAATTTGGGGAATGAGATGGGATGGAGATACAAATTGGGGAATGGAAATTCACGCATTATTGCATTTTCATCAACATAGGAGGCAGGAATGGATTAGAATCGATGAGAATGGGTTCGCAAGTAGGGAAAAAATAAGGAGCAAGTATGGATGGACCCCTCGAAGAATCTATGCATTTTTTATGGACAATATCAACGCCAACAATACTCCATAAAAAATTTCACTGAACCTGTAAACAGACAATACTTGCAAAATTATAATCAGAGCGATGGCAAGCTAATGGCATTATGGATTCCACCACCAAGTCTAATGAATTACAGGTATTCACATCCTGAAGAAAACCTCACCGCGTCCACATCACGTCCTTCATTCTCAACAACTAAAAGCGATCATAGATAGTACAATCCTCAATAAACTAAAGAATTATCGATCTCGGATCACCAGTTTGAACAATAAACATGTCCTTGGAAATCCTCAACGATCTCGTAAGATGCTTAACCAAGGAGACTTCAAAGTTTACTTGAAGAGGTGAAACCCTCAACGATCTCGTAAGATGCTTAATCAAAGAGACTTCAAAGCTTACTGTAAGAGGTCAGAGCTGGGCCCGCAAAGCACCGCCTCGGACACACAGTTGCTCTTCGAGGGATGAACGTTACACCACCAAGTTCACATCCGAGACCTTCGATCCATCCATTACAAGGGCTAGATTGCGCTTGGGAGACTCTGGGCAACTCTGGGCGTGAAGCCTAAAATTTTATTCTTTGTTGTGGGACTAGTCATCCTACATCATCATTCATCATGCAAAGCTTCAGACTTGGAATTTAATTCACCAAGTTTCCGGTTCAACTCACTGTTGCTCCCCATTGTCAAAGAAAATTATTAATAGACACCCTGCAGGTACTAAAACTAATCTAGGACCATGAGTCCCAATGTAATAACCCAGAATTTATCACAAACCCGAAACAGGAAAATTCCTCGGGCCTTACTTGAAGCTCTACGTAATTACATAGTTTTTCTTAACCATTACGCTAAAAGATGAATTGAATCAAACATTTCGAAAGCAATGACTCACTAGATTTTAAAAATCTTCATCAAATCAACTTAAAAGGAAAAGGTACAATCATATGTGCAACAGTATTCTAGAAAGCCAATCGCTGGACATAGGAAACCTCAGAACGAAACACGACTAAAGAAATGGACAACAACATCCCACTTATAATAGGAAAATGAAAACAAACAAGATCTTAATAGTAATTCCGCAGAGCTTCATAATTCTTGGCATCAAGCCGGCTTAACCAGGTCAAGTGTCCATTTAGAATTTGTTTTTTTGGGTAAAGGTGTCCATTTAGAATTTGTTGTGCATCTAAAAGTTACATAAACATAAACCTTAAGAAATTATGCAAAATTACAATAAAGTTGAGCTAAACAACTAAAAAACAGTACAAACTTTTGGAGTAGAGAAAGAAAGATCACTGACAAAATCACAAGCATCACAAACTTCATGTATGATGAGATTCCCTGTAAGCAAATGAAATAACCCGCACCTGACAAAAACCCACATCTAAGGCTCCTCTATTAATCTTCGTTTCTTGGACTTTTTAACTTGGCCATTGCCCAAGGAAATTTCTTCCCCTCCTACCACAGCATGCTCCTGCATCTTCATTTCATTCTCCCTCTCTCTTTTTGTATCGCTCCTGTGGTATGATGGAACAATTTCAGCTTATAGATTCTTTAATAACAACAATTAATTCAAGGAAAACCCAGTTGTGACGGATACCTATCTATGAGGGATATTTCTTCAAAATCCTTATCCAACCAATGAATGCTTCCTGTGTTAGATGGTTTTAGGGAACCACAAATGTGCAGTATTTCCTTGTCCAAACTGCAAAGAAATAATCCCCAGGCTCTCAAAATACATCTACGATCACATCATACAATAAGCAATGACCCTTATGCTCGCAATATATACATCACAGCATCCATTAAGCAATGACCCTAATGCTCTAAAAACTGTTCTTTTGCCCAAAAAAAAAAAGAAAGTTCATGAACCACAACAGCAAACAAGACACCAAACATTGTGCCTGTTCTCCAATAACAATATAAACCACCTAAAGAGCTGATCGCAGTAATAGTGTTCAAAAGTAAATTACACAGTCCCAACGTCTCTTCCTTTAAGCTTGTAATAGCTTCGTATATGGGTTGAGACCCCACTGATGCCTTGATGAAATTCATTTATTTATTAAAAAGAAATAATAAACATTTATCAATAGGTCAACAAACTGTACAGAGCCAGACAACAGCTAAATAGGGAATTAAATCACGCATATAGTGGAAAAGGTTATTGGAAGTGCCATTCAACTAAAAAATTCCCATGTTGATGTGAAATGTGACAAGTCAAGCTACGTCAAAATAGAGGTCGAAATCAAAGGCAGTCTTACCATCATGAAAAAAACACGGTAGAAAGTTAAAAAGTATCAAACATGAACTCCAATGTGCGCAACAGGTGTTGATCTGATCAAACTTGTCACGGATAAGAGATAGCGATTGTAATGGCAGTTTCATAGGTATGAAGCAATGGGTCGGGTAAAGATAAAAAGCCTCAAACTTTGTTACTGATCTCACATTTAAAAATTGTGCTTTAAAAAAAGAAAATGGTTCACCATCCTCTATCTGGTCAATGAGAACTTTTTATAGCCAAATGGAAATAAGACTAGAACCTCCTTTCAACATCTTTAGTTTACGTTAACTATCTAAATCGTTTCCCATATGCTATCCCTCTACAATAAACCTCATCTAATGGTGCTTCCCTCTCAGAAAACCACTTCCAAGCTGCTGCTCATTAGTCACAGACCCATTTTACCATTCTAATATGCTGATGACCACCACATTCAAGGCTATAGTCATGTGCAGTATCATGTAGCTAAGAGTAGTTTTATGTTACCATACAAGAACTGATCAGCAGGAGAATCTTATAAAGTATTGTCAAATGCAAATTTCCAGAACCACTGTCACCAATTAGACCAAGTCAAAGTTTTCCCAAGAAACAAGTATCATGAAATGCGGATTTCTTTCAAAGAAAAAGCATAATAGGAATCCTTTCAAAACGCAAGACTTCTCTAGTTTTGATGCTATATTACAACAATCAACAAGATAATAGCACCTTTAGGTTTGTGATTATTAATTGACAGGATCTCTTAATGTTAAAATGCATGAAACCCAACATTGAGAGCGTATTGGTGCAAAAGAGGAATTGATGTATCAAAAAAGTCTCCCAAGTTCCTCCCATCCCTTTTCACCAATGAGTTCCTTCAAAATCTTCTCATTTATATCTATTTTTCGACTCTGGCCACAACATTGTATTTCGCACTGGCTAAAATACCGTTGATTTTTTCTAAGGAAAAAGAAACATCATGATAGGCCTTCAGCGATTTTGAAGAAGACCACAGGAAAATTCAAATACTATGTACATGGCAACAAAATGCCCCTCGAGCAGCACTTCTAGTTTGAAATTAAAAAAAAAAAGAAAGAAAAAAAGACAGCATTCAAAGTTCAGTAGTTGTAACAAACTAAAAGCTTCATGCAAAAGACACAAGGAACTATTGTTTATTATCAGCAAACAATGATGTACGACAGTCATTTGGAAAGAAATGTCACCTCTTAACTAAAAAGCGTATCATGGTTCCAACCTTTATAACGTGTCGCCTGTGCACTTTGCTGCAATATACTTCCTTACCATTCTTCTGCAAGATATTAGTTGGTACAGCCATTATGCTCATCAAAACTGAATGCAAATCCTTGAGAAGGCAAAATCACAAATTTTCACCAAGAAAGAACAAAATGAAAAGTTGCGGGCAATTTTCTTCAGTTTAATCTGCTCATTGAATATCTTGCATGCCAGGTGTAAAGGTGACAATTACTATTGTACGGCCTAGTGCAGTTCAACTTAAGTATATCAAGCCAGTACAGCTTGTTCCTTTCTTGTCACCTAAGATGTCTCAATGATTAGCAAGGAAAGGTGATTAAAACAAAGAAAAACGATATATTTTTATCAAGGGAAAAGCCACCAAAAACCCCAAATTATGCCCAGTGTAATGCATTTACCCTAAAAAAAAATTTGTTACATAAAAAATCCCAAACGATGCTTACTATGAAACATTTACCCTAAACTTTTTCTTGTCACATAGATAACCCCAAACTTGTTCCTATGTGACACATTTACTCTCCCCCGTCAAGGTTTCGTCAAATGATTTTTTAGTCAAACTATGTCGTTTTTATTTCACTTAAGCTACATAAATGCCATGTCAAACATCAATTGCTTTTTGGCATCAATGTAGCTAGATTTTTAATGGTGCTCATTGACGAAACCTTAACGGGGGGTAAATGTGTCACACAGACACAACTTTGGGATTTTGGTCTCAAGGAAAAAAGTTTAGAGTAAATGTGTCACAATGGACATAATTTAGAGTTTTTGGTGGCTTTCTCCCTTTTTATCATCTTCCAGGACAAGATACTGCTAATCATGTACAATGTTCTGTGACTAAGTTGACCTGGAAAAATTATAACCAACCAAATCTTCCGCAAGGTAAACTGAATCATACCAAAAAGAACATGTACTCGATTGCACTGTCATCTTAAGGCCATCCAATACTACAAAAGATCAAACTAAAACATTACAATCTACAAATGGTCGGAAGGACTTGGCAACTAAGGCAATGAATGCTTAGACTGATGTTTTATAGCCAGTGGAGGCTGACTGGCACTCAAAGTACCAGTTTGGTGGCTAAATGTCCTTGTAACAATCACCTCCGCATGATTCAGTCTGTTACAAAGGGAGTTGCCAAAAGAACATTAAGTGGAGCCAGTCATCAGTGCAAGTTAGCTTGAAACCATGAATAGTAGAGACAATCAAAATGGGTTGTGCTCATAAAGGCCATTACATAAAAGGGTCTCTCAACCAAATAACCATATTATACAAAGAGAAAAAATGAACAGAAGACATGCTGAGGAGAAAATCAAATAAACCTGTTCACTGTACAAGAAAGATCACATAACTGAAGCATAACAAGAAAAGGAACCAAGAGTATCTTACAGTTCTATAATCAAATTCTTCGCGAATGTCTTCATCAATTATTACGGCAGATGCAAATCCAAGGACAATGACATGAATGGATTCTGGTGTAAGTTTCACAACCCTCGCCTCTAAAAATAAATAAGGAAAATCAATGGCAAAACCAAAGAGAGAAGCCAACGGACAACATATATCTATTCATGTCAAGTAAGAAAACCAAGAGCTCCAATAAGCCTCCCAGAGATAGTGACGGCATGAGGCAGGGAGCGCAATTATACCAGATTAGCATTGCAATCATCGATGCACAAAATCGAATGTATCAAAAAACAGAAGATGCTGCGAATGACAAATCTACCTAGTAACATATTTGGCTCGGGAGAGAATAGCAGCAGTTTCGCCTTAAGTCTCACGCCGAAGTATGGGTGGATCCCGGGAAGAATCTTCGCATTCTTTTCGACAATGTTGACGTCGTAAGCCAATAGCACTCCGTCGAAAATCTCACTAAACCTGTAAAACAGACAATACTCGAAAATTATAATCAGTGCCACGGAAAAGCTAATTGAGCCAGGCATTATGGATTCCACCACCGGAGTAATGAATTAACAGCTATTCCCGTCCTGAAGAAAAACCTCACCATTTGCACATCATGCCCTTCATTCGCAACGGCTAAAAGCGATCGTAGACAGTACAATCCTCAATGAACTACAGGGCGACTAGAAAGCTTACTGGAAGAGGTGAGAGCTGAGCTCGCGGAGCACCGCCTCGGACACCCGGTGGCCCTTCGAGGGGTGGACGCACACCACCAGGTTCGCATCCGAGACCTTCAATCCCTCCATTCGCGAGGGCGGCGAGATTGGAATTCCCTCGGACCAGGCTCGAGCCCTTGTGCTGAGGGCGGCAAGCGACCGGCGACCGGCGACCGGCGACGTCTCTCTCTTCACCGCGCGAAAACCCTCCTCCTCCTCCTCCCCTTGAGGGGTTTATCGAGGGGTTTTGGAGTGGTGCTGTCGGTCAAACCCGGCGAGGCGACTCGACCGGCGAGAAATGGAGAGCCGCCGGCGCGTCGATCGGTGATGAAGCCCTGTTGCTTTACAGGCCGGAGGGAGGCCAAGCGGCGAGCGGCCAGCGGCCAGCGGCGAGAGGAAAGACTGAGCGTGCGGCCGGGGGCGGCGAGCGCGGGAGAGGTGAAAGGGCGTCGCGAGTTTGAGCCCTTGGTGAGGTGAGAATGATGGAAGACGATGAGGGAAATGTGAAGGCAAATGGTCTTAGAAGAGAGGCCACCGGTCCCGTCCCATGATTAAAAATGTTGGGTGATGATAACCATTTTAATTAAAATTGATTTCTTAAAGATAAATAGATTTTTTTATGTCTATTTTGTGACAAGTTTCTAAGAAAAAAATGTGTTTGATAATGATATAAAATTTTCATTTTTGAAAAAGAAATTCGTTTGATAATAATACAAACTTTCCTCTTTCCAACGGCGGCGAGCGATTGTCTGCATACTGCGGCAGTTGGTGATCGACGAATGCGGTAGCCAGTAACCAACAGTAGCGAACAATGGCTGGTGACCTGAAGGGAAAAGTACCAAAAAAGTCCTAAACATATTGCATTGGTATCGATTCAATCCTAAATTTTTCAATTTGACCAATTCAGTCCTAAACCTTTTAATATTGGTACCAATTCAATCCATTTGGCCAATTTTGGCCGGTTGGTGCTGACGTAGACGTCAGCCGGTGACTGGACGCCAACGTGGCAATTTTTATGATTTTTTATTTTATTTTTTCGAATTTTTTATTAATTTTTTTCTTTTTTTTTTTTCTTTTTGTCTTCTTTCTGGCGGTGGCCGGCGAGCCTCCGGTGAGGCTAGCCGACCACTGGGCGAGGGCCACGAAGCCCTTGTCTGCCATCGGCGAGCGTCGCGGCCCTCGCCCAGCCTCTGCCGCCGGCGAGGTGGCTTCGTCGGGATCTGGGCAAGGCTAGCCTCGCCCGCAGCTAGCGAGGCCACGACGGCCATCACCGGCGCGAAGGCGAGGGCCGCAAAGCCCTCACCAGCCACCAGCGAGGGTCACAGCCCTCACCCAGGGCCGCCTCTCCCACATCTTAGCCCAGCTCCCGACCTTGACTTCCTCTACTTCGTCGCCGCCGGCTTTTGCTCTTCTTCTCCTTCCATGAGCAGAAAGCCGCGAGCAATCCCACCAGCTGCTCCGATGGCGAAGGTTGGCCTCGCCCAGATTTGGGCTAAGCCACAGACGAGGCAGCCCTGGGTGAGGCCGAGCGAGGGCCGCGACCCTCGCCGGTGGCTGGTGAGGGCTTCGCGGCCCTCTCCTCCGCCCTGGCGATGGCCGCCATAGCCTCACCCAGATCCGGGTGAAGCCGCCTCGCCGGCGGCCCTGGGAGAGGCCAGGTGAGGGCTTTGCAGCCACCGCCAGGAAGAAGACGAAAAGAAAAAAATTAATAAAAAAATCATAAAAATCGTTACGTCAACGTCCAGTCACCGATCGACGTCAGTGCCAGCTGGCCAAAATTGGCCAGATGGACTGAATTGGTACCAATATTAGGTTTAAGACTTTTTTTTGTACTTTTCCCGTAGATAAACAACCAACTAATAGTGAGGACGAAGAATGAGAAGAGTTTTTATTAGAATTAGAAAAGTACAAAACTTTTATTTCTGATTTCTGTTCCAAACTTATTTTTGAAGTAAAAATCTATTCCATAAATAAAAAAATGCAATAATTTTACTAAACGGATTTTTATTTCAGAAATAAGTCCGAAATAGAAAAATAGTTTTGGAATAGATATACAATGGTTATCATACATGCCCCAAATGTAGCCATAAAATTTTAAGCCAGTGGGCTCGCAAAATTGGGAAGCAGATTGAGTTCTGTCAATTCCATGAGGGATTCTTGAGGACTAGCCGGTTCAATTTAGTCCAATTATGTTCTCACGCTGGATTGGGATCATCTTGCTCCTGCACCAACTAGAGGAAAATTCGTGTATTTGTGCTCCGTCTGATTCATTAAAAACCTCAAACGTTGAATTCAACTCCAATTTTGTTCGAATTTTTTTTTGTCAAAAAAATCAACTTTCATTTTAGTTCCAAATGTTAACCATCCTTGAAAAATAAGTTGTCTCATTCTCCATGATGACTGTGGCTGTCGTTTCCCGGCAAAGAGAATTGGACAAGCAAGCCGTTGGAAGTGTGAGAATTTGCAGCCTTGGGTGCGTTTGGTAACGTTTCTGTTTAAAAATTGTTCCAGGAAACAGAAATAAAAAAAAGTGTTTCTGTTGCAGAGAATAATTTTTGAACAAAAAAACGCGTTTGGTAAATCTGTTCCAGAAATATAAAAAGAATAGAAACACGTTTGGTAAATTTGTATAATTTTTTTTTATTTCTTTTAATTTTTTAATATTTTAATTTTATTTTTTCTATTTTCTTTCTTATTTTCTTATTTATTTTTCCTTTTTTTCTTTTTTTTTTCTTTTGGCCGGTCGCCGGCCTCGGCCATGGCCGGTAACCAGCCGACGAGGGCCGGCGGCCTCGCCCAACCACGGCGAGGCTCATCGGCCCCCGGCGAGGCCGAGCGTCACCGTAGCTGGGCGAGGCTCGACACTTCGGCGAGGTCGCTGGCCCTCGACGGCCGGTCGCCAGCCCTGGCCGAGGCCGGCGATCGGCCAAAGAAAAAAGAAGAAGAAAATAAAAGCGTTTCTAAATTTTGTTCCAGAAACAAGAAACAACTTTTTTTTTGTTTCTTGTTTCTGTTCCAGATATGTTTCTGGGAATAAAAAAATAATTTTGGAACAAAAACGCACCCAAACGCGTTTCTGTTCCTTTTTTGTTCCGAGGAACAAAAAAACAAAAAAGTTGTTTAGAAACAAAAAAAAGAAATAATAACAAACGCGGCCCTTCTTGCTCGATCAATGGCTCGGCAATTGCCGACCAAGAGCTAAAATGTCGTCAGTTGATCCGGAGTTGACTTGGGAAATTCTTGCTTTTTTTTCTTTTTTTAATTTTTTGGTCAGAAGTACTTGCTAATTAGATTCAGGGAAACTTTTCGTAGCGTTAACAGCGGAGGAATTATGCGCTTGGTGGAGAGGGGGTCTTATCTAGATCTACATAATCGGAACTCAGTTGACATCAAATGTAAATTCATGGTTCCATTAGGCTCTTCGGGTTGCCAGGATGCTCTCTCTCTCTTTCTCTCTCTCTCGTTTATATCTGGCCATTTAATTTAGAGTACAAGTCCTCCTGTCTCGCCTCGCTCTCTAGCGTATCAGGACGATAATGTTTCATGTAGTAAGCCCCCCTAAGTGCTTCACACATTCGATTTCTCAGTGTGTAGCGATTTATCTTTAAGCGTGAACCTATAGATTTATACCACACTGTTACAGATCGATCAAAACCGAATCATTATGGCTAAAACTCGGATCCTTTTCACTCTTTCCGAAGCTTCGCATCTGCACCTTCGATTGGCTTGTGTTATTGCTCGTTTGATGTCCAACGCATAATGCTCGTTTGATGTCCAACACATAAACGAAGCTGGACTCCTCCCAACGTGGTTTTCTCCATCCATGGGATTTTTCTTGAGGGGCGGCCCCTGAGGATGAAAAGGTATACGGGTCTGGACAGGAGGGTTGGATATACAGGTGTTGTAGCCTTACGAATCCTAATCTCGACTTCCGGCGTCACAAAAATGAACTCAGCCCCAGTAACAACTAGTCCTCCGCGCATCTTTACAATGAGAAAGCAACAAGTAAAGAGGTTGTGGTCCTCTTCCTGATCCTCCGCTTGCATGAGATAGGAAAGACAGCAATCACGGCTCCAGATTAAGCCTTGTCTTCGCATGAGAACTGATGATATGGCAAAAGATTTTTTTTTTTGCTTTTTGGACCATTTGATGATGCCGCAACACAAGAACATGAACAATCAGGATGGCCCATCGATCACGTGATAGATCTTAGTTGGGTGATACACAATGCGTTCAATTCAACATGATCATCTGCACTCAAAACTCCTAAGCAAGGCTTGCCGTAGGGAAAGGAGCATATAGTAAATACTTCTGAGAGCATTACGACATATACTACATTCAGAAGACAAGGGACATACATGATGAAGCATAATTTAGCTTCCTACGGTAGAAATGGATTACATGGGATGGCTACAGTAGAACTTCTGCCACCTATTTTCCTTGTCTAATGCATGAACGACCAAGACTTAAGGATAGGCGTTCCAGCAAAAGGAGTCTCAGAGGCAAACAAATGAAGGACGCTTACCAACTTAAACTATTCTTCAATTGCTGTAGTCGATTATTGTATGCACTTTCTATCTCCTCCTGCAAGAAACAGAAAGCACGTGGTTGATGGAATGTTCCTCACTTGAACTGATATTCTACTGCTTCCCTTTGTTCAAATGGATGATGTTTGGACAGAAATTAAATCGGGGAAAAGGTGCACAGAACAGTGACCAAGTGACCTGCTTAGAACAGGACTCACTAGGAACTAATCGGACTGTCTCTTTCCTCTATCAACCGAGAAAAGCAAGTGATCAAGCTTAGTGAGCTACACAAGCAAGTCAAGATGACTCCAGCGAATCCTCATTCAAAGGGGTTGTGCCAGAACCATTTGAAATAACAGATAGCAAGTCAAAACATAGTCCTATCATCAAACCAATTAACAATGGTTTGCGGGATGAAATGCAATGCAGCAACAAGCTTGGATAAAGTATACCTTGCAAGATTTCAGTAAGGGCTGCAAAAATGATGATCTGAAGTATCTCACTGCTCTTCCAAGTGAGGTTCTGTCCAGTTCTGGCATGAAATGGAAAGTGAAACGTGTAACTGCTAACTGGACAGGATAGAAACACTAATAAAAGTTGATATTCATTTCCCTACCATCATCCATATCAGCTCTCGAACCGCTCATGTTGAGTTCTTGCAGAAGCTGTAAGGCAAAAAATATCAAATAAGAAACTGCGAGCCAGTACCCTTCATCTCAGAGGAGCAAATCCATGCACACACGCCACTCTATCTACATCTGTGACATCTGAAGGATATTCTAGACACTGTAATGCAAGATCAGAAGATATTCTGCACTCGTGAATGATTTAAACTTGATTTACTTGTCTTATATTCCATCAGAAAGATGAACTGGATGATAGGCTTTTTAATCGCTATTAAACTGACAAAGCATGAGTTTCAGCTCGAACAAAGTATTCAATACAAGGTAGATACATGATCGTTCATGACGAAGATGAACAGAAAATAAGAAATATGCTTCTCTCATCCAGCCAGTGTTCCAACATGAGAAACAGCAGCAGAGAAAATGATTCTTTGAAAAACTACAGGTAGTGAACTCTGTTTACTAATGACTAGCTCATATTGAGGCCTCAAGGTCATGGAAAAATGGATGACTTGGGAGAGATAAAGTACCTAGCAATCAGTATTGGTCAAGTGAACTAAACTTGCCTGTGAAAGGGTTGGCACTGCAGTAGGATCAAACTCCTCGCAATTATTTGGATCAATAGGGACACAAACGCGACCTGAATTAATAAGAAAATAAGTGAAGCGATGTTACTGAGGACAATTTGCCTATGATATTGAAAGATAAGTGGATGTTGAAAAGGAAAAAGGCATGATCTGAGATTTGCCATTTGATTTGTAACGTCATTGTACCTGTTTTTGGATGTACACAAAATGGCGCCTTTAGCAAATGGTTCATGCGTTTGGAAACCTGACAGGTCAATGGGTCAGAAAGTTGTTAAGTATGCACAGTTACCTGAAGCTCTCCAGCTTAGCTTATATTCATCTTATAGTAAAATTGACATACTATTCGAGGAGCTGAGTTTCTAAACAACAAGAAAACTAAGCTTGGTACGAAAGAAGGCAATTAAAGTGCTCGAGGACTTTACAAACCTCCATATCAAGCCTGGGATAGGTAAAAGAAAAAATTATCTCTTCAATGCACCTGCGCAGTCCTTGTATGTGCTGTACAGAAGAGGCAGTATATGTCAGAGAGCTTGCATAAAGGGATCTAGTTTCCTGAAGCATACAGTGCTTTTATCTAGCTTTGATCATGAAAATGCAACTTGTTAACCCAATAGGGATAGTTTGCCTCAATAGTAATTCCAGAAAAAAGAAAAACGGGGAATTAAACCTTATGAGATCATGTTAGATGCCGTGACACACAGCCAGATTTTCTAGAATTTGAATGGAGTCAGTAGTTCCATTCCAGGAATCGGAAGCTGGATGGAGTCTAGAGACAATGGCGACAGTATAACAAACATCTCAAGTTTCTCTTGATAGAAAGAAAGACAATTGAAATTTAATTGTTTATCAGCATGCACTTGCATGCCCCCTTCATGGGTTCACAGATTGTGACATGTGAAGTATCAAAAGAGTCCATGGGACATCAAGGAAATAGTGCAACTGACTGACTGAACCTGCATCATCAGCCAACCAATTGACTTGAAAAATTGACCATGCAATAGTTTGTCTGTATCTACTCAGCGCCCTTCATCAAAACAACAGAGTTTCTCAACTCTACAGACTGGTCAATTATACAATAACATGTTTCAGAAGTAGACCAAAGCCCCTTTTCAAGGACATAGAGCTTTTAAGTAATTTTTATGCACGCCTACATCTTAAGCCTTTTATGTACTATCTCCCCAGTGAAGTTTCCGAAGTTTATCTTTGCATATATAAACAACCTATGCTAATAAGTTTCCTGTGGAAGAAATGACTCATATATATGCCCCAACTAAGCTAATGCCTTCTACAGGATGTAGCACAGTGTGAATGAAGGGTTGACGGGTCAAATCTTGTCTGAGTTAACTTAGATTGTTGCATGCATTCCACATATCCCTCAGTTATTTCAAATACTCCAAGTGTGCCTGATCCTTTTCTTAGCATTGAGCTATTTCAGCAAATTATCGAACAGTGCTGCTGCTCACAATATCGACAAAGTCTTAAATTTTTTCGTATGTAGAAAACAGAGTGTAAATTTATAGAGAATAACCAATAAAAAATGCTACATATTTTCAGGAAAATCCTTGAGAATTTCATGCTAGCAAGGTTTGTGGTCTGCAAAGAAAAGGTATGAATATGATACAGTTGGTGTCCATACCTTAAATTTTCCTGAGTGAAGTAAGCTTTTTAGCTGCTCCCATCTAACAACATTAATGTCATCCTTGGCTTTTCTCTTCTCCTGCCACTTCCCCCGCAGCTCAGCAGCAACGGCTAGAAAGAGAGAGGACTTTGTGAATAACAACAGTGTACATAGGTTATGCAAATGAACAAAATGACCCAACAAACGCCCTCAAATTTTTATACATTCATCAGGAATCATTTCCAGGATCTTCTCATATTTCTCCTCAGTCGATAGTATATTTTGGTTCAAAAGCACTTTTCCCTCAAAGAAATCCCTCAAAACATCTGTATATGATCTCCTGCAAAGGTGAAACTTGTTTAGAAGTTGATCCAGGAGTGGAAAAGAGAAGGAGAATGGGAAGAAAGAGGATCTACTTTAAAAACTTACGCAAGGAAAGGATGAAGAACTGGACCCACTAAAGAAACCTTCTTGTTGCTATTTTCATTGCCCTGAAAATAGTAAAGGAAATAAACGAACCCCACAAGACTGATATATAGTCTAGAAACAAATACGTGAGTAATGCAGTGATTGAGACAGTACTTTATATACATGGAAGTAATCAGTAATGGCTGCCCTCTGTTCATTGGATAATCTGCATGATTGAGGCAGTGGATTTTAAACCTCTAAACATCAAAGAAAATGTAAAGAAGTAAAACTTTGGTATTCAAACACATGCAGCATCACCTTCTTGCTTTCCCATCACAAACCCAACAATGAACACCACGTCGACCACTATATACCCACAAAATGTGATTGAAGCCAAAGTCATCTACAAAGGAAACAGTAATTTGACCTCATGAGAACATATGGACCAGCCATAGATGCTGAATTTAGCATGCGCACATAATTAACCAGCTCCCCTGGGATGTGATCTGAATGTGGAAATGGCATAAACTGATAGATTCCATAAACTGATAGATTCAGATGAGAGGAAACATAAATCAGCTAATCGATCGATGAATCTGTAAGAATTTTTGCATACTAAACCGTGCATATCTAAGCCAAATTGCTGTGGAACATTAACTTAGATGACGAGCAGACTTCGATGTCATGCTCAAAATTTTAGCTCTACAATATGCATCATGCATTTTGAAAGCGTTTAAAGATACTAGTAACCTGATAGCTACTCAAGATTTTTCCAATACAGCTGAATTTCAGAGCTTGTTCCTGTTACATAAAACTGATTAAAGGAACCTTATTGACATTCAGCAAGTGATAAACACGTAATTCCTTTAAAAAATTGATTAGCTATGGTCGCTCCTGAAAATAATTGACATTTGAAATAGGTGAGCTCGGACAATATACTTTTCCAGGACGATGAACAGAGCACATCCTAGATTCATTTGTTCACTGTGAATTATGTCTGCTGGGACCACAACTGACGACTGTAAATGTGGTGTCTCAAGAAAGTCCTTTTCTGGCCATATAGATAGCAATCTGATTCAAAAACCATTTAACTGAAAAATGAAGGCATGCCTAATGCTGTATAAGGATCCTACCTCTGAGGGCCGTGTCAATTACTTTTATAGCCACAGTCATCAGTGGCCAGCAGTCCAAGCAGATATCAGCTCCAGAACAGCAAAATCTAACATCATCATAATCTGTTATATCCTGTTGGCAGAAGATCAATTCAAATAGTTTGACTAACAAGTGGAATCAAAGTTTAGAGCAGAACAAGTCTGACGTGCTTGATGTATAAGAGCTTACAACATCAAAGATGAGCTCCCTCTCTACTGGAGTAAACACATTATCACCAGTTTGTGCGTATGCATGTCTCTTTGCAGGCTGCATAAAACAACATAATCAGCCGAGATACTTTTGCAAGGCAGTAAAAGTTCGTTATCTTCTTTCCCTAAAGAAATCTAGGGCCAAAAGGAAAATATAGTAGGATCTAATGCACTATGTCACAATGTACAATACCCCTCTCATATTTCACAACTCGTTGCTCATCACATTATTTATAAAGAAGAGAATAAAATGGCATAGTAATTCAATTACAATAGCAGTATACATCAATTCTTCTTTTTGTGTGCAACAACAGTACTGCTCTCATCAATGACTCCTGCTTATGCTTCAAATTTATCACCCACATTGAAGGGTTTTTAGTACAAACAACAGATGACAAGTAGATGAAAAGAGGAATCTTACATTCACACTGTAAACTGGTCCAATATCTATTTTAAATGGGCATTTTTCTTTGATTGAGCTTTCCAACTCATATGCACTTGTGTAGGACTGGAACCGCAGGTAGATGTCATTATCCAGTGTGAAAGAAAATTCTCTACGGCTCCAGTATGTTGGATCGCAGCCGGGGTGCTTTCCATCTGTATGATCAGTAGCAGTATGCTTACAGGTTTGACACTTGCACAATAATATGGGTAAATTGATTGGGATGGTGCTGCTCATTGGTTTAGAAATACATTCAACTTACCATGGCCATAGCACATCCATTTGAAGATATCAGAATGTGGAAAAACCTTTCCTGCAGGAAATAAATCTTTCTGTAAACCATTAAATAATCTAGAGATGACTCTGGTCTTGAAATCCAAATATAAATGTCTCCAATGTTGAGGTTAGGGAGGGAGTTATTGCTCATTCATTCAACTCAGCAGATAGACCTAACATAATGTTATTACTAGCGAACGGTCCAATTCCATTCTCCACAACAAATTGCTCCGAAATTCCGAGATCATCATCATCGACATGGCAAATTCATCAGCACGAAATTGAAGGCAAGTGGATGAGAGAGAGGAACTACTTCTCGTTTCTATATACTTGTTAGTGAAAGTCATACATGTTGTAAGCATAAAATGCATCGTGACAGCAGATAGACCTAACATAATGTTAATTCAAGTAAACGGTCCAATTCCTTGCCGTCAACAAAATGCTCCGAAATTCCAAGATCATGATTATCAACATGGCAACTTCATCAACCCGAAATTATAGACGAGTGGATGAGAGAGAGGAATTTCTTCATGTTTCTATATACTTGTTAGGTTAAGTCATATGTGTCGTAAAGCATAAAATGCACCGTGACAGGCACAAACAACCACACAAAAATCCCTCAGCCAGCATGTCACTTCAGTGTGAAATGTCTCTTGCTTGGCTTTTTTGATGAAAGGCTCGATAGAAAAACTTTACTCTCTATGGAAACGCATTGCGCATCATTTGCCTGTCTGTTGATTTATCCAACATGAATTAACTAAAACCTCAACAATCAAAGCGGGCTGCCCATCTTTGAATATGAGTGCTGTCAAAGAAGAAAGCTCTGTAACAAGTCACAAGCAGTTTTCAACTACATTTTAACAGTATCAAGGTGCTCTCTGAACTTAAGATTGGGGAATTACCATAGTAAGCTTTGAGGTAATTGGCATTAAATCCATCAGGTATGATATCCGCGTGCCTCTGTGCAGGCATTTCTGGTTCGTTGCCATCAATTTCCATGTCCTCCCTGCAATTCTCAGCTTCCTCTCGATTCATCTCTCAATCGTACACCTGTCATCCAATCAAATCCACCGCATTATACTCAAAAAGCTCGGCCATCGGCAGCGTTCGCAAAAATGAGGCTCGAAAGCAGCATAATCAGGTTATCGACGCTGAAAATCAGTGCAATCGGCGCAGTAATCGCCACATCAGTTCAATACGACCGGAGTACACATCAGTCAACAAACAATGCCATGCGGAGCACGGTTCCAGGTAGCTTAAGTACGAGAAATCAGATACCGAACGCCCGATTCGAACGCGAATGAAACCCTAACCAGCGATCAAACAGTTTGTATACGGAAAATTCAATGAAACTCCAGCGACGCTAAATAAACATCTTAGTTTTCGCAGAACATTTGCTCCAGCGGCTGCCCTACGAGGAAATCCACTCGACAGAAAGGACACGAAACCGCGTACCAGAACAGCAGGAGAATCGGAAAACCGCGGGGAAAAGAAAGGTGACGCCGGCGTGTAAAGCAGCGACGGTCTCTTTCTTGCGGAGTGAGAATCGGCAGATGAAATCGGCGGCGGCGGCGGCGGCGGCGGCGGGTGGTGGTGATTGGAGTCGGAGGAAGGAGGAATTCGGGCGGGGAGGGAATCTGATAATGGCGGGAGATGTGGGGCGGGGGGACTTCGAAATGGCGGGAAAGACCTTTTTATACTTGCGCCAGTGAAATGAGAGAAAGGGTCGCCCCCCAAAAAAGAAAAAGAGAAAGATACATGTAGATTGAATGAAAGAGTCGCGTGATACGTGGGCCGGTAGATACTGTCCCTTTTTATTTTGTTATAAAATGAAAGGATAATTACATCGGTCCCTCAATTTTAGTTCAATGTGTAGTATAATCTTTAAATTTTTAATAAATGTTCAATTTGGTCCTTGAAATATTTGTGCCGGTGAAATGAGAGAGCGGGCTGCCCCCCAAAAAATAAAATATATGTAGATCGAGTGAAAGAGTTGCACGAGATGTGAGCCCGTAGATACTAACCCTTTTTTTGTTATAAATTAAAAGGATAATTACATCAACGGTCCCTCTGCTTCGATTTAATGTGTGATATGATCTTTAAATTTTTTTTTTATAAATGTTTAATTTGATCATTGAAATATTATATCGCTAGATTAAAACCAAACTTGTACCAAAAAATTTTGGAATCTCATTGTATATTAAGCTAAAATTTATGAACCGTATTGAATAAATTAAAAGTTTAAGATTCATATTGCACATTAAGCTGAAATTTGTAGACCATATGTGTCATTTTCCCTAAAACGAAAAAAAAAATCATATAACTTGCATAATTTTAATAAATGCAATTATCTTGCACATAGAGAAAACTATAACTAAAGTCTAGAATCTATGAGAGATTCGTGGGATAAAACGAAATTTAGGAGATCAAATTATTATTTGAGAATTATTTAAATGATAGTAGCATAACTGGATAAGATATACTCATAGACATATTTGACATGCGAGAAAATATGCGATTTCGTGAAGGTTATTTTAGAGAGCTCCATTTTACATTTAATTTTGTCCGTTACGCAAGAACAAGAGAAATTTATATCGTACATGAAGTTTAATCTAAAGTATAAATCTTAGGTCGAATCTATTTTTCTATTGGACCTCTAGAAATCAACTATCTTTTTATAATATTTTTTTTGTAAAATCAACTGGGTGTGGTAATTCATATCATTTGGTTAGAAAGTACAGCGACCCAACAAGACTCATTTAATAATCTTCTTAGAAAATTAGATCTGGACACAACTTGTCTGGTACAAAGGAAAGCTGAACATGATGAGCATAAGTCGTGAAATGTTCCATAGAACATAGCATTGAAAACCCGAGTAACTTTTTTTTAGGGAAAAATTCGTTCATTATTCACAAAAACCAAATAACTTTAGGAAAACAAGTAACACGATCATGAATCCAATTCCTTTTTTGTCTAATTGATGGAGAACTCGGAGCTTGTCTCGATTAATAAATAGAGACCTTGTGGTTATTTTATCTTATTGCATTATAGTAATACTTAGAATAAAATATCGAACATTGACAACTAGCTGTAAGAATAAAGAAAAATTGAACTAATAAGTGCAATCAAAATTTGTGTCTAACGGGCATACGGGCATGCGTGATTAAAGTGCAAGTTTTTTTTTTTTTTTAAATACTTCGACTGAAAAGAAAAAGTAAAAAGTAAAAAAGAAAAGAGCGAGGAAAAAGAGAATGTCAGTGGGCTGTGGGCCACGGTGAGGCCCATGGGCTCTACACATCGGCTCAAACATGGACCAGCCCACTGCCTCTTTAATTGGAAATCAGAGGACACAGCGAGCGCAAATATATATATATATATATTTTTTTTACTTCCAATTTGACGAACTAATAGAGGCTGTTTCGTATCGATTTTTTCCCCGCAAACAATTTCAACCATGACAACGAATACTGTAATTCTTACACGACGCTTGACGAATACTTAACTCTACACTACACTAGTAAGCATAGTTATACAAAATGGTTATGACTTTGATCCAATGTTGTTTCCAAATTTTTAATTTGTGTAACGTTATCCCTAAATTTTGGCTTAATATATAATGTCGTATCCGAATTTTTAGTTCATTTGGCGTGGTCCCTGAACAATTTGTAAAATGTCTAATATAGTCCCCGAACCAAATGAAAATGCTTAATAGTATTTGATCCACGTTGAATGCTGGTTTAAATTTTGGAGACCACTTTGCACAAATTAGAAGTTCAAAAACAACTTTGCACATTCGACCAGAGTTTAAGGACGGTTTGCCCATTTTTCACCGGCTTTTCTTCGTGGGAAAGAGAGTGCGGGGGGAATCAAGAAATATGTTAATTAATTACGGTGTCCGATTGGATCGATGTCGCTAAGACGGATGACTCTCTGCGTCGTAGCTTTTTAAAATAATTTATCCACAGTAAACCGGCTCCACAAACACGTTCTTTGTTTAAGATTCAAATAAGACGAAACCAGAAAAGGAGAATGAAGACGGAATGACAATGATAATATAATAATCCTGACCCAAAATTAATGACATTATATAATAAGTAGGATGGAGAAATATTAAATTAATTCATCCCAAATCGAATCCGCTTTCGATGGAGCCTTTTGAACAGCATCGCGGTGAGAGCGCACTCGGCACAGAGATGGGATCTGGCCATATATTGAATGCATGGTGGACAAACGCTTTTGCAAATTCGGACTTCCAAAAGGTAAATGTTATTTGGATCTCGAGGATTAGCTAGCAAGGTTTCGGGTATTCTGCATCGAATAAAAGTCGATAAAGCGCTGCGAAATTTCGAGAGATTGTTGAAAAAAAAAGCTATTCCAAAAACTGTTGAATTAGCAAGGTTGCAAGCAAGTTTGGATTCGAACATATCCCAGAATTCATGAGTTTATAGAGTCACGAGTGGTTGTACTATGAATTAGGCTTTCCATTCTTAAGCATAATTCTTGGGAGCCCGAACATATACATTGGAACAACAAACCCGTCAATTTCTTGCCAAAAGGAATAGCGAGATAAAATGAAGGGCAAATGACATAATTGATTCATGAATTTTGGTCTAGTATGTATCGACTCAATGTATAAAGTAATCTATGCACTTTTAATTTGTCTAATGTAGTCCCCAAACTCTAGTCTAAAATACAATGCTATCTCTAAACTTTTACTTTATTTAATGTGACCCTTAAACTTATGGTAAATATTCAATTTAATCCAAACCATATTAAAATGTCCAATTGTTATCATTCTAGGGACAATATTGGACACTTTTATATGGTATTGACTAGATTAAACATCTATCAAAATTTTAAGAACCATATTGAATAAATTAAAAGTCCATAGATCATATTGCACGTTGAACTAAAGTTCAGGGATTAAATATAATAAATTAAAAGAATATGAATCATATTGCTTATTATATCAAAGTGCAAGGGTAATTCGCGTAATTATTCTGAAAGGGAAAAGTGAAAAAGTGAAAAAGTGAAAAAGAAAGGGAGAGAGGAATCACAGCTCGTCTAGGTTCGGTCTAAATAAAAGGGCAAAGTGACCAGGTTCTCCATCATCTTAAGCGATTATCAAAGCCCAACCCGTCGTCCCATGCTCACCTCAAATTTCGGGTTCATCCCACGGGCTGGCAGCGCACGTCCTCTCACGAACCATTACGAAAGTTTGCTAATCGAGAAACATAGTAGTATTCTATGCTCTCTCATGTCCATGAGGAGGAGCGATCTTTTTCTTTTCCTTTTGTTTATTTTATTTTATTTTATTTTATGATAAAGAGAATAAATTTTGCAAGTACATATAGATTGCCTTAAGTGAAACTGCTTCTTAGCAAATGCCCCATCATACCGGCGTATCGGCTCCCCTGTGGAAGAGTTACTACCATTTGAACCCTCGATTATGTGGGAAGAAAGACAACGGGCATTTTTTTGCAGCCGAACTATAACATTGGAGACATCAGTATTGCGTCTCTCATGACTATATTTAGTGTGCTGATTTATCTTGTTGATATTGCAGGAATCCATTCACATTTTTTTGTCATTATTGAAATCGCGACCTAGGAATACTATAACGAGCTATTTAATCTGTTTACTTTGCAGATTGTACAATAATTACGAATTGATTGAAGGAGAACATCCACATGTGGGTATTCACGGTTTTTTTAGCATATTTGCTTGTGCATTTTCATGTTCATTTACATCACCATGCCGTTTATACCAAGTAACGGACATGGTAAAACATAAAAGTACCCGACTTTGTTATTATAATTATCCAAGTAGTAATAAAATCCACGAACTTTTTGTCCTATCTAATTCACGCCTCTTTTGGCCAAAAATCTAGACAACCAACTAGAGCGGCGGCCACGGACGCAATAACACACAACGTGCAGCGGCCACTCGCGAACGAGCCCTGTCGGCGGACGCTGTACAAAGAGCTACTCTACCAAAAGAGCTACTGCTGCTCCTGTACTAAAATCTGCTCGACAACTGTCGTCCCGTGGTCACCGACACCTCCTCCCCTCGCTCGCTCTCTTTTCTGCGTTGTCTTCTTCTTCTGCCTCTTCTTCTTCTCCGTTCCACTTTACTCTCTTCAGACCTCCTCGTATCTTACATTAAACTCTCCCCAGATCCCCTCCCTTCAAAAGCTTCCTTTGGACTCTTCTCCCTTGTCCTCCTCCTCAGTTTCCCTTAACCCACCGACAAGAAATCACACCTCCTCGCACCGTTTAGTTTACCCCCGCAGGAGGAATAATGCCGCCGCCGCCGCCGCCTGCTGCCCCGGCCGCCGTCCTGCTCGCCGCCGTCGCCGTCGCGGCGCTGCTGGCCGCCGCCGCCGCCGCCGCCTCGGCGGCGGGGGAGGAGGTCGTCACGTGCTCCGGCGTGGTCCCGATGAGCGACCGCGTGGGCAGGATCTCCATCGCGGACTTCGGCGGCGTCGGGGACGGGCGGACGCTCAACACCAAGGCGTTCCGGGAGGCCGTGTACCGGATCCAGCACCTGGCCCGGCCCGGCGGCACGCTGCTCCACGTGCCCCCCGGGGTGTACCTGACGGAGAGCTTCAACCTCACGAGCCACATGACGCTGTACCTGGCCAGCGGCGCCGTCATCAAGGCCACCCAGGTAAAACTTCGGTTTTCACGGTTCGGTACTGGGTATTCCGTGACAGGATGCCTGAAGAAATCATTACAGCAATGTCTCATGTTCACGATGAACAGTCCTCGCGAGATTCGATTGGCTCGTAACATGGGGGGGACTGTGCGTGTAAAGGCCGGAAATTTTGGGTATCCGATGAAAGGAGATGCGAATTCCGCGGTTCAGGACGCGCATTCGCACCTGCAGAAGATGTCAATTATTATTATTTCGCCGGTATTCGCAAATGTGTTTGATAATTTGTCCCACCAGTTGTGCGCTCGTGTCTGATGCAGACAATTGTTTATTTTCTTGGTACGGCGTTATCTGTGGCTCCACGGGGAGATGGTTGTGCCAACATATCATTTAAGGGACAGGGGTCTGGTGCAACTTGGTGGGTCCTGAGATGGGGACTACATAAAATAAAGAGAGATTGGTGGGAGGCTTGCTAGCACGCATTTGGGTTAGGGTGGAATTGATTTAGACGGTTGGAGAGCTGATCGGGGACTTTATGCGCTCTTGATCCTATTGAGTGCTTCGTTCTGTGATCTAGGAAAATCCGATGGCATCGATTCAACATTGAAAGAGAAAATGGTCTCCCTGTCGTCAGATTCTAATACGTCTTCCCTTGTGAAATTTATGTGCTCATCTGCTCTGGCTATATTAAGTTCCATGCTCCACTGGCTTATGTGGACCTAAAGGACCAGCATCATGTGCAGTATTTAAACTTGTGTGGGCTCCATCGACAGGCATTGCACTAATTTTTCTTTTCTATCTTCGTAATTTATGGTGAATGGTGAAGGAAACTCAACCCATGCTGGCTTGCTAAGCTCCTTAGTGTATATGAATTGCATTTCAAAACATACCTAGTGAGATGGCATGAAGCATGGTGGTGAGGAGTTGATCTTATCTTATCTTTGTGACTAGATACTTCCCCTATACCACTATTGGACTACATGCGGGGTACTGTGCCTGAGGCCCAGAAGTGTTTGTTTGTAATGAGAATTAATACATCTACTGTGCCTAGTACCCTATTTTCCTTTAAATGCTTCTCGTGGATTTGTCTTGGTTACAGTCTGTTCTTTTTTAAGCTCTTTGGAATTTATGACCCTGGTGCTGCATAGCACAGAGTTAGCAATCAAGAGCACACAATGTAGAATCAAAGTTCAATACTGTACACAACTATACTTGCATCCCTTGGCCATTATTGATTTTGTCTATTCTTATCCTTCTTCAGGATACCTCGAATTGGCCACTTATTGCACCATTGCCATCTTATGGAAGAGGCAGAGAGCGGCCTGGTGGAAGATATGTGAGCTTCATTCATGGAGATGGCCTTCAAGATGTGATAATCACTGGTAGGTACCCCAGCAATGCGATTTAACAGAACTTGAGTGTGTACTAGATCATTCTATCTCAACCTTAGAGCATCTTATGAGAACAATCCATATAAGCTCAAGCTCGAATGGAAGAGGTTGTCATAGTTGCTGGAGTTTTGCAAGTTCCCTTGCGAACTAGGGGACAGTGAGTCTCCAAGTCCCAACTTGGTGCTTTGAGTTGTCACCAAGTCCCAACTAGTTTGCTTCTCTTTTATTTTTGCTGTCACCAGTTGTTTCTACAAGTATTGCAGGTTTATCCTGCGTGGCTTAGAAAACTTCCTATTCTGTGTACACTTGGTCAATGCTCTTTATATTCATTACCTTTCACCAAAAAAAAAAAAACTTCCTATTCTGTTATTGTCTGAGCAATTACTCTTACATTAGGTTTTATATTTTACTCTTTCCAATTGGATGCACTTGGAGATTGAGTCATTTGTTTGACTACTGGTTGAGTTGGGTCTCATACCAAAATTGGGTAAGAGACACAAGTTCTGCCCCATCCCTAGAACCATCACTTGTTCATTGTCATGAACCTGTCATACTACTTGGAATAAAAAATGTCTACCTGTTGAGATAGAAGTAACATCCGCTTGCAAATTTCTGAATTATTTTTAACTGACATCTAAATTTATTTGACAAGTTCGACAATTGTTTGTGTAGGTGAGAACGGGACGATAGATGGCCAAGGAGATGTCTGGTGGAATATGTGGAGACGGAGAACTCTCAGTTTTACCAGACCAAATCTTGTCGAATTGGTTAATTCCAGAGACATCATAATTTCCAATGTGGTTTTCCAGAACTCTCCGTTCTGGAATATTCATCCCGTTTATTGTAGGTACATGAAGCTTATTTCTGTAGTACAATGCAGTCCATAGGTTCCGAAACTTGAGGTACAATAATTACTTGGTTGACATGGGTATTTTGGACACTAATTTGGGTAATTGCCCAATTCTTCTTGCAGTAACGTGGTTGTCCGTAATGTGACCATCTTAGCTCCAGTGGACTCTCCCAACACAGATGGGATTGATCCAGGTAACCCTTATGACGAGACTTGACCTGTTTTCCTGTGTATCCTTTGTATATGAAAGTCCTTAATTCACAACTGAGCTAGGGTGTTTGACTGGGAAGGACTGTTCTATTATTTATATTGAACACACTATGCTCTGGAGTCTGATGCATTAAATTTATCTTGGGCCACTAGTTTGACTACTGAAGAGTAGAGTCTCTGTGACGAAAATTTTGGTATATTAACCTGATTACGCTGTGTTGGTGTTTCAGTAATTTTGATGTAAATCTTAAGTCAGTTCTTTTCTTATTAAACAATTTTAGAAAACTAGAAGGAGTTGAAAAAGTACCGTCAAGCCGCAATTTGGTAGGTGATTATTGCTTCTACCTTACCTTGCATGTTCTTTCATTAAACATTGAACTTAAGCAGAGACTTGACTTTGTGCCTACATTTAAGTAGCTCTGAAATTGCTCCCTCATGTTGAAATTTCTTATTGACTTGCTAAATTAATTCCTTCTTCTCTGTGACCCACTGATACAGATTCGAGCTCTAATGTCTGCATAGAGGATTCGTACATCTCTGTTGGAGATGATGTCGTCTCGGTGAAAAGTGGGTGGGATGAGTATGGTATTGCCTATGGTCGCCCAAGCTCAAATATCACCATCCGCAGAGTAACAGGATCATCCCCATTCGCCGGCATTGCAATAGGAAGTGAAATGTCCGGTGGGATAGAGAATGTCCTGGTTGAAAACGTTAACTTGTACAAAGTGGGTATTGGAATCCATGTGAAAACAAATTCCGGGAGAGGGGCTTTCATAAGAAACATAACTGTCTCCGATGTGTACGTGGAGGATGCGAGAAAGGGGATAAAGATTTCAGGCGATGTCGGAGATCATCCCGACGACGGGTACGACCCAAATGCTCTTCCGGTGGTGACCGGCATCTTGGTAAAGGATATGCGGGGAACAAATGTTCAACAGGCAGGTCTAATAAGAGGCATAAAGAACTCCCCTTTCACCGGGGTCTGCCTTTCTAATGTCAACCTCCATGGCAAGCCAGGGCCGAGAGAAGATCCTTGGTCGTGCTCCGATGTGAGTGGGGCCGCCTTCAAGGTGAGTCCATCCCCTTGTTCGGAGCTGACTAGCGTCTCTGACAGGGATTCATGTGCTAACTACTCCTGAAAGTCTTGTGACTAGCTTGATTTCCAAATGAAGAAATTGAAATTTCCAGCACGATGTATCATTGTAATCCTTTGTGCTTTCAAGCGCATGCTAAGAATGAAGTTATGACTACATTCTTTCAAATCTGTTCATTGTCCATTCGGCTTATGTCGGAACTCGAGGCGTAAGCAAAACTGTTCCTGCCAGCTCTGCTGTTACAAAACATAAATGATCATCGGGCGGAAATTGATGTGGTATTTCCGATGCTGTACCCATGAGCAACGTTAGCTATATAAAACTTCGTACCCAAAATTCATACGTAACATGATATGGAAAATGTAATTTATCCAAGATCATTCTTCATTCCCCCATCCAACAAAATAAAACCTTTCGCTTATCAATCAAATAAATCAGTACGTTCGCGAATTCATTCCATTAGTCGCGTTTAGTCGCCAAGACAATGATTGAGATGGAATGGCATAGGATGAGGTTTACAATGTGGGGGGGCTTGTCATGTCCTACATCTTTGTTCGATCAAAGACCGGATATAACTCAGGCTGGAATGATATAAATAAAAAATTAAATAAATGACTTTAAAAGAGAAAAAAAAACCTTATTCTCTGATGGGGTCAAAATCGATCGCCGCTTTGGTGATTGCCATTTCCGTGGCTACCCTGACCACGCGCACCACCGCGACAGAAAACGAATTTGGCTGGAGGGTCATGGCTCGAGGGTCAACCACGAGCCACAAATCCAATGAACCACGTCGATGAGCGACGATAAACGCGGTCGTCGTCGTCGCTGTGCGGTGCGATCACCACTGAGTGGTCGTGATGGCCCGATTTGCCTAGATTTGGCCATTGAAGCCTTCGGCATAGAACGGAACTCTCAAGGCAACCACCGAACCGTGGTTGACAATGGCACTATGATGGCACTGCTGAGAAGCAAGGCACTGTTTGTAGATGCTCAGTTACTTCTTTATGTTTTCTATAATTTTTCGAGTCAGGACACCTTATCTTGCTTTCTTTCGGATAAATCCAGTTTACTCATATTTTAAGGCGTGTACCAAAATGCCAGATATGATAAATTTTATTATATGTGACCTCATATCCAAGCTACCAAACACGCCCTTAGAGTCAGAATAACTATTTCATCATAGTCCTATTCTAGTCTTGCTGTCAAGATGCATGAATCAATGCTCTTCCAAGATAGAAATGATTCAATGTCTCTCCATATGAAATGGCAAGAGAGTGCAACAAATTCTACGATGTTGATTAGGAGAAGTGCTAAATATGCTTTACGTACATGTAGGAAACTTGAAAGCATATAAACGTAAGTCGAACTCCATGAAAACCAAAGTCTAACCTTCCTTGAATCATTATCGTTTGTTCCAGAACATTTGAAAACATCCTCAACTTCATGAAAATACAGATCAACCCACATCCTCACGGACATTCTCACAGCGATGATGATCATGATGGTGACGAGCCTTTTGTGCTCCTCTCTCTCTCTCTCTCTCTCTCTCTCTCTCTCTCTCTCTCTCTCTCTCTCCCCCCCATCGCTGGGAAGAAAAGCGAAGCGGGAGCGGCACTTCCATTTGCTTTCGGCAATTAACATTGAACATTATTCTTGAAACATAATCTCCTCTTGAAGAATCCGCATGTTATGATTTAGCGACTTGAATTGAACTCAGCACATATCACCCATGCTGTTCTAAAACGACAGTCACAGCAGTTCGCCATCCAAATCTCGTTAAAACTCCGACATGCTCTACCATATTTTTCACGTGATCTTCCTATGTCAAGGGCGGCTTTGCTCGCTGAAAAGCAATTTCTGGAAAGAAGTAAGTAGTTTACTTTTTGGTGCTTACTGGACGACCTCATAACTTCCATTCGTGCACAAGCACTCAAACATCAAAATAAACTATGCTGCGAAAAGTCTTCCGCGAAACAAATGCCAAGCATAAATCCGAGTCGGGAAATTGAGGAGGAGGCTATCCAATTGGCATAACGGGCGTTCACCATTTCATCATGTGGTTAAGCTCGCTGCTCATAGAAAGAGTGACTGCAGCGATACATCTTAATTGCATTCACTGAATATCACGCACGCGAATACATCTGGATCATATCGGCCAACAATTTATCATTGAAGAAAAAGCTTCGATTATTATTTTGAGCAGACCGTTATCCAAAACGAAGTCACAGATATAAAGTTGAAACTATCTTTGAGTGGTCCTGAAAGGCAATTACTATCTAATCTAGCTGGTTTTTCTTGTCATTTTCCTCTTTTCTCTGTTGGCATTATTGTCTAAGTGAACAGACTCATAAAGCATTAATCAACCCCAAAGGAAAGTTTATGTAGTACTAGAAGGTTACTATTACATATATCTGACAAGCTGCTAAGAGCAGCCATCGACAGATCCATTGAAGTATTTTGCTATATAAAACTAAGAACAAGAATGGAATCAATACAGCTTTTCTTCCTCCGTTCATCAGCTTGGAACCCATGCCAGCATTTGTCTGAAATTGATAACTGAAAAACGTCGTTAGAACCAAAAAACAAGAGAGAGATGAAAAGCTAGTAGCTACCGGCGATGCTCCTAGGCAATGCATGGTGAGTGGTATGGCTTCTCTTCAGCCGGAACATGGCTAGAACATTATCCACTCTCCCCAAGGACCCCAGTTTCCACCGCGAAAAAGCGAGAAATCAATGACCAGTATGCAAGGATTTTAGCACACCCCGAGGATCCGGACAAAACTCCATCGCCAAAGCAGGCGAAATACGGAAGACCTTGAGGGAGAGTGAGCAATGCCTAACCATAGCATACACGCATTGATTGTTCGATGCCGATTGCACTATCTTTTTCCACCGGCTTGATCAAGACACATTCTTTGGACTCACCTCAAAGACCTCCGACCGTGCGATCTTTTTTCACTGGCCGGTCGGAAGTCTTTGAGGGAGAGAGCAAAGTGATAGAAATGCCTTGGTTTCAGTAACTCTCTCAAACGACAATCTCGAACGATAATTTTATGCAAAAGCAAGACAAAGCTTGTTCGATCTCCCTCAAAGGCTTCTACTTCTAAGCCTCTGAATTTCATATCATAAACAAAAGCGAGACATAGGATCGGAAGCCCTTGAGGGAGAGTGAGCAGCCCAATTTGCCTTGGGAAAAAACCCTTCACTCTGATTTTCTATCCCTTGCTCTAAGCTTTTGGTTCTGAGGAAATGGGGTTGGCCGAGAACCGCATTATATAGTAAGAAAAAGTAGGTCATAAGACGATGTGGAGAAAAACTGGTGGCCAACATAGTGGGGACCCCATATCTTGGCTATCAACTTTATTGGCAAAAACCAGATCCTCTTTGCTTCCAAATAGGCTTTATAATAGATATATAAAAGTAGGTCATCGTACGTGGATAAAGATTGGAAATTAGAATGTGCTCGAAATGTGTTTGACACTTGTGCAGAAATAGACATTTGAAGCCCTAGGAAAAAGGTCAAGACGACTTCGCTATCAAATCCAAGTTAATTGTCTCGAGTGGTTCCATGGTTTTGGCACCAACACGAATAACTTTGAGCCTGAAAATTCGCTAATTAGTGCATTGAGATATGGGGTCATGTTTTTATTTTTGTATTGGGTTTTGCCATCCTACCTTACCTGGCACACCTTATAAAAGTTTACTTCAAATACAAAAGACTATATTCATTGTTTAAATGAGATTTTGTAAGATGAACATGGATTAGCCAATTTCCGGAAAAAGTATCAAAAAAATCCTAAACATATTGTATTAGTATCGATTTAGTTATTAACTTTTTAATTTAATCAATTTAGTCCTAAAATTTATTGTATTGATACCAATTCAGTTCATTCGGCCAATTTAGGCTAAAAATTGCTGATGTGGATGCCAGCAATCGTACTTGACACGATCAATACTAACGTGGACAAATTTATTTATTTATTTATTCTTTTGTTCTCTTTTCTTTTCTTTCTTTTTCCTTACCCTTTGGTTGGTGAGGTCACTCGGCAACCATCATTGGCCACATACAATGATTGGAACCCTCATTTGGGCTGGGCAAGGGCCCCAACACTCTTGCCGACCATGAGCGAGGGCCGCAGTGCCCTTGCCGACCCTCTCCCAAATCCAAGCAAGAGCTAAAGCCCTCACCTATTGGCCAACAAGGGCCTTTGCCCCCTCATTGGCCATAGGCGAGGGCACAAAGGCCCTCGTCGGTGGTTGACAAGGGCCTAATACCCTCGCCCGTGGTCAGCGAGGGCCCAATGCCCTCGCCAGTGGTGGGCCCTCGCCAGCGGTCAGCGAGGGCGCAACAGCCCCCGCCAAGACCAGCCTATGGTCGGCGATGGTTGATCAGTGACCTTATTGGCCAAAGGGTGAGGAAAAAGAAAAAAAGAAAAAAATTATAAAATTTGTTTACGTCAACGCCGTTCGTGCCATGTAAGACTGCCAGTACTCATGTTAGCAAGTTTTAGCCTAATTTGGCCAGATGAATTGAATTTGTATTAATGCGTAAAAGTTTAAGACTAAATTGATCCAACTAAAAGGTTTATAATTGAATTGATATCACTGCAATAGGTTTAGAACTTTTTTGCTACTTTTCCCACCAATTTCGTGTTAGGAACAACTCGTGTTATCTTGTAATTGTTAGGTTGCATGGCGTTAAGAATGTATCGTACACATACCTTGAAAGTTTATTCTAAATGCACAACAATGTATGCACAACAATATAATAGACTCCAATTCTATAAAATTTGTCATGGGCTAAAATCATGTTCCAGTACCATATCAGGTCATGATGAGAACTCTCAGGGCACAAAAATATAATTCCCATATTTAGATATTTAATAAAAAGTGAGAAATGATAAACAAGAGGAACGAGGCATGTCACCAAAAGAATTGGAAACGTTAGTTTTTGTAATTCATTCCAAAATTATTTTCAAGTAAATATGGAGAATATTTGAAGAATGAAACAAGGGAAAAGGAGAATAGGCAAGAGAAGAAAAATGAGACAAGTGTCACCAAACCCCATCTAAAGCTAGTTTTCATTTATAAAGAATTTATTTATCATATAGAATTTTCTGAGGTACAAAAAACCCAAAAATCAATTATAGGACTTCATTTGTTTCGCAAAAAATGTGGCGTTTCTAGAAAATATTTTTCAATAAATCATTTTTCAGGAAAATGACAATATTTTCTAGTGTTTGACCGCAACCTGAAAATAAACTTAAATATTTTCTACTATTTGATGCACTCCTTTCAATAATTTAATTATTATTTACTTTTTAAAATCAATTTTTAAATTTTTCTTTTCTTTTCTTTCTTCTTTGCTTCTTCTTTTTCAATTGGTCACTTGTCATGGCAAATGACCACAAGTGAGCTCGAGCCTCATTGACCCCTAGCGAGGCTCAAGCCCTGCCCAGGTCGCCGAATGTGGCAAGGCTTAAGTTTGGGCCTTGCTGGATCAAGTGAGGTAGAGCCTTGTCTTAGGCCGATGGGGCTCAACATCACTAGAGTCCAGTAAGGCTTGAGCCTGCTTATGGCCAGTCGCCGATGTGGTCACTAGCGACTAGCTAAAGAAAAAGAAAAATAAAAATAAAAAAATAAAAAAAATGAAAATTAATAAAAAATAAAAATAAAAAAACTTGATTTTTTAAATATAATTAAAAGGAAAATGTGTTTGGTGAAAGAAAGTGAGGTGAAAGACAATATCGAAAATTTTTTTCCCTATTTTAGAGGACTTTTTTTCGTTGATAGAAAATGTTTTCCCTAACCAGTTTATTTTCTATGAAATGATTGTCGGAAAATCTGAAAAACATTTTTTAGAAAGTTATTTTCCGCGAAACAAATAATGCTCTATGTTAGAGGATTTTCAACTCAAACATTATCAAATAGGGCAGAGAAAATAGTAAAGGACGACCTGGTTTGATTGATTAGATTTGCAACTCGGAAAAATCTCAATTCGAATGAAACTTTGTTATCCACATTTCATGTAAATTATTAATGGCCGTATATGCATAATATGCTTAGTATTGACTTCAGACTATTTATTTCTAGTAGTAGATAATACATCAACGAAAGAATTTCCCCATAACTATACGATAAACACATAAGTTACAAAATGCGAGAACATATGCATAGTAGTAAGATTCTGCTGTTTAAATTATATCCTATCCCTAATGAAATGCACTAAATAATGACATATAGCATTTATCGATTGATGTTATTTATTTGGTACAGCCTGACTTGAAGAAATCTTCAAAATAAAATCAAAATAACAGATTTGATTTCTGTTCAATATCCCATTAGGGTTTCCCCTTTAACACCCTTATATACATTTTACAGAAAAAGTACACCAAAAATTCATGCGCAACAGGAAACAGTTTGACAAAAAACAAAAGAACTTTTATATTTGTATTCGGATGCTTTTGTATATCATGAATCAACCTTTCAACCACGATCCATCTACTTCATATCTCTGATTTTATCTGGTCTCCATCTAAGTTGCAAGTAATTCAAGATATAGGTTGCTCCACTCTTGTTCCTAATATGGGGCCCTATATGAATTTTCGACGGATGGCAATACTTACCCCCTTTTCTATTGTTTTTAATTGAGAATAATGCAACTTATCTTAGGCATATGAATCTTATCCACATTCTTATCATTTGTACGTTAAAGCAAATGGAAAATTCCAAATTGACATTCCACATTAGCCAGACCCTACTCTCTTTTTCCTACCCCTTTTGCTTTACATCTCGACACCCAATGGCGAATCTTCCAATCCGATAAAGAAAAACAAAAGTGCCTCAACAGTTCTCACACGTGTCCCAGAACAAAAACCTTGCTTTTCTTTTTCTTGTCTGGTGGCGACGGCTTCCTGGAACATGCTTTGTCGTTCGCAGTAACGAGGAAATATCCAACGTGGAATGCTTACCGGCGGCTCTTCGGAGAAGGTAAGAGTCGTATACTAAAGTTGCCGCCCGTCGATTCTCGAATTCAAAAGGAAAACCAGTGAGCGAAAAGATAACTTGAATTGTTTTTGCTTTGATGGCACAGTCAACTTTCTAAATTAGCATTTTGACCCCTGGTAATTATTGATTATGACCGCACGGTGCGATATTTTTGAGTAAAGGGAAGTAGTAATTACAAAGTGATCAAAAGATGGAATTGATTGGATTTATTTAGGGTTACGAGTAAGTATGTGAATAACCTAGTTATCTTTATTTAAAAAAAAAACTGAGTATTTTTGGTATATAATCAAAGAGGTTTGGGGTTTAGAGAATTGTAAACTGAAATTTAAGCCCGAATTAAACACCATAGGATTTCCTAAATGAAACCTAAAACTCACCCCCACAACCTAGAACCCAAAAATGTAAATCATAGCCCGGTTTTGGTGAGTTGAGTACCGGATTTATCTACGTTAGCCCCCATCTCCACTTTGTTTGGTAATTCAAGTTAGAAGGAAAATGGATGAAAATGAGAAAAAAGGATATGGAAGGAAAAAAAATGAATAAATAATTTGATATCCCATATTATTCAACGGTGATTGGTTTTTTGGAGGATCGATTCCGAGACCGAGATCGAGATCGAAACTTGAAACTTACTCTATATGTTTTGATTGTGAAGCTTGAAATTGAACCGAACGGCTCCTGGTTCTACACAAGAATAGATTTTTAGTAAAATTCACATTGTTGATATTATGTTTTATTTGTTTGACTTGTAAAGTCTTGTTAGTTGGGTGGCCTTGTGGGCCTCTTTTAGACCACAAGTCATGAGAAAATACACAGTGGCTTGCGAGCACCAAGCCAACAGCCATGTGGGCTCGCTTATCTACTCAACTCCAATTACAACTTGACACATGGACATTGATTTGGCAACAGTTGATTGGGGCTCGCTTGTCTACTCAACTCCAATTATAGCTCAACACATGAACATTGATGTGGAATTATCCTCCGTCCAGCCACCCTTCGATAGGCCATCCATGGGAATCCAGCATGGTGTCTCCCCCACCGCTCAACACATGAACATTGATTTGGAATTATCCTCCGTCCAGCCACCCTTCGATAGGCCATCCATGGGAATCCAGCATTGTGTCTCCCCCACCCAAGTGACCGTGCCCACCAATGGTGTTTGTCTCTTATCTGTTGGGTCTTTTATACAGACAACAAAAAACACCTGCCATATGCAAATTATGGAGTCTCCGAGACGAAACACACGAGTCTGGATGGAGAAAGAGACATAACCCTTCTATCTTCAAGACGAAACACATGAGCTGACGCGCCCAACGGCGAGTTCCATTTGGCCAACTTCCTCCTGATTCAAAATGGCCTCAGATCTGGCGAAAATCTAGAGATTAGAAGCATGGATTCAGGCTTCTCAAATCTGACCGCGACCAGCTCGTCCATGAACGTGACGGGCGAGGTCGAGAGCCCAACGGTCATGGACGACATGCCATGACAGTGGTGGTTATTGGTGAGTTCACAGAACCCTGTCTTGTCTATTGTCCATGGCGTCACCGATGATTTGTCACTTCATGCTCTAGATCTGGCCGAACTTTCAGATCTGGAAGTTCGACTAGGCCAAATCTGGAGGCACTGACCATGGACAAGCAAGGACAGGAGAGGGATGGCTCGGCTTAGAGGCGTATCAGTGTCGATTAGGATGCAATGCCAACAAATTTGTTGGTGATGACGATGGAAGGAGGTGCAGAGATTAGGCTTGGAGGTGGTTCCAAATGGAAGAGGAGGAAGAGAGAAATCTAGGTGGTGTGGCAAATTTTTCATTTTTCATTTAATTTCAAGTTAATGTATATGTGTCGATTTGTAATTGGCTTAGAGTGTATAAATGCACTAATGTAGAGCTCACAACTACTGAATATTTTCTCCCAAATCATGGGTTCCAGTCTTCCTAGTTGCATCTTACTAATTTTTTTAAACAAGGTCTACAAGATCGATTCAACTTGGGAACCGGCATTGGCCTAGCTTGCTTGGTTTGAAAGTTTTATACAATTATTTTATTCTTTAGGCCATGGTTATTTGTCCGACGTAGTGGAGATATGTGTAAAACTTCAGTAAATGTTGGAGTATCCGGCAATTCCAACACAAGAACTTGCTTGGCTTTGCTTGGTTAGTTGCAGAGTCAACCCAATAATTTTGACATAAGAACCATGAACCAAAATACTTAAAGTTGGTCTACGGTTCACAACTGAGAACCAGATTAGTTCTTTCTTGAAATGACCTAGAGCTAGTTGCGAAAGACCGGTTCACTTTGATGAACCAATTAGGTTGCTTATCCTCGCTCTTATTTGGTTGTACATGGAAGGAAAGGGATACGAGGGAAATGAAGCAACTAATAAAGGGAAAAATCCAAATAAGGGCTCGAAGTGTCATCGTTTTCTCAAATAAGGGTCTGAAGTAGATCTTGTTCAAATAAAGGCTTCAAAGTGGCTATATTAGTTTTAAATAAGGGCTTGAAGTGATTATAATTATTTCAAATAGGGGCCTAGCCTTACTGGCTCACCGATTGGCAAAAAATTCCGCCCAATCAAGGCTATTTTTATCCAAATACAATTTAAAGTTAAATTAAATTTAGATTTAATTTAAAAAATAAAAAATAAAAAACAGAGGCAAGAGGCAATGGCCGCCATGCCATTGCCGGTGGGGCGATGGCTATGGCTGGTGAGGTCGTTGATGCTTAGGTGAGGGTTGGCGACCCTTGCTAATTAGAGGCAATGGCAGGCAGGCCCTCGCTAAAGACGAAAGAGCGTGGCGACCCTCTCCCGAATTTAGATGAGGGTCACCCACTTTAGCGACAGCCTAGGCGAGAGGGTCTCTAGGCCTCGTGTAGGCCTAGCGGCCTTCGGCTAGCGCCCCTTGGGTGGTTGGTCCTTGCCTTTCACCAACGAGGGTTGCCAGCACTTGCCTAGGCGCCAACAACCCCATTAGCCATTGTTGTTGCCCCACCAACAATTTGGCGATAACAATGGAGGTATGCGTAAAACTCTTGTAAATGCTGGAGTATTTAGCAAGTCCAACATAAGAACTAGCTTGGCTTTGCTTGGTTACTTCCAAAGTCAAATCGATAATTTTGACAGAAGAACCATGAACCAAAATGCTTAAAGTCGGTCCAGGGTTCACAATTGAGAACCAAATTAGTTCTTTCTCAAAATGACCTGGAGCTAGTTACGAAAGACCGGTTCACTTTGATGAACCAATTAGGTTGCATATCCCCATTCCTATTTGGGTGTACATCGAAGGAAAGGGATGCGAGGGAAATGAAGCAACTAATAAAGGGAAAATTCCAAATAAGGACCCGAAGTATCCTCATTTTCTCAAATAAGGGCCCGGAGTGGTTATATTAGTCTCTAAGAAATGGTTAATGACTGTTTCAAATTAGTGCCTAGCCTTGTTGGCTTATTGATCAGCAAAAAATTGCACCTAATCAAAGATATTTTTGTCCAAATACAATTTAAATTTAAATTAATTTAGATTTAAAAATTTAAAAATAAAAATTTTAAAAATGAAAAGTAGAGGCGAGAGGCAATGGCCGCCACGCCATTGCCAATGGGGCAATGGTGATGGCTAGCAAGGTCGCCGACACTTGGGTGAGGGCTGGCAACCGTCGCTAACCAGAGGCGATGGCAAGTAAGCTCTCGCCAAAGACGGGAGAGGGCTACGACCCTCTCCCAAATCTAGATGAGGGTCACCCGCCTTCGCCCTAGCCTAGGTGAGAGGGTTGCCAGCCCTCGGGCAGGCTTGGTGGCCCTCGCATACCGCCCCTTAGGCAATTGGCCCTCACCTCTAGTTGGTGAGGGTTGCCAGCTCTCGTTTAGGCATCGACAACCCCATTAGCCATCGTCACTGCCCCACCAATAATGGGGCGGTGGCCACAAACAGGAAGGAGCCAAACAAGAGGGAGGACTCTTCCTCGTGTGTTCTTTTTTTTTTTTTGTAGTTTAATTTTTTTAGTCTGTAAAGAAAAAAGAAAACAAAAATTAAAAAATTAAGAGAAGAAATTTCCATTCATCAAACAATAAGTTCAGACTCTTATTTGAAATTGACATGACCACTTTAAGCCATTATTTAAGAAAATGAAGGCATTTTGAGCATTTATTTGAGGTAATGTTCATTTTAGGTCCTTATTTGAGAAAACGAAAATACTTAATGTTCTTATTTGGAATTTTCCTAATAATATACTAATTAGGGTTTTGTCCTACTCACCTTTACATAAAAGTGAAGGGTATTTTTGGAAAAAAAAAGATCCGGTTTTGATTTTCTTCCATTTCCTCCCACTCTTTCATTTCCTCCCAAAAGTGGGAGGAAATAGAATGCGACCCGACAAAAATACCTACTTCCCGTTCCTTTCGTTTCCCTCCAACTTTATTTTGCCAAACAACACGGATCGATCTCCCTAGATTAGTACTTCCCTCCCTTCCTTCCAATTGCCTCTATCCAAACACGGGGTAAGGGATCATCAGGAGATGTCAAGGAATTTATTGTTCATGCATATCTGACCAAAGGGTGAATCAAAGTTGGATATTGGGCTCCAAGATCCATGAGCCACTCATTGCTTGCCCATACTCATTAAAATATTCATAGGAATGATTAAGTCGAGCTCAGGAAGGAAGCTCCTTGTGTAGATCAATTCATTTGGACTTCAGGCCAGCTGATGATTAGTTCTAGTCATAACGTCCTAACTCAAAAGGTTATATTATGTAGACGTGATCACGAGTATGGCAATTCGTGATTTGATCGGTGTAGAGGGAAAAAATGGGCAGGTCTTACCTAGAAGAGCAATACATTTCTTATGCTTTGGCTCATCCACCCCGGCCTGTCTAGGACTCTGAATATTGGTCATTTTGATAAGTAAGATTCAAAATTTTTGACCCCACGTTGGGCTGGCGTGAAAACACTAGGTCAAGCACGAGTGATTAACGAAGTCGTCCTACTAATCATATCTAATGTCAAGTAGTTACTACAAAGTTCTACAGAGAGATTCAATTGGAGACGGCACTCTTTCCCTCGAAAAGACAAGACCAAGGACCCTCCACTTGCCTCTCTCCAAACACGGGGTAAGGGATCATCAGGAGATGTCAAGGAATTTATTGTTCATGCATATCTGATCAAAGGGTGAATCAAAGTTGGATATTGGGCTCCAAGATCCATGAGCCACTCATTGCTTGCCCATACTCGTTAAAATATTCATAGGAATGATTAAGTGGGGCTCAGGAAGGAAGCTCCTTGTCTAGATCAGTTCATTTGGACTTCAGGCTTACCTGATGATTAGTTCTAGTCATAATGTCCTGATCTAAAAGGTTATACTTGTAGACGTGATCACGAGTATGGCAATTCGTGATTTGATTGGTGTAGAGGGAAAAAATGAGCAGATCTTACCTAGAAGAGCAATACCTTTCTTATGCTTCGGCTCATCCACCTCGGTTTGTCCAGGACTCTGAATATTGGTCATTTTGATAGGTAAGATTCAAAATTTTTGACCCCACGTTGGGCTGGCGTGAAAACACTAGATCAAGCACGAGTGATTAACGAAGTCGTCCTACTAATCATATCTAATATCGAGTAGTTACTACAAAGTTCTACAGAGAGATTCAATTGGAGACGGCACTCTTTCCCTCGAAAAGACAAGACCAAGGACCCAAGGACGAGTAGCGGAGCGTACTATGTTTTGGCGCGACACGAACCCGACGTGTCACGATCCTGGGGTGTCCTCCTTTGGTGCCTTCCTACGTCTCGTTTCCGAGGATAATATGCTCCCGGACCCACGACGCGGACAGGTCTTCGTCTCGAACGGTTTTTTAGAAACGGCGAGACAGTCGAAAGATAAAAGAGGGAGAGACTCGGAGGAGAACGAGTCAACGCCGTGACATAACTACAAGTCAAAGCTCCCATTCCCATTCGTCCGGTGGCTATTACCAGCCGTTCCATGCCCGATTCATAGATTCAGACAAATGTATTTTTAAAAACCTGTCACGTCCAAGACAACTCAGACGCAGAAATGGGTGGGGGCGCGATGATGCGATAAAGACGTCTGCAGTGACCGCATCCGGGACGTGCGAGACCGACAGACTTAGGGTTATACGCCGCACGTTTTGAATCTAGTCGCGAACCGATTACAATCGTTATGTGCAGCCCTTCCGGAGTCGTCTTGCTATTCCGGGAAGGTTGTTGGAGTGGACGACCCAGTGGAACATCTTCCTAGGAATGACCACTGACCAGGGGTGCGCATGCAAGCAATCGAAACTCGCGATTTTCAAAGTGTTTTCTAAATTTTCCTCTTCGGTCCATGTGTATATACCGAAGGAAATATGAATTTGGACGCGAAACGCAAGCCCCAGCACATGTCCCTACCTTAGCCTTCCAGCCGCTCTCGTCTATTTTTGTTTGATCCATGCCGTTTGCTTTTCCTCTACCTTCACCAGTCGTTTACTCGAGATATTGCTTTTGAAAGCCATATTAAATTCAAGTCCCCATCTTGTTGTACTTATCTTCTGTGTCTCCTCTTCAATCGCTCAGATCAGCAGCCTCGTTCTCGTATTCAAACCATCAGCTCGTCCGCATAACTTCCTAGCAAATCTTTCTCTCTCTCTCTCTCCCCAGAAGCCATGGACGAGAGGCGACGCGGCCGCAAACATCAGAAAAGAGCAAGTACCAGCACGGAAGGTCTCAAGCTCATTTCTTGCAGACAACCCAATTGAGTTTGAGGCTACTTGGTCCTTAAAAGAAGTTCCTTTTGATTGTTCCCGTACTAGGGAGTCATCTCTACAAAAGCCCTTAACGATTACCGGCTTTCTTTTCGCTTATGTGTTCATTTCGTTTTGCGTGAATTTATGCAGAAGTGAGCAGTATCGAGTGGGAGGTCATAAAGACGACAGAGCAAGAAGAGGATCTAATCTACAGGATGTACAAGCTTGTCGGAAACAGGCAAGAACGGGATACTACCCATCTCTGCATCCTTCTCTTCTCGAATTTTTATGTGCGACCCCATTTGTTTAAGTCGGACGGCCGCCTGGTTCGGCGGCCGGACAGAATCGTTATGCCGGTCGTGTATGCTATATTCACTTCGACGACGTGATTGACGACAGGTGGGATTTGATAGCAGGTCGAATTCCGGGGCGTACGCCAGAAGAGATTGAGAGGTTTTGGATAATGAGACACGGCGATACTTTTGCTGATAAAAGGAACGAGCGTGATGATGGCCGGCGCTCATGATTCCCATTTTTGTTAAATTTCTCTGAATTCTTGGGCCTTTCTTTCTTTAGATTCTTACTGTCAATAGAAATTCTGTTCTATATTCTTTCAAGAATAATTCGAGGTTGTGATCAGAAAATTGTTACTTGGACGTTTGGAATAAGCGATGAACTTTTGCGGAGGGGCTCTATGAGCTTTGTTCAGATTGTTTAGATTTGATTTATCGATCAATCTCCAGAAAAAACCATTGCACCATGCGAAAGAATGACATATATCTCGAGGGATAATGCGCCTCATATTGACGAAGGCCGCATAGCACATGATAAAATCATGTGAAATCTTTTGAGTACTTGTAGAGATCGACTTCCCATATTAGTCAAGCCAATCACGACTGTTCTGAGCATTACGAATTTTCGCATTTCTTCCAAAAATGACGGCATTTTGCATGCGGCGATTCATGTGGAAAGTCACACTCCAGAGAGCAAGTAAGCTTGATTTACTGGTCATTTCATTTTGTCTCCGTATGTTGTCGAATACTGCAAGATTGTGATCTCGGTTGGTTCTGTGTAATGACCGGGATTGTTATCTGGGTTTTCCTTTAGTACTTACATCTAAGGGTGTGCAAAAGAACTTGGACCTGCCCGGACCGCCCGGAACCGGACCGAAACCGCCCGGAACCAGTGGTTCTTGAGAGAACCGGTCCGGTTCCCCATTCCAATTTATGGGAACCGATGGGTACCGGTCCGGTTCTCTTTTTCATGGACGGATACGCTCACCCGGACCGGACCGATTATATTATAATAATATATTCATTTTTAATATTAAAATAAATTTCGAAATTACTAATTAGCAAATCTAAATTTTAGAGCTCCATTTCTTCTCATGATTTCCATGTTTTAATAAGAATTTAGTTAAGTGTGTAAGCTGCCTTTCAACAACTCAACAAATGGCTCATTCAAATGATACTTTCGGGACTCACACATGATGACACTATATTCAAGAATATGTGGAGTATCGGTGGAATTGTTTCTACCAAAAAAAGTTTCAGTAAAGCAAGTGTTGTAAAAGATTGAGCATTGTTAGAGGATAAAGGAAAAGATGATCTACATATGACAATCATCTAGAATCTTGAACTTAAAAAATATTTTAGATTTCAACTGAAATAATTCAAAAATAGGAAAAAAAACATATTTCTCTTCTTTGGTAGTGTTTTCCAATAAAATAAAGAAAAATGGTACCCTTAATTATGCCGGTTTGATTTAATGACAAATATTATTCGATATGAAAAATACTCACAACGGGATTTGGAAAACAATATTATTATTGGTAAGATCGGTTCCATGGATCCACTCGGGAACCGGACCGGACTGGCGGTCCGATTCTCGGGTGGATCCATGCAACAGGACCGGACTGGCGGTCCGATTCTCGGGTGGATTCATGCAACAACGGGTGATTCCTAGTTTCAATTTTTTGGAACCGGTCCTTAGCGGGCGGTTCTCGATTCTAGGTCGAGAACCGTCCACTCGAACCATGCACACCCCTACAGTTACATTGTCAGATTTGTGTATAAATTTATCGTATGAAGTTTCGTGTCGTGGATCAGATTGGGTTGGGTCAAATTTTCATGTCCTTTATCAAATTGGACCAATAGCCCACTCACCAAGGATCAACCCCAAACAAATAGGCTTTTTATATGGGCTTAAAGCCTTCGAATAAGCTGCATCTAGACTTCTCCAGCATAAATCTATTAATATTTTGATTTATACGTAGAAAAATTACAAAAAAAAAAAGAAAAAAAAAGAAATGATGTATGGGGCTCTTAAATGACGCTTTTATCTATTTTTTAAAACTTTTTCTGGTGTGTTCCGTATAAAAGAAATAGGCTTAAAGCCTTCAAATAAAGAGGCTTTTTATATGGGCTTAAAGCCTTCAAATAAGCTGCATCTAGACTTCTCCAGCATAAATATATCAATATTTTGAGTTATACATAGAAAAATTACAGAAAAAAAAGAAAGGAAAAAGAAAGATGTATGGGGCCCTTAAATGATGCTTTTATCTATTTTAAAAGTTTTTCTGGTGTGTTCCGTATAAAATAAAATACTGGGCAAATAATTTATTCTTTGGTTGACCAAAAGAAAATCTAAATATAAGAATATGGACTTGGTCAAACTTTATAAAATACCTGAAATCGAGGTCTATATCTTCCTAATCCGCATGCATCCTGTTAACACGTGGTGGCTTGAATACAGTCGATCGCAACGAGAAGCTGGCAATCGGGTCATTTTGAATTGGTTGAGTATGATGTAAGCTTTATTCAAAGATGGCGAAACAAAGAAGCTAATGATGCACGGCATTCGGATCAGAATGAAAAATCATTAGATGAGTTTTGTGTATGTAGTAAGTTGAATAGGTTATGAACGGTTAATAATGATAGGACTCACGTGGGTCGCACTAGATTTAACAATTCATATTCAGCTCGGTATGTATGATAGGTACCCTAAAACTTAAGTACAAAAGGCTGCTTCGAAATTAATTCTTGATTTGTTACATACCCTAAAAAAATAAAATGCGGTCCAAGATGCAAGGGGGTAAACTTGGACTTGGATATTTGTTTTTGATTTGCGCTAACAAGAACGCACATGCATCGCATGTACGCAACAAATTGATACTTAAAAATATTTGCAAAGTTGTCCATCACAAAATATTTGAATTATTAATTAATAGATAAAAATGACTTACAAAATATGAACAAATTGCACGCATAGATGTTCGAAAGAGGATTTTTTTTTTTTGTAAGGCTCTTCATAAGATAGAAATAATTCAATTTTTAAAATCGAAACGTGTGTGACGGATGAAATAAAATTATTAATGTACGCAATTGTCTACTAATAGATCACATATAAATTAATTAATTGGGGATTCTGTAAAAGAAAAGAAAAGAAAAGAAAAGATTATAATTTTAGAATGCCCTTTGTGCTTTATATAATGGTTGAAGTAGCCTTTTAAGAAAATGGGTTCGTGGGCTGCTCTGACTCGTTTAAGTTTAATCAGATACTGTTCCCAGAACCTACTCATTTGCATCAAGAAAAAAGCCAAAAAAAAAAAAAAAGAAGTAAAAGAAATCATATTGCCAAAGGAAAGAAAAATCAGAAAAGCTAGTTCTGAAAAGAACAAAAAAAATCGAAAATCGAAAGAGAGAAAATGTCCTCACCTGATGGAAGTATAGTGCCACTGGGCACTGGATTCGATAAAGGACAAGGACTCTTGCGTGCCTCTAAAAGTTCACCCTTGAAAGACCCTTCTCGGTGTTCATTTAGCGTAGGCAATAATTAGAAAAGGCGTCGTTTTCCTCCTCGGTTTGCTACCACCATTTTCCACAAAAACGCGGTTGCCCTAAATCAAGGGTCGAACCGAATCCCGTACGGGAGCCGGACCCGTTCCGCCACGAATTTCGTTAGGGGTGGTGGTCCATTAGGTTTTGCATTTTGATGTGCACCACACACAAATGATGAGTTCAATTCACAAAAGTTGAAAGTCAAAACCCTTCGGAGAAATATAAATTATGTTTGATAAAAACTATTTGCGTATGGATTTTGAGTTCAAGTAGTGTTTAGAAAAAAATAAATTACAATGGCCCTTGAATGTATTATTTATATTTTTATTTAAAAGGACCCAAATTTTATCAATGTCGGCGAAGGGCTATGGCCATTAGCGAGAGTCACGCAACCCAAGCAATTGCCGCCTGAGGTCGCAAGACCAAGGAGGTGGCAGTTGCTTGAGGTCGTGTGACCTTTGGCGGAGGTCGCCTAGGCCACTCGCTGGCCTTTCGTTAGCCGAGGCCCCTTCCTTGCCCTGTGCCAGCCAAATACAGCCTTGTTGGCTGCCTTCGTGTGAAGAAAATGAACAATTACAAGAGGGGCAAAACCGCAAAGCTGTAGAATTAGTAATGGTATTTTTGAAAGAAAAAAATATTTTAAAATCCTTGTTTTAGCATTTCTGTAAATATTATTTCGAAAGACTAAGCGAGAGTAGTAGCATTCTCAATGTCAATGTCAGTATTTGGCAGAAAATTATTTTAAAATACTTGCTAAATGCTTCCGCATTTTCTCAGGGGCCTTAGAGGCTGACTGAATCAAACGCAATCGAAGCGTGCCCACTGTTCTTTGTGGCCAAACAGGGGAAACATTTATTGGGATGGCCACGAAAGTCTTCGCATCTCTGACGTTTGATGGGCGTCTTAGGATTTAGGAATCATGTCACGATACATAAGATCCACGACAGAGACAATGAGCACAATGAAATCTCTTGAGAAGTTGGTGAGGGTGGAATTCCACGGGACAAAAGGTCGACTCGGTCCGCGCTCCCCAGCCGAAAAGAGCTGACGAAAAGCTTGTAATTATCGACTTTAGATCTTTTGACTAGTGGAGGGAAGTATACGGTTCTAGAAAAAGGCAAGCGCAAGCGCGTATGAAGTTGCTTTCTCGAAAAAAAAAAGAAAAAAAAAAAGGGTAATCCATACACCGATACGTATGTGACGGGGCTGCAAAAGTGCAAACGAGCCATTAAAAAGTTTGACCAAAAAATTAAATTATTAGATAAAAACGTAATTTAATATTTAGCTATTCTAATATTTGTATGATGGTGCAATGGTAGCGTGTATTGATATTTTACTCAATTGCTCCGAATACAGCTGAAAGAAAGATGGAGGTGGTTGTGATTTAAAAAGGGAGGAAGGGAGGAAGGGGGGAGGGGGGGTGTTTAATGGGTACACAGGTCCACCACAATTTGATAAGTTAAAATCTGACCCAAAAAAAAAAAATTGATAAGTTAAAAATAGAAGTGATTATTGAAGGAAAAATAAATGTGACTCATAATTGAGTTCTTTTATTTTCATTTTTCAGGTACTCATAATTGAGTTTACCGGGTCAAAAGATGAAAGGATTGGATCCAATAGAATTAGAATTGCAAAACCGAAGGACCTCTCGTTCCTTGTTCGAAATTAATTGAGAGGGACCTATTTCGCATTGTCCTCTTTTGCCCTCCACATGGCATGCGAAAACCATCTCGACATCGAGGCGATTACCAAATTAGGGGCCAGTCCATGTCTCGTGCAAGAAGTTTTCCTAATAAAAACGATCCGCACGGAGCTTGCTCAATCATAGAACTCGGGTGCATTCGACGTATCGATCGAGCTTTCTGCCAAAGGCAAATACCATCCACTTCCCGACTGTGATTGGTCTAGTCCCATCCGCGTAGTTTTTACAATAGGATAACGCTTGCTTGCGTAGACCGGTTCCGATGTGCGCACGCATTAGCTTCAGCAATATCAGGTTTCTTTCTCGAAGGAAAAAATGAACATTTATTGACCCGGTCTACGTTAATCCGTGTGAAATATGTCATGACATTATTGTTTTGAATCTTTTGAGTTTGACCCCTTTTTCAGACCTTGCTCCTTTCTTTGAAATATACTTTTTTTTTCCACATCTCATGATATGATACCCCTCGCCTTTTTCTGTATCCTCCACCAGAAGACTCTAGGAAGAGCTAAGTTCAATGGTTGAATCGGTCCACTGTTATTAGTCCACGTAAACTGTTGTTTAAGGAGCCATAATTTTTTACGTTTAATTCCAACAGGCGATGCTGATGACACGGACGCCTTCTCGTCGCACGTCACGCACCTTCCTCCTTAGCAAAAAGAGCTGACAAAAAAAACTTATAATTATCAACTTTAGATCTTTTGACTACGGAGAGAGTATATGGTTCTAGAAAATGCAAGCGCAAGTGCGTACAAAGTTGCTTTCTCCAAAAAAAAGAAAAAGAAATGAAAAGGGTAATGCTAGATATTCTGAGATTTTATATGTTGAAATTGATATGCTAATTAGGACATACATGATAACCATTTTATTTATGACTTCAGCTATTTTTTATTTTTGAAAATAAGTTTTAAATAAAAATCCGTTCGGTAACGCAATTTTATAAATTTATAGTCGAGAAATAAGTTTCGAACATAAACACGAAATAAAAAATTTCTAATTCTCTATTTCTAGAATAAAAAAAATAAAAACTTTTCTTATCACTCGTTCTTGCTACTAGTCGGCTGCCCACAGTCGGCTGCCCACTTATAGTCACCAATCGTTGGTTGTTGGTTGCCGTCCAAGAGGGAGAAATTTTATATCGTTATTAAACGAATTTCTATCCCGGGAATAGAAATTTTGTATTGTTATCAAATGTGTATTTTTGCTTAAAAACATTTTCAGATAATAGAAATAGAAAAATCTATTTTTGAAATAGAATGGTTACCGTTCGCACCATTAGTGTGTGGTGGGTTATAAAAGTGCAAATAAGCTGTTAGAAAGTCCAACAAAAAAATTGAAATCATTTGATGGAGATGTAGTTGAATATTTGAATATTCTAATACTTTATAATGGTGCAATAACAGCGTGAATTGATATTTTACTCAACCGCTCTGTTGTAAGGAAGATGGAGGTTGTTGGGATTAAAAAAGGGAGGAAGGAAGGAGATGGGGGGGGGTGTTTAATGGGTATCTAGGTCCACCGCAACTTGATAAATTGAAAGACAGAAGTGATTATTGAAGGAAAGATAAACGTGACTCATAATTGATATTTTTCTTCAGATACTCATAATTGAGTTCACCAGGTCAAAAGACGTGAGGATTGGATCCAACATAATTAGAATTGCAAAATTAAAGGATCTTTCATTCCTCATTCGGAATTAAATTAGAGGGACCCATTTTGCATTGTCCTCTTTTGCCCCTCACGTGCAAAAACCATCTCGACATTGAGGCGATTACCATCAAATTAGGGGCTGGTCTATGTCATGTGCAAGAAGTTTTCCTGATAAAAACAATCTGCTTGGAGCTTGCTCAACTATAGAACTCGGGTGCATTTGATGTATCGATCAAGCTCTCCGCCAAATATCATCTATTTCCTAACCATGACTGGCCTAATCCCATCCGTGTAGCTTTACAATAGGATAGCGCTTACTTGCGTAAATCGGTTCCAATCCGATGCACGCACGCATTAGCTTCCGCAATAATGGGCTCCTTTTTTGAAGGAAAAAAGGACATCAATTGACCCGGTCCACATTAATCCGTGTAAAACATCTCACGGCACTATTGTTTTTGAGTCTTTTGACCCTTTTTTCAGACCTTACTCCTTTCTTCGAAATATATGTGTATATATATATATATATATATTTTTTTTTTTTTTTTTCTCCCACATCCCATGATATGATACCCCTCACCTTTTTCTGCATCCTAAACCGAAAGACTTTAGGAAGAGCTAATTTCAATTGTTGAATCCATCCACTGTTGTTAGTCCACGTGGACTGTTGTTAAGGAGCTATAACCTTTTCGTATAATTCAACAGGCGATGCTGATGACTCGTACGCCCTCCCGTCGCACGTCACGGCCCTTTCTCTCCTTTTGTCCCTTCATTGCTTTTACCGAGAAAAATCAAAGAACGCGGAAGCAGCATTGAAGATTCTTTTGGCCCCGCCAGAACCTCCCCCCATTCGTGACTCTGACCATTTTCTCTGCCAATCATCCTGTCATTCTCTCTCTCTCTCCCTCTCTCTCGCTGTGCAAATCACTCGACAGGTGAGAAAGAGAAAGAAAAGGAAAGTGGAAAAATCAAGGAGAAATCAATAGGGAAAAGGCAATAACCAAAAAGAAAACCTTCCCCCCCCCCCCCCCCGTTCTACAAGTTCAAGGAGTTGAATCGGTCAACATTTGGACCTTCCTCACTCTCCACTCCACTATTGTCTGACCAAAGACCAGTCCAACTGCTGAAAAACTCGGTTTCTCTCCAGTCAAAAAGTCAGACTTCCCGATCCCCACCCCCACATATATAATTCCCACTCACCCCCTCCTTATAATTCAAACCCATCACCCCTCTGCTTCTTGCAAGCTTCCTGCTCTCAACCTTACATAGCATTAGCTTGCTTCCTCCTCTGTCCTTCCATCTTCACCTCCACTCTGCAATCGCTCAGAAAAAGTTCATCATCTCAGAAACACCCAGAAAGGAAAAAAAAAAAAAAAATTTACTCTTCTGCACCTGCTCAGCTTCTTTGCTTCTGTAGTTTCGTCTCGTCGCTCTTCACCTCCGCCATTCTCGTGCTTCCTGATTCATCTGGTGCCGACTTGCTTTTCATGTACCATTTGAATGTGCTGAGAAAAAGGGCGTCATCCAAGTCGTCGTGAGTTTTGCATTCACGTAATAAACACGAAGGATGGATGGCGGTTGGAGTTTCGAGCAGAAGACGCTGATCAGCGAGCTGATCCAAGGGATGGAGTTTGCAAAGGAATTGCGGGGCCACTTGACTTCGGCGCCTTCGACTGAAGCCAGGGACGTGCTGATGCAGGGGATTCTGTCTTCCTACGAGAAGGCTCTCCTGATTCTCCAGTGGGGTGGACCAATGCCACAGTCTCAGCCCGTCGTGGCGGTCTCTGGCATCCCCGAATCACCGCTCTCTGTCAACGGGAGCCCTCGGAGCGACGAATTCGAAAAGGGGATTGGCGATCATCAGCAGAACAGAGATATATCCAAAAAAAGGTGAGTTCCAAAATCATGCATTGGTAATATGGCTATAATGAAGATATATATCCTAGCTTTCTGGGTTGTCTTTTTGCTAAAGCTTATTGCATCGTGTTTTGCGTTTTTGTGGGGACAGAAAGCTGATGCCAAAATGGACGGATCAAGTCAGAATTAGTTCTGAGAATGGGCTTGAAGGACCTCATGACGATGGATATAGCTGGAGGAAGTACGGACAGAAAGACATCCTCGGAGCCACATATCCCAGGTAATCATGAATCTAAAATATTCCACACAGAACTTAGGAAAAAACTATTCTCTCTCCTAGTCTACAAGTGCATGGATCAATAGCATTAAAACCTATTTTTAAAAGATAAACCCTATTGACTTTTCAGCCGTTGTATGAATACGACAGACATCAATCAGAACGGGACCCTCCCCTCTCCAGCATATTGAAGCTCTGCTAACCAAGCTTTGCATTTTAGTTCCTAGACCCATGAAAATCGCGTAAAAACCCAAGACAAACATTTACTATAGTCTATTTGTTGAGATAACACTTCACAAAGCTAATAGCGGAAAGTAAAAAATCTCTAAATTGGGAGGGAAAAATACAATTTTCCCAATTAAGTGAACGAGAAAAAATAATGATCTTTCTGCTTTTTATTAAACAAGGTGATGGGCTATAAAATCTCACACAAAGGGTTTGCTTTTGCAGAAGCTACTACAGATGCACCTACCGTAACACCCAGAATTGTTGGGCTACAAAGCAAGTGCAACGATCAGATGAAGACCCCACAGTCTTTGAGATCACTTACAGAGGTACACATACGTGTGGCAATTCCGGGCCTTCGGTCCCATCACCAGCGTCCTCGGAAAAACAAGAACAGAAGCAAATTAATCACCAGAGCAATCATCATCAACATCTACAACAACAACAATCACAGGAGATGTTGTCAAAGTTTCGAGCAGGACTGAGGGTTGATACCAATAACTTGGACAACAATGAAAAGGCATACCATCCTTTCTCTTTCCCCTCAGCATCAGTCGGACTCTTGCAGATTGAACACTGCAACTCCTCCACTTTGACAAACGTTAACAGCAGTCTTTTCGGGAGCTTCTCATCGACATTTTTCTCTCCATCAACCCCGGAATCATGTTATTTTTCCATGCACCAGGCAAATGACTTGGGGCAGGCCCACAATATGCAACATTTGGAGTCTGATCACACCGAGATCATCTCAACCAACACCTCGTCAACAAATTCGCCAATAATGGACCTTGAATTCTCCCTCGATCAAGTTGGGATTGACCCAAATTTCCCATTTGACACCTCGTTTTTACCTTGATTCATCAGATGATAATAAAAACCAATATGAAAGGTAGGGAAGATGCAAATAGCCAGATAAGCTTTTGTAGCCATTGCCGCAGCTTGTATTTTAAGGAGTGAGGTTTTATGCTTTTTATGGGGAGGTTCTAAGGATACAAAAGAGCCTCCTCCATTATCAGCTAAAAGATCAGAGCAGTACATTTATTTTCTTCAAACATTCCCAGACTACATATACAGATTTAACTCAGCCATAACTAAAGCAAAAGAAGTACACTTACAGCAAATTGCAGCAATTATTGACACCACAACAACTAATAAATTGCAGCAGCAAGTATGATCATAAATTTTTCATTGAATACGTTGTCAATGTAGTCTACAACCAACTCAGTAAGTAAACTATTTAGATTCACAGAAAGGAGGTCAGAGAATGTTACAGAGGGGCAAGAGTACACAACAGTTTAACCGGTCCTAAAAATTGCATAAGCAGACAATGACTGATCAACTAATTCCAGAGTAGGACTGATCCAAGAGCCAGTCAATGTTGAAAACCATGTTGCAAATGGAAGGTTTAACCATTGTGCTTTAAAATGCAACATTATGTGTGGCATTTTAGCATCACCATATGACAGCATGGAATTGGAAATAGAAGCCTCGCATCTGCATAGAAGCAGAAATACAATGAAGTTAATATGGCAGATAAGAAGGTGTAGAGACCTGAAGATGATCACAGCACAGCTAAAACCAAAAGCTCAACTTCATTGTACCTATAAAGAAGACTTCTCTTCTAGGTTCCCCACTGTTGTGCTTTCTTTTGTCACTTTTGCTTTCCGAAGGGCTCTTCTCAAGCCAAGAACTATGAATAAGTTGGTCAAAGTGAGCAGTGATTCGGCACCTCCATGTAACCAATCTACATTAGATAAAGAAGTACCATACTGCACTTTTGCTGTCCCATTTTGCATGAAAATAAGGCAAAAAGTGCACATTAGACATCAATATATATCTCCAAGGGACTAATGCCAATTAACAGAAAACAAGGGAGAGACTACCATATATCCCAGCTGGGACTGCTCGGTTGAGATGAAGCCATGAAAGATGAGATGAAGAAATCAGTACAGCAGAAAGAAAGCCAACTAAGGCACAGCTAAATTAAACTTCATCAATTGAACAATGTATCATGCTGAATTCAACCAATTGGTGGAAGAAGCCTAAGGAAGTTCATAAGCATTAAACATGCAGTAGTCCAGATACTGATGGTGTAGCCAATTACAGCAGTTAACCAAAGCTGTCATATTCTCTGGAATGGATAACAAAGTGCTAAAATCCCCGACTAGGTTGTCTCCTACTAAAAAGGATTCAAAGCTAACAACTGATCAACTAGAAAATACTAACGGAAGTTAGAGAAAAAGGCCCATTAAAAATATAAGATGAAAATTGTCCCAAGGAGGAGTAAATCTGTACGAGAAAAGAAAGAAAAAAACTGAACTTTGTTAGTTAACAACTGGGATTGGGGTGAACACTTAAGTACCGAAAACATGTTTAGACAGTGAAGCAGGCTAGAAGCTCAACCTTCGAAAAGTAATGACATTTTAGCTCAAAAATCAAAATGCAAAGCAAATGGCTGAATATAGATTAGCCTACACCATCACTTCATCAGAGGTGATGCTTCAAGTTTATTGATGCATTTGCACACATAGGTATACACGTTGATAAACACGGACAGACAGGGGAGACTTCACGATAAACCTATCATTTGGCAGAAGCTATGCCGCTAGTTGCGCGAACTAAGCATCTCTAATTCGGCCAAAATCAGATTTCTAATGGGGGCTAACCAACGCCGACCACTTATGATTTATGCTTAACATTATCAATCATCGCCATCACCTTCTTCGACTCGAACCATTCGGGTGTTAATTTTCCCCTTCATGCAAAAAAGGCTTCTCTTTTCTCAACTAAAAGCAACATCTAAACAACAGAATCATCAAAGAAACTTCAACCATTAGCCGCGACAACACAACGGCCCTCGCATCAACCTAATCGAAAGCCTCCGTTCACTCACTCCATCGCAAGCTCCGCACTCCTTGTACAGCAGAAATTAAAGTCTTCCGTCTACCTTGAACGACAGCTAATACACAGATAAATGCCCCTAAAACGGAAAAGGAGAATTTCACGTATAACCGCAATGCAGACGCGCGCGCAGAGCAATCTTCCGGACACGTACTGGTGGCGCCGACGAACGCGAGCAGGAAGTAGAACCCGAACAGCGTCAGGCCCGGAGCGGACTTCGACTTCGTGATGAAGTACAGGAAGCCGAGGTACGGGAACAGGGAGAACGCGAACAGCTGCGTGGCGACGCTCCCCGAATCGACGGCCGGAGCCCACGGATCCACCGGCAGCAGCCACCCGCGCGCCACCGCCCTCCCGCCCCTCCGCCTCCCGTCCTCCTCGCCGGCTAGCCCGCGCCGGAGCTCCGGCAGGCGGCCCCGCGAGGGAGGAGGCGTGCGCGCCAACGTCGGAGGGACGACGACGAGGAACGCCGGCGAGCTCCGGAGGAGCAGCGGGCGGGAGGGAGCGAAGCTGTTCATGGCGCGGCTTCGACGGAGGCACGGGGAGCGGTGGAGCGGAAGCGCCTTTCGCCCGCGGCTTCTTCCTTATCGGGAGTCAACGATGTCAAGCTGTGCTGACCGTTGGATTGGTGAACCTTGTTCTTTGAAAAAAATTAATTTTCGTGAGTAAGAAGATTTCCTCATAAGTCTTCGATGCGTGCGATATTTAGAAAATGGCACCAGTAATCTCTTTAACTTTGGCTCTAGGTATAATATAATTTAATATAATTTTTAAAATTTAACCCAATATATAATATGATTACCTGAACTTTTGATATGTATTCAGTATAGTCAATAAATTATATAAAAATGTTTAATAGTATCCATAAAGTTGAATTAATTGAAAGATAATAAATAGTCCAGAGATTAACTTGAATATAGACAAATTAAAAATCACATTAAATAAATTAAAAGTTGATTGATCACGTTAAATATGGTTGAACTTTAAAATCACTTGGACAATTTTAAGCTTTAATCCATCTACATAATATGCCTAGATAGATTTTCATCTTTACTTTTCCCTCGAATCTAAACCATGGTTGGACATATTTTATATGTTTTTTAATCTTTGATCAAGATATTAATTTCAACCCATCTTCCGGCAAACCGTGACATTTAAGATCTTTTTATGGTGCCAATATAGCCGAATGATTTTATGAAATTCCATAAATTTATTATATGATGATTGTTTTGAATTTGCCCTCTTGATTAAGAACCCAAACCAAACTCGAGCAGGGTTGAAAGTTTTGATTTGCCTATCCTAAACCCTTAGGTTGTGTTTGGTAGTCCGGATTTGAGTCTAGATATGATAATTTGTTATCTTATCGGATGTTTGGGAATGTCCACCAGATTAGACAAACCTGGATATATCCGGATAAAACGCTGGATAAAAAATCTGGAGGAGGGGGTGGGATAAGCCTGGATTGGATAAGATTTTTTTTTTAAGGAAAGAAAGAACTTAACAAAAAGAGAAGATATCACTTGCCGTTTTCAATGGTGGCCACTACGGAGGTGGCCACAATTCCTAGATCTAGGGTTTTTCCATGGCCTTTAATTAATTGATTTTTTTTAATTTTATAATTTAAATGAATATCATATTTATTTTTTAATCTTATCCTGAAGTGCACCAAACACTTGATAGGATTAAATATGTCCGCCTTTATTATCCAAAGGATTTAATATCCTATTTTATCCTATCCTATCCTGATTATTATCCGGACGACCAAATCAGTCTTAAGATAATCGATTCCACTATTCCATTTCAAGAAAAATGATCATTTTCTGTGTTGATAGAAATCTAAAAAAGTTGGTAATTGTAAAAAATTGCTAGTAAAAAAAATTATCAGTTATCTAATTTCATGATAACTTACCGACACTTTTATAAATCACTAATTCCTTTTATTATTCGTAAACTACCAAATTTTTCTTCTCTTTTGCCAATTGTTATTGTTTTTTTCTTACCAACTCTTTTTGGATTAAATTATACATTAGTTTTGAGTTATTAATTTTTTTGATTTACTTGCCTATGTTTACTTAATTTTTAATCTGTCAATTTTATTTTTTTTTATCTTTCACCCCGTTAATATGTTTTTCCTACGATCGTCAAAAACTTATGGACTCTCTATGAGATTACCAATATTTATTTGCATGACTTATTAGCATTTGCATGACTTATTAGTTTTTCCTCCGACTAGTTTTGATTTATCAAATCTTGTTCAAGCTTCTCACCCAAGTTTATTTGGCTATTTTCTCTTAATTTACCAACTCCTTTTGTAGGCACTTGCCTTAATTAAGAGTTAATGCAACTAACTGTTTTGCCTCACGAATAATTATGTTAGCTAGCTACCGTTGTTCTTTTTTTTTTTTTTTTTATAAAACAAAATTCTCTTTTCATTTATGAACATTCATTTACCCTTTATTATCAATGCCATAAATGTGCCGACTATTATATGAAATTTACACTGTTTATATGAAAGACTTGCCAATTTTTTTTCTAATTTAGTCACCAATTAATTTTGGAAATAGGAACTCACATTTAAGCTTTATGTCAACTTTTATTTATTTTCTTTTAAGACGATACCGACTTTAATCAGAGCGATATCAACTTTTCTCTAATTAACTTATCAACCAACTTTGTTTTACCAACTCTTATTTAAGTTAATTGCCAACATTTATATATTTACTTATCAACCAAATTTTCTTATATCTGGCTCTAAAAAACTTTTCTTATCTTTTTGTTATAGACCCAACATAATTATGCTTGTAAGAAAAGATAAACTCCTCACTGTAATTGCGAGAGATTAATTACTTTTTTTTTTATCGGTCTTATTCTATGCCTACTCTAACACTCACTCTCAGACTTTTACATTGTCTCCTTGTGGGGTGTGGGAGTTAAAACTCACTCCCAAAATTAAATCATCCCCACTTCGACCTCCCTGAGAAAGTGGGGATTCAAATCCCCCACCTCTCATTTTCATGTTGAAAGGGTGGCCACTGGGGTTTGTCCCGGTGGTTGAGAAATTAATTACTTTAATTACCATACTTCTAACCATCGTTTTCCTCAATCGAGTTGCTCTGGTACCTCTCGACAGATAGGTAGCTACTAGCTAGTTGGGCAAAATAACTATGCCGCCCGCACAACGAAAATTTTCTCGAGCTTTCCCTATCATCATCTGCGTATGCTGCCATGTTCGCGACACTACTCATTTATTCTGATCTCGACGTGCATTTACTTCGGCCGCATGGGATTCGGATTCGTCCGTTGATCTCTTTCGAATTCAAACGGCCATGCACGATCTTGCAATGCATGGAGTGGATTTATGGTCCTGTCCTTCCCTCGCAGAAGCATCGATTTACGAAATGGACCCCCCCCCCCCAAGCAAATTATTTAAAAAATTAATAAAGGAGTGTAATAATTTTCTCAACAAGAAGAATTGAATGCATATGAGGAGGCTACAAGATGAGAGAGAAGCAACGAGGCCAACGGATCGAGATCATGCTCTTAGCAATAACGTATGGAGGCATCAACGACACAAGTTTCTGTCCATCGACTCGGCTCTTCCCATCGAACGACCCGTTTTATTTCCTTTATTACCGGACTTTTATTTTCACAGTGAAAGACTTCGTTTGGACGAGGAACGTTGATCGATTGTCGCCGGAATGAATAGCTACTTCAATTAAGAAAAGCGCGCGCTTTTTGGCTTGACTAGCAGCATTACTTTATGTAAAGAAAAGGCTTAGGTTAAGAAGACGAAGACTTTGGTAGATACGTTAAAAAACGCTGATGAGTCAACGGAGAAGAGATAATGGCTGGGGGGGGGTTAGGTCTTGGTTAGGTAATTTCACGAGAAACGTTGGAGTCTCTCTCTGTCTCCCATGCAACCATCAGCTAAGACAAAGACAAGGAGCTGCTTTTTAGGTCAAGAAAAGGAGACACGATCGAGGTTGAGCTGCTTCACCAATTCCGTCATCGGCTCATCAACATGACGCATCACTTTGCAGTGTTCGATCGTATGTACACACTGAAATCCACTTATCTACGTCATAAACGACTTAGAAAAAGAAAATCTGACGTTAACCCTCGCTGCTCTGCAGGATAGAGGACACCCGTGCGCATGTGAATAAAAGGGAAAAATTCAATCGGGAAGGAAATGTTTGAAGATTTGATCTAGCTATGGAATAAGAGATATTAAACTTCAAATTTGAAAAATTAGATATTTACTGAAATATTAGATAAGTTGCGTGGACTAGCTATTCAAATAACAATTCTTTCGATTCGGTTAGAGATATTCTCGCAACTTATTTTACTATAAATCGTGGGTTGAGGTAAAAAAAAAGGGTCGATGGGTTTGCTTTATAGCATAGATGATTAGATGAAACCCTAGACACTCATCTTTTCACTTTGTGTCAAGAAATACGAACATGCTAAGACGAATTCGGCAAATCATAGTATAAAATCAACATAAAATGAAAAGCTATCATGGAGCATACAGTAGAATATTTTATTAAGGTGGTGGTGATACCATTACCAAAGCACTAATACACATCAATTCAAACTCTACATTTTTGACCTTTTCTTTCCATTTGTTCAACAAGATAGTTTGACTCAGGTGCCGAAGTTAGGTGAAACTCCAAACCAAAACGTCCCGGCAGACTTATCATCATCATCTCCACATCAAGATCTCAATCTTAGCGATAGCTGATACAATGAACATGATCAATCACCGTGGACGGAGTGTTGTATCACAGTTCGGTAGATCGACTTAACCTATAATATCTACACATCTCAAGTCCTCACGAAAACTAGCTAAGCGCACGAAATCCCGGCCGAAGCCGCCGTGAATCTCTCTGACGCCGTTCTCTGCACGAACGAGCTCACCTCGGGGGACAGCGCCGCGAAACACTCGCTCTCCGGGACCTCCGGAATCGTCGAGAGAGCACCGGACTTGTCGTAGAAGAAGAGGAAGTTGCCCTTGAGGGCTTCATGCCGTTCGACCCCGAAGACGGGCTTGTTCGGCTTGAAGACGGACCGGAGGAGCCTGTGGAGCGACCGCGAGATCTTGGACCCTTTCTTGGTGGGCGGCGGAGCAGACGGTGGCTGGGGTAGGGGCGGACCGGGCGTCTCGCCGCGGCGGTCGGGGAAGTGGGGCATGGAGAGACTGCGGGAGACGATGGCGGAGTCGAGGGCGCGCTTGAAGGACCGGAGCTCGAAGGAGTCGTAGAGGGTGCTCTCGCAGTCCCATAGCCGTGACGCCATGGCTCGTTCCATTTGAGTTTGCTCACGTTGATCCATTGTCATCGTGTTTTGCGAGACACAGAGAAAGAGAGAGAGAGAGAGAGAGAGAGGGAGAGGGAGAGGAGAGGAGAGAAGGGCTTTTGTAGGTGTAAATTGGGTAGTTGATGGATGGAACGCGAGCTCACGTCCGCCACATACTGGCCATGGAACTCTACCTTTCGTTAGGGTTTTGCAAGCCAAGCATTTATTGGAAACGATAGAGGCCAAGTAGAAAAGCGAACTGTAAAGCAAAATGTAGTTTCAGTAAATTAAAACGAGAAGAAAGGCTATGACCTTTTATCGCTTCATTGATGGTAGCTTATCACTAGTTTTTGGTGGGTCTCTTGCCGGCAATGTCCGACAATGGCGTTTTGGCAAAGGACACGGGTCTTAATTGAGGCCGGTAAATTTATTTCTTTTCCTTACAGGAATTCACACATCTTGACAGTATCATTTGACATATTCAAAAGTGATACGACTTAATACAAATTTAACGTACATAAGCTTTTATAGTATAGTTAGCAAGAATAGAGGGTTTTCGTTATTATTTTCCCCCCAATAGCAAGTCGTTCTAAAACTTATTAGAATGGATTTTTGCCAAATTGAATGTAGGTCATTAAGTTTTTTTTTTAAAAAACTATAGTACAAGAGATGATCAAATAATCTACCTTTTAGACGCCTTGAAGGGTAAAATAGAGCGATCCAGACAAATAATCCTTTTCTTAGGCCAGTCCGTCCAAATTATATAAGATTTAAACCCACGGATGAGTCTTGATACGAAGTTTTTCTATCTAATCTATCCAAGTCCTCCCGAAAAAATAGGAAAATGCACTGGCTTTACGAAGTTCCTGATAGCGGATTGAATCTCCTGTAGAGCATTTTTAAAGGAGAGTTCACTCTCAAATTTTTACCTAAGATTTTAGGAAACCCATGTTGATTAATAAGTATGGATAAAATAATAATACCACAAAAACTTCAGGTTATACTTACTGTGACATAAATATCCCAAACTATTCTTTTTGTCACCACAACATTAAATTTACCCATTGTGATACAAATACATTCAATTTTGTTGTGTCATGAAAAAAATCCAAACTAATACATGTGTGACAATATACTATTTATTTCAATTCATTCTAAGGCATATTTGTCACCTGTGGCATGAGTTTGGTTTTTTTTTTTTAACATAAAAAAGTGTTAAGGTATTTATTTCACAATGGGCAAATTTATTATTTTTAGTGACACAAAATAAAAAAGTTCAGTGTTTTTGAGTCATAATATAGTTTGGGATATTTTATGGTATTAAACCCTTAAAATAATTAAAATGGCTTTAAGTCACAAAAAAAGTCATAAACCTATCATAATTGTGCCAATTTAGTCTTCTTTTTTTTTTTGCCAATTCAGTCTATTCAACTAATTTTGGCCAACTAATGCTAACATAGACATTAGTCAAAGTTGAAGTAGACAGTTATTAATAATATTTCTTTTCAATTTTTTTATTAATTTTCTCTTTTTCCTTTTTTTTTTCTCCTTCTTCCTTGTCGAGTTGAGCTCTGCCAAACAATGATTGGCTAGAGGAAGAAGGAAAAATGAGGAAACAAAAAAGAGAGAAAAAAAGGAAAAAGAAAAAAAATTAAAATTTTAAAAAATATATATATCATTAAAAAATTATTCACATCGCGTCGGTTAAATGGCCACGCTAATCGAATGGATTGAATTGGCATAAATAAAAAATGTTTAGAACTAAATTAGCAAAATAAAATAAAATTAGGACCAAAATTACAAAAAAGAAGCTACAGAAAGGAAGAGATTGTTGCTTTTTTTTTTTCGTATAAATCTCTAGAGTTGCGCGTTGCCATATTCTCTAGAGCGTTCTCGGGGTTTGTGATATTAGTTAGTGCTTTTTTTCTACCCAAAAGTTGCGCGTTGCCATGTTTCGAGCGTGACAGAAGTTGTGTTTCCTGTTGCGCAAGCGTAGGCCGATGGCATCGAAGCTCAGGGAGTGAGATAGTGATGTCGTGAGATAGCGACAAGAAGTGAGGATCGCAGAGTGCCACAAATTTGCAGTTAAAATGTATTGAATCGAGCGAACTCAGCCCAAACAGATTAGTCACTAAATCCCACCAATTTCGCAGTTAAATATTTCATTGCAAGTCAGAAGAACAACCTAAAGGAGAAAAAGGAAAATCAACGAAGTCAACTGATATTCAAAAAAGCTATCAAACTGATAGCCAAAAACCCCTCCCCCTACTACCAACAACGCATTTTAATTTCACTGCTCTGGCTCGTCCTCAGCTGTGGCTGTCCCTGCCGCTGCCACATTTTTGTTGTACTCTTCCAATTCCTTCTGGTACGCCGCCTTCGCCTCGGCCGCTCTCGCATTCCATATCCCTCTCTCCTCTTCGCTCATTTCCTGTCAAAGCCCCGTCCATCACATGAGTCAACATCATCTAGAATCGTTTCGATACAGCAAAGAGATTTTATCGTGACAGCAATATGAATAGTACCTTCCATTTCACTGATATCAGCGCATTCAAGGTGGAGCTGCTGATTCCGGGCCTTTCCTCCTTTAGGCTGTTCCTGGCGCCTTTGCTGAAGAGGATGAATGAGGATGCTGGCTTTTTAGGCTTGTTGGGGTCTGCATTCTTCTTTTTCTGGCGATTTTGTTTCGTTTTCTGCACATTCCGCCATTCAAATTAGCTTTCAGGTACATGTGATTTCAATTGCTTATATAGAATTTGCGAAATCGAGAAGGAAGCATCATTTGGCACCTTAATCATGTTTTCGGTCTTCTCCTTCTTCTTCAGCATTTGCATGGCTTCTTGCTTCTGGAGCTTCATCTGCTCTTCCCCTTCCTTTCTAACATTCTCGGCCTCCTCTTCCTTCATCTGTTTGTACGCCTCCATTTCTTCCATGTATTTCTCCTTGTTCTTCTTAGCCATCTGGGTGGTCAAAACAACATCAATTCAATAAGCATGCTATATACAAATCTGCTGTAGAAGACCCAAGGGACAAAAGAAAGGAAAATCGACAAACCTCTTCATAAGGCCTTCTCTTTTTCTCTGACATGTTCTTCCACTCCTCTCCTGTGATCTTTGCAACCTACCGCCACCAAACAACAGAGAAATTTAGACCAAGTTTGACAAAAATATAAAATATATAGAAAAATACTCTTACTTTGTTAAAACATTACGGCATTATAATCTGCATTACCTCCAACACAGTCTTGCTTTCGGCAACCAAAGCAGCCCTCCTCTCATTTGAGAACAAGAAATATGCTGACATAGGTTGTTTTGGCTTCAATGGATCCTTTTCCTTCCTGTGGAAATTTCCAAACAAGATGAACAATAATCCTATGTTTATAGCTTCAACCATACAGACATTATGAACAGCATGACTAAGAGATTCAATTTAACTTACTTGGTCTTCTTGTTCTCCTTCTTTTCGGCTTCCTGTTTGAACTGGAGATACTGGTCGAGCAACTCCATGGCGGTCCTCTGCTTGTGCTCGTCTTCAAGAAGCTTCATCGCCTCGGCCTCGCGCTTCTCTTTCGCAATTATTTGCAAGTAAGCCGCCTTTTCCGCTTGGTACTTCTCCTCATAGGGCTTCTTCTCCTCGGCATTGACACTCTTCCATTTCGTCCCCAAAATAGCTGAAATCTCTTTAAACTCTGCTTCCGGGTTCTCCTTCTTTATCTGTTTCAGAAAAATCAAAACTTTATTGTCGTTGAAGCTGGAGTCACTGAGATTCAATTCTCGCAACAATCGATTTGCTCATTTCTCTTTTTCACTTACCTCATTCCATTGATCCTTACACCACAGGACGTAAGGTGGAGATGGTCTCTTTCTCTCTGGGCAACCTTTCTTTTTCTCCTTCTCGTGTTCGTCTCTTCCAGATTGGACCATCGGGAATGTCTGAAGATAAAATTCCACAAGAAAAGCCCATTTCAATCCCTACTTTCAGATTGATATCACAACGAACTGACCTTAGTGAAAATCAAAACGCGAAAACGAATCTATACCATTGAGTATATCCATTTTTCGCAACTATTTTAATGTACCAACATTACGTATGAACAAAAAATTGCAGATTTCTAAAAATGGAGCGAAACTGACCGTATGGTATATGAATATCTTGGAACCCATTCCTCTAAACTTCAACATAAATCGTATTACACCACATACCGTATGAATTCTACGAACGCTTTCAGCATACCCAGCAATAATCGTGTACTAAAAGTGGCAGCTTTATCCAAAAGAAGAGAAGAAAGGCTGGGCAAAACTAACCATAGTGGGTTTGAATTCCTTGATCTTCTGCAACTTCTTGAGCTCACCCTGGAGCTTCTCGTGCTCTCTTCCTTTGACCTCAAGCTCCTCCTCCTTCTGCTTCAGCATTTCGTCCCTGTCCTTCAACATCTCCTCTGTCTTCGCCTTCTCGATTCTCAGCCTCTCCATCATCTCCTGCATCTCCTGCATCTCCTTCTCAAAGTCGCTGGCTGGCGCCGCCACCTGCTTCTTGGAGTTCGCCCTCGGCTTGCTCTTCTTCGGGGACGAGCGCGGTTGCGAGAGGCTCTCTTGGTTCTCCTTGAGAGCCGAGCCGGAGTCGTCGTCGCCGGCGGGCTGAGGAGGAGGGAGGGTTTGTTGTTGTTGGGCTAGGATGTTGGCTTCATTGGAAGATGGGTTCTTTTGCTTCAGTGCCTTCCGGGAGTTCCTTGGCTTCTTAGTGGGGATGACTTCAGAAACTGCAGTATCAGCCATGGTGTTCACAGAGAGAGAGAGAGAGAGAGAGAGAGAGAGAGAGAGAGAGAGAGAGAGAGAGAGTGGAAAGTGGGTTTGGATCTGGGGAAGAAGATGGGAGGAGTTTTATAAGGAGCCTCGCATGGGAAGTGCAACGGTCGAATATTTTCAAATTTGAAATTCATTTGGGATTTTACCGTTGACAAGACTAAATGACTTTTTCATTTCCGAAAAAGGGAAATGGTTTTACATTTCCAATAATAGCATAATAAATCATTAATGTGGATATTATTTCCACTTACGTGCGAACCAACTTGGGCATAAATGGAAATTACAGATTTATACAATGACTTGATTATAGTGACATAAATTAATTTTTCCTCGTCTATTAAGGTTAGAAATCCATAATAGATTACTCAAATTCTTCGGTCTCTTATTTCGACAATCAGAATCAATAATTTCCTTTTTGGTAAAAATTATTTCCTGTCTTAACAAATAACAATTTTTTTTTTCATCTAAAGTTGTAAATGCTGAACAATTCATGGCAAAATGGTATCATAAAAATTGCTTGCTATGCCTTGTTATACATCAGTATAAACCAATGGCGACTTGTCTCGTCTATAGATAAACTCGACATTATAAGACCAAATTATTTTGGAGTTCCACGTCTACGCTCCTGGACTGTAAAGATTGATCACCCAACATATTAATCCTTCGGCATCAGCTATTCACCATTTTAAGTAATTAAGTGATTTGTAACTTAAATTGCATCAACAGCGATTCCACTCGTTCCCCTCAATGACAATTTGGCCATACCTCTCAAAATCTACACAGAGGTTATAAAACAGCTTCCGATCGTATTAAATATGTATTATTGTACTTTAGGTCCGTGGGAAAACAATGAGAAAACAAGTGTAGTGGGCGTCGACTTTGGCTGAGGAAAAACACAGAAATTTGTGTCTGAACCGAACAAGCCTTCAAAACATAAGAAAATCGATCTTGATGACCAGGAAAAAAGGAATGAGGATATACAGTATCATGGGAGTAGATTTTACAATCAACATCCGTTGCTTTGCATCGCCCATAGGCAATGAAGGCGCCTTCTAACGTGATGAACACACAGTCGAAAGTGAAATACTGTAGTCGAGTCATCATCATCTTGTCAAGAAGCTCTATCGCAGCTCGCGACTCAAGCTATTGAGATGGAGACTCTAATGCTGAAACTTCACTAAGCAAAGTGCAAAACAAGATCGAAAAAGAGAAGCTCGACCTTGGCAGCTGCACAAAAACATAGGCGACGACTGACAATTCTTGAGACTGTTCACGCTTCTTCTGGAACTCGCATGCCGAATCCACACTGCACTCTCTCGACCCTGTTCAAGCCAGCAAGAGTAAATCAAAAAGGATGACAACACTGTTGGAAATTGACAGAGCTACATGCGAAGACAACATCGACGCCTGCTCTGAAGGCGACTTTATCAAGATTGAGTTTCTTTCTTTTGTCAAGATAGATAGTGCAAGTAATACGTTCTCGACATCGGAACCATTCAATCTAAATGAACTAGTTAGCTAAGAAATATCAGCTGTTCATCATAACATTTTATGAATATCTCAGCAGAAACATGACCAATCGTGTTGTAACTGGGGTTATGTGGTAACGGATCTTAAGATTGCCCCACGGATGAGTGAATGACATGATGAAAGAAGTTTACAAAAGCATGAGTTGCATAATCATCGATGTGTTGCGACTTACGTTGGGGCGAGTTTTCCAAGGTTGTACAGCGCTTCGCGAGTTTTCTCATCCAGGACTATCCCGGAGATGTCAATAGCATAAAACCTGTTTCTTGTTCTCGGTAGTCCTCTGCTAGCAAGTAAATCGAGATCTCTCTGATTCAGCTCTCTCCCGTTTATGAAGATGCCCGTGTTCCCAGCCGCACAATTTGCTGGCATGGGATGTCTGAACTCTTCGATAAACGGCTGCGATGAAACATCACAGCGTCATATATAAGCAGGTAGCACAAAAACTGGTCTGCAAAGAAAGTGTCGGTTAAGCAAAGGATTTGAAAACTCACTGGAATTATGCCGAGGCAAGGTTGGTTCATGACGCCCCAAAATCCGGCTTGGAAATCGTACCTTGCAAAGATAAACAAATATAAGGCAACGAAGATAACAATGCAGTTATTTGCTCATAGATAACTTACCAGTAATCTCCAGGAAGAACAGGACCGGCGAGCTTTTCGGCCCTTTTGACGACGCTGTCTGGTATCAGATGCCCGTTGACTGTTACTTTAGGCTTTTCATTCTCCAGGTTTTGGGACTCTCCATAGCTCTTTATAAGGCCTGCAAGAAAAGATTTACTTCTTTTCTGCACCTTCTCTTTGGCCTCTTTGCTGGTATCTGTAGAGTCTTGGGATTGTCCTGTATGGGGATCCTCATTGAGAGGAACTTCGACTTCTGCCGTCACTGATGCATCATGGCTAGTACCTTGGCAAGCATCTTTCTTCTCTGTAGAAACGCCCTCTAGTTTAATCCTGCTGTCCTCACTTTGGTAAGACGGTGAATTGTCAAAATGTTTTGGAACGTGTGAATTTTGTGGTCCTGGAGAAGTGTCATTTTCAGGTCGAGTTAAGACATTGCTATAAGCAATCACACTGTCCAGACTCTCTTCTTCCTCTGAACGAAGAGATGGTGAAGAAGAAGCTGGAGAATGGAGGCCCTGCATCTTTCCAAAGTCGCTACCGTTCTGTGGCTGCACTTCCGAGAGGGATAGTCCTGTAAGCGGATACTCATTTGGAGGAACTTCAACTTCTGTTGTTGCAGAAGCATCTTCTCTGGTACTTCGGCAAGCGTCATTCTTCTCTAGAGAAACACCTTCTTGGTTCATCCTGCTGTTCTCATTTCCGTTAGTCGATGGATCGTCAAACTGTTCTGAAACTTGTAAATTTTGTGGTTTTGGAGATGTGTTACATTCTGCTCGCGCATCACATTGAGCAATCGCACTGTCCAGACATTCTTCTTCCTTCGACCGAAGAGATGGCGAAGAAGAAGCTGGAGAACGTAGGCCCTGCATCTTCCCAGAGTCTCTAATATTCTGTGGCTGCACTTCCAAAAGCCCATTGTCTCCGGTTAATTTCAACTTAAAAGATCCGTCATACGGATCAGAGGAAGTTCTTATAGCACTCGGACGAGTGTCAGGGTTTATGCCGCCATCAGAGCAAGTGGAAGAAATTTGAATGTCGTCGCCGCCATCTTTCGCAGCCCCACCAGAAGATCCCTTCTTCATAGAAGTGACAAGCTTCTTATTTTCGATCTCGAACAAGACTATAGCTGAACACCCACCGCATCTCAGTTTTTGCTTATCACGTTTCTCCTTTATGATCAGCTCCTTAGGCAACTTCAGCAACTCCAAGCAGTTTAAGCACGTCATAAAAGGCGCAGCACCCGCAATGGGATGGCAACGCTTCTTGTTCCGGTGAGAGACCATCGACGTCTTTGGTCGAGACTGAACGAAATTTTCAATGTCCAAATCAGGGTCCTCCTGCCACATTTGAAGTGAATGCAGATGTTTAGAATTGGATGAAGAGGTAATATCACCTGAGTGTCTAGCATGTTGTGGCCTGATCTCGACAGGATTGACTCGGTGGTAGAGATTGGAGTTGAATCGAGCTTCGAAAGTTTTCGATGAGCTTGATGCATTAGGTGAGAATCGTGGAGGAGGAACTCGCTCGTACTTGTAACAACATCTCGAACAAGCGCACGAAGTGTGGTGACGAGGGGATCCGTTTGGATACATGACTGGAAGATCTCTGTCAAAACCCAGGTACCCGTCCGAGAGGTGTCCAGGGGGCGGTTCGTGTGCATATCGATGGAAAGGCCTCACGGTTCTGGGCGAAAACGAGCGTCGATGGTCCTCGAGAAGATTTAACTGGCCATCCCAAGGAGAAAAATAGAAGGCCGACATTTCCATCTCGTAGCTCTCCATAGAATGGGCGGATTCGTGGCCTTGCTTCGTGTCGGGAGGCTTGCCGATGGGACTGTCATGGATGAGCGGTTCATCCAGGACGCCATAGCCAGCATGAGCATAGTAAGGATCACCGGAAGCTATTCTTTTATGGCGAGGAACTGTTTCTCCGGCCCCGGATTTATTGGCTATGTCACCCGATCGATTCACTTGATTCGCCAACTCATCCAACTTCCTGAGAAGCTCGACCCGCCTGCGCTCCAACTCTCTAACTCTGTCACGGTCAGTTATATCAGAATGGCGGCCTAAAAACTCACCGTACCCACCAAAAGAGGGAGATCTGTAGTAGTCGGAAGTCCCCTCTTCGGGATACCGATACTGGCGAGTCATCTGGTGCTCAGTGACAATCCTGGAGTCCCTTAAGAACACTTCCAGATGGTCTCCGGCAAAACTCCACCTTCCTCTCTCAGCCCGCGAGCTCGCCAAATCCAAAACCTTCTTAGACCGAGCAGAGCTTTCTCCGAAACGTCTTTCCATGAATCTGTTTCCCCGGTCTTCCGCGTATCGCTTGTGATCGAAGGCATAAGCAGTTTCCTCTTTGGCTCTTCTCCTATCGAGCCTTAAACCGGCACTTTCATCACTCGCACTATCTCTACGAGCGGGAGCAGATTCCTCTTTCTTGTCCATTGCAGAATTGCTTAGTGAAACATCAGTTCCGGCTCCAGAACTCGGAAGCCTCTCGTTTTTCACATTCCTATCGTGAATCCCCCTCTCCTGCTCACGAGCAGCGCCGATGCTCTCACTCGTCTCCGCTGAATTCCCACCATCACCAGCGGGCTCTCTCTTCTTAGCTATCAGAAGAAATCAAACCGAAACTCTGATCATTTTGAAACCGGCCTAAATTGCTGTTTAAACTCTTCTTCAATCATGTGACTCTTATCCTTACCGACCAACCTCCATTAACTGTTCAACTAATGGAAAACCGACGAAAAGGGGAAGAAGACTCACCTCTGAGAACAGCGCCACAAGCGCCGCACCTGAACAAGGAGTAGCCACGGAGTTCTTGCAGCAGACTCGCGCATTTCGGGCAATGGACCAACCTCAAATTCGGTCCCTGAGCCATCCTCACGCAGCTCCCGAAATGCCCAGATCAAGAGCCACCAACTTTCCCTACTGACCTTTTCAAAGCAAGAACCTCACATCCGAAAATAAAAAAGAAGAAGAAGAAAGCAAGAAGAAAAATCTACGGCAAAAGACATTGCAGCTGTTTAAAATTCGTCCGTCCTAGCACGACCGCACCCCCGAAGAAACCAACGAATCGCTAGAGAACAAGCTGGACATGGATTGACACCCCCCCTCCTTTCTTAACTTTCCTCATATCTTGACCGGAGACACGACTGATTAAAGCTGGAAACGAGCGCAGTTTCGATGAAAAAAGGACACGTCAGAGAAGTCAGCGATCGGATTTCCGACAGGCTTCAGATCGAAAAAAAATTCAGCGCTCGGATTCCCTATAGCTCAAGACTCGATCTTTTCCTTCGTTCTTTAATAAATAAAAAAAAGGTAGAAACTTAGAAAGTAAACGATCGCCCAGATGATGTATGCATGGACATGGTCAGGTCAAATTCTGAAGCGAAACCCGAGGCGGCAGAGGACATGTCGCGATCAAAAGAAGCAAGCCCCCCGACAGAAATTTTTCGTTTAAATGACTTGGTTTGGAACCGCCTGCATCCGACCGTCCAATTATCTGGCGACTGAACTTTTGAATGACTGACGTTGGAAAGTGAAATGAACAGATCGAATGGGAAACGTTAAAGAATCCGACATTTGTTGGAAGATATGCTCGAGAATCCAGAAGATATGCCGAGAATCCGATTTGATTACAATCATGTGCTAAATCAATTAGGGATTAGATTGAGATATTAGATTGATTTGTAGAATATTTCATTGCCTTTTCTTTATGTACATCTGGTATTATAATTACCGAAATCTGTACATTGAATACAATTGAAGAAATACAAAGAATTTCTCCCTAAACTTCTTCACTTCTTGCTTCGCTTCGCTTTTGTTTCAACATTTTTAATCTTTACTTATGGACTGACCCTCTGGCCTTGAATATGAGTGCCCGTTTAGGCAATTAGTATATTGGTGCGTGAATCGTGATAAGTGATCGTGGGTAATCGGACAATCCGGATTGAAAAATCAGCCATTGCTTAATGCCGATAGGACGACTGCGGTGAATCGGGTGCATTAATAATGGATCTTAGAATCGGATTTTGTCCGCAGCAAAGAGTGCATCCGAACCTTGTTCATTAATCCTCCATGTCAAAACATGTTTTGGTACAAATCTTAGGCGATCCGAGTGCATAATTACTTATGTATGGTCAGACCATATTGTCAAAGCATGTTCTTTTTTTCCTTCTTCACAAAGGTCCTCCTTTTATGGGCAAAAGGAATGGATATGACGTGTTCACTAAAATAAGCCTATGTATAAGGAGATTAGACATGGGAATTTATCATAGATTCCCTAACAACAAATAGAAGAATTTCGTATCCATTCATTTTGCTTTGCGAAGAATCAACAATTCAGAAAAATATATTCTCTTGATTTTGGTCATCTATATCGGTGACCGAATGAGTTGATAAAAAATGGTTTCGCAATCAACAATATATTTAAGCATAGATTGATTCTAATGATGAAAACATCTTTTATTAACTCATCCTTTAAGCAGTAGAAGCAATTCATAAAAAAATAATTTGTAAATTTATTAATTTTCCACCAAAAAAAGAGACTCATAGAGAATATTCGATTCAATCGTTTTCTATTTTCTCACGTTAACCGTAGATTTGGAAGACCAAAACAGACAGAAAAATTTTCAACCCAGAGAAGCTTCACACTCAAGCTATGAGTAATATGCTCAATTCAATTACCCCATACTTTCTTCCCATCAATGTTTTTTCATTACAGCACGAACAAAAGCACCAAACCCGCCCCTACACATCCCCGCGACCTCGTTCCTGTCCTTCATCTTCTTCCTCATGCTCTTGCCCGACGGCTTGGCCGACGGCCTCTGCTTGCCGAAAGCTTCCGCTTTCCCGGCGGATCTGAGGTCGCTGTTCGACGAAGAAGGTGATATCGACAGGGCCATCGTGTTCCGGTCGAGAAGACGGCCGAGCGACGCCAGCTCATGGGAATCGTACAGGGGACTCCCGCAATCCCATACGTTCCCACCTTCTGCTTCTGCTTCTCCTCCTTCCTCCGGTGCGTTTCTCATCGTGCACGGCGACGAAAGTCCTGGAGCTTCTCGAGAGGCCGTCGTTTGAGCAGCTGGTAGAGACATCGCTCCTGACTAAGGACTTTATCGGTTTCACGTCGTTTGGATTTGTTGAGCTAAATTTGGTGGAGAGCCTGACGTGTGACGTCACGGAGCCGGGAATTGCCCCGCTTTGGTGCGTCGTCAATGGTGCGATATTGCTTCTAGTTTAAACTTCCAACTGGACAGTAATGTAGGCGAAAAGTCTTCTCTCCGCCTCCGTCTTCTTCAATCTTCGGGAGGGATCGAGCTAGTTTCCCCCTTTCTTCCCTATTCTATTGGTTTTGTTTTGTTTTATCATTTTTTTTCTCGCCTTTTCTTCTCTCCTTATTTAGATTTGAGAGTTCTCATCTTCCGATCTAGTTCATGATTTGAGAATTTGAAGTCTCTCGATCTAGTTATGAATCCGAGTATTATCCTCTCCTGATTTGGATTTGTGAGTTTAACAAAATATGATTTTGAGAATTCAATATTCTTTGCTCTGTGTATGTATAAGTCAATGATGATCGCAGAAATTTTGGTGTCTTGTTAAATCATGAAAAATTGCTTTTTCCCATGTCAGATCTATGTTTGTTTAATCTATTTTGATTTGGTTCATATGACGATGGTGTAAAGGAAGCCAAACTTAAGCACGCACTGCCAAATGACAACATCGTAGTTATTGAAGAAGTAATTTATGTCATGTGTTCATCATTGATAGATTCGATGATTGGCTGCCGATTATTTTGCTTAAAAGATCTATTCTTGCGGAATGACTGCATGTCTAACTTTGTTGGTGCTCTGCTGAGCCTCCTTATTTTCTGGATTTGACTTTACTTTCTAGTATTCTTGCTTAGGTTCGATTTGCCTTGTTATGAAAACTACATATTTCTTTTCATGTATCTTATTGAGCAATTAATACAATTTTCTTCCAAAAAAAAACTATTATGCACGCATTTTGGATAATTTTCAAAAAGATTTAAACCTATTGTTCAATTTTAAACCTTTTAATTTGGCAATTTTTGTTCTTTACCTTTTGAGGATTTATCGATATAGTTATTGCAATCAACTTTGGCTAAAAATTATTGAAGTAAACATCGGTCATCCTACGTGACTGAAAAGAAAAGAAAATGAAAGAAATAAAAATCAGATTTAAAAAAAAAAAAAAGATTGCAAAAATCGCCAATGTCAATAATTTATGGTCAAAATCAATCAAACAATTACATTGTCAAATTGTCAAAATATTTAGTCCTAATTGGCCAAATTGAAAATTTTAGTATTGAACTAATTATTAACACTAGGTTTAAGATTTTTTGGATAATTTTCATCATGTTAGGGCATAGTTTATTTGGTTTAAGGGAATATTAACTTATGATGGACATCGCCAACATTTAGAGCTAAATGGCCTATCTAGCTACCGTTGAGATGATTAATTACAATAAAGGAGATGAAATGGTATACTAATTAAGCCTGCCAGTCTCATATATATATATATATATATATATATATATATCGTATACATATTATATTTTAGTGTGTGAAGAGGAGATCGAGACAGAATTTGAGAATAATAGTTACATCTATTTAGGAGCCGAGTGAAGAATCGTTCACCGGCATAATTGACTGATCAGCATTCGAATTGAGTTAGTTATATGGTAATTGAATCTTTGTAAACATTCAAGACCCAACGGTATTTAACTAAGGTATCGGCGCATCTAATAGGAAATTCATGATATAATTTGGGTAAATAAGTCAAATAACAAGTTCATTTCAACACATTAGAATTCTGTATAATTCTCAGTCAGTCAATATCAACAATTAATCAAGACTAATATCTTTTTTTGACCTTTTAGTTTGGTAGGGTTGGCCTCCGTTTTTCTAACGAAAGAGAGAGCAAAAGGGTCGGTGCATTGGCCGGCCTTTCGTGATGGGCTTTTCGTGATGGGCTTTTCGCTGCTGTCGACGGCACGTCGTATAGCAGCCGACATCAACCACTCTTGGACTGCATGCGTTTGTCAATTGAAGGGAAGCTTATAGTTTTTGCCCGATTTCAATTGATTCGAGAGATCGTTTTGAATATGGAAAATTATCCTGAAATCCTAAACTTATTATTGTATTTTTGTCAAATCATTCTTAACATTTTAATTTTGCCAATTATTAGATCTTTTCATGATTTGCCAACTAATTTTTTTTTTGTTCGATCCTATCCCATATTCATTTGGTGTGCCATGTGCTATGCGTAGGTTGCGAAGCCTCGCTCCCTCACTCACATATCCACACTCCAACTCCTTGAGAAAGTGAAGAATTGAACTCTCCACTAGGGGTGTGCAACGGGAACCGCCCGAACCGGGAACCGGCCGGACCGGACCGAACCGGTCGGTTTTGGGCGGTTCCCCACGGTCGGTGGTCCGGTCCCCGGTTCCTAATCTTGGAACCGGTGGCCGGTCGGTCCGGTTCCCGGTTTCAAGGTGGGAACCGGACCGAACCGGACCGACCGGACCTAACCAAATTTTTTTATATATAATTTATATACATAGAATTAATAAAGCATATAAACATGATAACTTATTGCAACTAAAATTGCAATTTGAGGTAGCAACCTCTTATGTGGCCAAGAGACCATTAAAATCCTTTTTGTTACTCTTTTATTTATAGAAAAAATCTCCTTGATAGTTTCAACGTGGGACTACGACTTCAAGAGATCCCGTGAATCACACAAGTGAAGTTTGAATATTTTGCACGTGGAACACGTGTGATTAGTTTTGTTGAATTGCCCGAAAATCGAATTGAATTGATCGGTCAAGAGCGCGGTCACTCTTTAGTTCTTTAGTGCAAAAAAGTAGAGTTGATTTTTTTGGACCGGACCGGACCGGACCGGAACCGATGGTCCGGTCCGGTCCACGGTTCGCAATTTTGGGAACCGGTGCTCCCGGTCCGGTTCCCGGTTCCAAGGTGGAACCGGACCGAACCGGGAACCGATCACCCCTACTCTCCACCTCTCGCTTCCTAAGTTGAAACGATGGCCGCTATTGCCAATTTAGTTTATCCATATAGTTATGGCTGTCATGGACGCCAACTGTCCTTTGTAGTTCAACTAGCACTAGCATTGATATTTTTAATTATATTTTAACTGCATTTTCCATTTTTTCTTATTTTTTTCTTTTCTTTCTCTCTTTTTTTTTTTCCTTCTATTCTTCATCTGCTAATCAATCACCCTTGATAACTGGCTAGAAACAAGAGCCAGTGAGGTTGCTAGCTTTGCCCAACAACGGCAAGGCTGTAAGTAGGTGAGGTTAGCCTCGCCAAATCAGATGTGGTTTTAGCAAGGCCAACCTAACCAAGCGACAGTGAGATCAAGCCCTGCCAAGGCTGAGCACGGCATGCCTGCGGCTAGGGAGTTTGACCTCACTGGCCCTTGCCTCTAGTTGAGCGTTGGCGATGATAGGCTAGAGGGAGAAGAAGAGAGGGGAAAAAAAGAAAAAAATATTATTAAAAATTATCCACGTGATGGTCATGGCAAAATATAAAAAAGCTAATGACTCAATTAACAAAATTTAAAAAGTTTAGTAACGAATTGACAAAAGTATAATAGATCTAAAAATTTTTTGATAACTTTTCCTTTTGGATCACCTAAACAATTCTCCATGGCTTGGACTGCATCTCTTCCTTCTCCAACACTCACATGGTGTTTCACTTTTAAGATTCCCCAGGAGTCGGTGGAAGCTTGTTCTGCTTCCCAAAAGCACTTCATTTCCTGTGCCAAAAGACCTCCATTTTGATGCTTTCCTTTTCTTGTTTGAGACGTATTCAGCGGATGCTGTAGGCACCCTTTCGAAAGCAGGCCGTGTGAAAGTATTCTTTGCCCGTCCCTTGGTCCCGGCACAGATGGTCGGTCTCTGATCGGGTTTTGGAAATGGTCTTGGCCCGATGCACAGAAGTCAGATCGAGAAATTTACCCGAATTTCATATAAAGGAAAAAAAAATAAGGTAAGGGATTTAGACATGGCCAAATATCGAAAAGATTAATACGAAAGTCTAAGGACGAAATTTTGTCTATGTGGAGACTTGGCTAGTCTCCACATAGACAAAATTATCTTTCCATGTCAGATGCCAATGTTAGCCCCCAGAATTAACCAAAATCGGCGTTCGTGGGAAAAGGAGGGCGGATCGCGTATCCAAGGACTTAATTGAAAAAAGGGTGCGAGTTTAGGGGGCAAAAAGCGGGATTTCCATCTTAACCTGATTTCTCTAGCCAAAAACTCCCATTGGGCCTGCCAAAAGCCCACTATTGCTCCGGCCCAGCTCATCAAGGAACAAGAGAACGCAATCAGAGTGCCAGGACACGTGTCGCGACTGTTCTGGATGGCGACAGCAGATTTATCCAGCAGTTGATCTGCGGTCCTGCCGATTCTCGACACGTGTAGGCCCCTCGAGGAAGGTTCCGCCGCAGCCTGTGCGTTCGCGGATAAGATGTTTGTATATATATATTTTTATTTTTTTTGGTCGAAAGATGTTTGTATGATGTTGACAATGGTGTGTATTCTCTAATTCTATGGACCTGAAAAATTCGAGATTTTCACCTTAACGAATTTGTCTCCATTTCTAGACTTGACGCTGCTTCGACGGCAAATTCAAGACAACGACGGTTTAGAGGAAACCATTTTTTCTTTTGGGCCCCTAAAATCTTATCTAAGAACTCGTCGTGAAAATAACGTTGGGAGATTATCCTTTGCTAGAAAAATAAAAAGAAAGCATCTGATTTGGTGACTTAGAAAGTGACTTATTCGAAAGTTAAAACGTGAAATATATTCTATATCTCAGTGAAAAAATTAACCAACTACCATCTAATTATTTGAATTCACTTCGATAGATCGAGTTGATTGGTTTCCTAAAGGGCAAGTGAGGCAAATGGTTATGAATTTCGGTTTAATGTGTAATGTCATATTTAAATTTTAAATTTATTCAATGCAATATTTGAATTTTACCTCAATGTGCAATATCGTCTCTGAACTGTTAGTTAGTTCAATGAAAATATTTAATGTTACCTCTAAACTTGAATAATTTTCAAATACTGAATTGAGTATGTACTAAAAGTCAGTGAAATGGACAATATTGTACATTGAGTTAAAATCATAGACCGCATTAATTAAATTTAAAATTCAGAAATGATATCACACATTGGATCAAAATTTATGGACAATTTGTATCATTATCTATTCCTAAAATGACCAAAGATATATCCGCTTAAAGGGTTTTTTTTTTTTTTTTTTTGTCTTTTTTTCTGGCTTGCATTTTGTGTGACATACGATCGACTTGGTCAATGAACCACCTTACACGAAGAGTTCTTTTCCACAGGACAGCGAGACGCTACTAATGCTCAAATCAATTGATTCGCATCAGGCAGCGATGCCTTACCATTCAAGACAGAACTATCATCGTTTGATTCTTGAAAATATCTTCGAACGAGAGATAGCTTTCGGTGAGACGCACACTTGTCCTTCACCCTTTGATGACAGCCCATACGATGGGGAAAGAATATGAGTTTTCAATTCAAAAGATCGGAATGTGAATAAAGCTGCGCAGGATACTTGAGTCGTGGAATTAGAATAAGATCAAATCTTATTCCCATACGAGAATAATGGGTTCATGTTTTATATATTCAGAGGTTGCAAATTGACAATTTGGACAGGGATGCAGCGTGAACATTTTCTCAGCAGAGATCGGCAAAATATGAACGCGGGGAAGCATTTATAAACGTGTGAGTCCGAGCAAGACTCAATACAAAACCGGACGCTTAGCACGAGAAGGATATAAATTCCCCTTTATATTAACCGCACACGAAACTGGATGACGGATCAAAGCATGTTGAAATAAATGCGAAACGGTGTTTCCTGACGTGCCTAGTAGGTTATCAGCATGTCTGGTTACATGTAACTATGCAATTACGAACATGCGAAAGCGATTGGTCGGCATGCGATTTGTTATTATTCACAAATAACTCTGACGTATTCATTCCACGAGCACAATTAACCATCGACATGGTAGATACAGGTGGAAAGAGATCACTATAAAATGTCCGAACATATTATTATTATTATTATTATTATTATTATTATTATTATTATTATTATGCTTGCATTAAAATAATTAAATATTAAATTACGTCTTCACCTAACATTTTAAACTTTTAGAAAAATTAGCAGTGATCTCATAAAATCTCACGTGGTATCAAAGTAGGAAGTTTTCAGTTCCAATCTTGGTGCCTCTCCAAATATATATTTCCACGCTTTAGGTTTTAATTTACGCGTGAGGGGAAGTGTTAATTTAATTACATATTAAATCATGTATTTATATAACAGTTTAAGCTTTTAAAATATAAGGAATGTTAGTTTAATTAAATATTAAATCACATCTTTATCTAACAGCTTAAAATTTTAAAATAATTAATAGTGATATCATAAAATATCATGGCTTAAGCTTACGTTTGTTCGTTGCAGTTTTCTCAAACTCTAGTCGGATAAACTTGTGGTGTCCGAAAGTTAGGGGGCCAAATTCACAGTGATTGGGAAAATACAGGGGTATAACAGAAAGTTTTTGAAAATGTCGCAGCTGAAGAAGCTTACGTGGCGTCCTGTATATGGATACTACTTTTTTTTTTTTTTCTCTTGGTTATTTGTGTGGATACGATTCGACGAGCAAATGACCTTATATATTACTTAAATATCAATAAAGATACAAAATATGTATATACGGAACGCTTACTTCGGATGCACTAGCTAAAGAACCGTGAAGGAAAACATCAAAATATATTAGGAAAAAATATTTTAAGGAAGTGGGCTATTTTAAAAAAAAGAAAATTAGCTTGAATTTTCTATTTGGATGAAGAAAATTAAATTGGAGTTTTGGAATGTATTAGATATTGAGTTTCGTCGTCTGAATTCACGAGTTAATATACTGCAAAAGTCGCGGGTGCTTGAAATAAAAAAACAAGCAAGAGCACGTGTGCCGCTGCCTTTTTTGAAAAGCCAAAAGATCGGAAGTGAAAAAAATCAATTCGAATGGGCTTATTCTGGCTCTCGATTTTTCTCCATCTTCTAATTTTTCTAAGTCATGATACATCCTACTCAAGTCACAAGTCACATGGTCTTTTTGGATAGTAAGAGCAAATCCAATTTGGACATTGAGATTACCAACCCATTTCTTCAATAGGCGGGTCCCACTACCATCGTACAAATTCCGAAAACTCAGCTTATAAAAAAAGAAAAAAAATATTCGTACTTGGGAAATCGAATATCTATTTCCTTCAAATAATGGAAAAAAAAAAAAGGAGATGATCAGCTGGACTTCTTAGACTATATAATCTCACGTCTGACTTTCTACATAGAATTTCACGTAGGCCTCGTGATTGCCGCTCATACGACGCCGTAGTGTCAAAACGCACGGCTTTGAAAAAAACGGAAAGGGACTATTTTTATTTTTCGGGTTAAAAAAAGAAAAAAGAAAAAGAGGGGGACTATTTAAGAGGCACGGCAGGGATAATTAGCGTTTTCTCCTTCATTTCCCTTACGCCTCCATCTCCCCCTTCTAGGCGGACGTGCAATCTCCTCTCCGAGCCAGCGCGCGTGCGCTCTGCCTCGCGTAACGGCCATCCGCGATCGCCGGGGACTGCGTCGCCGGCCGGTCAGCCTCGGGTTCCGGCGGTCCCCCTCCCTCGCTCTCTCACTCTCTCCGTCCTTCCCTCCTTCCCTCGGCTCTCGCGCGCGGCGGGGCGCGCGGGCGGTGTTGGTGCTTTTTTGATGGCGTCGGAGGACGTGGTCAGCGAGAGGAGGGAGTCCGCCGTGTCGACGATCGTCAACCTGGCGGAGGAGGCCAGCGAGGGCGTGAAGGCGCCCAGCCACGCTCTTCTCAGCATCTGCAAGTCGCTCGTGGCCGGCGGAGTGGCCGGCGGAGTGTGAGTGCCTCTCTCTCGGCCGTCCCCTGTTTGTGCCTCCATCGTTCTTGCGTGGCTGAGTTTGGACGCATTTTAGTTTTCGTCGGGGGCTTATTTCGGTGTAGGTTTGAAGGCTACCGCGTCGCGTCTGTTGTTTGGTGTTTTTTGGTTTATTGTTGATTGCTATGCTCTCCTTGATATCTCCGCAGTATTCGTTTTTCGCGATTTAGGTTTGATTTTGGTTAGGAGACGAGTTGCTTGGCTGTAAATAGGTTTTCATGCAAAACAGGCTGATATAATTAATAAGCTTGATCTACGGCAGAGTCGCTGATGGATTTTTTCCGGTGGTAACTCTGGAGGATTAGTAATGTTATTGCAGTAAAAACAACGCGGTTGATTTTGCTCCGGCTTGAATTCGACTTGTTTGTTGTGTATATCATCGGTTTTGTTTGGTCAATTGTCTGTCCTGATTCATTGGTGTCCTAATATCAGTTTTTCCTTGAATTTTTTTCGTAGTGATTTGGCTGTGTGTTTAGGGTTTCAGTAGGTATACAATTGAGACACGCACACCTCTACTTGTGAATGAGATTTGGTGGCTTTAGTATTTTCTATGTGATGTGTCACATCTTGATGCTTGGATATTTTTAAATCCCCTTCACTTAATTGTTTCCGGCCTTCCGGTGCATTACGAGTTGTAAATGAATTCTAATTGTTCAGGACTTTGCATCTCTTTTAAGGTGCATAGCATTTTTTCTCGTCTGAGAAGACCACTAACTCCTTAAACTTAAACTCAACACAGCTGCAAAGAATTAGAACTGACAAATAGCTGGACAAGGGAAGGATAAAGGGGGACTGAGAATATGTAACAGTAGCAAGCAATGGAATTTGTTTTCGGCTCGGTCCTTTTCTTTATAAAAGACTGAGCATAGAGTTGGCTTCAGTTTGGCACATCCTCCAAACAAGAGATATGCAACATGACAAAATTCCTGTCTCCGTGCTGTCAAGTTCAATTAATTGATTGATGCTGTTTATTCTTTTTCTTTTTACAGTTTTATCTTGTTATTTGGCTTTACTTGACCTTTCATGATTTGTTTTTCCCTTTGTGGGTTATGAGGGTTCAGAACTTCAGAGTCGAGACATATATCGTTTCATTATTACCTCTCGTGCTTTCTTACTGGGATGTTAGCTTTGCCTGTTCAGGCTAGTTTTCCTGTTTGTGAGAAGTATTCCTCTTCGTTCCTATGAGAACTCTATCCAAGTTCTAGATGAAGGGGAAAGCACATAGGACTTCATTAGAGACATGAAGGAGATTTTTGTATTTTTCACATGCTTAGTTAAAAGAGTCCTTGTTCTGAGTTTAACATATTTGTGCTAATCACCAGGAGACCTTGAGACAGTGCCATTTTGAGATGGAGTGTCATGGTGCTGCCACATGGTTTCTTTCCTAGACATAAGGAAAATAGGATCAAAATGGTTTTTTGTTAGATAAGTATCATTTTAAACAGAAAGAATAAATTAACCGGCAATATTGTTAGAATGCCCTGCACCGTAAAACAGAGGGATCTTATGAAGACATTTTTTAATGGATTCTTTTGATCTCATATAAGCTAATTATGAAAAGGTCTTCTCCAATTTGTCGTGTTAATTCTTTTAATAATCCTTGTGCAGGTCACGTACTGCTGTTGCTCCATTGGAGAGATTAAAAATATTGCTGCAGGTACTTTTATGGGTGATTGACTTCTTATTTTTGTACTTTTATCTGCTTGTTTTCTGTGCACGGAGGTCACATAGTAGGTACGTCCTCCTTTTGATTTTAAGTTGACACTTTCCAACGAAAACTGTCACCGAGGTGCACTTGCACTTGTCTTGGCATTCATGTATACAGGGAGGACTGGGAGGGAGGGAGAAATGGAGTGATGATGTTTCTTTCATCTGCATCTTAAAAAGTGGGATGCTTCTAATGCTTACTCTCTCCTCTGCATGCTTTGGCTCGTCTTAAGTTGGATATGCCTCTGGATGCAGGTTCAGAATCCTCATAGCATAAAGTACAACGGAACAATGCAAGGCCTAAAATACATATGGAGAACTGAGGGTTTAAGGGGATTGTTCAAAGGCAATGGCACTAATTGTGCTCGTATTGTTCCCAATTCAGCCGTCAAGTTCTTCAGCTATGAGCAGGCATCTCAGTATGCTAAATTATTCTCGTTCCATCATATATTCATTTATTTTGTTGCGGGATTTATCTATTCAATTGTAAGATACTAAATGACGTTTGAGCTTTAGGAAAAGGCCCAAGCATAGGTTCTTAAGTGCATGCTTCTGAATAATGACCAAACCAATGGAGTTGTTAATACTTCGAATATGCTTCTGCATGATGACCAATAGGGTTGTTTATAATTTGAATATCACTATAATTATTATTATTATTTTTTTTGGTAAACAGCGGCATTTTATGGCTTTATCGGCAGCAACCTGGGAAAGGTATGATCTTCCTACTTTATATGAGTAATATATGTTTCAAGGTATTCAATTATGCTTTACTTATGGATCTGGTTGATTCTGAACAAACACTAATGCTCCTAAGATTGATGGAAGACTATGCCGGTCTTACTGTTAATTACCATACTTGAACTAAACATGCCATTTTTACAGTGAATATGCAGCATACTCATTTTCAATTTGCTGATCATTTAATTCTAATTTAAAGATTTTGCTACTGCACTAGTCTTGTCAATTACTCCCTTTCTGTTTCTGCTGAATCTCGTTTGAACACTAATTTTTTTTTTTTTTTAACACTATTTGCTTTTTTCATTTTTGCTGACAATTCTTGGCTGAATTTTCTCATGATGATGATTTGCTACTCTTTTATTTTTATGCAGAAGATGCACAGCTAACTCCTCTTTTACGCCTGGGAGCTGGTGCATGTGCTGGAATTATTGCCATGTCTGCGACATATCCAATGGACATGGTACGCGGTCGGCTGACTGTCCAGGTATAGGATGGGTTTTTGAATTTATTGCATCGATGCAAATTTGGATTCATATAAGAATGCATTTCTTCTTTTCTGTGATATCATTAGACTCACCTTCCTGCTGAAAAATCTTTAGACAGAGAAGTCTCCTCGACAGTATAGAGGAATTTATCATGCTCTTTCAACTGTCTTCAAGGAAGAAGGCCCTAGGGCATTGTACAGAGGCTGGCTTCCTTCTGTAATAGGAGTTGTAAGTATGATCTTCTTTGTGATGAAATTTATCTTTTATTTATAAGTAATTAAGGAAACGAACAAGTTTGTGTGCTGCTATGCTATTCAGTCTCTGAGATTGTATCATATGAATTGAAATTGCTTTTTGGTATGTTCAGGTTCCTTATGTAGGTCTGAACTTCGCTGTGTATGAATCCTTGAAAGACTATTTACTTCAAACCAACCCATTTGGACTGGTTGAGGACAACGAGCTAAGTGTGACAACAAGGCTTGCATGTGGTGCTGCTGCGGGGACTATTGGTCAGACGGTAGCTTACCCTCTTGATGTCATCAGGCGAAGAATGCAAATGGTTGGCTGGAAAGGTGCTTCTTCAGTTATAGTTGGTGAAGGGAGGAGTAAGGCACCACTCGAATACACTGGCATGGTTGATGCATTTAGGAAGACTGTTCGTTATGAGGGATTTGGAGCATTATACAAGGGTTTGGTCCCCAATTCAGTAAAGGTGAGTTGACATTATAAAGAAAATACCTACAATACTTTTAGTTAATTTTTTTTTTTATCTCATTTAGTGAGTATTCTCTAGGGACAACACCTTCTGAGTTTTGGTAAAATCTCACTGATTAAACTTATGTGATTTCTAGATTGTAGTAAATCTTTACTTTTTGTTTCCAATTGTGTTCAGTTTCTTCACCAGTATCCTGTTAACATTTTCTGCTATGATGTCTAGGTCGTTCCATCGATAGCTATTGCCTTCGTCACATATGAAGTGGTTAAGGACGTTCTTGGAGTGGAGATGAGGATATCCGACTGAAGGGAGAAGCATTCAAGTAATTCTTTTCTTTGACTTATGGCTTATTTCCAAGGCAAAAGGTTGAGAGGCTTGATGGGAGTACATTCCGAGATTATTTATGATCAGGTAGAGAGGAATCTAGAGATCCGTTGATATATGTAGTCCATATTTTGTCCCTCCATCTTAGGCTTTTTTTTTTCTCCCTCTTTTCCTTTTCTCTCTTCTTACGTGGAAATAAATTGTTCGCCAGGGGCTTTTGAGAAAATTCTGTAGAACTGAATCCTGGGTTTTATGTTTGTGATTAAAATTTATGGCCATGCTCTACGCGTACTGTTTCAGTCTGTCACTGGATGGTTATGTATTTTATGTGCTTTTGATTTTGCTTTGGCTGCTCCGTGTGTGCTGATCAACAAGCGCATTTGAGCACGGAGCCGAGTGGATAATTTTGGTTGATTGATTGAGGAGTCGGGCATGCCGCAGCCTGGCTATGGACAGAGCGTGAACAGTGAAATCCATATCTTGCATGTACACTGGAGTGCATGAAGAATCTGATGTACTTGGGACTTGGTTGCTTGCAAGTGCGGGCTTTGCATTAAACCGATTCTTTTGGAATTGAATATGTGAGTGACATTCAACTCGAACACGGCAACGACCGTTTGAACTTGGTACTTTTAATTCTTCTTTCAGATGTTTGTCCTTTTCTTTGGCATCACATCACTAGGCTGAGTGGAAGCTTAGCGGACACCTTATCTTTACCATGAGATGATGCACGCGACGTTATTAAAACTCTTTCTCTGGATTGGAAGGGTTGACAATTCGTATCTGTGTCTTGTTTGAGAGGGGCATGAAATATAGATTTGCTGACTCAAATCGAAGACGTTGCTGTAATTTTCAAGCTTTCTCCTAATGCGAAGGACACGACCAATCGGGTAGTTCACCTGACATGATTATAGATGAATACGAACGTTTGGACATATTGCGCGGCGGCACGTGTTAACATGTCGGTCTGTCTCTACACATCGATTGTCTCATAGCCAACAAGGTTGATCCGATGTTCAGAGCGATTTGATGACTAATAATTGAAAAGTTGAATTCCCGATGAGGATTGATCCGACGGACTTTCATAAACTGGGGGACTAGAGTCTGGAGACAAATCATAACGACTGATGAACAAGAAGGCGCCACTAAAAAGTGTCGAGTCTTTCCCATATAAATGGCGTTTTATTAATCATCTACACAAACCGGAATATTGCAGTCTCATGTGATAGTTTTCCATGACTACGGGGATGCTCAATTGATGACCGGTACAAAGGCATCAACCAAGTTTTTATACAACATCCTGACTATAAAATGTCGAAACAATCATATCACGCAAAAATCTATCTACAAGACACACTTTGCCTAAATGGAATCAACAATCAAGGAAAAAAAAATGTTGACACACCGGAACGAATCTGCGAATAGAAATAAAACAAAGTCAAGAGCCTGCGGCTGCCCTCCGGCCTCTGGCTGTTACCGTCTTGGCTAGCATTTCCTTGAGGTCATCATTGAGGCTGCGATGATAGTCAATCCAGATGCAGAGTTGCCTGATCGCCTCCCTCTTCTCTTCCCCGAGACCGAAGATCGACTCGTCTTTGTCCTTCAATGTCGTCTCGAGTTCCTCAGCCTTTTTCTCTATCCTGTTTAGAGCTATAGTCAGTTTCCCCTTTTCGGTTTGTTCCTCGCTGGCTTGCACCTTTAACTTCTCGAGCTGATCTGTCAAGAACGACTCCCGTTCTTTCTTAACCTTCAGATGCTCCGCTAATTCACGAACTTCCTCCCCTAGTTGACGTTTCGCGTCATTTGCTTCTCTTACCCAGCTCTTCGCAATGTTCAAGTCATTGTAGACTTCCAAAATGCAGTTTCTGTAGTTGTTATATTCTGTGTCGAATTTCTGGACAACAGCTTCCCATGCAATCAAGCTGCTGTTTACTTCTTCAGAGACTTTTGTAATCATTTTCTGATAGGCTTCGTTGTTTGAGGCAATTGTTTCAGACAAGGCCGCAACCCTTTCTTCAAGAGCCCTCTGTTCTTGTTGGAATTTTGCTTCGGCTTTCCTGAAGCTCTCTTCCTTCTCAGTCAGCAATTGCTCTGTGACCCTAAGCTTCTGGTTTGAGAGACGGAGCTTAACCTCGATATTTCGTACATTCTCAGTTAAGGAACTGATTTCTTCTTCTTTTAATTCTTGATCTCTCTTCAAATCTTCAACCATTTCTTCCAAGTCAGCCACCGTCTGGTCCCTTGAATGGAATTTTGAGCGGAACTCAGCTTCCATTTCTTTCATCTTAGTTTCTGTCCGCTCAAGGCTTTCCTTGCACTTATGAAAAAAGCCTCCAACTAGTGTATGTTCCTCACTCAACGTTTTGTGTGCATCCTCCTTCTCTTTAAGCAATCTCCGCAGATCTTCACTCTGGTTGGCTACTTCACTTGTCCGACTCTGCATTTGCATCATGCTTTCTGAAGATTCTTGTCTCTCCTTTTCAAGTTGTAGTTCCAATTGAGCTTTCTGACTTTGCAAGCGATCCAAATCCTCTCTCAGATTGTTAATTTGTGTCTCCAAAGCCATGATTTTAGCCGAAGCTTCAGTTTCTCCTTGTTCAAGTTTTTCATGTAGAGCAGAAAATTCATCCTCTTTCTCTGATAGCTTCCTCTCCAATTCAAGAACTCTATCCTGTAGTCTTCCCTTTTCCTCTTGCAACTGATCGCTCTCAATACTTTTGCTTTTTATCTGCTCTTCCAGTTGAGTTCTGTGGTTGATTAGAGAATCCACCTCAAGCATAAGGTTCTCACTCAACGTTTTGTGCGCGTCCTCCTTCTCTTTAAGCAATCTCCGCAGATCTTCACTCTGGTTGGCTACTTCACTTTTCTGATTCTCCAATTGCATCATGCTTCCTGAAGATTCTTGTCTCTCTTGTTCAAGTTGTAGTTCCAATTGAGCTTTCTGACTCTGTAAGAGATCCAAATCCTCTCTCAGATTGTTAATTTGCGTCTCCAAAGCCATGATTTTAGCTGAAGCTTCAGTTTCTCCTTGTTCAAGTTTTTCATGTAGAGCAGAAAATCCATCCTCTTTCTCTGATAGCTTCCTCTCCAATTCAAGAACTCTAGCCTGTAGTCTTCCCTTTTCCTCTTGCAACTGATCGCTCTCAATACTTTTGCTTTTTATCTGCTCTTCCAGTTGAGTTCTGTGGTTGATCAGAGAATCCACCTCAAGCATGAGTTTCTCACTCAACGTTTTGTGCGAGTCCTCCTTCTCTTTAAGCAATCTCCGCAGATCTTCACTCTGGTTGGTTACTTCACTTTTCCGATTCTCCAATTGCATCATGCTTTCTGAAGATTCTTGTCTCTCTTTTTCAAGTTGTAGTTCCAACTGAGCTTTCTGACTCTGTAAGAGATCCAAATCCTCTCTCAGATTGTTAATTTGTGTCTCCAAAGCCATGATTTTAGCTGAAGCTTCAGTTTCTCCCTGTTCTAGTTTTTCATGTAGAGCAGAAAATCCATCCTCTTTCTCTGAGAGCTTCCTCTCCAATTCAAGAACTCTATCTTGTAGTCTACCCATTTCCTCTCGCAACTGATCGCTCTCAATACCTTTGCTTTTTGTCTGCTCTTCCAGTTGAGTTCTGTGGTTGATCAGAGAATCCACCTCAAGCATGAGTTTCTCACTCAACGTTTTGTGCGAGTCCTCCTTCTCTTTAAGCAATCTCCGCAGATCTTCACTCTGGTTGGTTACTTCACTTTTCTGATTCTCCAATTGCACCATGCTTTCTGAAGATTCTTGTCTCTCTTTTTCAAGTTGTAGTTCCAACTGAGCTTTCTGACTCTGTAAGAGATCCAAATCCTCTCTCAGATTGTTAATTTGTGTCTCCAAAGCCATGATTTTAGCTGAAGCTTCAGTTTCTCCCTGTTCTAGTTTTTCATGTAGAGCAGAAAATCCATCCTCTTTCTCTGAGAGCTTCCTCTCCAATTCAAGAACTCTATCTTGTAGTCTACCCATTTCCTCTCGCAACTGATCGCTCTCAATACCTTTGCTTTTTATCTGCTCTTCCAGTTGAGTTCTGTGGTTGATTAGAGAATCCACCTCAAGCATGAGGTCCTGTATCCGGGCTGTCATGCTGTCTCTCTCTTCCATTGTCTTCTGGTGATGATCTCTATCACTCACTAGCTGCTGTTTCAAGCCCTCCATTTGAGTAGAGAATTCCGAAAAATCTCGAGTCTTTGTTTCAAGCTGCAATTCTAATTCACTTTTGTGTCCTCGAAGAGCATCGTGAGTCTCCTGAAACTCGAGAACATTTCTCTGCAACTCTTCCTTTTCCTCTCTAAGCAGGTCATTCTCCTTCTCTATAGTTCTTATTCGTTCTTCCATGTCATCCTTCTGGGTGCGCATAGTAGCTGTCTCCAGGTCCAGGTCCTTCACCCGACATACTAAACCTTCCTTCTCCTCCATAATCTTTTCTTGATCAATAGTTTTTCTTGTCAACTCCTCCTTCAATCTTTCTGTCTCAACCATAGTTTCTGAAAGCTCTTGAGATTTTTTCTCAAGTTGCAATTCCAGTTCAGCTTTCTGGTTTCCTAGAGATCCCAGTTCCTGCTGCAATATGTTGACCTGATCCATTAGCCCAGAGATTTGGGTGGATGCTTCATCGGTTTTTGAAACAATCTGTTCCTCCATTTCAGCTTTTTGAGCTTGTAAAGATTCCAGATTGTGAAGCAAGGTTTTCACCTGTGCGGTCAAATCCTCCATCCTAGAGAGAGACTCCTTTTCACTATCCTCGAGCTTCTTCTTGAGAGCCGATATTTCATCCTCTCTGGCTTTTGACATTTCTTCAAATTCTGCAGCTTGGGCTGTCAGTCGCATGTTTTCCTCAGCCAGTTGTTTTGCTTCAGTTGATTTTCTTTCCATCAGCTCTTCTACGTCCCTTTTCTCAGTTTGAACAGTTTCAAGTTTCAATTCAAGATTTGCTATCTGTGCTTTCAGGCCTTCTATCTGAGCTGATGCATCATTCTGATGGACTTGATGCACTTCTGTCAAAGCCAAAAGCTCCCTTTCTTTTTCCTCCAAAGTTTTCTTCATTTCTCCCAATTCACTGTTGAAGTCTTCAATATTTTTCTGTGCATTCTCAATGCCATGTAAAAGTTCGGACACTTTAGAAGCTAGAGACTTGTTTTCTTCCAGGGTGACTTCTAGGGAGTGGCTTACATCTGCAATTTTCTGTTCTGCTGATTCTTGATGCTCTTTCATACCTGAAACATGGCCTTTCATAGATTCTAGTTCCAGCTCCAGAGCTGCTTTTTCATCTTTCATCTGATCAACCGAATTTCTCAAGTCAGCAGTAATTTTTTCTCCCTCTTCAATCTTTTTCAAGGCAGCCTCTCTCTCTGCCATCAAGGTCTCTTTCTGAACTGTCATGTCCTCCAGTCTTTGTTTTTGTTCTACTTCAACCTTACCAAGCATCTCCAGCTTTTCGGTCAGGTTCTGGTTGTCAGCAAAATGCTTGGATCTTTCCTCCTCTAACCTTTCAGCTTTGATGTTCATCTCCTGGATACTGTTTTCTGCTGCTTGTACCTTGCTCAAAGCTACTTGGCATTCAGACTGCAGAATGTCTCTCTCTTCTGTCATGCTTGTTAACTTCCTCTTCAAGTCAGCAACTTCTAGATTTGCTGTTTCAAGTTCCTGCTTCATGTCAGCTGTGATTTTTTCCCGATCATTTTCTAATTGCCCATTTTTACCGTCTTTCTTTGAGGAATGGTCCGAGTCTGAGTCTGAATCAGAGCTTGACGAATGAGGTTCATCTTTACTTCGTTTGCTACTAACCTTTTTCCTGAGCTCTGCTGTGAGAGAATCATATTTTTCATACAGGGACTGATATTTTGTGTGGAATTCATTGACTAACTCTTCAAGCGATCTTCTTCTAGAGTCCCCAGCTGGATCCTGGTTGTCTTCTTCAGGATGTTCATCTCTGATAAGCTTCAAGATCCTATTCACCTTGGCCTCAATTTCTGCATATAACCAGCAGTTTCTCAATCCAATTATTCCAATGTACCAAAAACAGGATGAATTAACATGAAATGATCTATAACTTCAAAAATATTATGGAGATCCAATTATGATCCCAATTTTAATTTTCAAGAGCGTACATATTACTGATTGATAGCCTCTTGAAGAACCATTCTTGCTGGCAAGGAATTACCTGATTTAGTTCCTTTCAGCTGTTCCCCTGCCTCTGAATCAATATGACTCCCGAACAAGGACTTTATTGAATCTCTGAATCGATGTTTAGTCATGTCTCTGTCAGAGGATTAACCTTTAACTACAAGAATGCATTGCCACATACCATCTTGTCCACAACGACTGGAAATTTTAAAAGAAATTCGTCAAGTTTCATCCAAATTCTGAATGAGATGCTCTCAGATAATTCAAAATATAATGCCAGAGAAAGGTATATAGAGAACTTAGCGAAAGCCCTTTTCCCCAATTTATTCAGATTCATTAGTGTCCCATTTGTAAAGATAGAGATAACTATAATGCCAAATATAAACTTATCAGACCTCATACTCAAAATAATGTTAAGCAGTAGAAATTAATTGACTGTATAGGCATTAAAAAGGACATCATAATAGCTTTTAACTTCTTTTGATAGTTTCCGTATAATATATCAATAAAAAACAAATACACCCTCCATCAGGAAGAACTGTCCAAGATCATTACAATTGAGATGACTTTTCAAAAAATATTTCCAGATTATTTTCACTTCCTTAGAGACATTCACTGGAAACTAAATCAATCTAAAATTACACCAGTTACTTTCATGTTCCCATGATGTTTACCTTTAGTTGGGTACCCTGAAAAGGTTCCTCTAAGCCTTTCTAGTGTCTTAACATCGACCAAGTTAAAAAAATAAAAATAAAATAATAATAATAATAAAGAGGAGGAAACATAGTTTCTGGGCAAGCCTCAAGAACACGAACCGATCGACAACACTGGTTCCAGTTTCACTACTTTCAAAGGGACAAGAGGACCACAATTCAAAATCCGTTCTACAATGTTTGTTTCTCCGAAGTTGCTTCCGCTATGGCATGATCCTACTCTAGTGCCGTGAGGGGGACCACAGCTCCAAAACCAATCAAATCTTCATTTCCTAAAAGCTGCTGCTGCTACATAGTACGACCCTACTCTGGTGCCAGTTCAGTAGTATCACCAAGAAGCGGCTCGATTATGAATTCCAACCACATCTACGGAAGAAAGAAAGAAAGAGCTGCTCCTTTTTTTCTTCTTTTTTTGCGAGCATTTCCGTGGAGACAATTCGAAAATCTGGGAGCTTAAGAACAGAGGACGAAGAGCAGCCTACCTGATTCGATCTCCTCCAATCTCGCTAGCCTCCCTCCCTCGAGCAGCTTCAACCGATTCGCGCGGATTCAGGACGGCGGAACTAATCCGTCAAAACCAAAGGCCTGCGGATTCAAAGCAAAGAGGCTTGAGCTGCGAATCGGAAGGGAAATCACTGCAGAGCTCCAATTTTCAGACAGTCCACCAAACCACATCCGTAATCAATCCTAGTCCCTCGGAAACCGGGACAGCGACGATCGGAAAACGAAATGGATTAAAAAAAAAAGGACTCCGTAACGGTCTCAGTCCCAAAGGAAAAAAAAAAAAAACTCCGACTCCGGCTCAACCACGGTTCCCGAAGTCCGGGCCTCGCGACGGCGGAGAAATCCCGCGCTCGAGGCGAGCTCCGATCAATCCGAACGGGACGTCAACCTCGGCTTCCCCGCCGGAGTAGAAGCTCCGGATACCGGAACGCCGGAAGACGAAACTTTCACAGAGAGAGCTGATCAGCTCATCGGAGCAGGAATTCACCTGAATCTCCGAGCTCGGCGCCCGAGCCCCCCGCGCTTGTCGGCCGCGGCCTCCTCCTCCGATCACGCGCGCGCACCCGAGCCGAGCCGAGCCGAGCCGAGCGAAGCGAGCGATGGAGATGGAGATGGAGAGGCGGAGATAATTTCGAAAAAACGAAGAAGAAAAAGAGCAGTCTTTCGGGTTCGTGCCGGGATTGGGAGGGCGCTCCTACACAGAGCGAGAGAGAGAGCGACCACCTGCGGTGTCCACGAGCGCTTTCAAACAAAAGACAACTTCGTTTCGGGGCCGCAGGACGGAAGGACGACGGAATCTTTTCGGGGGCAGCTCCTTGGCGAACACCTCGCCCCCCGAATTCCGCGGTAATTGCAATTCTGCCACCGACACCCCGCGCGGGTGCCAGGCTGGCGCGTGCGGGGGAGCTGGCCAATCGCCAGGTCCCAGGGGGCGACGACCGTTGACCCCCCCTGGCGCGTTCGGGTCGGTCTCGCGAGATATTGGCCTCCCTTCCCCCCCCCCCCCGATTTATCGCCGCGAGCGGATGAGGGGCGCGCGTCTCGTGATAAAAATGATTAGGCACTGATAGGGTAGGGGGGCCCCACGCGGGGGGGGATGTGGAACTCCCGCGCTCTTGTCAGGTTCGGGAATGGTGGATGGCATCGGGGGATTTTTTTGCTTTTTTTGGTAGTCGGAAGAGGAATTGTCGTGGATTGAGGTTTAGATTGGGTGATCTTCGTTTGAAAAAAGTCCTGCGCAAAATTCTCGTGTTAGAAAGCTGTTTATAGGATTTGATGGTTAACGAGTCATACGTAAATCGATGCAAATAAAACCCAAAAAATATATATACTTTTAAAAAGAATAACGCTATTTTCACTTGATTTGCATTCACAAGATAAAATTAACCTTATTTTGGTCAATTGCCTCGTTAATTCTTTATTCTATTTTTTCTCCTATCCCTAATTTGGATTTAATTTTATAATTAACCATTTTACAATTTTTGTATTTTAGTGTGTTGAAAAACTTCTTCTAGTGCATTCTTAAATATTCCTTTAGTGTTGTTACGTGTCCCACATAAAATTATCTTAACAATAATAACAAAAAAATGATAAATTTTTTGATATAATAAAAAAATTAAAAACCTTTCTTCACCGTTGCTCTAATATTAACTTTTTTTTTTGTCTCTCCTATATTTTTTTTTTTAGCATCAATTTTTTCTCTCTCATCTCAAAAGCTTCCTTGATGATTTTTTATTTTTATTTTTTAATTCAATTTGTCTAAAATATACATCAAGTTTATCTACTAACTATTTTAAATAATTAATTTTCTTCTTTACTATTGGCAAGGTGTTTTTACTTAAAGTATATGACAAGTTATATAAATATCTAGAAAATATACTGAAAATATTATAGATGATATTGATTTTTGTTGATCCAAAATGACGAAATTGAACCGGCTTTTAAAAAAAAATTATTATTTTATGCAATGTTTTGATTTGATTAAATTTAAAGTTTCACATTAAAGAATGTGATTGTGGTCTTATTTTGGACGATCTTCAAGGAGGATTCTTTTGCTTGACAAGAATGGATTCGATGGTGGTATGCACAACGAAAGCGAAAAATTATAAACAAATGATTGTTTAAAAAACTGTTTATGCTAAACCTTTTGCTAAATTCTACTCTACAATTTGTCCATAAATTTGCTCAATAAGGTAAAAAAAAGAACTAGGGCTCCTTGGAAATTTTCCTTTTCAACAAAACTAATTTTTAAAGAACTAAAATCAAACAATAAAGAAAAAGACATATATACATGGGAACTTGGCCTTTTTGGTAACCATATCCTACATAGAAATTTAAAAGGGAAAGTAAGTAAATTTACGGCTACCACTTTAAATTGCAATTGAATGATCGATGATAGTTTTGTGTTTTTGGTAAAAAAATTGGATGAATTTTAGTATCTAAGGCATGGATTTAATGCTGCCCAAAAAAATAAAGACTTTGCTTGTTTTGTATTGTAAGTAGACCCAATCAATCGGTGGGACTGGCATAAATGTCCTCACACAAGTCCGAACATGCTTAAATCGGGTTTAGGCAAGCTCGGGCAAGCCGGGTCGGATTGCTTGCCTAGGCCCGACCATTTCACCTGTCGGGCGTGTAGGAGGTAACTCGTACGTTGATCAAGTCTCACCCTTTGCTCATCGGAATTGATAGAAGACACTGCGCTCACGCTAAGTCCAATACATGACTATTGCCCATCACTCCACCATCTCTGAGGCAGAAGTTGTGCAGCTAAAAAAATGATATATCTATCGATTTTCATAAGTGTCAGGGTCACGTTGTTTGATGAAAAACCATTTATGAAAATTTGTTTTCAAACTTTCTAGCGTTAGAAAGACCGAAAACTACTCAATCAGCAAAAAAAAGTTTTCCATGGACTGAAATAACAATCTTAGATTTGGAAAAAGACTTTCACTTCTAAGAAAAAGGAAATAGTTTTCAGCATGAACAATGGTTCACTTTCTCTAAAATTGAATGGCCTGAAAATGTTTTCCAAGTGGTAAGTAATTTTTCAATAAAACAAACGAGCCCTTAGATTGAATTTTCATACTGCAAAGCAGTATATAAAGTGCCTGTTACAGGAACAAAGTTTTTGCCAACGAAATCTCAAATTGTCTTGGAGATGTTTCTCTCCATTAGACCAAAAATAAAAGGACCGCCACAAAGGATTTTCAGAAAGTTACGCTTGATTAGCGAGGCTGCCCGCCTAATCAAATGGTGGATCAAAATAAGCAATGCTCACTATGCCACTTGAGAAAAGGAAGAACCAGATTATAAGCACCGCACGGTTGCACCAGAATCGTCTTATGGAGATGAGATCAAAACTCAGGTTGTGCGCCTCCGGCTAGCAGCGATCTTCGAGATCACCTCCCGGTATTGAAGACAGCGATCTCGGTAATAGTTGATCGAGAGACACAGTTGCCTGATGGCCTCCTTTTTCTCATCCACAAGCCCGAACAACACTTCTTCCCTTACCTTTGCAATGTTCTCTAATTCCGCAGCCCTCTTCTCGAGTTGGTCAACGGCCTTCGTCATACGCATCTTTTCCATGTTCTCATCGTCTACTTTTGCCATTACAACCCAGCTCTCCTCACTATGTATAACATTCTTCATGCCTTTGGAGTCCACTGCGGTTATTTGATGGACAGTGTCGCTTTTCACACATCTTACTTTGTCTTTCGCCCCTGAAACCTTGTTTCGCAGGCATTGGATCTCCTTCGAGACTTTTGACATACGGCCTAGAACGTTTTCGTTTTGCTCGCCAAATTTCGACACTATCAAGTCCAAATGGTGAAGTGCATTGCTCACCATCCGCGAAGCATCCATTATCTTCCCCATCTCAGCTTTGCAGATGTAGGACCGATCCTTAAGCGCCTCATGCTCTCGCTGAAACCTCTCTTTCATCATCTTGTAGCTATCCTTGTTCTCCATGTGTAGCTGCTCCAAGACCAGGATACGTTGGCTCATCAGGCGTACATTATCTTCGAAGTGCATGCGGAACTCATCCGCCAATTCTTCCATTCTCCTTTCTAGGAACTGAGCGTCCATTGGTTCTTGCAACAAACTCCTAGCTTGCCTATATTTCCTAGCCAACCTGCGAGGAGTAATAACTTCCTGCTCACTTGACTTGTTCTCAATGCGAACACCGTTGAACCTTGGCGAAGATTCTTGTCTGTCTTTCTCGTTATGCAACTCCAGCTGCTTCTTCAGGGTCAGCAAAGAATTGACATCCTCTTGCAGTTTCTTAGCTCGGACCGTCAAGGCAGATATATGCGAAGAGTATGCATCCCCATCAGCCTTAAGTTTATCCTGCAGAGCTGAGAGCTCGTTTCCCCTTTCTATCGATTTGCTCTCCAATTCCACGAACCTGGCTTCCAATTCCTCCTTTTCCTGTCTACACTGATTGTTCTCGTGGACGTGATTCCGAATCTGCTCTAGCAGATCATTCTCCCTCATACATAGAGCGTCCATTTTTAGCTTCATGTCCTTGACCTGCGCAGCAAGGCAGTTCTTCTCCTCAGTTACTCTCTCTTTGTCTTCAAACATACTTGTTAATTCTTCTTCGAGAGTTCGTATTTGAATCAAGTTCTGTTCGATTTCTGCTTCCCTTCCTTCAAACTTAGCTATCTGGCTCTCTAGAAGCTTTACTTCTTCATTCAAAGTGTTAATCCGATCTAAATCCTTTTCGTTAGCCAGCAGTTTCTTCTGTAAACATTCTACAGTTTCCTCCATCGTGCATTTCTCAACATGTAGAGAGCTCACCTCCATTTGCAGAATCCTGACTTGTTCCTCCAACTCTGCAGATCTAGACTTTGCACTGTTCTCATTGTCGTCAAGTTGCTTTAGGAGATCAGACATCTCAATTTCTTTGCTTTCAGAATTGAGTTTAAGTTCCATAATGCAAGCCTGAAGCCCTTCACTTTCCATTTTCAGCTGTTTGGCTTTGCTAGCTTGGTTCTGAATCTCTGCTTCTAAATCACTTTTGTGGCAGCGCAGAGACTGCAATTCAGATTTCAAGCCACCTATCTGTCCCTCCAACTTCTTTGTCCTCAGCGATGCTTCAACTTCTAGGACTTGATGCTTCTTTGAAAGAGTTGACAGTTCTCTCTTCCTCTCGCTCACTTCTAGCCTTAGTTCTTTGATAACATTCTCCGCTTCTTGGATCTTGCTCAGGGCGGTGCTCCCTTCTAGCCTCAGTTCTTTGATAACATTCTCCGCTTCTTGGATCTTGCTCAGGGCGGTGCTCCCTTCTAGCCTCAGTTCTTTGATAACATTCTCCGCTTCCTTGAGCTTGCTCTGGGCAGCCATATGCTCTGTACTCAAAGTTTCTCTCTCTTTCCTAATTGAAGCCAAATGATTTCTTAGGATGATCATTTCCTTGTTATCATCCTCAAGCTTTTGAGGAACACTTTTTGCCGCCAGTTGATCATGCTTCGATTCTCCTAAGTTGCAGTCGACTTCCTCAGAAGAAAAATATTCGGAGTCGGAGTCGGAGTTGGAGGTGGACAGAGAATCGTCTGTCTTGCTTCTTCTGGGATCATTTTTATCTTGGTCCTGCTTAAGATGATCATACTCTGCATAGAGCAACTGATACTGTCGTAGGAAGTCCTCGACGAGCCCGACAAGTTCTGGCTCTCTCTTCGAGTTCTTTGCCCCGCGTTTTCTGCTTTGGCTTTCGTTCTTTATGAGCTCCAAGATTCTTGCAACCTTTTTCTCAGTATCTGCAGTACCAACATTCTGAGTACCTCAGCTTTACCCAAAAAAACATTCTGAGTACCTCAGAATCTTAACATAACCAATTCAGAAAAATGAAATTGAGCGATTTCTTTATTCCAGCGTCTAAACAAACTATCGGTGATTCCTTACAGAAGAATATGTCTAATTGTGAAGTCCATGCAAGGTAAAGGTGAATGACTTTTAACTCAATATTGCATTACCCACCAACATCTTTGAAAGTTACAAAAGGAGAACTAAGTGATAAAAAATGTAACTGCTTTTATCCATTAGACTATGCAAGAAAAGCCATTATCAAGTGCAATCAGATAAAACGCTCCATTTGTTTAGACATTAAAAGAGGATTTTAGCATGATCAATGCAATCTTACAGAAGATACTCACAAGCACTGGAACTTTAAAAGGAAGGAAAGAAGAGAATCTAAAAGTGTGATTTAGCCAAATGATCGACAAGAATAAAAGGATGGTAACATAGTCAAATGAAGATAAGCAGGAAATTCATAGTACACAACTCAAACCAACACTCAGCGAAATGGAAAAGAGAAGAGTTCTTAGTTTGGTTAATAGGTGAACTGAAAATCTTCTCTCTTTCTCAAATTTGAAAATGTCAAGAAAATCACATTAGTCACTGGACATCATAAGTTGTCAGCTCTTGTATACATGACTATAAGATACACATTATTCTCTTGTTCCCATTAGTGTTTTTGAGACTCAAAATTATAATGCCAAGAGAACTGATGCTTCGGATAAAAGTTCACCTGCTTTAGTCACTAATTCGACCTTCTCCGCATCAATTTCTCTTGTGGAAGACTTTGTTACTTGATTCTGCTGAAACCGTCTCATCTCTCATTACAGACTTTTAGCTCACTCTGGGAAGTTATGAAAACCCATCAGAGCCGTAGCGAAAGCGAGTCTCCACAAGGTTCATCCATGAAGGTTGAGTTAGGGCCTAAGATCAGGCTGAAAGAAACCAATTACACATGTCATTTGGAGCTCAAAAATCATGAGTTAAACAGAATGTGTCTCGACCAAAGCCGCATGAAGTTAAGATTGAGAAATACTTAGCTTTTACTGAACCGCAGAATATGATCAAATTTTAGAGTTGAACTGTACAATTATCCCACAGAAGAAAAATGTGAAAGACAAACAAAATACATAGCTGTACTGAGAAAGAGAGACTAAACTTTGACATGAAATCAAAGCAACTAGGATGATGTCTCTCCAAAGAAGAGCAATAAGCAGGCTTAAAAGGCACTTTTGACAGACAAAAAGACCCGAGAAGAATATCTTTCTTTGGACATCACTCATAAATGCTCCCAAGTATTGCACTCTGGCCTCTTAAAAAAAACATCAGAATATAATCCCACTGTAGCATTCAAAAGAAAACAGTTCGCAATTCGTCAAGCTTCAACAAACTTAATCAATCTTAGTGCTCATTAGGAAGAACATCTTTTTTAATATGCCATTAGAATCCTAGGAATGAGAAGCCCTAAATCCTTGATCCCTATAACTCAAACGTCAATAAATGAGACTACTCAAGAATTTTAATCGTATTAGGACTGGTATTGAACCGTAAATCATCGCATAAACTACTACTAAAAAGAAAGCAATGTCAGTTCGATTTTTATCTAGATTACAGATAATAGGAAAATCTTCAAATAATTGGTTCGAAAAGAACAGAAAAAAATTTGATGGACAAGCATCATGAGGAAACTCAAGTGAACAATCGATTAATTAAGACATAACTATGAAAGACCAAAGGAGCACATACATGATTAGTTTTCCATTAGACAAACTTCTTAATTCAAAAGCAAGGAACTTTGATCGTGCTGCAGCAACTATTGCCATGAACAGTTGATCCTGATCTTTGGCAGCATCAAATAAAAAAAGTTCTTATCTCGATGCTGATCATTTAGGTAATTTCCACACCTCTATCGCAAAAAGCATTATTCTAGCAATGGACTAACAATTCGGGATCTCAGAAAAATCACTCCCGATACACAATCTCAAAGGACGTGTTCGAATTGAAACTCGGCTCTAAACGTGAACATTTTCAGAAACAGTAGCATTAACTATTTTCAAAAAATCAGCTTTCAAGGACAGCTTTGATTATTGACGAGCATGGCTGGTATATTTGGGAAGAATAGTTGATTTCCAAGTGTCTCAACCCCCTCACATCGCTTGTGAAAACTATTTCTTCATCCTAACGGCACATCTCATAAAAAACTCCAAACTACAGAACACAGATACCCGGCCAACCAAAACATGGGTCCAATTCACATCTAGGCGGTCGAAGAGCTAAAAAAAAACCAATAATAATGTCAACTTCATATACAAAAAAGATGGAGGAGTCACCAGATCCATGCAATTTTTTTTAAAAGGCCATAAAGAAAGACTTTCTTTATTGTGAACGCACAGACAAAAAGCCATGTGCGCATTTGCTCAACGTAGCAGACTCAGCGCCACATATAAAAATAAAAAGCAGCCGGTCCCCCTGGGCCACGTTCGGAACTTGAATTTCCAAGGAGAGCCAGTCCATTACGGCATCAATCAAGCTTAAATTCAATACAAATCTTCCACCACAGCAACAATGCTCATCGCTCATTGCTCATTGCTCACCCCCTGCTCCACTTTTTCATTTTTTTCCTTCTTCCTTGGGCCAGGACAATCTTCGCTTGCCGCATTCTTGTCCTAATCCTCTCCCCCCCCCGACATTATTAAAAGACAACCCTCCTTCATAAATAAAAATTAGACAAAACTCAAACTCAAACACATGGTGGGCTCCATCCGTACTAATAACCACGCGAAATAATTTCCCCATCATCAAGAAACCCAGACAGGGTCATTCACGCGTCAAAATTCAAGATAAATTTTTTTTTTTTCCAAAAAATCTCCACCGATTTGAATGAACCCATATCGTTAAAATCGACAGAAATGGGAAACAACAAAATTCTCCGTTACGCATTTCGGCCAAAAAGGCGAAAATTTCCTCGAGACGCCAAAGGCAAGAGAACAAAAAATCAGCAAGAAAGTGCCGAAGATGGGAAGTTACCTGGGAATCGGATCCGTCACCTCAAACAGATCTGAAACCAACTTAAAATAAAATCTGGAAATCTGATTTAATAGGCCAGGGGGGGAAGGCGATTTAAATTTAATCGGTGGCGAGATTTGGCAAATGACAAATTTGGGTAATAATTGTGGCAGTCCCCTTTTTGTCCTCACCGGAGCCGTGGGCAGTGGGGGAGGAGGGGCTTTGGCTCCGCCTCCAGGGACATCGCCCTTCGGGTTCGGGGTTAATTACGTCCGGTGCCACTGGAACGGCTCAATTTCTCGCGATCTCGAGATATAGGGGGGCTAAGAATGCGCGATATGCTTCCTGGGCAGATGCGCGGGAATATTATCGGGACGGGCCGTTGCCACGTGGACACAACGTCGGGGGGAGGATATTCTTTCCTAGAACCGTTTCTATCGCATCAGGTGGAATCGCGAATGTCTGATTTTGTTTAGAGTCGCCCCGGGCCCAGGGTGTGGGTCCCACGATGCCAACGGTTGTCGTTCGTTGAATTGCCTGGATCCGGGTCTAGATAAGTATTCCTCCTCTTTTTGGCCCTGTTCATGTCTGATTTTTTTGTGTTTCTCATGTCGTCAGTCTGTTGATTTGAATTTTTGATTCAAGATGCATGATGCATGATAGTTGGCGCAGATATTATCTGGCCACTGAATAAAATAATGAGTACGATTATGAAAAAACAGTAGTTTATGTTTACTAATTATACATCTTAAAGGTTACTGACGCAATGATACAATTATTGACACCAAATTACTGATACATTTCAAAAACTAGTTCCACCAATAGAAAATATGCCAATAATCATGACGTGTCATTTTCCAAGTTGCGAATCTAATTGAACCGAAAAATTAAAAAAAGGAAACCAGCAAGCTGTTCGATTGGGTTTGATTTTAGTTGTAAAATCGAACCAGGTGAGGTCAAATCTTTTTAATCAGTTTCAAGATTTGTGTTAAATAGATTGATTCACTTTGATATAATTTATAAATTGAACCAGGACAAGTGAAAGTTTCTGTATGATAGGATGTCAATCAATATTTTTCCTATAAGGCATCCAGGTTGTTTCACCTGGCGGCCTCATCGCGAGAATCAGGCTTAGGGGATTTCCCAAATTGGTTAATTTCCTCCAGCGGTTTATCATTACCCCATTTTACGTTTGAGATTGATTCCAATAAACGGGACAGTTTAAGGTTTTGTCCAGGTGTAGATATCTACATAATATCAACCACACAAAACATATGATGGTATCTGGATGTTTTTGTCCAGAATTGCTTAAAAATTTTAGATAATCGTTGAAACTCACTTTGAGTTTTGGCAAAGTTGTTTAAGGTCCCTTAACTTTGAAAAGTTTGTAAGATAAACTGTATATTTTCGGAGTTTGAAGACTAATTGGGCAACAATGGAGAAACTAGCAATTGCAATAAAAAATAAAAAAAATTAAGTGTAATCTGTAGTTATTCAAAACTTGCAATATAAATTTCAAGTAAGGGTGCTCTCATTTTTTTTTTTTTTTCAAATAATGGCCTAAAGTGGACATTATTTTAAATAAGGATCTACGTTGCCAAATTGTCTCGAATAAGAGCTTGAAGTATAATTTATTTTAAATAAGGGCCTAGAATAGCTATATCAGTTTAAAAAAAGGCTTAACCTCGCTAGCTAAAAGGCATTTCAACCTTTTAATTATTTAAGTTTTTTTCTTTATTCCTTTTTCATTTTTTCTTTTCTCTTCTTCCCTCTGTTGCCATGGTAGAGGTTGCCAGTATTAGGCGAGGGCTACCCTCGCCTTTGCTGGCATTGGGCAACGGTCACCTTGCTTGGGCTAGGACCCTTGCCTAACAGTGGCGGGGTTGCCCCTCATTGAATGTGGCGAGGAATGCTCTCCTGGATCAGATGAAGGCCAAATTAGACGAGGGTCACCCTTGCTTGACATAGGTGAGGGTAACCCTCGCCCTCACCACACCAGGCAAGGGTCGCCTTTCCTCGACGCTTGCGAGGTTACCCCTCGCTAAATCTGGCGAGGAATGCCCTCACCAGATCAGGCGAGGGCCAGATCTGACAAGGGTGCTCTTTGCTTGCCCACCCTCACCTAACACCGGTTCGGATGGCCCTTACCTAAGCCTGATGATCTTTGCCATGGCTGACGGAGGGAAGAAGAGAAAAGAAAAAGGAAAAAGGAAAAAGGAAAGGAAAGGAATAGAAAGGAAAGATGACAAATCAAAAAATTGAAAAGTGTATCATAATTTTTTTGACTAAAATACCCCTTATTTGATGGCCAGAATAGTCATTGGTTAGCCAAATATTTGATTGAGACAACTTAGCCACTTCAAGCCCTTATTTGAGATAATTTAGCAACTTCAAATCCTCATTTGAAACAATATCCACTTTAGGCTTTTATTTAAGAAAATGTGGGCCCTTTAGATCCTTATTTGGAATTTTCCCAAATTTGCATGCCATAACACATCAATGCCAAAGTTCAAAGGGAGCAATCTAAAAACTTTTCGAAATTCAAGGGCTATTACATGACAATGCGAAAGTTCACGGGTTTTGAGCAATCATCCCAAAATTTTAATAATAAACAAAAAATTTCGCATTTTTACACACTATTCTTGTGAATTTATAACTATAATTATGCTCACCCTTTTAAGCTAAGGGTCCAAGGATAAACTACTTTGGAGAAGATTGAGATAAATTAAGGGTGCTTAGAAAACTTAAGATTTGGAAAATATTTTCCGAAAAATGATTGATTATATTGCTTAGAAAAAGTAATCAACGGAAAATATATTTATTATCGATAATAATTAATGACTAGCTATTTTAATGAATGACGAATATATTTTGCATTCGTCCATTTTTGTAAGTGATATATGTGATCATTTTTTTAGATTTTTTTTCAAAACTCAAGTTTTCCATGAAATAAACGCACTCTAAATATGGTTCAAATTTTGTTTCCCATAATCAAAAGCTAGATGAAAGATGGATGCATGTTTTGATCAAATCAAGTATTGAAAATTATAAAAAAAAAAATTCGTTAATGACATTAAGCTTCTTTGACAAACATAATTAACAATCAGTCAAAAAAATTAAATTAATTAAAAGAGTCAATCAACGATGTATGAAAGGAATGGGCAACCTTAGTCATTAATTATAAAAAGTAATTGATGGCAATTAGAATCTCACGAATTATATTGCCTAAATACGCTGACAATGGTTATAATTTCATGTATGGCAAGAAAATAATGAAAATCCAGTCCTTTAATTTTCGGTACTTATCAAACAACTTTTTATCTATTTTCAACAATAAAAATTGTCAACCCTTAATTCAATACCTAAATTATCAGCACCTATTTGTTTAGATTTATCAAACGAGCCATGTAGAAATAGATAGTTTTCAATTGTGTTTCGAATCAAATGTATATATTTTTGGTCAATCATCAAATAGTATAGGGGCAACATGTAAATTGGCAGTACAATTTGGTGCCCGAATTTTAATTTAAATCGATTTGATCTTGGTCATTTCATCTGACTTATCAATCTAACTCAACTATGAGATCTAGATTTATAGGGGCAACAGTTGACGTATCAATCTATTTGAAAATATTAAAAGAGAGAAAGAACATCACAGGACTCGGCTTTCGCTAAGATTGTATTGGTAAAGAATCACTAGAGACGAGGAAGAAGATCGAAATCACAAAAAGCATTTAACCAACACGACCGACAAATGATAATTTGACAACAACCCATGAAATATATTTACAAAGATTGGAAATTTTCCAGAATTTTATTAGAGATATCATTAGATATTAGGGATATAATATGATATTTCAATAAAAATAGCTACATTCATTTCATATGCATATTATTGGAGTTTAAATACCCTTATTAATAAAGCACAAAGTGAAATCAATTAAGAAATATGCATCCTTTGCCGATTCTCTTTATTCTAAACTTTTTTTATTTCATAAAAAACTCTCAGCTTTCGCTGCAATCTCAAATCTGCCTACACATCCAAAAATTACAACTAGTTTACTCAAAATTATCGACATCAACACCCTCACCTTGTAGATTTGAGATTAGGTGGAAGTTGGAGGCAGAATTTGGACTAAACATAAAATTGAGAATTTTTTGGAGAATTAATTCTTTGATATTAGGATATTACTTAATATTCCGTTATTCTTTAAGATAGCTAATTTTCTTTTATGGACATATTATTTGGGTATAAATACTCTAAAGTGAAGTCAACTTAGAAAAGAAGTAGCTGTATTTACTGTTTTTTTTTTTTTTTTTTTTGGTCAGAGAGAGGAAATAAACAAAATAATAAAAAGGATGGTGACCGGTCGGAAGCTACTCTTCTATCAGAGCCAGGTTTCGATCCTGGGACCTGTGGGTTATGGGCCCACCACGCTTCCGCTGCGCCACTCTGATTTGTTGATTCTGATTTTCCGTCCCTTGTCTTCGACCGATAAGTCCGCATGCGTTGTCATGTCAAGTGGCGCGGGTGCTCGTTAAGTCTTTTCAAAACATCTCCCTCGGAGGAGAGGAGACCGAACGTTTCGCCTTCTCTCGCTTCCGGCCTCGGTTCGAAGCTAAGCTTGTGAAGTCTCTCATGCCGCTCGGGAACCTAAGACGCGAAGGACTCGCTTCGTCCTCCGAGCCAAAGCTCTTCCCCGGTACGTGCGCAACCAGCTTCTCTAACGTGCAGAACATGAGCCGCGATCCTCGTGTCCCCTCCGCGCCCGGCGAGGATGACGATGGGATCCGGAACAGCAGCGTCCCCGAGCTGGTTACTTCATTGAGATCCTCGTTTAGGCCCCTCGAGGATCTTCACAAGTTTCTAGCGGCGATAGAGGAGAAATGGGTGCTGGAAGCCGGGACGACCGAAGCTCTGAGGAAGGAGAACGAGGGTTTGCGCGCGAAGCTGGTGGCTCTGACGGAGGGTCACGAGCGTTTGAGCGTCGAGAAAGAGGGTTTGAACGCCAAGTTGGTGGCTCTGGGGAAGGAGAACGAGCGTTTGAGGGTGCGGATTGCGAGTCTCGAGAACGAGAGAGAGGGAAGAACCGAGGAGGCGGACTCGCTTAGGAGGGAGAATGTCAAGCTGAAGAGGAAGAATGAGGTGCTGGAGAGTAAGGTCGAAGGGAAGTACGTGGAATTGGACTTGAGGGTTTTGGAATTAGAGGTGGATATGGCGATGCTGAGGAACAAGAGGATGCTGCGAGATGGAGCAGGAACAGCGGGAAGGGGTGTTCCTAGTGATGAGGTCAATGGCTTCGAGAAAGGCGATGATGATGGTCGGAACGGAAACGGTTCTTGGGGCGGTGGTAGCGTATCATCCTTGCCAAAGGCGGATTTCAGGAAAGGTGCGTGGGGTCTGGCGTTGCCGGGTAGTAGCCGTAGATCCCCAGTGGAAGATGGTGGAGTCTTGCGAGGTGAAAGGATTACAATATTGTTCTCATTTTGCCGGTGTTATCTATTCTAGTGAATGAATGTAGATGAGTAAGCTCGGCCTTGCGAATATTCTTCTCTTATTCAACTCTTGAGCTGTAAATTAAACTTAATTATCGCCAATTCCCACAAATTATTAACATGAACTCGTCCTCAGCGGTTTTCAAAGATGTATGATTTTACAAATTTAGTTGGATTGGTGGCAGGATCCTAGGCAGTTCTTGGCTTCTTTGGAATGTTAGTGTTTTAGAGAGTCTTGGTTTAGTGGACAGGAGCAGTGCTCACTAGGGCCTTCAATTATTCATTTGGGGAAGAATTTGCAACCGAGAACTTCTGCCTTTTGCTTGCTATGCTCCTTTCTATTTTCAACTCAGCTCTCATCACTATTGTTAGGTTCACCTCAGGTTGTCTTATAAGTTCCAAATGTCGCACTCCGATTACTCAAAAAATGCTCCTTAAGGTTGCATTAGAACCCGGCATCAAACATCTTACAATGATTTTGCTATATTTTCCTAAACCATTAGAGGATAAGTTGGATTGGTGCATTTGGTTCTTAGCTCAGGCATGCGTAGTAGGTGGATGTATACCGACAAGAACATATGTGTCGAAAGAAAGAAGAAGGCCTCCATTCCCTGTGTTCATCAAACGACACTCTTGTTCTCTTAATGAATTGTCGAATTTAGAGAACATATTAGTTGGCTCTGTAGTACAACCAAAACTGTCACTCATAAGCTACCTAATACGATCAGCAAGGATTTCATTCTTCGGCAGTCACCCTTTTTCTGTGTAGTTTTAGGTACTTTTGGGATTATAACACGGACAAACCGCCACTTTGCCTTCTACTGGCCACCAGACTTAGTGCTGTGCAGTCAATGGACAGGAGCAGCCCATTGCTTGGGAGTTGTAGTTTAGGACTTCGAAATTCTGCTGATTGCAGGGGCATGTCATCTTGCTTTTCTCAATGAGAAGACGGTTTACACTTCTCGAGGTTCTATCAGTATTAGACCGAAATCTTTAAAGTCTCTATCATATTTTGCCTTTTCAGGTGATTGGAGATCTGCATTGAAGGAAGTTGTTGAAATTATTGATGTTGACGATGATAGCACTGGGCCAGGATATTTGAGTGGAAATGATCTGCCTTCTCCAAAGCTTACTGGTGAAGAACATCTTGGCAACAATAATCAAGAGAAGGGGAAGAGCGAGCTTAAGAGAAAGAGAGGAGAGAGCCCAAAAGAAAGAGATTCAAGTATTGGTGATATTAAGCTCGAAACCCAGACAGCCTCAGCTTCTGCTAAGCCACACAATGACAGTTCTTCCCTACATCAGCATAAATTTCGAAATGATCTGCCTTCTCCAAAGCTTACTGGTGAAGAACATCTTGGCAACAATAATCAAGAGAAGGGGAAGAGCGAGCTTAAGAGAAAGAGAGGAGAGAGCCCAAAAGAAAGAGATTCAAGTATCGTTAATATTAAGCTTGAAACCCAGACAGCCTCAGCTTCTGCTAAGCCACACAATGACAGTTCTTCCCTACATCAGCATAAATTTCGAAAGTAAAAGGATCGCGGAAGTAGGTAGGCTATGGACTTGCTTCCAGAGTTTTGCCAGAAATGATGTGCCAACTTTACACATTGCAAAGTTCTAGCCCAAAGTCAGTCAAGAGCGACTATAGCATTCAATCAAGGACAACTGTGATTATTATCATCGTCGTTGATGTTGCTTTCTCTGTTCCTTCATCCATACGAAAAGATAGTCCCCGAGTTTACTCTGAAAAATGTAGAGTCTTCGTTGCACATTCAATAGTCTGTTTCTGGATATAGATACAATTTCCATCCTTGTCGATGAGAAGTTAGCAGCTGCATGGAGCTTTAATGGCCTCTGTTTTCACAATATAAGCATACATGCGGCAGCGACAGTAGCACCATCATCATCATTACTATAGTTATGTTTGTTCATCCATATTAACAGTTTATTTTGTCTCGGAACATTGTTGCTATTTTTGTCTGTACTAGTCAACTGAAGTTAGCAGCTGCATATGATATTGCTTTTTCTCAAGCTTATGCCATTGTGTGATTCTGTTCCAAGCAATGTCAACTGGAACACTGGTAGATGTTGGAAAGTTTACACTGCATGATGAATAAGAAGAACCTTTGACTAAAGAACATGATGGATTGAGTAGAATATGCATGCACTAATGGACACGCATATTCATGGATGATGAGTGGTTCATTTAGCCTGGATGCGGTCATTCAATGCTTATTGTTCTTTTCCCCCTTTCTGTACTATGCTGATTGTGTCGGAAGGGATTATATTGGTACCACTTTTTGTGATTTATTAGAGGAATTGCATCTGGGATTCAGTCGACCAGCACCTAGCAGGTTTTGTGAGGGCATAGCAGGCAAATGTGGCTTCTCGGTGTTTGATGGCGTGGAAAAGCTTGCCAGTCTTCCTCTCGTCATTATAATAAGAGACTTTCCATTGCATATTGATATATAGATGATATCGCTTCTTCGATTTATTTTAACAGTTGAACCACTGATTCACACTTTCTGGTAGCAGTTGCAGGGAAACTCTTTTGGCTTTGGCTGAGTTTTTGATAGGGTGGTAATCCGCAGAGCTAGCAGTGACTGCAGGAATATAGCTGCCAAACATACAGTGCATCAGCAGGAGGAGGAGGAAGAGGATCTCTTTTCCTGCAGGCATGTGTCGATATAGTGTGCTCACTTATTCTTGGTGGTGGTCATGATGTAGAAGCTGCTCAATTTTTTTTGCCGGGAGATGGGCATTTATGGATCTTTTGTATCGGCCGGTCTCGTTTGAGTGGCCTTTTTGCCTTTGCCCTCCTAATCCGTTGCCTGCTGTTCAAACTTATTTGCTAGAACATTGCATGGTTTCTCCTCTTGTGTCACTTTCATTCGTATATTGCACAAAATTTAGAATATAGGGAAAATGACACAAACGATCCATTAACTTTCAATTTGTTTAATGTTATTCCTGAATATTATCTCAGTATGCAATATAACCTTAACCTTTTAATTTGTTCAATGTAGTTTATGAACTTTTATTATATGTGCAATATAAATCCTACCCTTTATGAAAATATTTCAATGCTGTCCATGAATTTAAATAAATGGAATTGAATATTTTGATAGAATTCAGGGATTAAGTTGAATATATATCAAAAGTTTAAAAATCATATTAAACAAATTAAAAGTTCATGCATTGCATTAGACATTGGACCAAAATTGAGAGATTATTTGTGTCGTTATTCGTAGAATATATAAATCTTTTTAATGACTCACGAGATATTAATATTTTAGGATGAGTCATGATGTTGTGGCAATGAGTCATGGCATTGTAATTAATGTTTAAGAAGAGTCATGGTGATGAGTCATAGCTTTGTAATTAATGTTTTAGGAGCTTCGTAATTAATGTTTTAGGATGAGTCATGGTTAAAAGTGAGGTGTCCTAGCATGACCCATAATCTTCTATGAGGGCATTAATATGCTTGCGCCCCCGGTGATGTAATCTTGTTCATCTTTCTTTTCCCATATGCCTATAAAAGGCTTGATTTGTAATATGTTGACAAAAGACTAGCCTTCAATAACAAAAAGTGTGTGTTCGTGTGCTTGAACCATGCAAAGCTAATTTTTCCTTTTTCTTTTCAAATTTCTATCTAGTATTAGAAATCTTAAAATGGCAAAATAGCATCTTATCTTGGTAATTTGCTATGCACTTGCCTTCATAAGGATCCTTTGCATCTAAAACTAAGGCCAGAAAGCCTTATGTTCAGAATGAGAGTTTAAGTGGATGTCAAATGTTGGTCTTGACAGGGTAAGCGCTAAGAGAGGCACCGCAGGAAACTAAAAACCAAGCTAAATTCTTGTTCTAAACAAAACCCTTTCATTTTTAGGGAAATTAACTCGTCCATAACCATTGTTATTCTCCAACTACTTATTGAGTTGTCACACAAAGCAGGTCAAATGCGTATCAAATTTTATGTGTTGATGTGAAAATTTATTTTGGGCTTAACATGTTTCTCTCCGACATGAGAAAATATTCAATGGTTTTAAACTACCACATCACTTGCTTACTTAGCATGCGTAAACCTACGTGACTTCTCTTAAAATGTGACAAGCGTCTCTTGACGTGGAACTAAAAAATTGGACTCGAGAGGCTCTCTTTTCTTTCTCTCCCTGGCTAAGACACATGCAACATTAAATGCAAAATTTATTGCCTCTTCTCTCTCTCTCTCCCCTTCTCTTTGATAAAGAACTCATCCAAAATCCTCCCTCGTGACCCCCTCTCTTTTGCAACTCTCTTCCTTTCCTTTCTCTGTCCCTTCCCTCCTCCCCCTTTTTCTTCGCGTTTGACCTCTTCGCCGTCGCCTTTCCAGCTTCAGCTCCATAAACCGTCGATTGGCCTCTCGAACACTTCTTCGTCTTCTACTTCTAGTTCAATCCCGAATTTTAGCTTAGTTACATCACCAATGATTTTGAAGCCAAAGAGGCTTGCGACGCTAGTTATTCCGATGGCTGCAAGTTCTATCCCGCACAGAATAACTAGCGAGTTCTATCCCCTAAGACTCGATTAGTAAACCAATACACTAGCCAAGTTGTTTATGCACGCATGGGTTAGAGGACTTACTTGGTCTCAAATTCTACCTGCATATTAGCATAGTTCAATAGGCACCCAAGCAATCATATCAGAGATCGATATTTTGATCAATCGACGTAGTGGATTACATGTCAATCCGACCATTCCCCAGTCGTCTCATTTATTCAGTCTCAAATCTTACTCATGGCTCCACAAGCATAGTCTACCAAATTTCTTGGGAACAAGTTATGGTCCAAAAGACACGACCTATCTTTAGGTGGCAAATTACGGCCTAATGGGCACGATCTTTAATAGGTCGCGGATGACGACCTTATCAAGTGTGACCCTTATCAGGTGGTAATTTACGGCCCAAAGGGCGTGACCTATATCATGTGGCAATTTACGGCCCCACAGGCACGACTGACTCCAAATTCGGTGGCAGAACTTGGCCCCACTGGCACAGCTATACTTTGTTGGCTCACATTCAATTCTAATTGAATATCGACATTGATCAATTTTGGGATAAATCTCCATATACTCATCAACTCACTCAATTTTCACACGATATTAATGTACCCAATGGGTCTTAGCCAAGAGTATATTCAAATCACTCTCACGAACTTTTCCACTTAATAGCCCATCAAAGCATTATTGTCGCTAAACAATCATACTCGGCCATCCACAACTCAATTACTCAATCTCAATCAATTTAGGAAAAACTCATCAAATTGCACAATTAATTCAATTCAACACAACGTAGAGCTCAAATAAATAAATGGATTACACCACAACAATTAGCACAAAATTTCAGTCATCAACTATCCGAGCCTAATTTCCGAAAAATAAATAAATAATTAATTAATTTGGAAAATCAATAAATAAATACTAAAAATCCAATTTAGGCCCGTAATGCGTAATTGAAGCCCAAAATGGGTCGGGAAAAATCTCGAGATGCATTTAATAAATAATAGTACGTCTCTACTTGCTAATTACATGAACCAAATGCCTAACATGCATCGTTAAGTCACTAATCCAACTAATATAAACTAATCTAATAACCTAATTGTACTTAATTAAGTCTAATCAACCTTTAAGCGTAATTAGCAAACTAAGAAAGCATTAGTGAGTAAAACTCACTTCATAAAGCGGAGACCATATCACCGCGACGACAGTCGAATTCCGAATTTTCGATGGCATCGGCGGACACTCGGGCCGGGCCTAAACTTGGCCCAACAAATCTCAGCCCAAATTGAGATTTGTTATTGTGCTAGACTGGGCTTGGCTTCACGAGCTGGGCCTGCTTTGCGGGCCCAAGATGGGCTGACTTCTGAACAAATGTGAGCTGGGCTTCTGGACTGCTGAATTTCAAGTGGGCCTGTGGGCTTCAAAGCTGGACTGCACTGAAGATTTTCGCTGGGCTGAGCTGGGGATTTGGGCTCGGCTGAATTGGAAGAAAGCAGCTTCAGACGAGCCGCTGGATCCACGCCAGCTGAAGAAGGGAGCTGCTGGACTGCTACAGATTTGGAATCGTGAAGATGGGCTCGGTCCAGCTGGCGTGAGCGAAGGAAGACCGAAGCAATCGGTCTTCGTTGAGGCAGCAACCCACGCGAAGAAGTAAAACCAGCTGGATGCGGTGGACGATGATGATGGAAGAGCTCGGTGGATGCTGCTTCGTTGGCTTGTCTCGGCGGATTCGGTGGACTTCTCGCGGACAGGGCTTCGCTCGGTGGACTTGGACGCGTGGATTGGCCGACTGAACTACTGGCGTGAGCTGCTGTGGAGTTCGTTGGCGCACGAGAAAGAAAACAGCTGCTGGCGAGTGGAGGCTTCGTTGGTGCGACGGACGAGTGGCAGCGTGAGGGAGTGCTGCTTCGGTCAACGTTGGTGGTGGAGAACTTCTTTAGTTGACCAAGGGGACGTGTGGCAAGCAAAGGAGAAACGGTGGGCGGAAGAGGCGAGATGATGGGCACTGGGCAGGTGTCTTCCGTGGGAGGTGAGCTTCGGTCGTGGAAAAAAAAAATGAAAACAGAAACAAGCGGGCAGAGATCGAAGGAGACGAAGTCGGTCAAGGCAGCTTGCTTGAGAAGTTGGACGAGGGAGAGAGAGACGTGTAGGAGAGGCCAAAGGGGAAGAAAGTCCACAAGGCTTACCCCTTTCATTAATAACATGTCTCCCCTAAAACTTTCTAATAATAATTTCCCTCCAAATGACTAAATTAAAGCCAATTTTGTTGCCCAAAATCCAATTCCGAATTTCCTTAATTTTTGGCTCCAATTTCTTCATTCGATTCTCCAAATTAACGTCCAATTTTTGCTAAAGAAAAATCTCGAACAATTTTCTATAAGTCCCTGACACTTAAAGGCTCAGCTTAGAAGTCCCAATTTCCCTTAATTTGGCCCGTCCAATTTTCCGCAATGTCCGAAATGATTTTTCGTAAAAATCTTGAAATCTCCGAAAATTCTTCGGAGGGTGAGTTGGCGTTCCTAAAATAGATTGTGACACCACAGAACTTTCAATTTCTGAAATCGGACTCGACTTCATGGTTAATTTTCATTCGGCGTGTTTTTAGCGTGACCTAGGCTACCAGGTAGTTTTTGGAGATTTTTAGTGCAAATGACCTGTGGTCGATTTTCTTCGATTCACAATGAAACCACTCGACACATTGACGACCCTTGGTGGTCGTGAAAATCTCAATGTTTCAATTACGGGCATAGGGTATCCAAAACAATAGAAAATCGGTTTTGACAATGTCGTAATGACGCAAGATCAAGCAGTTAACTTCTGGTCAAATTCTCAAATCCATTGCATTAAAATCTCTTAATAACTTTCCATGATAGTTTAATTATCTCATGAGTGATCGGCTCTGAGAGTAGCACTATAGACGCGCCGATGAAAAGCCTGATTTATTCAATTGAAAACAGTACTGAAAATTCAGAATGTCACAGCCGGCGACTGGAGGCGACGGCAGCAAGGGCTCAGCCCTTAACCACCTCTTCGGCCCCCCACCCCTCCCTTTTTTTTTTAATTTCAAGTTTTATTTTTAAGTTTTTTATTTTTTAGAATATTTTAAATAAATTTAAGTTTAATTTAAATTAAATTAATTTTTAAATTAATTATTTATACATCAGACACAAAATGACGTTGTTTTTGCATTTGCTCGCCACATCAGCGTGCAAAATAACGCCATTTTGCACTCACCTCGCCGTAAAATTACCACGTCTGCAATTTGGCTGGAGTGACACTTAAATGATCAATTTTACCTCCAATTTTGGCACTTAAGTGTACATTTTTAAAGTTTTGGCACTTAAGTGTTCCTTCATACCAAGTTTTAGCACTCTAGGGGTCCGTACCTCGGTTAATGTTTGATGCAAAACAGTTCTAGCCATTTATTTTTTTGGTCGGAGTCCTTTTAATTTTAATTTGGTTCTCTTGTTATGTTTGCTTTCCAATGTTGGGGAGGAAGTGTCTCCAAGCTGGACGGGATCACTTAGCTTGATTTTTTTGGGACTTATATACAGAAATGCCGAGAAGGATTTGGAATTCACTTCCACTTTGCCTTAATTTTGAGGGCTAGTTATGTTGCTATAATAGAGCCACTAAAGTGACGCTTAAAGGGGATGTAATTTAAGTTGATGTTTTGGCCTTCCACGAGCTAAATCCGAACTGAAATTTCACCAATGATACATGATTAAAAAGACCAATTGAGTCTTAGGACTCATTTGGTAATGATTCTGTTCTTAGAAACAATTTTTGATCATAAATGGTTTTTTTTTCTGTATCTGCAACTGAGAACAATTTCTGAGTATAAGAACACGTTTGGTAACTACACAAAATTTATATTCTTGGAATTGAAATGTATTTGGTAGAAATGTAATTTCATTGTTTCTTTTAATTTTTTAAAATATTTTTAATATTTTTTCTTTTCTTTCATTCTTCCTCCTTTGTGGCTTGTCGCCGACCATGGTGGCGGCAAGTGATCAGTTGGACGAGGGTCGGCAAGCTTGCCGGAGGCTCGCCTGGCCACCACGAGGCTCGACCTTGTCTAGGTGATGCAAGGTCGGCCTTGCCCTGACCTGGAGCAGCTAGTGAGGCTCAGGCCGATGAGCCTCACCATGGCTCAGCCTCACTGGGGGCTGGCGACGCTCCAGCAAAGTCGCCGGCCCTTGTCAACCGATCATCGACCATAGTCGAGACCGGCGACTAGCCAAAAGGAAGAAGAAGGAAAGGAAAGAGAAGAAAAGAGAAGAGAAAAGAAAAAATTGTTTCCGTGAATAAGAAGCTATTTTTTTTTCTATTTCTTATTTTTGTTCCAAATCTATTTCCAAGAACAAAAAAATAGATTTTTTGTTCCCTAGAAGAAAAGTTTTACCAAATACGTTTCTATTCTTTTTTCGTTTATTGAAATAAAAGAATAGAAAGAGTTGTTCCGGGGAGTAGAAATAGTTTTTGCCAAACAAGCCTTTATAGTATTTGAAATATCAATGGTTTGCATATTCAGCTAATCACCGATTAAGCGTAAATGGAAAGGATTCAGTATTGAATAAGGAAAAAGCAAACCAACAAGGAAAGTGTGTAAGGCCGTTTACTCAATGAAGGAAACTAGGAAAGCAGAAGAATTTTTTTTTCAGCTATTGAAAGGCAAAATCTCAGCAATGAAGGCACAAGATTTTTAAAAATAGAGAGATTCGCCAATATTCCACATTCACTATTGCCGCCGTTCGTGTCAAATGTCACGCTCCTCCCAACCAAGCCAAGTTTGTGTCGTTCCCTTCAATGCCACCGACGCAGTGACCAGTCCAAGCCCCACTAAACGTAAGTTTTCAGTAGAATTGAGGAAACCCGCTAGTCTGGCCAACTCTCTATCCTTTGCCACAATATTCTTCGCGGCCATCGTCGCCGTCATTGTAACCCCAAAACTTAGCACGGCTACCGGAATAACCAGCGGTGTAAGTCTCTTTTGCTTCAAAATTGTTGGCAAGTGACATAAACAAGCCAAAAATTGGGACCGAATCAGAAGTAGAAGACGAAGAAGGGTTCGAGACGCCAATCGGCAGTTTATGGAACTTCATTTCAGTCAGGGAAAGAGAAAAGAGTACCTCCACATCAAGCGACGTGTGTTGCATTTTAAGTGGAGCCACGTAGGTTTACGAGTGAGAAGTAAGCAAGTGATGTGGTGGTTTGAAACTATTGAATATTTTCTCCTCGAAGGTTCTCTTTTTAACCATTAAGCCAGTCCATGTGATTGTTTTTTGGCTCTCAAAGGAATTCATTTATCTGTGTTTATCTCATTTTATTATATCAAATACACAAAATATCAAGAAAAATGAGTAGTTGTTTCGGGCTTCAATAGAAGTGCCTCTTCACTCGCATAAATTTTGCGATCCGATCTAACTCTATATCATATTTTGACTATATATAATATTTTCATTAAGCGACGCAAAAAATACAAGAAGAAATTCACAAGATAAGATTAGTGATTTCTACATTATGCTTAGTTTTTGCCTAGCCTTTCAAAAATTTTGACTTACGCTCCATCTTATCAGCAACGCTAGTGACAATCTGTCCATATGGCATGAGCCACTGAAAAAAAATACAAATTCAAAGAGAAAAATTAGATATGATACAAAATACGTAACTCTATGTCGTTGATGCGAGTTAAAACATACTCATCACGATTAAATTATTTTGTTCGCAATATAAAATTTAGAATATTTTAAATCGATGGGAGAGTAACATGCATTACGATTAAAATAATGACCTACCTTCATTTTGCTAAAACAACTCTGGAAATCACTGCTTTTGCAAATAGACGTGGTATTCTTTTATTCCTCCCGCAACGCAACGACGGGCGAGAGTAGACAACAGACCGCCTGAAGCCATTGTTTCCCCCTATCTTAAAGAAAACAAAAAAAGCCACTTTTATCAGAGCCCAGAAAAAACAAAAAAGAAACCAACAAAAGCCATTTTCCTTTTGGCCGACCAGATGAGTTTGCAGAAAGCTACCCGTTGACCAAAAACCAATTTTGAGAAACGGACAAAAAGGAACAAAATTAATTGAAATATTAAAAACCCAGAATGGAAAACATCCGGAAAAGAGAAAAAGATACTACTCTCGAACCGTTCGATTGGGTACGAAAATAGCCACCAACAAATCAGAAAAAGCTAAGGCCCATCTGAAAAAGGAAGAACAATGAAACGACGCCTTATAAGGTCTTCTAACTTTTGCTTAATGTACATCATTGTCCATAAAAGTGAATCAAGCTCTAGCCCCCAAAAAAGAAAAAAGTAACAAGAAAGGAAACTGGAGAAAGCTCACCTCAACCGTGTCCATGACTCTATGTCATATTTTCTCTGTCATATTTTTCCAGTTGGCAACGCTGAAAATGTAAATTTAAATTTTGCATAACAATACGTTTGATTTTTATCTGGCCCTAAGCTACTGTTTGCCTATTTAAATGTCGACCTATAGCCGCAATCCAATTGCATGACATGAGTCCCAAGATAAAACACAGAGAAAAAATTGAATACAACATGATATACTAAATTTCAGTGACATGAATTGATGAGTTATTGTTATAATTCAGTTATTCAACATGTAAAATTAAAATTAAATTATTTTAGATCAAGGCAAGGCAACTGAATTACAAATATAACGATCCCACGTTGATACGATAGGAGACGATTTACTAGCTTCATCCGCATGACTTTATATCGTGAAAACAGCTGTACAAATCATAGCTGTACAATACGATAGGAGATTATATCGCTTCTTCGATTTATTTTAACAGTTGAACCACTGATTCACGCTTTCTGGTAGCAGTTGCAGGGAAACTCTTTTGGCTTTGACTGAGTTTTTGATAGGGTGGCAATCCGCAGAGCTAGCAGTGACTGCAGGAATATTGCTGCCAAACATACAGTGCATCAGCAGGAGGAGGAGGAAGAGGATCTCTTTTGCTGCAGGCATGTGTCCATATAGTGTGCTCACTTATTCTTGCCGGTGGTCATGATGTAGAAGCTGCTCAAAAAATTTTGGAGGGAGATGGGCATTTATGGATCTTTTGTATCGGCCGGTCTTGTTTGAGTAGCCTTTTTGCCTTTGCCCTCCTAATCCGTTGCCTGCTGTTCAAACTTTTTTATTTTTTGGGTCGGTACTGTTCAAATTATTTGCTAGAACATTGCATGGTTTCTCTTCTCTTGTCATTTTCATTCGTATATTGCAAACAATTTAGAATATAGGGAAAATGGCACAAATGATCCATGAATTTTTAATTTGTTTAATGTTATTCCTGAATATTACCTCAATATGCAATATAATATTTACCTTTTAATTTGTTCAATGTAGTACATGAACTTTTGGTATATGTGCAATATAGATCCTACACTTTATGGAAATAGTTTGATGCTGTCCATGAATTTAAATTAATGGAATTGGATATTTTGATATAATTTAGGGATTAAGTTAAACATATATCAAAAGTTTAAAAAACATATTAAACAAAGTAAAAGTTCATACAATGCATTAGACATTAGATCAAAGTTAAGAAATCATTTATGTTATTATTCGGAGAACATATAAATCTTTTCTATGACTCACGAGATATTCATATTTTAGGATGAGTCATGATGTTATGGCAATGAGGGGAGAATTACCAAAAAAGTCCTAAACCTATTGCAATGGTGCTAATTCAGTCATAAACTTTTTTTTTTGTCCAATTTAGTCCTAAACCTTTTATAACTGTGCCAATTTAGTCCTAAACCTTTTATAACTGTGCCAATTCAGTCCATCCGGCCAAAATTGGCCAGCCAGCGCTGACGTGGACACCGGTGGGGGATAGCCGGCCGGCGAGGTAATTTTTTAATAATTTTTTATTATATATATTTTCGAATTTTTAAATATTTTTAAATTTTTAAATTTTTTTTTTTTTTGGCCTTCTTCTCCTTCCTCTGGCCGGACGTTGGCCAGAGGTGAGGGCCGGCGAGGCTAACCACGCCGGCCATTGGCGAGGCTCACCCCGTCTGCCACTAGCGGAGGCGAGCCTCGCCCAGCGATGGCGAGGCGGCCGTCGCTAGATCTGGCGAGGCTCGACCTCGCTATGGCTAGGCGAGACCGAGCCTCACCAAATCTGGCGATGGCGGCCTCGCCAAATCCGACTAGCTCGGCCCTTGTCGGCCACTAGCGAGGGTGAGGCCCTGCCGCGCTGCGTGGTGTAGTCGAGGAACCCGCGGAGGAGCTCGATCTCGTCCTCGTCGGTCCAGAGGCGCTGGAACAGGGTTTTGGCGACGGTCACGGCCAGGGAGGGCCGCTTGAGCTCAGAGGGGGAGATCGTGCCGACGATCGGGGGGATGGGGGAGGCGGCGGAGGTGGCGATGGCGACAACAGCCTTGCCGGCCACTGGGCGAGGTCGACCCTCGCCCTCGCCAGTGGCCGGCAAGGCGGCCATCGCTAGATCTGGCGAGGTCGAGCGTCGCTAGATCTGGTGACGGCCACTCGCCGTCACTAGGCGAGGCTCGCCTTCGCCAGTGGTCGGCGGGGCAAGCCTTGCCAGTGGCCGGCGAGGTTGACCTCGCCGGCCCTCACCTTTGGCCGGTGTCCTGCCAGAGGAAGGAGAAGAAGACAAAAAAAAAATTAAAAAAAATTAAAAAAAATTAAAAAATTTCGAAAAAAATAATAAAAGAATTAAAAAATTAAAAAAATTACCTCGCCGGCCAACTGTCCCTCGCCGGCGTCCACGTCAGTGCCGACCGACCAATTTTGGCCGGATGGATTGAATTGACACAATTATAAAAGGTTTAGGACTAAATTGGACAAAAAAAAGTTTATGACTAAATTAGCATAATTGCAATAGGTTTAGGACTTTTTTGGTAATTCTCCCTAGCAATGAGTCATGGTATTGTAATTAATGTTTAGGAAGAGTCATGGTGATGACTCATGGCTTTGTAATTAATGTTTTAGAATGAGTCATGGTTAAAAGTGAGAGGTATCCTAGCATGATGCATAATCTTCTGTGAGGGCATTAATATGCCCGAGTCACCGGTGATGTAATCTTGTTCGTCTTTCTTTTCCCTTATGCCTTTAAAAGGCTTGATTTGTAATATGTTGAGAAAAGACTAGCCTTCAATAACAAAAAGTGTGTGTTCGTGTGCTTAAACCATGCAAAGTTAAGTTTTCCTTTTTTCTTTTCAAATTTCTATCTAGTATTAGAGATCTTAAAATGGCAAAATAACATCTTATCTTGGTAATTTGCTATGTACTTGCCTTCATAAGGATCTTGTGCATCGAAAACTAAGGCTAGAAAGCCTTATGTTCAGAATGGGAGTTTAAGTGGATGTTAAAAGTTGGTCTTGACAGGGTAAGGGCTAAGAGAGGCATCGTAGGGAACTAAAAACGATGCTAAATTCTTGTTCTAAACAAAACCCCTTTAATTTAGGGAAATTAACTCGTCCATAACCATCATCATTCTCCAACTACTTATTGAGTTGTCACACAAAGCAAGTCAAATGCATTTCAAATTTTATGTGTCCCTATGAAATTTTTTTTTGTGTTTAATATGTTACTCTCGGAAGTAAGAGAATATTAATGGTTTCAAACTACCACATCACTTGCTTACTTAGCATGCGTAAACCTACGTGACTCCACTTAAAATGTGACATGTTCGCTTGACGTGGAATTAAAAAATTGGACTCGAGAGGCTCTCTTTCCTCTCTCTCTCCCCGGCTAAGACACATGCAACATTAAATGCAGAATTTATTGCCTCTTCTCTCTCTCCCCTTCTCTTTGACAAAGAACTCATTCAAAGTCCTCCCTCGTAGGTGAGGGGTTCAAATCCCCACCTTCTCAGGGGGATGGGGGTGGGGACGCGTAAGTTTCAGAAGTGAGTTTCGACTCCCACGCCCTGCAAGAGGTAGGGCAAAAGTCTGAGAGTGAGTATAGAGTCGGAATAGAGTAGGACTGAAAAAAAAAAAAAAAAGTCCTCCCTCATGACCCCCTCTCTTTTGCAACTCTGTTCCCTTCCTTTTTCTGTCCCTCCCCTCCTCCCCCTTCTTCTTCACGTTTGACCTCTTCGCTGTTGCCTTTCCAGCTTCAGCTCCATAAATCGTCGATTGGCCTCTTGAACCCTTCTTCGTCTTCTACTTCTAGTTCAATCCCGATTTTCGGCTCAGTTACATCTCCACTGATTTTGAAGCAAAAAAGGCTTGCGACACTGGTTATTCCGATGGCTGCACTGAGTTTTGAGGTACCAATGATGCCAGCGACGGCCGCAAAGAATATTGTGGCAGAGGACAGAGATGACTATAGACAATAATGCATGCATGAAGATACATAATGTGGCTTAAAACTTCTTGTTTGTCTACTTCATCATCTTCTGGTTATGTGTTTGCAAGTAGTTAATGTTTGATGCAAAATAGTTCTAGCCATTTATTTTTTTGGTCGGAGTCCTTTTATTTTAATTTGGTTCTCTTGTTATGTTTGCTTTTCTTTTCTCCATATGAGGAATCTACAGAAAGACTTCCCTACCCAATGTTGGGGAGGAAGTGTCTCCAAGCAGAATGGAATCACTAAGCTTGATTTTGGGACTTATATACAAAAATGCTGAGAAGGATTTGGAATTCACTTCCACTTTGCCTTAATTTTGAGGGCTAGTTATGTTGCTACAACAAGAGCCACTAAAGTGACGCTTAAAGGGGATGTAATTTAAGTTGATGTTTTGGCCTTCCATGAGCTAAATCCGAACTGAAATTTCACCAATGATACATGATTAAAAAAAAAAAACAATTGAGTCTTAGGACACGTTTGGTAATGATTCTGTTCATAGGAATTTTTTTTTTAATCATAAATGGTTTTTTCTTTTTATGTTCCCAAGAACAATTTATGAGTATAAAAACACGTTTGGTAATTTGTACAAAATTTATATTCCTAGAATTGAAATGCGTTTGGTAAAATTGTATAATGTTGTTGTTTCTTTTAATTTTTTAAATATTTTTTCTTTTTTCTTTTCTCTCATTCTTCCTCCTTTGTGGCTGGTCGCCGGCCATGGTGGCAGCAAGCAATCGGCTAGGTGAGGGCCGGTGAGCTCACTAGAGGCTCGCCTGGCCACCGCGAGGCTCGACCTCATCCAGGCAACGCAAGGTTGGCCTTGCCCTGGCTTGGCGTGGCTGGCGAGGCTCGGCCGATGAGCCTTGCCATGGCTTGGCCTCGCCGGAGGCCAGCGATGCTCCGGCAAGGTCGCCGGCTATGGCCAAGGTCGGTGACTGGCCAAAAGGATTAAGAAGGAAAGGAAAGAGAAAAAAAGAGAAGAGAAAAGAAAAAAAAATTGTTTCAACGAACAAGAAGCTACTTTTCTTTATTTCTTGTTTCTGTTTCAAATCTATTTCCGGGAACAAAAAAAAATAGATTTTTTATTTCCTAAAACAAAAATTTTACCAAACACGTTTTTTTTTTTTTTTCGTTCTTTGAAATAATTGTTCCAAGAAACAGAAATAATTTTTACCAAACAGGCCTTCATAGTATTTGAAATATCAATAGTTTGCATATTCAGCTAATCACCGATTAAGCGTATACGGAAAGGATTCAGTATGGAATAAGGAAAAAAGCAAACTAACACGGCAAGTGTGTAAGGCCGTTTTCTCAATGAAGGAAACTAGGAAAGCAGAAGAATTTTTTTTTCAGCTTTTGAAAGGCAAAATCTCAGCAATTAAGGCACAAGATTTTTAAAAATAGAGAGATTCGCCAATAATCCACATTCACTATTGCCGCTGTTCGTGTCAAATGTCACGCTCCTCCCAACCAAGCCAAGTTTGTGTCGTTCCCTTCAATGCCACCGACGCAGTGACCAGTCCAAGCCACACTTAACGTAAGTTTCCAGTAGAATCGAGGAAACCCGCTACTCTGGCCAACTCTCTATCCTTTGTCACAATATCCTTCGCGGCCATCGTCGGCGTCACTAGAACCCCAAAACTTAGCACTGTTATTGGAATAACCAGCGTTGTAAGTCTCTGTTGCTTCAAAATCGTTGGCAAATGACATAAACAAGCCGGAAATTGGGACCAAATCAGAAGTAGAAGACGAAGAAGGGTTTGAGAGGCCAATCGGCAGTTTATGGAACTTTGTTTCAATCAGGGAAAGAGAAAAGAGTATCTCCACGTCAAGCGACGCGTGTCGCATTTCAAGTGGAGCCACGTAGGTTTACGAGTGCCAAGCAAGTGATGTGGTGGTTTGAAACTATTGAATAGTTTCTCCTCGAAGGTTCTCTTTTTAACCATTAAGCCAGTCCATGTGATTATTTTTTGGCTCTCAAAGGAATTTAGTTATCTGTGTTTATCTCATTTTTATTAGATCAAATACACAAAATATGAAGAAAAAGGAGTAGTTGTTTCGGGCTTCAATAGAAGTGCCTCTTCACTCGCATAAATTTCGTGACGCCCCCCCAACGGCCCCCGGTCCGTTAGGGTCACCACACTTCTTTCCTTATCCTGGATGTCCTTTATTCTGATACCAATGGATTCAAGCGAATCTGCGAGTCTAGGGATCTATCACATTTCTCATTGGTCCCTATGCAATAATATGGCGGAAGTGAATCCAACAATTCCATTCCTTAAACACTGAAATGATGCACACTAGATACACATAGATAATAACCTGACACTTTTTTTTATTAACATAAACTTGATAGACGTCTTTTGTCGGTACAACAAAAGCCAAAGTTTCCTATACTTGGCTATATCAAAAACTAGACTGACATTTTCCATTGGCTATTCACAAGTCATCTATCAGCAAGTGTCAGTGTCCAAAAATTTCGCTGTTGACCTCGCATCCTTTGTCACTCCATTCCGCTCGAGCCTCCGTTATTAGCCTCTGGCGACGGTGACTTTACCACTCTGTAATATGTTAGTCCCCACGAGGGGTGAGTACGACTACTCAACAGTCAAAATTCTACTAAACTATATTACGGAGCCTATCGTCACCCAATTCTGTGCAATCCAAATTAGTACGCATAATAGTAGTAATAAACATGTATTAAATCAATAGAGTTTTCCAACAAAATGGCAAGCGTAGTTTAATAACCGTAACACATCATTTCAATCACATGGGTTCCGATTATAAGGCCAAACTGTTATGACATGTCTCATACCGTGCCACACAATTTTGTCTCATAATCAGGTGCAACTATCAAAATGGCATAGCTCAGTAGAACAATCAACTTTAAAACTCAATAGATTTTTTATTCACTATCACTATCTCTCGGAGGACCAGTGTTTGTGTCCCTCCAGGCATTCGCACCCAACTTGGTGTCATGAAAGCCTCCGGTTCCATATTTCAGTTACCGGGTATCCAGAGCGTGTCATGTTTCACCTCTAGGCATCTTACACCTAACCTAGCATCACGAGGAATCGCCGGGACTCACTATGTTACTAGTGTCCCCTACCCTTCGGAATGTGTATTGTCATACGTCCGGGCATCCCGACACTCCCAAGAAACCTCTGGACTCACCACGACAATGATGTCCCATAGGCATCAAGAGGCATCGCAATCACGATCCTCCAGGCAACCCGTCTCCTGGGGCTTCGTCGTCCTAGGGTCCGACATTTTAATGTCAAAACGTTTTCAAATCATTAATATGGAGAATCCTTTGGGTTATCAAAAATCCCACTTTATGATATCAAGTAATGCAAAATAGGGATTTCAAAGACATAGCAATACAACCACAATCGTCTTTAAAAATAGGTCAATCTCATATTGATGAAATCAATTCACGAAATTAAAAGCTTCATACCGAATCCATAAAATCCATTTTCACGTTTAAATCTCAAAGGTTTTTCAAAATCCACATGTAAAGCCTCGAGTTGCACTCACACATCACGGCTCGAAATAAATTTTTTTATCAAAACCATGAGTAATTTGAAATTGGCACATCGGCGGTCGATAATCTCGTTTTTGATCCTAAAGTTTTCAAAGTAGTTCACACATAAAATCTTAGAGCTTCGAAATATCGGAAATCAGCACGTAACGTACGTGACCTCCAATTCAGACTTGACCACAATAGTTATAAAATCCTTTCCCATATGGCTCAGAATCAACTCGATAACCTCCGAGTTCACAATTCAGCACAAGTATACCAAAATAATCTTAATATATGGGACAGTTTCACCAAGTAACGACATCATTCACGTCTTATAGGTTAGTAGATATCGACTTGCCTTTGGTTTGGGGCGTCAACGGCAAGGCGAATGGGAGCTGCAAGCTACAGTTGAGGTGAGACGGCGTGCTTTCCAGGCCAGTGGCGAGCTGAGGAACGGCGGCGAAAGAGGTTGGTGGCTGACGGTGAGGAGCGAGCAAGATGGTGAGAGGATTCTTAACTAAATCTACCGAGGATTTCGCTGGACAAGGGAAACCTAAGCTGCCGAGAGAGAGAAGAAGAGACGGCGTCGAAGAAATGAGGAAATTGCGTTGGTCTTCGCCGAATGAAGAAGGAACCACTGCCCCCTTCATTGTTGACTTTCCTAGTCAACAATTCCCTCCACCTCGTGGCAGCACAAAGAGAAGACAGCCGAAGACTTCAACCCTTGCATGAGACACCTTGCTTGTCTCATGCAAGAACGTGGAAAGCAATTTAACGCGGCTGTAGCAACGGAAGTCAATGGTCTTCATTCCTTGGTTGTCCATGAAGAAGAAAACGTGGTGGTGGTGGTGTGGCCAAGGTCTTTGCATTGAAATGCATAGTCTAATGTAGCTGAAATTTCGAAATTCCTCGTCTCTGCATGCATGAAAAGCAAGCTTAGTAAGGTATCAATGCCAAAGATGTTAGCCTTGCGAGCAATGTCGCACGAAGAAATTCCTAGATAAGGTACTATCGCGAGAACGTGACAATACGTGATGTCTCGACACGGTGAGGGTGGTGATGAAATGGGGTCGTAAGTGGTGCCAACGACGTAGTCCACCGACAAACTCGTCGACCCGTCTCGGACAATTACATATTCGAGATCTGGCGAAATTCGGATGTCACAAATTTTGCGATCTGATCTAACTCTATATAATATTTTGACTCTATATAATATATTCATTAAGAGACGTGAAAAATACAACGAGAATTTCACCAAATAAAATTACTGATTTCTACGTGATGCTTAGTTTTTGTCTAGCCTTTCAAAATTTTTGACTTATGCTCCATCTTTAACTAGGATCAACAACGCTAGTAACAATCTGTCCATATGGCATGAGCCATGGAAAAAATACGAATTCAAAGAGAAAAATTGGATATTATACAAAATACGTAACTCGATGTTGTTGATGCGAGTTAAAACGTACTCATCATGATTCGATTATTTTGTTCGCAATACAAAATTAAGAGTATTTTAAATCGATGGGAGAGTAACATGAATTACAATTAAAATAATGACCTACCTTCATTTTGCTAAAACAACTCTGGAAATCACTGCTCTTGCAAATAGACGTGGTACTCTTTTATTCCTCCCGCAACGAAGGGCGAGAGTAGAGAACGGCCCGCCTGAAGCCATTGTTTTCCCCTACCTTAAAAAAGCAAAAAAGCCACTTTTATCAGAGCCCATAAAAAACAAAAAGGAAACCAACAAAAGCCATTTTCCTTTTGGCCGACCAGATAAGTTTGCAGAAAGCCACCCCTTGACCAGAACCAAATTTCAGAAAAGGACAAAAAGGAACAAAATTAATTGAAATATTAAAAACCCAAAATGGAAAACATCGAAAAGAGAAAAAGATACTACTCTCGAACCGTTCGATTGGGTACGAAAAAAGCCACCAACAAATCAGAAAATGCTCAGGCCCATCTGAAAAAGGAAGAACAATGAAACTACGCCATATAAGGTCTTCTAACTTTTGCTTAATGTACATTACGGTTCATAAACTTTGCCCCTAGACCCATATCTTGGGTGGGCCATAATACATGATTTTTTTTTTTTTGTGGGTCGGAAAAATTACTCCCATATTAAATGATTGTGTGTGAAATTAGCTACAGATGAATCAAGGCCCCCCCCCCCCCCCCACCCAAAAAAAAAAAGTAACAAGAAAGGAAACTGGAAAAAGCTCACCTCAATCGTGTCCATGACCCTATGTCATATTTTCCGGTAGGCAACACTGAAAATGTAAATTTAAATTTTGCATAACAATATGTTTGATTTTTATCTGACCCTAAGCTACCATTTGCCTTTTTAAATGTCGACCTATAACTCAATTCTCGATGAGCCGCAATCCAATTGCATGACATGAGTTCCAAGGTAAAACACAAAGAGACAAAATTGAATAGAACATGATATTCTTAATTTCAGTGACATGAATCGATGAGTTATCACTATAATTCGGTTATTCGCATGTAAAATTAGATTAAATTATTTAGCTCAAGGCAAGGCGACTCGAATTACAAATATAACGATCCCACGCTGATACGATACGAGACGATTTACTAGCTTCATCCGCATGACTTTACATCGTGAAAACAGCTGTACAAATCATAGCTTCTACAAGTAACATGCAGCTATTTTTATTTATTTATTTATTGTTTTTTCGTTCCCTGCAATGGGAACAAACTCTGATCTCGCGGCCCCACACGGACTAGAGTCAGCCACCATCTTTCCCCATAAAACCTTTAAAATAACCAAAGTCAAAAAGGCCTAAATCCCTTTAAGAAAAAAAGATGGATCAAATTATAAATTTATCTCTAACTTTTTTTTTATATAAAACAGTCGCCAATTTTTATTTTAATCCTGAATCTGTCTGTCAACTAGTGAGAAAATCACTGTCAAATTTCCCCAAAATTACCAACATTAGTTCCATTATCAGAACTATATAAAAATGTTCGATTTTATTTTTTTCAATTAGTTCAAGTCATAAGTACAATAATCAGCACTTTCATATAATTCGTAAATCAATTTGAATATGTATTAAGAGTTCAATAATCACATTAAATAATTAAAAGGTTAAAAGATAATATTATATATCGGAAATTATATTTAATAAATTAAAAATCCGAGTACTCACTAGCATTTATGTCATTTTCGAAGGCCAAAAGAAAAAAAGGTGGCAGGTCCTCGGCAAGACTTTAAACTGCAGCGCTCCGGGGGAGACAATCCCGATAACAAGGCCCCACGCGGCTAGGTAATGCCGTGCCCCCTGTACAACTCACGGGCCTGGGGGCCAAATCCGGGTATCCCCCTCCCTTGGGGAGAAATAATTGAAGGTTGGGAGCGAAATCCAGGCTCCCAGAAAACACATAAGAACCTGGTTTTGGTCCTTGGTAAGACCTAAAACTGCAGCGCTCCGAGGGGTAGGGGGGACAACCCCGATAACAAGGCCCCACGCGGCTGGGTAATGCCGTGCCCCCCGTACAACTCGCGGGCCCGGGGGCCAAATCCGGGCATCCCCCGCCCTTGGGGAGAAATAATTGAAAGTTGGGAGCAAAATCCAGGCTCCTGGAAAACATATTAGAACCTGGTTATGGACCTGAGCAGGTCCTTAAACTGTTTAAGGGGAACAACCCCCACTGGAGGGAGAACCTCCCGGGGGTGAGAGTCCCCCAAGTGGGGTTCCCGTATCCTGCCTCTCAGAGGAGAAACAATACTGAGAGGAGCGAGGGGTCCACGGCTGCTGAGGTAACAACAGGACGCCTGCAAATGTGTCGGTGGTTTAGATGTTAACCGATTAAATTCGAGGCTACCCAAGGACCACGTGGAGGTTAGCCACAAGCTAACTCGGGCTGTGGCTGGCTTAAATGCTAAGTTCCGCCAACTGAACGCTACAGCACGCCCTGAGTTAAAAAAAAAAAAAAATGGACCTGAGCAAGTCCTTAAACTGCTTAAGGAACCCCCCACTGGAAGGAGAACCTCCCGGGGGTGAGAGTCCCCCAAGTGGGGTCCCTGTATCCCGCCTCTCAAGGGAAAAACGATACTGAGAGGAGCGAGGGGTCCATGGCTGCTGGGATAACAGCAAGGCACCTGCAAGGGTGTCGGTGGTTTGGATGCTAACCGATTAAATTCAAGACTACCAAGGACCACGTGGAGGTGCGGCCAAGTTCCACCAACTCAGGGCGTTCAGTTGGTGGAACTTGGCATTCGAGCCAGCTACAGCCCGGGTTAGCTTAAGGCTAACCTCCACGTGGTCCTTGGGTAGCCTCGAATTTAATCGGTTAGCATCCAAACCACTTTGCAGGTGCCCTGCTGTTACCCAGCAACCGTAGACCCCTCGCTCCTCTCAGTATTGTTTCTCCCCTGAGAGGCGGGATACGGGGACCCCACTTGGGGGACTCTCACCCCCAGGAGGTTCTCCCTCCAGTGGGGGTTCCTCTTAAGCAGTTTAAGGACCTGCTTAGGTCCAATTAGGTTCTAATGTATTTTCCGGGAGTCTGGATTTCGCTCCCAACCTTCATTTATTTCTCCCTAGGGGAGGGGATACCCGGATTTGGCCCCCGGGCCCGCGAGTTGTACGGGCCCCCAAAAAAAAAGGTGGCAGCTGAACGTCTAGTCCTCGGAGAGAACTGCGAAAAGGTAGCCGCTAACAGTCGATCGGTCCTGGAATATCTCCCGGCAAAAACAGACGACAGTAGAGGGAAAAGCCAAAAAATAAAAAACGGGGCAAAAACTTTCTCCTCTGCCATCTCCGGCGAAAGACTTTTCGAGTACTGGCGATCGCTCCGACGTCGGAGGAGCTCGGAGGCGCGAGGATTCCTTAACGCCGGCGACGGCGAGCGCTCCGCCGGGCTCTCTCGCCGAGAGGCCCCCCCCCCCCCCCCCCCCCCGGCAGACATGAGCCGCTGCGATCCTCGCGCTCGCTCGTCTCGCGGCGAGAAAGCTGGTGAAGCCGCGAACGGCTCGGCTCCCGAGGCGCCGGCCTCGCTGAGGCCGGCGTTCCGGGGCGTCGAGGGCTCTCCGAAGCTGCTAGCGGCGATGTCGGAGGTGTGGCGGCTCGACATCGAGGAAATCGAGGCGCTGGGGAAGGAGAAGGAGGTCCTGAGGGCGAGCCTCGAGGACGAGGCGCGGGATTCCGGGGCCCTGAGGGAGGAGAACGGGCGGCTGCGCAAGAGGGTCGCGAGTCTGCAGGACGAGGTGAGGATGTTGGAGGAGGAGAACGGGCGGCTGCGCGCGAAGGTGGCGAGTCTGGAGGACGAGGTGCAGAGGGGCAAGGAGAGGGAGAGAGAGGAGGTGGCGATGCTGGAGGCGGAGAATGATAGGTTGAGGAGGAGCGAGGAGTTGCTGCGCGAGATGAAGAGGGTGTTGGAATCCAAGAAAGTTGCCGCGGTGCTGGGGAGCGAGGAGGAGGTGAAGGATGTGGAAGGAGAGAATGGCGTGCCCAGCAAGGCCGATGGCTTCGACGTGGAGAATGGGGATAGCGGCGGCGATGGCGTCGGCGGGCCGAAGGGAGACCATTTTGGGGTTGGCGGCGGCGCCTCCTCCTCGCGGAAGTTGAGGACGAAGCTGTATTTCGGAGAAGGCACCTGCGCTTCGGCGACGACGTCGGCAGGTTCAAGCGACAAATGTCTTGTGAAAGAGAGCGTGGTTTTGCGAGGTAATGGAGTTGGAAGACTGTCACTAGTAAACTGCTCAATGTGATCGTTGATCTGGATTCTTTGGTAGTCGCTATTTCAATGTATATATTGGTAATACTCAACAAGTAAGTATTTTGATCATCACCCTAGTACTTTGGCAATTTTCCTGTGTTCAAGCTGCTCTATTTGAGCTACCAATAGGCGCAAAATGAGTATCTTGCAATCAATGCACGAGGATGGACTACTGAATCAGAAGTTTGCCTTTCAGGACTAGGAAATTTCTTTTGATATGAAACATTCTGGGATTTTCGAGATTGCGGATGTGCATGTCACCTTGCTTTCGGGATGATAAGATCTTCCTAGTTATCTAGATTTTGCTGATTTAAGCCCTTTACATGTACAATCTCTAGCATATGTTTCCTTTTTCAGGTGATGGGAGAACCCCATTGAAGGAAGTTGAGGTATGTAGCATCGATGACTGCGTAGCTGGGTCAGGACATTCGAGCGGAAATTATTTGTCATATCAGAAGCCTACAGAGGGTAGGCATCCTGGGGAGAGTAATCAGGAGACGGAGAAAAGAGAGCTTAAAAGGAAAAGAGGTTCGTGTCTCGATTTAATTGAGTGGGAGAACAAGGATAACCATGACAATGGCGCTGGTATAAGCCTGAATCAAGCCGGTGGAAGAAAGATGAATAAGAATGTTTCCATTCTGGTTTGCCCATCAACTCCTGCTTCTTATGGACTCCACAAATCTTTGAACCAGTCTGTTCAAGATGTAACTATTGTCAAACGGCATGAACAGAAGAGTATCAAAGGGCAAGACTCCAAAAACAGCTCAAGTAAGTTAACCATGGTTAACTCCATTGCGCGTGAAAAAAAGGTTGGCTCAGATACTGCTATTGTCAAACAGCATGAACAGAAGAATATCAAAGGGCAAGACTGCAAAGACAGCTCTAGTAACTTAACAGTGGTTAATTCCTTTGCGCATGAAGACAAGGTTGCCTCAGATGCTGCTAAGCCAGGGGATGGCAGTAGTTTGCGTGGAGGAGCATGGAAGAAAGTGGAAGATTTGTGTTCAGATTTGGAAAGAGACGATGAGCTTTGCTTGAAGGCTATCTGCGCTCTTTACAAACGGCAAATTTTAGCCCAGAAGGCAATGGAGAAGGGCGTAGGTCGGGGCTTTAATGGCTTCCGTGTGCTAAGGTATTAAGATTCATACAGTGGCTGCAGCAACATCAATCATTGCTCTTTCCTATATAGTTCTTTTTTTTTTTTTTTTTTTTTTTGGTGATCCGAGAACCACCGTACAGCCGGTAGCCGGCGGTGTAAACCCGAGGCGGATTGAGCCACCGCCACAGACTCACCATTGCACGATTGCGAAGCCTCTGGAATTCGAACTCCTCCCTTTCGTGAGGGGGAGAGAGCCCCAAGCCAGCTGCACCACCGCAGGCGGTGGTAGTTTGACTTCTAATTTACCATGACACATGTTACTCATTAGATACTTTGTTGTTTGAAACTGGATACAGTCCTTTCCTGAACTCGTCATTGTCAACAAGAACTTAGTAGCTGCATTTGATTTTTTGTGACATCCTTATGTGGTTATGTGATTCTGTTGGAGTTGTTAACTGGGTAGCTAGACTATTTTTTTTCTTCTAGGTGCATCCATTCTGAAGCGGTGCATTCACTGTTACATGAACAAAACTCTGACTGAAAAATATGGTTATATAATTAAAACATTCATGCGCCTACTGGTGAGTGAGGTGTCCCCTTAACGTCTTAATCTCTTTTGTTCTTTCGAGATGAATCATATATAAAGCATATGATGATAACACCCAAAATGCTCTAAGCAAACAACCTCATCTCCTTAATTTGCTTTCTCACTTGTATGTAGATGGTCGCATCTTCAAACTAGTCTAACAATTACCGCCACTGATTTAACACTCTGCAGGGGAAATTTTTTGGGTGAGTTTTTGACTGATCGAGATCCACAGTGTAAGCTGAAACGGTCTGTCCAAGAATTGCAGGATCATTGCCCAAGAAGCCTGATTGACTGCCGGAATATAGCTATTGAGCACGCCAACCAGTTGTTTGCAATCTGTCAGAACAAAGAGGACCCCTATTTTCCAACATAGGGAAGTTACTTGTTATTTTCTGAAGGTTCCTGAGGCTTAATGCTGCTTGAGGTTTTGGCGGAGATGGTTCTTTGGGGTCTGCTTGTTAGTACCTTTTTGCTCGACCCGCATCCTCCGTTGCATTCTATATTGCTGCTCCCTGCTCAGACATTTGCAGAGTGTTCTCTTCTCTCTCTTCATCACATCAAAAGTTGTCCATCATCACTCTTACTTGTAGAAAGTACAGAATTAGAGCAATTAATCTTCGCATTTAGGATTCTCAGGTCGTGCTTTTGGTTGTTGCAAAGCATTTTAGATGAATTCTCCAGAATGCATAGTAGCTGGTCCTTTACTAAGGCTTATGTAAGTATATGTATATAGCCCATGAATGCTGGAGGAGTTTCTTTTGAAAATGCACCGCAAGGAGAATTCGTTCTTTTTAGAGGATATGAAGACAAGCTGCTTTATTACTATCCTCGCTTCGATCTGAAGTTGCACTGTATTAAAGATTATGTTAGTCTGCAAGCTGTTTCGTACATGTTCTGCGTGAGCTGTGGAAATGAGTAGTGTAGCTTTTGATAATGCTAGTAAGATCACCTAAAGGAAGATGAATAGGTGATAAAAGAGTTTCAAAAATAAATTTAAAGCGAAATAAAATATTTAAAACTCTAAGTCTGATTAAGAGACAGACTTCTGGTAAATATTTAGAATCAATTATGCGATTGAACAGACTTTTAAGGTAACCTATAATAATGTAACGGACTTAAATAAAGAGATAAGAGATAAGATAATTGCACATAGAATTTATAATGATTCAGCTTATATCAAGTTTACGTCCATCCTCCAATGCTAAAAGCCTATTGTTTGGATGAGAGATTATAACTTTGAGTGCAAACACTCTGCGATAGATTATACTATCTCAGTAAATCACTCTTTTCATATTTCTCTCACAATAAATCACTCTTTTTATATTTCTCTCAAGATCATAAACGTTTAAACTTGAGAAAGATAATGTATGATCAAAGTTCGCTTAGATTTTGGAATTCTAGATTCTACATTTCATCTCTCTTACTCCTCGATTCTTAGTCTTCTTAAATACTCATTTACTTCCAAACTAGCTATAGTATCTAAAGGATCATCTTTTAATATACTCATTGGACAAAACTATATCAAGAAGATTTAATAGCCATTAAGTAATAAGAGATCTAAAACATGATCTCTAATTGATTTTGATCACCCATATAAATAGAATCTTGGTTTCTATAAATAGAGCTTTTCCATTTAGAAAGCTATTATCTTCAGGATTCAATTGTCAATCAATTAGATTGAGTCAATCAAATCTATATTGATAAAGAATCCAAACCAAATCATTTGCTATTATACATTTTGGGCTTGTGTCACGTTCTGTTAAGTTATTTTGTTCTAAACTTACTCTGTTCTAAACTTGCTTCATTTTGGAATTTGTCATGTTTTGGATCACGTTGTGTACTTGTCTCATTTTGAACCTATCACATTCTGGACATGTTCCGTCTAAAGTAGATTTTACAATTTGGACGTATGTCGAAACATGACATGTTCTGTCTGAGGTAGATTTTACAATCTAGACGTACGTCTGAACATAGTCTGAATAAGTTTAGGTCCAACATAAAATCTATCTTCTGGTTCTTCCAAATAAAATTCTTAACAATATCCTTTATATATTCTATCATTTGCATAACAGCTTGTGTGTCTTTCACCTAGTTACTCAATCATTAGATAAGTTAGTATCCTTTGATTTATTTTGTCATTTTCAAAACATCATAAAAAATTTCCCTAATAGATTTCACGAGGTGTTTAGCATGGGAGTGAGCGGTTCCAAGTTCAAGTTTCGTACAAGTTCCATATGAAACATGGCTACTATCTATTGGAGCAGGTTCCTTAATTTTTAGAACGTGGAACCTACCTTGCATATCTTAGAACCTAGACCCTACCCTGTTATAGGATCCAAGGTCTACTTAAATTTCACCTATATTATTAAGGGATAAGTGTTCGAGAAGTCCTAAAACTTGTCACGAAAATGATTTCAGTCCTAAAATTTACAAAAAATGCATTTAAGTCTTACAACTTGTCAAAATATTTCAAATGAGTCGTAAAATCAACGCCGTCTAATTTATTAACGGAAAAAAATAACGTTCCAGAAGTCCTAAAACTTGTCACGAAAATGCATTTCTGTCCTAAAATTTGCAAAAAATGCATTTAAGTCCTACAACTTGTCAAAATATTTCAAACGAGTCCTAAAATCGACACCGTCTAATTTATTAATGGAAAAAACTAACGTGGCCCCTGTGTGGCTTTTTTTAATCGTTTCTCTCTCCTCCGTTGCGAATAGTTTAAAAAAAAAAAAAAAGCCACGCATGCAGAACGATGTCGTCTCCTCCTTTCTTCTTCACCATGATGTCGTCTCCTCCTTTCTTCTTCACCACAACGTCGTCTCCCCCTCCGTCTGTACGTCTTCTTCACTGTCGTGTTCTCCCTCCCCTCTCCATCTCTACGTATTCTTTCGCTTTTCGAGTGTCCCCTAAGCCCCAAATCGAACTCCTCCGAACCCTAAGCCCCAAATCGAATTCGCCCGAACCCTAAGCCCCAAATCGAATTCGTCCGAACCCTAAGCCCCAAATTTGATGATCTGCAGTTCTCTTGCGATTTGGGTCCTCATCGGCCTCGAGTTCGACGCTCGTCATGAGTTTGTGTTCTTTCTTTCCTTTGACGATTGCGAGTTTGTGTGAAGACCTCTCTGTGGGAGTCTGGAAATCTCAGCAGTGAAGCGATTGGCATCGGGGACGACAACAAGGTCAGCGACGACGATGGCGACTCCTCCTCACATAGGTATCGCTCTCTGCATTATAGCATTTGGGTATTTCATGGTAATGCTACATTTTTTTTTTGTTTTGCAAAGGTGCTTTAATCTCTGCATTATGCAAAATGACGTTAGTTGGCGTCCTCATTTCCTCATTATTTGAAGTTCAGAGAGCTCGAGTTTGACACACATCAACTTTATGTTCTCTTTTTTGATGATTGCGAGTTCGTGCAAAAATATGTCTTGTGGGTATCTTGGTGTCTCAATGGCGGAGCGAGTGGCATCGGGGACGGCGATGGTGACTCCTCATGTAGGTATCACTCTCTACATTACAGTATTTGGGTATGTCATAGTAATATTACCATTTTTTTTTTTTTTGCAAAGGCGTTTTACTCTCTACATTATAGTGGCGTTTTACTCTCTGCATTATGGTTGTTTTGCATTTTCCAATTCTTGCGATAAATTAGAACATTGCTGCAAATTAGAACATTGCTCTCACTATTGATCATGTAGTTGCATTGTGGATGTAAAGCGGATTATGCTAATTTTTTGTTTCTATATTGATTGTTAGTATTTTATAAAAATATCTTCAATTTAGAACTTGAACATTGCTTCAATAATTTGATGATTGAAAGTGCTCTGCTTTTTGTTTTTGTTCCTTTGTAGGTCCAATGGTCGAGAATAAAGTTTATGTCACTGTTCGCTATGGAGGTAAATTTAAAATTGGCCCCCCATTGGAATACATATGTGAAAGAGTTGATGTTGCTGAAATAAATTTAAGTAAGAGTTCAGTGTCTAGTATAATTGAAGCTATTGAGGCTTTGGGTGTGTGTAAAATAGAGAAACTCTTTTACAGAGTTCTTGGAAGTAAGACTCTTGTAGATGGAATAACTCTTAGGTATTTATGAGATAACTCTGATGTGATGGATCTATTTATCATCATCTGTGCTCTGAAAATATTAAGCTATATGTTGAGCATGTTGATGATGAAAAGGCAGGAGCTGATGGGGGATGTTGAGATGGAAACTGGAGGTATGTCTAATGTGATTGGGAATACTGATGATGACGGGAATCGGGCTGAAGTTGCCAATAAGGATCTAGATGAGGAAGAGAATGATGATGCACATAATTTGGTGGATATGGAACGGTCGAGTAATGACGACGACTTTGAACTGGTTGATGCAAGGAAAAAATTAATGGAATTTTCAACAAGACATAGGCTCCAAATTTTAAATTATAGTGAGGCAATTGGTACCTCCCAACTATCGATTGTGGATGAGGCTCAATGAGTATGCTGATTCAGATGAAGAAGACGGTCTTCAATCAATTTTAAATGATGAGGGTGACGAAGAGGTTGATATTATTTCAAGGAGAAGAAGTAGGTTCCCATCATATGATCAAAGTGGTACAAATCCAGAATTTATTGTTGGCATGACATTTGAGGATGCAACTGAATTCAAAAATGCAATTTTGAAGTATTCTGTGGCTGAGCAAAGAGCAATCAAATACACTAAGAACACAAAAAGCTTGGTAAGAGTCAGGTGTGCCCAGAAAAATTGTAACTGGATGATCTATGGTGCTCTTGATAGCAAAATTGGGTCATTTCATTTGAGAATGTATGTAAATTAGCATATATGCAGTATCACTTTCGAGAATAAGAGAGTGTCTAGCACTTATTTAGCTAAGCACTTCATGATTCTCATTTCTGTAATGCCTAAAATCAAAGCACCTGAGTTAAAGAAATTAGTTAGAGAATAACTTGGAGTAAATGTCACTTTCAGTCAGTATAGGAGAACAAAGCTGAAAGTATTGAAGGAATTGCAAGGCAATTACAAGAAGGAATATGCACAGATGTACGACTACTTGGAGAGCTTTACACTGCAAGCCCTTCAAGCAATTTTAAATTGAAAGTTGAACGGCCATTGCCAAATTCTCTACCATTATTTGATAGGGCTTACATTTGCTTTGATGCTTGCAAGAAAGGTTTTTTGGCTGGATGTAGGAAGATCATTGGATTAGATGGATGTTTTTTGAGGGGTTTGATCAAGGGTGAGTTGTTATGTGCCGTCGGAAGGGATGGCAACAATCAAATGTATCAATGGCATGGGCAGTGGTAAGAATCGAGAATAAGGACACATGGACTTGGTTTATCGAATTATTGAATTCAGATCTCGATATGTGTAATGGTGACGGATGGGCTTTGATAAGTGATCAAAAAAAGGTATGCTTTTCTTTCTGTTTTCATTTGTAAATTAATTGTGACATTACAATGCTTTTCTTTCTGTTTTCATATATATTTTCTTTTTTTGGGTAATTGTCAGGGTCTCGTCCAATCTGTAATTGAACTATTACCCAATGCAGAGCATAGGATGTGTGCAAGGCACATTTATTCCAACTGGGGTAAAAAATACAAAGGAAAATAGTTGCTGAGGCAATTTTGGAGATGTGTCAAGAGCAATAATATGTCAGATTTCGAGATGCATAGACGGAGGTTGAAGGAACTGACTCGGGAAGGTCATGATGATTTGTTCCGTATTGAGCCAAAATATTGGTGCAAAGCCTTCTTTGACATCGACATTAAATGTGATGTCATTGATAATAATCTGAGTGAAGCTTTTCAATGGCAGGTGTGTGGAAGCTAGGTGCAAGGCTATTGTGAGTATGCTGAAGGATATTAGAATCATGGTTATGAATAGAATGCATACTCAGAGGGATGGATGTGCTAGGTGGACTAGAAATTATGGTCCAAGGATTATGTGTAAGTTACATGAGAATACAACTGATAGTAGGTATTGCCATTTGATATGAAATGGAAATGAAGGATATGAGATTACAGAAGGTGCTGACAAATATGTTGTTAATTTGAATTTAAAAACTTATTCTTGTAGAGCTTGGGAACTTACTGGAATTCGATGTTGCCATGCCATTTGTGTAATACACCATAAGAGAAATGATCCGACTGACTATCTAGCTGAGTGCTTCAATAAGAAAAAGTATCTAAGTGCTTATCAATTCATGATGCTTACAATGAGAGGACATAAATTTTGGAATAAAACCAATAAAGAAGCTCCTCAACCCCCACCAATGAAGAACATGCCTGGTAAGCCAAAAAGGAGTAGAAGAAAGCAACCGATTGAGCTTGTAAGAGGTGACAGAATGACTAAAGAGGGTAAGTAAATGATTTGTTCTGCTTGCAAACACATTGGACATAACTGCAAGGAATGTCCTTTAAAAATTGTATTTCCTCAACTAACTGATCATCTTAATGCTCCGCATGTCATTTTAACATATTGTTAATCAATGCTTAATATGTGCTTTCCAGGCCAATGATGGGGCCAATGTATGTACATTCAGTGCTCATGTCAATGCAAGTACAGCTGAAGCTCATGCTCAATCTCATGCTAATTCCATTGGTTGAAGGCTCGGAAAAAGATAAGTAAGTTATCATCTAACCATTATTGTAAGTTTTATATATCCAATTTAGTAATTATGAATATATATTCAGGCTAAAGCTAAAGCAACGACAAGCGTAACTGAAGGAGGATCTGAAAGCCATGCCAATGCTTCTGCAAATGCCAATTCAATAGGAGACAATAGTGGGCATGTTAATGCTTCTGCTCAGGCTAGTGCAGATGTAAGAGAATGTAGTGCTCGTGCAAATGTAAGAGAATGTAGTGGTGAGGCCAATGCTTTTGGTGAAGTTCGTTCGGATCAAGGGGAAGGCAGTGCGCCGGCCAATATAATGGCTAAGCATAGACGTGAAAAAATTCCGGTGAGTAATACCGCAATCCCCAAGTATACATGTATTGTGACTACGTTCTCATGTTGAGTAAATTTTTTATTATTTCAGTTTAAAAGACTTGCCATTGAAAATTACATGATACAGAGAGAATCACAAGCCAAGATTATGAAAATGGTAGGGTTGGGTGTTGACGCAAATCCAATGACAAACCTTCATATTCGCAAGGTGAGTAATATTTTTAAAATTTTATAATAGCAATTACTTATCTCCTTAAGCTAAAAAGATGCTCATTCTTATGTAGCCTAATACAATTGGTGCAAGAATTGTTAACCTACCGGAGAAATGGGTAGTTTCAAGAGCTACGTCAACAGCAAAAGTGCATTCCCAAGTCAGTGCACAACCTCAGTCATATCATGTATCAGCAGCTCCTCGAAAACAAATTGCGGTGACGCCAAAGCCACTATTACAACCCAAGGCCACTTCCTAACGTCAGTCATATCATGCAACAGTAGCTCCTCCAAAGCACATTGCAATGAAGCCAACGGCACCATCGCAACCTCAGGCCAGTTCATAAGCTCAGTCATCTCAAGCTATAATAGCTCAGAAGCATCTTGGTTTAAAGCGAAAGGCGCCATCACAACCCCAGGTAAGTTCCCAACCTCAATCATCTTGTGCAACATTACCTCATTGAAAGCATGTTGCGCTGAAGCCAAAGCCATTATCGCAACCTCAGGCCAATTCCCAAGCTCAGTCATCTCAGGCTACAATAGGTCAGAAGCATCTTGGTTTAAAGCAAAAGGCACTATCACAACCCCAAGCAAGTTCCCAATCTCAATCATCTCATGCAACATTACATCTTCGAAAGCATGTTGCGATGAAGCCAAAGCCACTATCACAGCCTCAAGCTCAGTCATCTCAGGCTACAACAACTCCTCCAAAGCCTATCGCTGCGAGACCATATATAAGGAAAAGCGCTAGAATTCTTAATCAAGTGAAGGCTCAACCTATTGGACCACCGGAGACCATCATATTGGATTGATATGTTTGCTGAAATTGGTGTTGTTAGGTGAATTTATATAAATTATTAGATGTTTTTCTGTATGAGACGTGTAGCGTTTGTGCATAGAACCTTTTATGCACTGAAAGTGCATATTTTGTTGAACAGAACCCTTTGTGCACTAAAAGTGTAGGCATTTTGTTGAACAAAACCTTTTGTGCACTGAAAATGTATGCATGTTGCTTTGTCAATGAATCATGTTTCAACGAATTATGCAGGATGCTTGGTTTTGGTTTGGATAATGCATGAAAGTGGTTGCTCTTCAGGATTGTTAATAGGTAATTACTGAAATTGGCCATGCATAATTTTCATTCTTCCAATACTTTTGTCATCTTCTTTCCCATACATTTTTCTCGAGTTCCTCGGAGGCATTAATGGTAACTGATACCACCACCTCTTATTGCTAATTTTTCATTTTAGATGATGGGTTTTGCTCTATGTGGTCTCTATGACCTGCATTGAATGATTCATGGAAGATTTGATTAGGTAACTTAGGTATTGTAGCCGACTGCTTTGATTTCACTTGATTTTTGACACATTCCATTTGAGGCAAGCTCGTTATTAAAATTATGAAGAAATCACCAATTAACAATCTCGATTGCATAATAAGGGAGTTGTCACCATTTTTCGAAATTCCAAATTTATTCTATTGGCAATAGCTCATGTAGTGCTATTGACAAGCACATAAATCAAGCAACATTTTGCAACGCGAAAATAATTTCTCGCATGGCAAGCAACCGGTCTTGTAAACTATAAACTCACATAAGATTTCATTCTCATCTCAATTATCAACAACTAGTGTTCAAATTTACAAACTTAGAAAGAAAGTACTATGGAAGACTTAGAAATTTCCCACCAACTTTCACATTACATATAACCAATATAGTAATATAACACATGCATAGAATGAATATTGATTGATATAGCATCTTTCCTTTCTTTACTCGTGAGAGCTCCTCCTTTAAACGTCTATTTTTCGACTTTTGAGTCTTCACTTCAGCTAGCAATGAGCTCACATCGACTCCGTCACCCCTTGATTGGCTGGATTCAGACAATGCTCGATTTCTTTCAAGGAGATCAACTATCATGTCCCTCACATGATCTGGTATCTTTGGATCCACCCACAAGAAGAAATTGCAGCAACTTGGACTATCAAACTTAGTACATCCATGGAACCTTCTTCCCACGCTTTTCCTTGTCTTTGCCATAAGAATTGGCGATTGAAGACCACAATAACATGTTGGCTCCGAGTTGATCTCATTATGAGTTACACCACTTGATTCAGATGTTGCCACCCTCATTCTTCTGGGCTTCGTATTATAGAAACCTAATAGAGGTATATTAGCTATATTATGATTCCTTCATATTAGTAACTTCTGCATAATGTAATGTGTTAACTTGAAAGATTTATGAGATGTTTTCAATCTCCAAAAAACATCTCTCTTTTCATATGCACTGGATAAATAGATAACCATAACTTACTTTTGCATCAATCTTCTAATTTGTTACTAGTATTGGAGAATGGAAAACAACAAAATGCTATAATGTAGAGAGCGATACCTGCGTGAGGAGGAGTCGCCATCGCCGTCGTTGACCCTGTTGTCGTCCCCGACACTAATCGCTTCGCCGCTAAGATGTCGAGACTCCCGCAATCGAGATCTTCGCACGAACGCGCAATCGTCAAAGGAAGGAAAGAACACGAACTCACGACGAGCGTTGAACTCGAGGTCAATGAGGACCCAAATCACAAGATAACTGCAGATCGTCAAATTTGATTTGGGGCTTAGGGTTCGGACGAATTCGATTTGGGGTTTAGGGTTCGGACGAGATCGATTTGGGGCTTAGGGTTTGGACGAATTCGATTTGGGATTTAGGGGACACTCGGAATAAAGAAAGAAGAAGTAGAGACAGAGGGGGGAGGGGGAACACAACTGTGAAACAAACGTATAGACGGAGGGGGAGACGACGTTGTGGTGAAGAAGAAAGGAGGAGACGACATCGTTCTGCATGCGTGGCTATTTTTTTTTAACTATTCACAATGGAGGAGAAAGAAACGATTAAAAAAAGCCATGTGGGGGCCGAGTCAATTTTTTTCGTTAAGAAATTAGACGGCGTCGATTTTAGGACTCGTTTGAAACATTTTGACAAGTTGTATGACTTAAATGCACTTTTTGCAAGTTTTAGGACTGAAATGCATTTTCGTAACAAGTTTTATGACTTCTGGAACACTTATCCCTATTATTAATTGACGATTCTAGTGAATTAAAGCCCTTAATGACCAACACTTGCTATTACAATTTATTAACTATAAAAACACGAAAAATATGAATGTTAATAAAGCCAAAATCTCAATCATAAAATGGAAGCTCAAACTAGTGCTCACGAATTACACACTCGTTATCAAACAATTGAAATATCATGAGATTGCACAAAGACATGAACCAAGAAAAATATTAAAACTTTATTCTAGGTTTTAGGTACAAGTTTCGGATTCTAGGTTCTAGGTTCCTCCAACTAAGAATTTGAAACTTACCCATCGAAATAGATTTCTTGTTTTCTAGAACTTGGACCTACCCTACCTACAAGTCCCATTGGTCTGGTTCTTAAGTTTCATATTATACTCTAGAACCATGCTTATTCCTAGTTTAGCATACACTTAATCATTGTAACACCTAATAATAGTGATAATTTTAGAAAAATACCAACATTATCCGATTCTTGGCCATGGCAGTCGAATCTTCTTCGGAATATGAGGCTGAAAATGAGGTGAACTCGATCGACAGAGATAGGAAAGAGAGAAGGACAATCTCTACATTGCCTTGCTTCATCTCCTCTTCTTCAACCTCTAAACACATACCACACTCCCAAATCATAATAACAAGAAGTATTCCCGGGGGCTTTGTTGAAAAGCAATTGAGGCAGAGGACAAACCAGCTTGTATGGCAAAAGATTTCGTCTCCATCGGCCACCATCTTCAACTCTCCGCACCATTGCGTTCTTTGTTTCAAAGCAAATAGGGCCCGACCACCGTGGCCATTAATTGAATCACTTTCAGCTTAAGCTCAGGATTGCCGGCAAAGGGTAGGCGATGGCCCACCCCATTTGGGAGGACAAGCCTCGCGACCATCTGAAATTTTGTGCCCCTTCTTCTTTTTACGTTTTCTTGTCTTTTCTTTTTCTTTTTCTTTTTTTTTTTGGTGTTGAGTCACTGATTTGATTTTTCTAACCCACCACTATGTCAGTAATTAAAAAATATTCAATTGATTTAGTTACCAAAGCGTTAAATTTACCAAATAACAATCGATGATCTCGTATAAGGGTCATAGCATCATATATGGGCAATTGTTGTTACAATTCATATAAATGGAACAATCAAATAATGTGAATAATTGACTTAAACAAAGTTAACAATTCCATATAAAAGTTGGTGATTTAAGTTCTGCAACTAAATGTAGGGAAATTATAGGAATGTTTGGTAAGTTTGAAAAAGTCGATCACTTTTGGTAAAAGATTTTGTGACTTGTGTTAGAAAAAGTCAAACATCGAAGAATCGTATAGAGTAACCCCACAACTCATTGGTTTAAATTTTCGAGTAATGTGGGTTTCATTAGATATGTTGACGAATTCGGATTTAGGCTTCCTCATGGCTATCTCCATGGGTGAAGGTATTCTTCCATTTTAATTTTTCTTTTTGGACATATTCGGCAGTATATAATGAAATTATGATAAAATGGATATGGAGAAAAGGAGAGATGTAACAAATAATGCAATGAGATGAATATTTGAACTCATGTATTTGGGTGGGTTTAAACAAAGATATGAGACTCCCAAAGAATGAATGCCAAAAGCCAAAGTTCTTATAAACAAAGAATGAGGGTACCTTGGAGATTGAATATTTCAACAAAGAATGTGCAGTCTAAAGGAAATGCCTAGTTAACGCAGATGCCAAGCAACATGGTGCAAGTATTGCTTGCCCCTTGGTGGATGCTGCATCGTTAGATTGGATAGTTTCATGTGGGGCCCACCATATTTAATAGTGCATGTGAATTAGATAAAAGTTGAAATACCAATTCAATTACTCCCATTTTATTTTCTCCGGCCAAAAAAATAAAGAAAAGGAAATTTCTCCATTTTTTTTCCGGTGAGCCTAAAAATTAACATAATATTCTAATTAATTAGAGCCAATGTGCCCCTTGAGGCACTTGAAAAGTAAACGGAATATCATCTGATGTAAAAATTGGTCTATCTCACATGATGAAGCTACAAATATGTATTTGTACGATCAAATCACCCTATAAAATCTGTGATATTACTTAAAAAATCAACGTTAGTAGTAGTCTCAATATGCGTGATGGCTAATGTTAATTTTTCGTAAAATAATCTCGGCTTCATTTATTTCGTGAAAAAATAAATAATTTACAAATATTCTCTTACAAATGATTGCTCGATTTACACTATTGCCAATAATTTACGTTCGAATATTTTTTTGGACAATGAAAACATTTGTTTGTTCATTCATTTTTATAAGAAATACGAGTGATTATTTTTTAAAAAAATATACTTTTTAAATCATATATTTTTTGCTAAATAAAAAGACTATTAAAAGCAAAGGAATTATATTAGAAGTGTAAAAGAACCAGGAACTGCCAAAATCGCCTGGAACTGAATTGAACCGAATTGGAACCAATGGTTCCCATGGGAGTCGATCCGATTCCAGTTCAATTCTTGGCTCTAATTTAGTGGAATTGGTGAGTACCGATTTGGTTCCAGTTTTAGGCGTGGAACCACCTACCCACCTATCCAAACCAAACTAGACGCGCACGCGTGTGTATATATATATATATTTAAGGGATAATACTCTAAAAAACCCCAAACTTGTATACTTGTGACAAATTTACCCCAAATTATTTTTTTAACCACCAAAAACCCCAAACTGGTATACTTTTGACAAATTTACCCCAAACTGGTACACTTGTGATAAATTTACCCTATGTTAATTTTCGTTAAATTTTATTATCAAATTATTAAGTTAAATGACACGTAAGAGTTAACTAGTATACCAATTTAGGATTTTACATTCCGTTTGTCACAGTTTACAATTTTTATGATTTTTTTGTGGTATTAATCCAATTTAGCATAGGGTATATTTGTCACAAATTTACCAGTTTAGGATTTTTTACAGTCGAATAAATTAGTTTGAGGTAAATTTGTCATAAATGTACCAGTTTAGGGTTTTTTATAGTCAGTCGGGGTAAATTTGTCACAAGTTTACCAGTTTGGGGTTTTTCGTGGTCAAAAAAATAGTTTGGGGTAAATTTGTCATAAGTGTACCAGTTTGGGATTTTTCAATGTATTAACCCTATATTTAAAAAATAAATTCCATCATAATTACTCAATTAATTTTAGTAATTCCATCAAATACATATGTACATATATGTATATTTTTCATTATTAAACATTATTGATTAATTTTGTCTCTTGAGTGTGTAAAAATACTAATCCCTTACTTGTTTTTTATTCTAATAATCCATTTACTTGTTTTCTCAACCAAAACAAAATAAATGAACAAAGAGAGATGAGGGGACCGATTGGAGATGTTCATAAATGTTGTGGTATTTTGTTGTCATGATATGAAAGTAAGAGTCAAATATAAGGCCAAAAAAGTTTTGATACTTTAAAATAGAAACTAGGTTGAACTTGATATTAATTGATAAATGCAATTTTGTAGAGATTGGGAGACTAATTCTATAGACCCACCCGGGAACTAGACTGTAACGGTCCAGTTCCCAGATAGATCCTTGAAACCCACGGATAGTTCTCGATTTCAATTTTTTGGAACCACTCCTTAATAAGAGACTTTTGGTTTCAAGATAAGAACAGTCAATCTTAACTATCCTCACTCTTAAATTATATAAGTTGCCACTTACTAATCCCAAAAGTTGGAAATAGAAGCAAAAACACGAGATGAAAAGAAATTCAAAAGTGAGAAACTAGCCAAGCAAGAAGAGATATGCATCATCCATCTCCGAATCTTAGGGGTGTCAAAAACTAAACCAAAAATCGAACCGAACTGACTCGAAAAATTCAAATTTTTTTTTTTTTCGGTTTAGTTCTCACTAAAAATTGAAATTTTTTAATTGGTTTGGTTTTTATCAGTTCGGTTAAACAAATTGATAAAATCTAAAGTTTTTCCTTTTTATTTTTTATTTTTTTAAAAATCTTTTTTTTTTCTTCTTCGTCCGGGACCAGCGATTGAAGAAGAAGAAAAAGAAATAAAATAAAAAGAATAAAATATAATTACAAAATCGATTTAAAAAAATAAAATTTTATAGAAAGGGGTGTATGTAAGGAGAAATACAAACACAAAAGTAAAAATTAAAAAACCGAACCGAACCGAACTTAATCGAAATTTTGGTTCTTTTCGATTTAGGTTCGAATTAGATTTCGGTTCAGTTCAATAAATTTCTTATCGGTTCAGCTTGGTTTGGTTTTTCAAGAAAACCGAACCAAACCGAACGCTCCTACCGAATTCCATACATGATCATGATCATGATCATGATCATACCACCTCTCCATCTCCATCTCCTCCCCCCTAGAAATGAAATGAAAATCTCTCTCTCGCGCTTCGCTTCCCGGAACTTCCTCACTCCTCCCAGAACGAACTCCTCTCGTCAGGATCGCTCGCGACGGAACGCGTTGCCTCGTCTCCGAAACCGAACGGTTCGTCGCGTGGCCACGTTCCTGATGCCTTTTCCGTAACTCGCGAGTCCCTTCATGAGCGGCGGCCCCGGACGCGGTTTCGCTCCCTCCGCCGGCGACGACGTCCGGAACCGCGCCGTGCCGGAGCTCCTCGCTTCCCTGCGATCGTCGGCGTCCGGGCCCGTCGCCTTCGAGGAAGTGCGGAAGGTCCTGGAGGTCATGCAGAGGAGGTCGAGCCGCGAGATCGAGCGGCTGAGGAGCGAGAACGAGTCGTTTAGGAACGAGCTCGAGCGCCTGAATTCGGAGAGATTGCGCCTCGAGGGCGAGGTGCGGAAATGCAGGACGGATGGGGGTGAGTCGGCGGAGGCCGAGAGACCCGCCGGAATCGCCGAGCGTGTATATGGCGTTCGTGCGGAGAGAGGGGGGAGAGGAGGAGGAGGAGGAGGAGGAGGAGCGAGCTTGGAGGAGATATACGATGAGCTGAGGAGGAAGAATGAGGAATTGGAGGGCGAGAAGAGGGAGCTGGAGAGTTGGCTTCAGGTTTGGCGGAAGAAATACGAGGAATTGGACAAGTTGCAGCTGGAAAGAGACGCTTCGGTGCTGAAAAATGAGGAGCGATGCATTTTGGGTGGGAGAGAGGGGGAATCGGCGGTTCTGGGAGAGACCGATGGCTTAATCAATGTGGATGTGTGTGGCGATAGTGGCTGTGCTCGGCGTGGACATGATTCTAAGGATGGCGGAACTGTCTCCTTCGCGCGCAATGCGAGGAAGAAGCTGGGTTTTGGCGCAGGTGCTTGCTTGTCGCCCTCAGCAGGTTCAACTCGTAAATCTCCAGTGAAAAAGGATGGAGTTTTACGGGATAGGTGAATAAGCTCAGATGTTGGTAGTTAATGCAACAAAAATATTATCTTTACTGGTAATTTGAGTGTGTCTTTGGCCACAGTATGAGGATGAACGGGAGTAATATAACTGGTGCTAATGCTGGCGAGAAAGATGGCATAAAAAGAAGCAAAAGGGTTGCAAATATTGGATTCAAAGAAGCTTTCTTGTTTCTTTTTGTGTTATTGTTAAGTATGGCTATGGTCCAATTTAACCATCAGGGCCTTCACTTAGTATATAAGTTGCAGTACTAGATTCTTGGGAGTTGCATTTTCTATTTTAATTGTGAGTGATACATAAGTTGCAAGAGTTCCAAGCTGAACACATTGTGTTTCTGGCATTTCTACTATAGAGTAACAGTGACTTCCTGCTTTTTATAAGATTTGTAAGATTATGTGCTTTTCACCTTATTTATCAGAATGAGCGCTTATCTCCCAATTTCCTAGCGTTATACTAGTCTCAAATCTTGATTGTCTCAGACCTTTTTTTATCCTTAACAGGTGATGGAAGTTTCCTATTTGTGGAGGTAAGTGATAATGCCGACAATTGCAGTAGGCCATCAGGAGATAAACATCCTGGTAGAAGAAATGATGAGAAGGGGAACAGAGAGCTCAAAGGGAAAAGAGGTTTGTTTTGTATCTGATCAAGAAATTATAGGTGCTTTAACAATCAGTATTTACACTGATATGAGGTAAACAGACCATGATCTGCTTCATGAGGCTAACAATGTTTCTTTTAATATCTGCTTATCAGGTCCCCTTCCTACTGTTCTTGGTGAAACGTGTACCCAAACTTTGCGTGATATGGCAGTTGCCCTCAAACAATGTAAACGGAAAAGAATCAAAGAGAAAGACTCTGATAACAGCTTGAGTAAGTCCACCAGGGTCAATCCTATTAAGCATGAAAGTGGGGCTGGTTCAAAGTCAGATTATGGAAGTTCTGAGCAGAAAAGAATCAAAGAAAGAGACTCTGACGACAGCTTGAGTAAGTCTACTGGGGTCAATCCTATTAAGCATAAAAACAGGGCTGGTTCGGCATCTGCTAAGTCAGATTCTGAAAGTTCTGATCAGAAAAGAATCAAAGAAAAAGACTCTGATAATAGCTTGAGTAAGTCTACTGGGGTCAATCTGATTAAGCATGAAAACAGGGCTGCTTCAGCATCTGCTAAGTCAGACTATGGAAGTTCTTTGCACAAAGAACGTTGGAATTCTGAGGCCGATATGCTTTTGGAATTCACCCAAGATGATGAGCTGTGCATGAAGGCCGTTTGCGCACTTTATAGATGGCAAAGATCAAAGTCAATGCAGAGGAGTGCCTGTGGGGGCTTCAATGACCTCCTTTCACCAAGGTATTAGCATACACATGCTACTGCTGCTGCTCTGTCATTTTATTTTCGATGCTTGTCCATTCATGTGTTATGCGTTTGTTTTTTGTGTAAAGGCGAGTCCCAATTTACTCTAAGCATGATGAGTTTTAACTGCACCATTCAAACGTTTTCTGCAGTTCCATGTTGACCAGAAGTAGGTAGATGCATGTGGCTGGCTATAACATGCTGACATCATTATCTAATGGTCTCTATTCATCGCTCGTTGGATGAATGAGACTTTGATTAACAAATTTAAGTTGAAGGATGAAAACATGCAAGCATCAATGGATGCACATGTTGCATGGATGCTTCGTTTAAACTGGCACGATGGCACGTTGGTTTGATCTGATGTTTGAATAAGGATATATGTGATTTCGCTTGGGAGATGGTAGAGCACCTGCTTGAAATTTCTTCTTGATGTGTTCACTGTCACCACGGATGGCTTTTACCTCCTGTGACCATAAAATTGCTGCTCAAATATGTTGTTCCTTTGTTGATTTTCGACATAACAGCACAAAATTTTGCTGTTGAGAGACATAGATTTTGGGGTTGTCACAAGAGTCAAAATGAGCCTTTTGCCCTTTCTATCAGAGGATTCTGCTATAGGGTGCAATACGTGTCAAAAGGGTTTGAATATGTTTGGGCAAAGGGGCGCGCACCTGGGCATTGTGAGAGTGTAAGTATGTTCATTTCTGGTTCTTTGTGGCATGGGATCTCGCTCCTCATCATTTGTTTACTCGAGTCACTACAAGAAGGAAATTTCTCTCTCATGCGTAGATTATAACTTGTTCAGTAGTTTAACAATTGCACCTCGATCTCGCCCTTGTTTGTCATAGGGAAAACTCTCTGGCTGAGTTTCTGATGGGTGGAGATCCAGAGGGTAAGCTGAAAAAATCTGTCATGAATTTGCGTGATCACTGCCCAGAGGGCCCGATTCTCTGCAGGAGTGCAGCTACCATACACTTCAAGCAGTTATTTGTAATCTACCGAATGAAAGAGGATCCCTTTTTCCCATCCTCATAGCATGTGATATAAATCCTCAAATATTTGGGATCATGATGCCAGGAAGAGCTGCAGTTGTTGAAGGGCTTTTGCTCGTATTTAGTCAGCAGGTCTTGTGTTTTTGTAGCCTTTTGCCTTTACCTACTTGTGCCATTGCCTGCTATTTGCAGCTTGTGCCAGTTAGGTGCGCACAAATTTTTTTCCTCGTCTTTTTGTCAGGTGCTAGAACATGGTGTGCATAGATCAGCCATCTTGGATCTGGATTGTAAATTATCAAGGATAGAGCTGTTAGATCTTTTTGCAAGCTGTCCCTCTTCATCTGTGCTTGTCTGTTGCAGTCTATTCCTCTTCACCAACCATTTTTGTTCCGTCAACTCAGATTGGTAACGGATTTTCTCTTTTGTTCTTCTGCTAAACAAGCAAGACATCACACGATCATCTTGTGTGATGATGGTTGTTCATTCGATAGCTGCTCCATCACAAGTTCCGTTGCAGAGGCTGGTGTTACTTAGGCCTGTTAAAATGGGTCTTAGGCCCATTTCTTAAATCATACTTAATAGACCGAGTCATGAATGGGTTTAACATATTTTAGCCACATCACTCGGTTGGGACAGACTTACATGGAATGGAACTACTATGTCCATGCCAATCATTTCTTAATGCTTAGCAACGCAAGAGTTCTATCAAGAGAGGTCCTGTGGATCTATTTAAGAGCAGATCTTGGTTTGAGTAATCTCTACATTTATGACCTGGAGTCACCCTCCTCAATGCAGACTCTCGCTGTTCTCAAAAAGTCCATTTAAAACCATATTCGTCGGATTTCATAGATCGAGACCTTCCATGCAAGTTAAGTTCAGCAACTCATTGAAGAACGTTAATTAAAATTGAAAAGAAGCAATAACATCTGCGTATCTCGCCATACAAATGAGAACACATTTGTTGAAATCAATCGGTGTATCACTTGGGAGAAATCCTCATAGGCATTCCGTGGACGGGGAATGGGAGCGGGTCCACGGTGATCGGCTCGTCAGGATGGATCAAGGACCAGTCGTAACGGGTCACCACGTGGTGCACGAGCACAAGGATGTTCATCCTTGCTAACTGGGACCCGGCACAGACTCTCGGCCCTCCTCCGAAGGGCACGTACACGTACGGCGGCATCACTTCCTCAAACCGGTCCGGATTGAAGCTCATCGGGTCTTGGAAGTGCTCCGGGTCGTAATGCGTCCCATAAGTTGTCCACAGCACCTGAAATTAGAATGCCTCCATAAGATATAAAGTCGGCTATTCTTTTTTATGTAAGGTAGGGAAAGTTGACAATTTAAAAGAGTAACTTATTTTAATACAGCTACGACCGTCATTTAGTAACTGAAGTTAAGGAAGATGCAGATGAACATCGTCGCCATGCGTGCTTGTGACGAGTACATGACGACTTTAATTTAAAATAAGCAAGCGTGCATGTGCCCTGGACATTCTATTTTTAAAGAGCAACTCCAATCATATGAGCGTGGGCGGCATACAAAGATTTTCATTCGCGGTTAGGTCGACTGAATCTTCAGTAAATTAAACATATGGCCGGTGTTGGACTCGGTGTATACCATTCGACGTTGGCATATGGCGACACTAATTAATCTTTTGATCGAAAATGGAGATGTATCGAGGGTTTCGAGACTCGATCTAGGCTTATGACACGACGACTTCAGCTCTTTTCTAGTTCATCCACCACGACATGTGGCTGCGAGAGACGAATTAGTCTTGGAGATGCATTTAAAGTTAATCAGTTCTAATTTCACGAGAGTAAATCAAACTCAAGTTATTGATTGAAACGTTGCGATTGGATTAAAAGTTACATACCTTCCATCCTTTTGGGATGGTGAATCCTTCATACTCAATGTCGACAATGGCTTTCCGGAAAGAGCCGAAGATGGGAGGGAACAATCTTATGCTCTCACGAGCAACCTTCCAAGTATAACTCATCTTCTTAATATCTTCACCACTGATATCCTCCCCTTCTCCTTTTCTGCTCTTGACATCCATATGTTCTGCAAAAGAACAAAGCTTCACTAATTTAACAAAAAATATAAATACCCAAGAGAAACTTTTAATAACATAGTCCATATTTTTTATGCAACGTCACCTATATAAAGACTATACACACTTAAAGAATGTCATATACTATAAACCGATCAAAGACACGAGGAAAAATGAAGTCATAAAACCTAACAACAGATTTTCACCTTTTAGTAGCAACTGATAGCAATTTGGGTGGTGAGCCAACATTCTAAAGGTCATGGCAATGGCAAAAGAGGTGGTGTCATAAGCTGCGAACACCAGCAACACGATGTTATCGATCACCTCTTCCTCACTCGTCTTGCCCTGCAGCATTGCTGCCACATACAGTGGCAGCAGCACCGCCCCGCCCTCCTCGCTCCCGCCTCCGCCTCCTCCCGAGTTTTTCCTCTCCATCTCCTCCTTCTTCTTCCTCACAATCCTCACCAGCATTCTCTCTATCTCCTTCCTCGCTCTCATTGCTCTCGAAAACCTAGTTCCAGGGACCGTAACTGGTGGCGCAAAGACTCCCTCCAAAATCCTCTCAAATATTTCCTTCATTCCCAGCTCCACATCTATCCCTAACAAACATTCGAACACAATGTGGAATGTCAAATTCTTGGTGAAGTTGTAAAGGTAGATTTTCTCCTGGCCACTCCAATGTGCATCTAGGTGGCGTTGTACTAGTTTGCTCAACTTCGGCACTAAGGACTCTGCTGAGGAGCTGCCGAGGCTAGAGGCGATCAGTCCATGGACGTGGCGGTGCTGCTCCCCGTGCTTTTCCATAATGGAGTTCTTGCCCATGAGCCGAACCGAAGAAGAAGGCCACGAGCTCATCACCAGCTTGAACTCATTGGACAAGAAGAACCTGTTTGCTTCAGCTCCACTCACAATCACCGTCGGCGACCCCATCAATCTCGTTTTGAAGATCTTGCCATGCCTCGCAATTCGAGGTCGGACAAAATCCTCGAACAACCGGTTGGCTTGCTGGGCTCTGTAGAAATCCATGGTCTCACCGAGCCACGGGAGGCCCATTTGGCCGGGGGGCAGTTTGTGCTTGATGTTGGCATATTTCTGCTTGAGTATGAGAAGGAAGAACAAAGGTGCTAGGGCTAAAATGAGAGTGAAGAGCCAAGAGGAAATGTAGTAGCTGATCTCCATGGCCAAGAAAGAGTGCTGACTCTTATGTGTGACAACTTGGGAATTTATAGTTTGCTCTGTGGTTATCATGATGATAGGAAGGATGTGGAGGTCTTTATATACAAGTGATGTCCCACTGGCTGAAGCAAGGTAAGTAATATAATAACCAGACAAGTTGATCTTACAACAAGTCAGATAACCATTGATATTTGAGAGGCACACCGAATTATAGTTATCAATTTTATAGTACCATGTTTCAATTTGTTCCCCGGGAGATACATTGCATCGCGCCATGCAGCTCTTATTTCAACTTGCAATGATGAGCCCCAAGCTATCACCAGCTCAAATTCTGTCATACACATTAATCAAATAACCAGTTTAATATCATATCATCGAAATATTGCGAAGCTTTGCATTATTCTCACGAGAGAAAAAACACGATTTCTCAACCCATCTTTCGCATAATATATTCGACTTCGCCCACCCCGTTTTATATTCACGAAATTAGCTTATGCGCATTCTTTTTTTTTACAGAGAAATAACTCGTTTTCCCTGAGTTGACTTGATGGAGAAGGGACTATCAAACCAAGTAAATGATTAGGCGGCACCACCCCTTATGCGTCGCATGTGCTCTTGCGCGTACTACTTCAACGTTACTGCACCGTCCCTTTGAGAATTCAATCCGCCTCCTTCCTGACCATTGTTATCTGGAAACCCTATCTTATTATAAGAGTCCAGATACTACACAGATTCTCTAAGCCGTCCATGGTCAATATGGCTGAATATTCAAATGGCCAGAGGATCCCTACATATCTGGTTTGGAGAACCCACTTGACTTATTTTCTCTTTTTTATCATTTCTCGTACTTGGGAATTCAACCCCAGAAGGGATTACAGTTCGTACAGTACTCCCCCACGGCACAGCACAGAGAGAGAGAGAGAATGTAAGGTCTCATCCATTTTTCAGGAGCAATTGCAGGGCATGTGAAAAGTGATTCGATGCACCGGCTGAATCTTGTCAAGTTGGGCGGACACAGGGATACGATGCACCGGCTGAATCTTGTTTTGGGGTTTCCATCTTTGATGGGGTTTCCATCTTTGAGAGGAATTCCGCGTCCATGTTTTCTCGTGACTTGGCGTGTCGGGGAAAAAAGATAGGAATTAACATCCATTACTTTTGATGAGAAATCCCATAGGGCAGACGGACTAACCTTTCTTGACTTAATTTCTAATTCTCTTGATGGTTATGAGTTATCTTCATTCGAGAAAAGATGGTTGCTAAGAACCACAAGCAATGAGAGAACTAAACATGGAGCTACTTGCTCAGGAGATGTAGCGCTTTTTGCCCTATTGAGTGCTAGAATGACGAGCGCATATCCAACAATCCGTTATGCTATATATATAATATGTATGAGTTATCTTCATATGAGAAAAGATAGTTGCTAGGAGCCACAAGCAATAAGAGAACTAGCGAAAATTCAAAACATGGAGTTACTTGCTCTGGAGATCTAGGGCTTCTTACCCTATTGAGCGCTAGAATGACGTGTAGCGCATATCCAACAATCCGCTATGCAAAGATAAATATATATATATATATATATATATATATATATATATATATATTTATCTTGAATGTTGTTTAAAATAATTATAATTTCTTAAAATTCAAAAAGAGCGTGTTATGTTATGTTGCACATCTATACTGGCATAAGTTTTTGCAAGAAAAACATCACGCATAAAATTATTATATAATATAAATATAAACATCAATCAAATTCTATGCTAGGTTTCGTGTGAATATTATACAAGGTAAACCCGATTATCATCACGTGGTTTTTATTGTCTAGATTAAAAGAAAGCATAACACATGGAATTGCAATATATATTTAATCAAACTATAATCGATTGGAATATTTTGAGCACGTACAATAATATGAATCGGTAAGAAATGTGAAAGTATAGAAGATAGTTTTCCACAACTAAGCGGAATCTTCGTCTTTAGGTCTTCGACTAGACGCATAATGATTTTTCTCTTTTCCATTTGCTCCTCTTTATTTATAGAGACATGGAAGTGATTTTTCAATATTATCGTCCAATTCCAAATAATTCATTTTATTTTATATATTCTCCCTTTTCTTTTTGGTAACAATTTGATGTCTATCGGTTTGTTTTGTCAAGGGTTGATGAATATTTCGTCATGCATGATTAATTATCACAAACACTATAATTAGATACATTGAGGCAATATGCAATATTCAATCAGGATTTTAGAAGACATTCACAATATTTCTTTTCCCAGGATTCTTATAAAGAATTCCCTTGAAATATGCAATGTGTGTGTCTGAAATAAATTATTTATTAATTCACTTCCTCTCCTTGTAAGGCTTCTTCAGACACATTGTTTATTGATGCTTGGACCGGACTAAAATAAAATTTAGATTAGGGAGCGCTATTATCTCGGGGAGCAAAATGCAAAAGAAAAAATATAACGCGAAACTTCATATAATAATCCATTTAACTATTAATATAACTAGCTAGTAATTATACTTAAACGTTTTACTCAATGCTAACGTTGAACTATATATTTCGAGGTTGATGCCATAGTATTGTTATGAACAATAAGGTTATGCTTTGCCTAGAGACTAGGGTTGTTAGATGAGTGGATCGGATTGGATTTGGATTGGGTCAAAAATGGTTTGACCCAAATTGACATGTTTTGACCCATTTATATGCAATATTAATTTAATGACCCTTACTTGACCTGACTCATTTACTAAAATATGTTCATATTTAATCCAACCTATGAATATTCGTATCCACCTAATTAACCCACTTTAATCTCTTCATATTTATATGTTCTTTGGATGATATCTCTATTTTGACTATGAGATGCTAAAAAATTGGCTTTCAATATTACCTAGAATTTTCAATTTTTGTATTGATTCACAATGAAGAATAAGAGAAATTTAGTACTAGATGAAGGGTTTATAAAATGACAGCACAAATATGAAGAGGAATTGAAACTTTATTTAAATGAAATATATGATATTTAAGAAGATGATTTATATTGACTATAAATTGCAATGATAAGAACTAATATTAGAATGTGATGTAAAAATAACAATGGCAAATGCAATCTAGAAAGAAAAACTCTAGTAACTAACAGAAGAAATTTACAATATTAATAAAAACAAAAATAAATTGGGAAAAAAAGAAGCTGTTTAATATTTTTCCAAGAGTGAAATTAGGCCCACATCTTGTAGGCCTATCTAAGACTTTCTGAACTTGAAACAGTTCGATAAGTCTATTGTTTTCTCATAAAAGGATGAAGAGAGAGTTACAAAAGTGGATTGGGTTTGGATAAATGGTAAATTCATTTAATACCCATATAGTTTTTGAGTTTTGCTATTTAAAACCCGTTGACTAAACATAACTAATCCTTATAATAACTTAGTCCATGAACTATGAGTTAAGAAATGCATCTTTGACCCACTTTGACAAGTCTACCTATACTCAACTCATCTCTATAGCTCATTCTTCACTCTCTCGCTCTCACTCGATCTCATGCTTGCTTATTTCGCTCACTTACCTTAGTTTGGGTATAAGTTTTCCTAAATTGAATTAAATATGAAATTAAAAATGATCTAAGTTGGACATGAGTTTGTTCGAGTATGGGTCACTTAATTTATATTACATGAAAAATGTGTCAAAACTAGTTAAATTGGTTGATTTGAGTTAAATCATTTTTGATTGAACCCAAACTAGACCTAACCCAACTTTCAATTCAGGTCAAGCACTCGAGTGTGACCGTCACCGGATTTCGTAGAACAGAAAAAAATTATAAAAAAATTCAAAAAAAAAAAGGACCTTATGGACTTAAGCTTGTAGGCAGCCTGACCCATTTATGACCAATTTAAAACCATTTAAGATCCATTAAGTTATTAGGTGGCCCATTTATGACCTACTTAACTTGTTTGTAAAATTTAAGGCAATCCATTTATGATCTATGCCACTAAATATAAGTTAAACTATGGGTTCTAAGTCCCTTTTGCCATATATAGGAGTGTGACATAAAGACACTAGTGTGCATGCAAGGGTTGGTGTTCTGATGAATGTACTCACCAAACCCCGGGAAACTTCGAGGCCGACCCGAGCATGGACGTCCTTCCTCAAACCCAGAGAGTTTGCTTTCTCATCACTCTTCATCCAGGCTCTTGTTTCTAGCGAAAGGAAGTTAGATGCGTCTCAAGCTATGCCGCGATAGCCAGTCCTTTTATGTTTATCGAAGGAGGATCGATCTTGTTAAAATTTAAACATGTGCGGAAGCATGGTTTTAGTTATGGATGATAGTTTTTGGTTAGTGGCGTGTGTGCAAGTGTATGGTGTAGTTTATGAATGATGGACAAGGGATAGACTAGGATAATTGAAAGACAAAGAACATGGGATATGGGAAATAGTTTCATTAGTTGGATAAAATAATTTTACAAGGAAGTGTCGGAAGTGTTGGTGGAGGAGCATGGAATATTATCTCATGCTCCTCACACTCTCTTACATTTGTTGAACTTACATGCCTATTTATAGAGACTAAATACAACATTCTAGAACAATGGGGAATATTATCCACTTAGGCTTATTCTAGGAAATTCTAGATTCTAGTTTTTCTAGAGACTTCTTACATGTTGGACATTTCTTACTTCTCTAGGCTTTTCTTACATGTTGGACATTTCTTATTTCTTCTAGAAAATGTTTTCTTCTTTCTTCTAGAAAATTCATCTAGGGAATTCTAGAAGTTTAGTAACTCTAGGAAATTCTAGAAAATGGATCACCATTTCCAACACTCCCCCTTGATCCATTTTCTGGATACTTCGGACATTGTATCATAAAGTTGCTGACATACCTTGAAATCTCTCTTCTAATTTGTCCCATGCCTTTTGTGTTGTCTTCGTGCCACGATCCCTTGCATTCTCTTGTCGAACCACTTGCACTTGCCTTTGAACATGCATGACTTTTCTTTAATGATGTCCCATATGTCTCGGGGCATCAAATTGTTCTTAGTTGTAGTTATTAGCTCGGGCTCGGGCTCTGGCTCTAGCTCTCGTAGGCTCTGGCTCCGGCTTTGGTTTTGGCTCTAGCTCCAGCTCTGGCTCTCTTGGCTCTCGCTCGGGCTTTGGCCTTTGATTCTGGCTCCGGCTCCGGCTCTTGCTCTGTTGGCTCTTGCTCAGGCTCTGGCCTTCTTAGTTGAGGATGGTGAGGACAAACGCCCATAACCATCCGACATGCTTGATTTTGGTTTCATGGTCCCTTACGCCTGGCTCAGTTACGAACCTGGGCGTAACTTGGCTCTGATACCATGTTAAAATTTAAACATGTGCGGAAGCATGGTTTTAGTTATGGATGATAGTTTTTGGTTAGTGGCGTGTGTGCAAGTGTATGGTGTAGTTTATGAATGATGGACAAGGGATAGACTAGGATAATTGAAAGACAAAGAACATGGGATATGGGAAATAGTTTCATTAGTTGGATAAAATAATTTTACAAGGAAGTGTCGGAAGTGTTGGTGGAGGAGCATGGAATATTATCTCATGCTCCTCACACTCTCTTACATTTGTTGAACTTACATGCCTATTTATAGGCGTGAGTCACCGCCTTAGAAGATTCTAGTCTTTTCTTGAATGCTAGACTTCTCTAGGCTTCTCTTACATGCTGGACTTTTCTTCTTGCGTTACCCTTGGAGAGCTTGGTGGAGTTACGTCGTGAGTGGTAGAATCCGATACTTCTTCTTCTTCTTGTGATGTTGACTCCTCTTGAGCAGGTGGTGTGTCTGGCAAGGTTATGTACTTCTCCACAATCTTCTCGTCTTCCCAATTCCAGGCAGCATTCTCATCGAACTCAACGTCTCGACTAATCATTAGTTTTTTGGTTCTTAGGTTGTAAACCCAATAGCCTTTTGATTGGTCACTATAGCCAAGGAATATTCCTTTTTCTGTCTTTTCATCTAGCTTACTCCTTTTTTTGAGCAGGGATGTGGACGTAGCAAATGCATCCAAACACTTTGAGATGCTTTGCTGAAGGCTTTCGTCCACTCCATGCTTCGACTGGAGTTTTATTTTGAACTGCTTTAGTTGGACATCTATTTAATAGGTATACAGCAGTATAAACTGCTTCTGCCCAGAAAGTGTTGGGAAGGCCTTTCTCCTTTAGCATAGACCTTGCCATCTCCATAACGGTTCTATTTTTTCTTTCAGCTACTCCATTTTGTTCTGAGGCGTAGCCAACAGTTAGTTGATGATGGACTCCTTCATCTTCACAAAATTTATTAAACTCCTTTGAATTGTATTCTGTGCCTCTGTCACTCCTTAAGACTTTGATTCTTTGGCCACTTTGATTCTCTACGTGGTTCTTGAATTTTCTAAAGATAGAGAAAACCTCAGATCTTTCTCGAAGAAAGTATACCCACGTCATTCTTGTGTAATCGTCGATGAATAAGATGAAATATTTATTTTGACTAGGTGTAGGTGTAGCTTGATCCGTCACCAATTCGCTAAATAATTCGAAGGTCTCGATGTTGGGAGAAGCTGCTCGACTTCTGCAGGAAGACGCGAGCTTCGGTGGCTCGTCGTTAGCATGTCTAACTCGCACGCTGCCCGCGTTTTTGCTCCTGCTGTAACATGTGCATCGAGTTTGTCTGTTCATCTTTATTGAAGCTCCAGCTCCAAGTGGAGTTATCTGCTGGAGGAGTGACATTTCAATCCGGCACTAGCGAAATGTGCTTTCGTTTCAGGTTGAGATTTGGACTTCTTTTGGAAAAAGAAACGTTTCACTGCTCTCTCTCTCTCTCTCTCTCTCTCTCTCTCTCTCTCTCTCTCTCTCTCTCTCGCTGGGTCTCAGTTTGAAGCCTGTGTAGTCTCTCGTGTCGCTCTAAGAGTCCAAAAACAGCACCGTCCCCGAGCTCTGCTCCGGGGTAGGAGAACGATTCTCAGGGGAGGTGGTGGCGAAGGGAGGTCAGTTTTTGGCCTGGCATTGCCAGGTACGAGCCGCCGGAGCCAGTAATCAGCGGAAGACGGCGGCGTCTTCAAGATTGTTTCTACGTTTGGTGGGCGTCATCTGTCTTTAGTGAATGAATGTAGATGCCAAGTGTAACTTTCAGTGGATGAGGCACCTGGAAGTGAAGAGAAGAGAATCTTTATCCATATAAGGATGTTTTGAGTAGCCAGAAGTTTTTTAGTCGGGAAATATTTTACTCTTTTTTCGACATTTGTGTTGCTTAAAAAAAACAGCCAATAAAAAAACTATACTTAAATTTAAGAAAGTGATTTCCTCTTTAGAAAAATCATTAGTCATTTTTCAAAATAAGACTAAATATTGGCGATTGAATCAGAAGTCCCGACGTGTGAGCACGAGAATATCGATACCTATGCTCAGATCCTTGACACTTTAAGCCCGATTCTAGAGGCTTAATTGGGATCCGTAAAAGGTGGTCTCGAATCTTTCAAGGTTGGGCTCAGGACATTGGTGCTTGTGCTTGGGTTCCTAGTAGGCATACCCATGCACTTGGCTTCAATGCCGAAGTCACTGATGTTCAGACTCAAGTGCATCGAGGCTAGCTTACGTTCCCATCGGTTATGCTCAAATTTCCAATAGATATGGCCTTGAGAACCTTGACTATTGCAATCAGAATTCAATGCCTCGATTTTGAAACCTCGGTGGCCAGACCCGAATCCCTTGAGGCTCGAGACCAAAGCACCTTAACTTTGATTCCACAGTAAAGAAACAAAAATTATATTGAATATTATTAAATTCGATAAAAATTATTTAAAATTTGTTGATATAACATGTGTAGCCCTTATATCACTCAAATAACACAAGTCTCTTGAGAGATATTAAAACAAATTTCCATTTTCAAATGATAGAAAATTTTAGCTAAATATTGGAAATTATTGCAATTTTTCTAAAAATGACTTCTTGAAATTTTTTTAGAAATTTCAAATTTTCTACAAAAAAACTGAGCATTAAAATTGATCTATGTGAAATGATAAAGCTACAAGTATTTAAAAAAGAGAAGCACTCTATAAAAATTTATAATATTACTTAAAAAAATGTTACAAATCACTCTTAATATGACTGATGGCTAATGTTAACCTCGCAAAAGTCTCTCCGTCTCTATATGTATAGCAGAAATGAATTATTTGGAAATATTTTTCTAAAAATGATTACATATTTCGCTTTAAATAATTAATTAAAAATATTTTGATTATGGACAATAATTTATATCTTCAATGAAAAAGAAAATATCTATCATTATAAGCAATACATACATCATTTTGAGGAAAATATTTTGTAAATTATTTATTTTTTGCAAAATAATGAAACCAAAATAAAAAGAAATGGATTAGTATAACGAAAAATCTCAAACTAGTGTATTTGGGAAAAAATTTACTCTAAACCTCAAATTGGTACATAGGAGATCAGAACTACAAATTGGTATACTTATAATAAATTTATTGAATTTTGCTAACTTACTAATTTCACGATAAAATTTGATCCAAGTTAACAGAGAATAAATATGTGATGGAAATACTAGTTTGGGACTTTTGGTGTCCAAAAATTAGCTCTAAATAAATTTGTCATAGATATATTAATTTAAGGGTTTTGCTGAATAAAAATTAGTCATGGGATAAACTTATCGTAGATGTAACGATTTCAGGTTTTCATGGTATTAATCCAAAAGAAATTATACAAGTTAGTGCTTATTAATCCTGACAGATGTGGTCCTAAGTATGATCTTAAATTGCTCAGTCCCGGACGTAAAATAGAGGAGTAATAACCCAAAAGAAATTTCACAAATTACCCCTTACTAAAAAATCCCAACAGCCTTTGACCATCCAAAAGCAGAAAAAAAAAATTCCCAACAGCTCGAAACCGGAAAAAGAATAAATAAAAAGGAAAATTCGAAAGCGAGGAATTAGCTACTAATCCGTCATTAAATAATTAACCCGAAAAAGTTCTGCACCAATCACCGAACTCCGTACACTGCATGATCATGATCACGATCCATACAATACAACAACAAGCCCTCCCCTCCTTCGTCTTCCTCGTCACCTCCCTCGGAAACGAAAAACCCTCTCTCTCTCTCTCTCTCTCTCTCTAAAACACGCGCATTTCCTGCTCGCGGAAACCTCGTCTCCTCGCGCCCGGCGCTCCGGCGACCCCCTGGCCGGCGAACGATTCGCGCGCGGTGAGTTTCCCGAACCCTTTCCCTTCGCGTATCTCGAGTCGCCATGATCACCTCCTCCGCCGCCCCTGCCGCCGCCGCCGGCGACGCGTCGGAGGAGGACGTCGGGGACTGGTCCGTGGCGGAGCTCGTCGCCCCCCTGCGGTCGGCCTTCAGCGTCGTGACCTTCGACGAGGTCCAGAAGGTCCTGGAGGCCGTCAGGACGAGGTCCGACCGCGAGGTCGAGCGCCTGCGGAGGGAGAACCGGTCGTTCAGAGACGAGTTCGTGCGGCTGAATCTGGTGAACATAGGCCTGGCGGGCGAGCTGTGGAATTCTGGGAGCGGCGGCGATGATGAGTGTGAGGTGGCTGGGACGGCGGAGGATGTGTACAATGTTCTTAAGGATAAAGTGGGGAGAGGAGGAGGAGGAGGAGGAGGAGAAGAAAAGAGTTTGAAGGAGATGGTCGTCGAGATGAGGAGGAAGAACGAAGAATTGGAGGGCGAGAAGAGGGAATTGGAGGGTAAGAAGAGAGAATTGCAGAGTCAGCTTCGGGTTTGGGAGGGGAAATACAAGGAATTGGACCAGAGGGTCCTGCAGCTGGAAAGAGACACTTCGATGTTGAAAGATGAGGGGCAATGCGTTTTGGGTAACGGAGAAGGGGAATCGGTGGTTCAGCTAGAGCCTGATGGGTTAGTCAATGGGGTGGGCGATCGCGGCTCTACTCAGTGTGGAAGTGATTCTAAGGGTGGTGGCGGAAGTGTCTCCCTCAGGTGCAGTGCGAGGAGGAAGGTGGATTTCGGTACAGGTTCTTGCTTGTCACCCTTAGCGGGTTCGAATAGTAAATCTCCAGTGATTAAGGATGGAGTTTTAGGGGGTAAGTAAATTAGCTCAGATGTTAGTAACTCATGCAGTTAACATGTTATTTCCTAGTGATGATTTTAGTGTATCTTTTGCAATATTATGAGGATAAACGGGACTTATATTGCTGGTGCTACAGTCTGAAATGCATGCCGGCAAGAAAGATGATGTAGAAAGAAACAACAGGGTTGGATATACTGCGTTCAACGAAACCTTCGTGTTTCTTTTTATGTGCTATTTAGTATGGCTGTGGTACAAATTAACAATCAGGGCCTTTGCTTAGTATATGATTTGCAGGACTGGATTCTTGGTAGTTGCACTTCATATGTGTAGTTGTTATAAATGATAATTAAGTTGTAAGTGTTCCGAGCTGAACACATTGTGTTTTTGGCATTTTTTGCTATTGAAGAACAGTAACTTCCTGCTTTTAGTATGATTTATGAGATTTATAGCAATAAAATGTGCTCTTCACCTTGCTCATTAGAATGAGCACTTAGCTCCCATTTCCTAGCGTTTTGCCGGTTCACGCTTTAAATCTTAATTGTCTTAACTTTTTATTTTTTATTTTTTATTTTTTTAATAGCCTTACCGGGTGATGGAAGTACCCCAATTGTTGAGATAATTGAGAGTGATGACGATGGTGGTGGGCCCTCTGAAAAGCTAGCAGGGGATATATATCATGGTAGAAGAAATGATGAGAAAGGGAACAAAGAGCTCAAAAGGAAAAGAGGTTTGTTTCTTATCTAATTCATAAATTATAGGGTGCTTCAACAATCAGTATTTCCACTAATATAATCATGCAGCTAACAATTTTTCTGTTGATATATGCCTATCAGGTTCGTTTTCTTCTGTTTTTGAAGAACCTTTAACCCAAACTCTGCGAGGTATAGCAACTGCTCTCAAACAATGTGGTCAGAAAAATATCAAAGAAAAAGACTCTGATAACAGCTTCATTAAGTTAGCTGGGGTCAACACCATAAAGCATGAAAATGGGGATGGTTCAGCATGCACTAAGTCAGATGATGGAAGTTCTTTGCAGAACGAACGTTGGAAGTATAAGGCCAATATGCTTGACGATATCACTGAAGATGATGAGCTATGTATCAAGGCTGTTTGTGCACTTCATAGATGGCAAAGGTCAAAGTTAATGGAGAGGAGCACCCGCCAGGGCTTTGATGGCCTCCTTTCACCAAAGTATTAGCATACACATGCTGCCACCACCACCGCATCATTTTATTTTCCATGCTTTTTAATTCATTCGTAAAAGCATCCGTCTATTGGTGTGCAAAGGGGAGTTCCGATTTACTCTAAGCATGCGGAGTTTTAGTTACACCATTCAAATATTTTCTTTGCTTCCATGTCAACCAGAAGTTGGCAGATGCATGTGGCTGTTTATAACGCTGTTTATAACATGCTGACTTTTTTTATGTAATTTTTGGCCCATGCCACT